>ML677387.1:8319065-8548205 GCA_007922305.1 Dermatemys mawii
GTGTGTGTGTGTGTGTGTGTGTGTGTGTGTGTGTGTGTGTGTGTGTGCGCGCGCGCGTGTGCGTCTGAGAGAGAGAGAGAGAGAGAGGAGGGAGATGAAGCCTCATGATTCAGGACAGACCCATCTCTAACTAACGGGTATTAGGAGAAAATGTCCTCAGTGAGCAGCCTACTGCTGCATTTCTAACATTTTCCTTTTAAGTGTCAAGGACTGGTCTCTGTTATAGATCGGATATCAGACTAGAAAGACCACTGGTCTGATTGAGAATGGCAATTGCTATGTTTTAATATGGAGAATAAAAAGTGCACCCATTTAAAGAATTTAACAGTATAAGATGTATACCTTCCGTGAGAACACACTCTAGGGAAAGATCTAGATGGCCCTAAAAATAAAATAAAAACATAAAAATTACAATAAACTCATTTTTCCCCACCTGTATTGCAATAGGATTTTATGTGCAACATTAAAGCCACAACGTGAGATATCATTTATCTTCTTACTTTGAAAGTGCTGTATGAGTAGATGTGGGCAACTGAAATATACAGATCCTGACAGACGAAGTGGGTTTATAGCCATTTTAATTATATTCATAATGCACTCAGTTGATATACCATAGGTATTATTTAGCTGTATTTTACATATTCTGTCTAAAATAAATTGAAATAAAAATATAATACAAGGCTGAAAAATATACTCTATACAAAGTACTGTATCTCACTGACAAGTACTTAAAAAAAGGCTAAAAGTAATAAAAATTACTGCTAGAAAAATCGAAGTGTTCCATTCCCAGATTTTATGAGGGCAATAAAAAATGAAAAAGCAGCTCTAGTTAAGCTAGACTGATGAAGTGATATACTGCCAGAAAGGCATTCAAGGTTGTGTTGAAACAGATTTAAAAAGTTGATATATATCAAATACAATAATTCTAGTGCATATTTAAGGGAACCGGGATGGAATGCTAGCATACACATCCACCAGATGCTTGTAAGCAAAAGGGAAAAAAAGAAGGGGGAGAGGGAAGGTTTGATTCAGAAAGGTTTGAAGCAGCAGATAGGATGAAGAGTCAGAAGGCATGGGTTCTATTCCCAGTTTTGCCAGTAGGTCGCTATATGACCTGTCCAAGTCATTGACCCTCTGACCCTTAATCTGTTTAAATTGTGAGCTCTTTGGAGAAGGGATTGTTTTTTACTGAGAGTGTGGACAGTGCCTTGCACTATGGGGTCTTGATCTTAGTTGGAGATTATAGGTACCACTGTAAAATAATAATAAAATAATAAATAATAATAATAATAATATATTTGGAGGCAGATCATGGTACTCAAGGGAAGGTTTGGCAGGGAGACTGCAGGACTGCAGCGATGTCTCGCTAGCAGAATGCTTCCTAAGGGACTGTTCTAGCTGACGTAAGTAAAAGAAGCCTGTCATTTACTCTTTCTCTGATCCTTGAGGTTGAACAGGTAAGAGTAATGTGACAACCTTTGCCTCCCTTCCATTCAGCTACATGAAGCATGAGCTCAGTACTATTAAAAATGTGCTCCAGAGCTATATAGATGTTGATAGTTAATGAATCAGGAGCCAGAAGATACCACTCAAGGCATAATTCCTGGGTTTTGTTGGACTAATAAAACTTATCATTGCACGTTACAAATGGCTTCCTCTGGCAATTATTATAGCTCCAGCGGAGAACTGAGTCACAGGGCAGTTAGAGGAAGTTATTTTTGGCATCCGCCTTCAAAAGAGAGCTTACTCAGGACTCAAGTGGTACACAGGTATTGTGCTGGCCCTCTGCCCAGGGCGAATTCCACTCTCTTTAACCCTAAGTCAAATTTGGGTAGTTGAAGTTGGGCACCTCTGAAATTTGAGCCCCTATTATTTAGCTGATCAACATCAGCCATCCAAATTGGAAACCTTTAGACTTCACCTTGCTATACCTCAGTTAAACAGTCTCTAACTGGAGGATGATAAATACTGACGTGTTGAAAATATCTTATAAGGCACTGTAAGAGATGCAGAAGTCTGGCATTCTAGTTCAAATCTATACAAAACCAACCAAACCATATGTTAGAAGAATATGGCCAGCATATAGGTAGTCCTTAGAAATCATGTTTGTAGATTACAAAAACAAAGTTTTTATCAGTCCTCCATTTCATTCCACACTAAAAATGAAATACAATTAAGCTTCAAACTCTGGAATCAAAATTCATGTTTAAGTGGAAGTTGAGTGCTACACAGGCCTTGTATTGGCCCTCTACATAGGGAAGAATTTAATTACCTCTTAAAAGTGCATGCCATGAATAAAAGTCCTGTGGTTCAGTGACTAAACAAAGCCCCCTTCCAAGAATGAACGTCTTCTGTTTAGTTCCCTTTAACAATGTACAAGCATAGTGTCATTGTTTGTTTACACAGTAGCACTATAAATTGATTTGTGATCAACAATCCCCCATCTATATCCCACAGAATGAGCTGAGTCAGCCTGGAAACACAACAACAAAGCTTATACCTATCCTCCAGCACAGGATACAAGAGCATCCTATACCTGCAAAATTGCCCAATCCATCCCTATCAAAGCATGTGACTGATTTGTTAACAACAGAAACAGAAAAACACTGTCAAAGATAAAGGAGGCTGGTATTCGACAGACTAAGCACACCATACCAATTATCCCAAAGAAATTGTAACCACACTGTCAGCTTATTACGGAGGACTTGTATACTCTGACAATGACAAAGCAGGAGTCGGCTTTTGAAATGTTCCCATTTATAAATGCTCACTGGTATAAGCCATTCTGCACAACATGTTGCTTTGTCAGTTTAGAATGAAAAGCATCCAGGCCTGGTATAGACCTCAGTGTTAAAAAGGAGGAATGATCTAGACTAGGAGAGAATGAAATATTATAGACTGGATGCTATGGGCATATTTTCCTGAGTGCTCATCTCAAAGAGACAACACACCTTTCTTTTTCTTTATAGGACACAACCCAGTTTACGCTAGAAGTCAGAGAGATAGAGAACCTATAGTGATAGGCCCAAGCAAGATCCCCCCTCAACTTAAAAGAGGGTGGGAGCTAGCAGAAGACAATTCCCCAAGAGTGACTTCAGCTCTGAATCAAACGTCCCAGGGATTTTGTACTTTCAGGGGTCACTGATTCACCCCGCTCTGTGTGAGCTGCTGCAGAATCTGATCCATGGCGGGGAAAGGAGCTGTGTATGCTGCTTCTTTGAGTTTATTGTTCCTTTTTTTTATTCCTAGCAGAAGCATTTAAAGCATTGGAAAGGTGCCCTTTTCACTGTTACACACTAATCCGCTGATAACAACTCTCATGATTTTATCACTAGGCTCACAATTTTTCGTGTTTTAATAAAGCCCTGACTCCTGGAGTCATGTGAATAGGTGAGAATCTCAGCTTTATTTTTGTTTGCTTGCTTGTTTAAAGTAAGTCTCTCTCCTGGTAGCAAACAAAAGCCAGAGAATAGGAACCTAAAAGGTTCAGAAACCAGAAGGCAAATAAAAAAACCCCCACATTTATTATTTTGACATCTCAACATTCTTAAGACAATCTCACGCTTTTGGGGGACTGGACTGATTTTTTGAATACATGACGGCTATATACCAAATCCAAAGAAAATAAAATAAATACAAACCCACTATATTTGAGTGAGAAAGAGAGAAACACTGTCTACTTCAGGGGTTGGCAAACTTTCAGAATCTTCATTTATTCACTCTGATTTAAGGTCTCCCGTGCCAGTAATACATTTTAAGATTTTTAGAAGGTCTCTTTCTATAAGTCTATAATATTGAATTAACTATTGTTGTCTGTAAAGAAAATAAGATTTTTAAAATGTTTAAGAAGCTTCGTTTAAAATTAAATTAAAATGCAGAGCCCCCCAGACTGGTGGCCAGGACCTGGGCAGTGTGAGTGCCACTGAAAATCAGCTCACGTGCCACCTTCAGCACCCGTGCCATAGGTTGCCTACCCCGGTCTAATTCACAGGTGCTGCCATAAATTAGTCAAAGAGCAACATGTGTGTGGAGTGCTTTTTTACTGAGGAAAGACATTACCAAGTTTGATTAGAGGCTCAATGTACAATGGAAAAGGAGATGGTCTAAGCCACTACAAACTAAGTTTTAATGACCCAAACTAACATTTACCATTAAAGAACAAAATTCTGTATCATTAACAAGTTGGCCGTGGAAGGTGCCTCTGGGCATTCATCTGAATTATGAAAACTGTTCACTCCAATTATGCTCATGCCCTTTTATTTGCTGTTTTCGAACAGCCATAAATGGGAGTTTTTGTTTGCCTGCTTAGGGAATGCAAGTCCTTTGGTGTTCAAAATTCATCCCTGTACAAGAAGCCAGCGTGGGCTGAGGTACCACTTAAATCCTCAGAATAATCTTTGTGCCAACTCTTTGCACAGGGATGTGTAACACCCTGTGGGAAAAGGCTCTAGTGCATGCAGGTAGGAATATTTGTGGGGAACTAGACCTTTATTCTACTATTGAGAAAATCATTCGGTTAGGGAGTAAAAAGCAATGCCATGTGACTTACATGCCACATTGTTATTACAGTAGACTCTCGATTATCCAGGATTGGGTTAACCAGGTTGTGGATTAACCAGGATGTCAAAAAAAAAATGCACGTAACTCGCAGGGCCAGCGCTGGCTTTGTTGCTGCCCCAAGCACCCAAAAATTACCAACACCCACCAGGGCGCAGGGCAGCCAGTGAACCAACACCCCCTCCCCTCCCGGCGCAGGGTGGCTGGTGGACCCCGCCCCATTTCCTATGGATGGTGATTATCTGGGATTTTATTAACCAGGATTATTTTTTTCCCTATCATCCTGGATAATCGAGAGTCTACTGTACTAGTCAAAGCACAACAAAGTCATTGAGTTTAAAGCCAGAGGAACCACCAGCTCAACTTCATGTAGAACACATCACAACCACCAGAATGAGACCAAAGTATTACAGCAGCTCAGTGTTTGCCACAAAAAAGGAACAGGTGGGACCAAGGTACACCAATGCCTAAGGCCCCAGCCATGGCAAGGAACAATCGTATACCAACCAATAGTCTGACATGTATGGAGGCAGGGCGACACTACTCCAGTCTCATGTCAGCTACAAAACAATACTCAAGTGATGCACAGAGATGGGACTGGCACCTCAGCTAATGGCTCACTTCTCCCTATAAACAGAAGACATGATTCTAAATACTGAATACATTCAAAGAGATCAGAGTCCATTCCAAACTGTGTGCAAGCAGCGGGGGGAAAGAGGAGCTAAAATAATTGGAAATGACACAAATAATTTGATCAGTTCTAACTACTGCCTAAGAACCATGTTTCTTGGCAAAACATGAGTTGCAGTACAGAGGTCTTACTCGCTATTGCACAGACCTGCTTGACTCACAGGCAGTTTGGAATGAGGAACAAGGCAAAGCAATTCTTGTAGACTTACGAAATAATCAGTGTTCTCAAGATACAAGAAAAATCTTGAACACTGTTTAGAAATAAAATGAGGAAGACTTGTGGCACCTTAGAGACTAACCAGTTTATTTCAGCATAAGCTTTTGTGGGCTTAAATAAACTGGTTAGTCTCTATGGTGCCACAAGTCTTCCTCGTCTTATTTACGAATATAGACTAACACGGCTGCTGATCTTAAACCTGTCACTATTTAGAAGTATACGGTATACAACAAGCAGAGGGAGTTGTTTCCGTATATAGGCAATATTAGCCTCTTCAGTTTCTTAACTTCGTTCCCTGGGTGGGTCTGAATAAGTGACCTTTGGATCTAAATGCATAAGCATGTACTGACTCATCTATGGTCTGGTCTACGCTGCGGATGGAGAGATTGACCTAAGATACACAACTTCAGTTACATCGACTCTGCTTGCGCCTTTAGAGGCGGTGGAGTTCGGTCATCGAAGGGAGAGTGCTCCAAGATCAATTTATCATGTCTTGACTAGATGTGAAAAATCAATCCCCGATAGATCGATCACTACCCAGCGATCCGGCAGGTACTGTAGACCTGTCCTAAGAGACCTCGTTCCTTTAGCCAAGACTATAGCAGGCTCTTTATCAACCATATGTATGTAGAGAGCCATGTAGAGTACACAGCCACAGGACACAGGAGTATCTTTACTCGTCTAAGCAGCACCTCACCAACTACACTGCTATTGAGACCCATGCTAGGGGAGCATGTGGTGTACGTACATTGCATGCCACCATAAGAAGCATGCAGTGTAGTTAGAAGGGAACTCAGCACCTCACTGAGGGTGGGGGCAGGGAAAATTACAATGTTATCATTACATTTTATGTTTTTGATGCATAATGATGTAATCTTCACTGCACAAACCAGGTTCACCGTCGATCTAAAATGGTTGCAAAACTTCAGCTGGTGTGAAACTATTTACACTAGCTAAGGATGTGACCGATGGACTGCAACTGAGTTGTTCCCGATTATGCCAGTAGTGCATATGATGCTGTGTTTCTGAAATTGAGTGATCAATACAAGTTTGACCTGATCTCAGTCTGTGCCCTTTAAATCCAAGTCCACTTGGCTTCAGGTTACATTTTTTCCTATTTTCTCTTTTCATGTGTACCAACCATTTGGTGTTCCCTTTTTACCACCACACACACACACACCATTACTCTCAGTGCTTGACTTGCGTACAAATATTTATATGTATATTCATACTATCACATATATAATGCACAGCCACACACAACCATACTGGCTCCAGACCATGGATCCGGTCCTCAGCTGGTACAAACTGCTATAGCTCCACGGAACTCAGTGGGAGTTTTGCTGATTTACATCAGCTGATCATCTGGCCCAGTAAGGCAAAATTCTCAAAGGCATCCATAGCCTGTCCTTAATCACTCTCAGCTGCCTGCACAGAAAGCACTAGTCATTGTTCACAGAACCACTAACAGAGAGAAATATAATGTAAGAGGAATATAATATAATTCCTCTTGATTACTGCCATTTTTATGTGAGCCTCACCATAATTCAGTCCTCACAGCCACCTTAGCTGATCATGTGCTTCAGAAAGACATAGCAGAATTGCATTTACAATTTCTTTAGTCCTAAACTTTATGTATTGAGCAACATAAATGGCCATTTGAGATGTGGATTAAAATAGAGCAATTGTTTCTTAATGTTGCTTATATTACTATGAATTCACTAGAGTTAGAAAATTAGTACAATTAATAGATATCAACTCACCCAAACTGATGTAGTGTGGTGAAATGTCCAGATGATTAACATTTACATTTGACAACTTGATATTACAAGCGTATTTTTCAATTACAAAGAGAATTATAGATGACAAGTATTCCATTTTATTTATTTTTACTGATTAGTGACTTCCTCAGTAGCTTGTCAGAGCCCAAAAATGTACTTGGTCAATATCTTACGTAAATACTCAAAGTCAACCCTTTGGGATGCATGTATTTTAACTTTATCAAATATTTAACTCCAGCTATGTCACATGCTGTAATAAATTGGCAATTGTGCTTGATCACCACTGCCATCTACTGGAGGAAAAGAAAACCACCCAACTGTGTGTCATAGGTCTTGTGCTGCTAAAAGCAGGCTGCTGTATTTACAAGCAGGAGGATTTGAATTCTAAGTGGCTACAGAAAGCTGGTAATTGGGAAGGTCTAGGTGGCTATGGATTTGATACAGTATTATGCAGACAAGGATAGATTCCCCAACTGATGTAAGGTGGCATAGCCCCATAGACTTTAGTAAAGATATTCCAATTTACACCCATAGTCTGTTTGGCCCATAAAACCAGTTAAGACCTTATCTACCTTTATAATGGATATTTCAGATGAGGAGCAGACAAATCACTTCCTGCTCTTTAAGAAGAAAACATCACTTTCATTAGCCAGTTGCTGCGATCATCAAAGTCCAAGCATGGAGATGGAATTTCTCTCTCACCCCAGGAATGGAGCATATCCATCAGTGAACAAGCAGTGTGGGGAATGCACTGTCCCTGCTATTCTTGTTCAGTAGATCCAGGGTGATATTTGCCCTCCAGGCAGACGACCAGCACAAGACTCATGCACCTCTTAAGCTTTAGTTTGATTAAGTGGCACCTAGCCCTTATGCTGGCCCTCTGCAAGCATGTCAGTTTCATCCAGTGAGACTATCCAGATACATCAGATAGGAAATTATATATATATATATATATATATATATATAAAGGATATAAACCATACTATTTCAGGACATAAGCCAACCTCTAGTTGATGGAGGTAGGAAAAAACACAAGCACACAGATCAGAGTAATGGTCCACTTAGTCCCGTGTCTTGTCTGGCCAGTACCAGATATTTAACAGCAAGGTGTAGAATTGCTCTTTACAAGGCTTTCTGCACCCTGCTCTGAAAGATCTGGTACTAACCAGACAGGACACTGGACTAAGTGGGCCCCTGCTCTCACCTGCGTTTCCCACGTTCCTATAGTTTTGCGTGATACCTGTCACTGTGGAGTTCACAAGGGAAAAGGCATCAGAAGACCTCACTGAGCACCAAGGCCATATAGTTAACTTACAAAAGCAATGAAGGCTTGTTTCTCTCTTTAGAATACCAAGGAGTCTTTTTTAAAAAGCACCTCATAAAACATTTATGAATTGGGGCTCTGTGTGGCATCCCATATGGCGGTCATCTAGCAGCTATTCCCCTGTCTATAAAGTAGACTGGAAGTCATCTTGGAGTAATCCTTCATTTGCCTGTCAAGAAAAGGGGGTCTACATCAATATGTTTATAGCTTTGCCAGAACAAATACAGTTTGCTATCTCTGGACTACTGTGAAATATTTCAATTTGTGAGCATCAACCAAAAGCTTTTCAAAGTTTCGGCACCTTTTAAAAAAAATTTACACACACACACACACACAGTTTCAGATGGAGCCTTCAATATTGCAGATGCCACAAAACATTTTGCATTGTAATGAAAGAAACTGGTCAGGCTGGTACAGTATAGACAAACAGATCAATTATTCAGTACTTAGCTCACATTCATTCTTGGCTATAAGGAACCAGATTCTACTGGATATTAAAGTGAGATGGGACATGCTGGCAAAAAGAACCCAGGGTTATAGGTTTCCAACTTGACTGACACTAGACAGAAGGAATCACGGGTTATCATCACTTATGTGGCTCTGAGACTAGCTGGCACCTTTAAGTCCATTCTGCTGCCTTGGCTTCCAGTCCTTGCAAACATCCTTCTTCCAGCCATCCAGCAAGAGATGGCTACGTTGCACGAGTAAAAGAAAACTCACTGGCCGAAAGCTCTCACTCCTTGACAATCTTGTTCACCTGCCCTGCATCAGCCTTAAGTCCTGCTGACCATCCTGGGCAGTTGGACAAGCTCTTCTATAATCCAGCTTCTACGCAGATGACATGTGGCAGATGCAATGGGCAAGCTTTGACCTAAACAAGCACCTCACAGATGATCCCACCATAGAACTGCCTGGTTTCCTGCTCCGCCAAAGATGGGGAGATGACCAACAACTGTATTAGGATGTTACATGGAAGATGAGCATCCCTGATGCACAAATGGAAAACCCAGGATTTGCCATCCAGCATATTGCAAACAAGTGCCCCGTCTTTTTATTTCCAGGCGGTCCAGCACAGATGCATGCTACATCTCCTGAAGCTTTCAAATGGATTTCAAACCTCTCTGTTAACTTGAGAATGGTGCTACTGCCATATGAAAGAGGAAGATCACTTATGCACAATGGCTCTTCTAACAGTACAGCAGTGATAGCGTGCTACAGTGCACAGAGCACTGAGCTAGGACTCAGGAGAGTGGTTGCATTCCTGACTCTACCACTGACTGTTTGGACAAGTCACTTTCCCTCACTTTGCTTTCTTTTCCCTCTCACTCTTTACCTATGAATAGTTTCCCCTTCTTGCCTTGCTTTAGAGGAGTCCTCACTGCTTAACATTGCCTTGGAAAGAGCTGTGTATCAGCTGAAGCACCACAAGTGAGATCCTGGGCCTGATTTGGCCATCTTGTGCAGTCATTTACACACCAGAGCAAATTGTCTGTCAAATATTAACATTCTGAGTACACACCACACTTCCATGAGTGACTGTGCGGCAATGGAGAATCAGACCCATTGACTTTATACCTAGCCATCTGGTGCAAGTAGCTTTCTAGGCTACTCATCAGAAAGTAGCCTTGCCCATTGCAATGGGTATTTTTAAATATCTTGCTTTCTGCATTTCACTTGGGCTCCTAGCTCCACCCGAGGCAAGTACTGCTGGTGTTCCAGCTTTCTCCCACACCTGACTCCTCACACTGCACCACAGAACCGCTACGCTGTGTCTCCACAAACATCCATTCTCTCCTCTGTCAAGTGTTTTCTTGACACATACCCCTTCGGTCACCTCTACAAATATTTATTCTTACCTTCAAGAAAGTGACTGGTAAATAGATAAGAAGAAGCTGGCTAGCTATTTTATTTGGCCTTCATCAACACAAAACATGGAATCACTATGACAGGCTGAACATCTCTGTTCTATCATTTACTTACCACTGCAACCCATATCCATTCTTCCCCTATCTGCTATCCATTCAGAGTCAGGTTTTCATAAGTATTGAGCATTCATGGTTCAATGTTCAAAAGGACTTAGCTTGTATTTAGACACCTAAATAAAGGCCAGATTTTCACAAGTGCCTAGCATCCAGCAGCTCATGTCATGACACTAACAGCCAGATTTTCAAACCAGTTTTGCACCCAACCTGCTGAGCTCTTTTGAGATTAAATAAGACACAGAATTCAAGTGATGTACCCACGGTCACACAGCAGTTCAGCAGCAGAAATAGAACTGAGGTCTGTTGGGATCCAAACCAGTCCCCTGTCTACATGCTACCTTTCCACGTATGGCAAGGGTGACATAATAGGACCTCTTTTTGGGCTTCCAATCCTCCAGAATTGTCCTAGAGTCTCCAGGAATTAAACATTGATCTTTAATTAAAGATTATGTCATGTGATGAAATCTCCAGGAATTAATCTAATCAAAGTTAGCAACCTAGCCTCCCTCCAGCTTTCAAGCATAAATCGCCCCACCTAGTCTCATTTTAGTAGGCTTATTTGTCCAAATATAATCTAGTAAAAACAACAACGAAACAAAGAGTCCTTTAGCTCATTGTTTGTCCCAGGGTTTCACTGCCTCCCCTCTTACAGGTCTCTGCTTTGTGCAGCTTCCCAGTCCCAGACACAGCTCCCCTCCTAGCCAGTCCTGATTCAACCAGCTCTCTTTCGCTTCTGAAACAGCAGCTGCAGGGAAATCTTCCTGAACACCTAGCACCTAGCTCAGGGACCCACCATGGGAGTTGGCTCTACTCCTATGTAGTTTATCTCCCTAGGCATAGCCTGTGCCAATAAAAAACATAGACAAATTGGATGATTGGGTCACAAGAAGTCTGATGAGGTTCAACAAGGACAAGTGCAGAGTCCTGCACTTAGGATGGAAGAATTCCATGCACTGCTACAGACTACGGACTGAATGCCTAGGCAGCAGTTCTGCAGAAAAGGATCTAGGGGTTATACTGGACGAGAAGCTGGACACGAGTCAACAGTGTGCCCTGGTTGCCAAGAAGGCTAATGGCATTTTGGGCTGTATAAGTAGGGGAATTGCCAGCAGATCAAGGGACGTGATCATTCCCCTTTATTTGACATTGGTGAGGCTTCACCTGGGGTACTGTGTCCAGTTTTGGGGTCCACACTGCAAGAAAGATGTGGAAAAATTGGAAAGAGTCCAGAGGAGGACAACAGAAATGATTAGGGGCTCGGAGCACATGACTTATGAGGAGAGGCTGAGAGAACTGGCATTATTTAGTCTACAGAAGAGAAGACTGCGGGGGGATTTGATAGCTGCTTTCAACTACCTGAAAGGGGTTCCAAAGAGGATGGACTGTTCTCAATGATACCAGATGACAGAACAAGGAGTAATGGTCTCAAGTTGCAGTGGGGAAGGTTTAGGTTGGATATTAGGAAAAACTTTTTCACTAGGAGGGTGGTGAAGCACCGCAATGGGTTACCTAGGGAGGTGGTAGAATCTCCTTCCTTGGAAGTTTTTAATGTCAGGCTTGACAAAGCCCTGGCTGGGATGATTTAGTTGGGGATTAGGTCTTGCTTTGAGCAGTGAATTGGTCTAGATGACCTCCTGAGAGTCCTTCCAAACCCTGACATTCTACAATTTTTCTTCTTCATGTCCTCTGACAGGCCTGTATATCTCCAAGTGTAGCCTTACTCCCTTTTAATTCAACTGAGCCCCACAGGGCCCAACTACCCTGTGACAATGAAGTGGGATAGAGATAGGAGTACCAGCACAAATGCCTGCAATACATGAAGATGTCCCATCTAGGTTCTGGTCTGGACGGTACTTTTTTTTATTGATGAGATCTACCAAATTGTAAACGGAGGTTGTACAGCTCTAGGCATAAAATAAATGTCACAATTAAAAAAGACCCAGAAAATACAAATGCCAAAAATCACAATGGAACACATTTCTCGGTGAGATTACTGTGTGGATGAGAAATTATCCTTTTGAAGTAAACCAAAGGGATTAAATCAAACTCCAAGAGAAGACAAGTGAATGATAAACTACATCCAAACAAAATCTTTGGCGTCTAAGTGAGATATAGTGGGCTGAAAAGATTATGCAAATTGACATGAATCTGTCTCAAAGTCTGACCTACAGTGTAAGGGAACATTCAGTATTCTGGAGCTGACCCAATTAGCAATTAGAAGAAGATTATTTATACTGTAAATAAGACAGTTCTTTTTTAACTTCCTACCGTAGAACTACACACCTGAGAATTCTAATACACAGCCAAAGCAATGTTCCTCTTAATAGTGTTTTCCACTTCTCTAATGCCTTTCATTCAGAGATCTCCAAGCAGTGCAGCCAACTTTGAAAAGCTGAGTTCTTCAGTCACAACATTCCTGTGAGATAAGTGCTAATAGGCCTATTTGGAGAGGAAGGATTGTCCACATGTTATGATACTAAGCTGGGGCTTAGGAGATCTAGGTTCAATTTTATGCTCCACCACAGACTCCCTGTGTGATCCTGGGCAAGTCACTTAGTCTCTCTGTGCCTCAGTTCCCCATCTGTAAAAACGAGATAATAGCACAGGGGTATTGTGAGGTGCTCAAATACTATGGTAATTGGAACTATACAAGTAATTTAGATAGATCATATAGGCATGCATTCTTAATAGGCTCCTAAATCCACAGGTAGGGATCCAAATAAGTGGCCTGATTTGCCAATTTGCTGTTCTGAGAGTGTCATTTATTAGGTCCCAATTCTTCAGTGACTCCCATGCTGTTGAAACCCTGTGTGTGCACAAAATCTCGCCGAAGTCAAGGGGGCTCAACACAGGACTGTGTCCTTATTTTCTTCCCCATCTCTCAGCTACCCTTAGTGGTCAAAAAGTCCAGGCATTTCAGTCTATTCCCACCCTTTTTCTTCCTCCGGTCTCAGCATTAAGTCTGTCCAAACAGTTCTTACTTTAATCTGTGCTTTTTGTTTGTTTGTGTCTCATTTTCAAATAGACCGTTTTGCCTGTGGCATGAGTGACCTCCCTGGGCAACTGCAGAGATTCAGTGTTACTTTTCTATACCATTTTAACTCCATCATTATTCTATCCCTCCGACACATTAGAGCTTGAAGAGACACAAAGGCGTGCTTAACCAAAGCCACAGAGAGTATTTATCAACACTGCTATTGCCTCTGCATGGAAGGAGGTCTGGAATAGCTACATCTAATAATACTTCTGTGATGCTGGCAGACCAGGTGCCAGCTCATGCCAAGGTCCCCCTGTCTCAACTGAACACTGGCAAATACCTAGCTGGAACCAGTGTGGCTCACCTGTGTAGTTAGTATTGTTAAAATAAGTGTTAGAATGATGAGACTTTATAGAATGCTTGTGAGTTGCTGCATGCACTAATCTCACTTATAATATCTGTATCCCTTGGGGGAAGCTAATATTTTAGCAGTTGTATTGTTAGCCTCTGTGTGTAAGTCACCAGACAGGAGAGAGACATTAACAAGTGTGAAAGGCTGATCTATAACAAAAAGGTGTGATACCCTTTCCAAAAGGAGAGGTCCATCATTACCAGATTATTGTGGGACATTGCAACTGGAATTCCTGTATGCACCGTCAACAAGAGGACAAAATATTTCTGTTGATGTTCTGCCTCCTCTCTGTGAAAAGAAGTCATGCAAAGGACTCCTGCCATCAGCTGAGCTTTGCAGCCAAAAGCACGTGGGACGAAGAGAATAAAACCTCTGACAAGAAGGAACTGATTATCTCTTGCTGCTTGGACTCTGGGGGGCAAGATGTTTCTAGGCAGAAGCAAAAGATGCCCAGTGCTTAGCTTCCCAACCCTTATAGAAGCTTCTCTTATCTTTTGAGACTTAAGATTGTAACTCGTCGGTGTATTAATGTTTATTTGTTTTAACCTTGTAAATAATTCCCTAATTTAATTTTCCTATTTAATATATATTTATGTAGTTTGTTTTAGGATTGGCCCCGTTCTCAGCTGGGGCTCTAGGTCATACTATTATCTTAATATAAATATTTAATAACAATATTAAATAGTAATGGCAGTGCATCAGCTATCAACAAGTTAACTTCTAAAGTGGAAGAAAACCATTAGCTGTGGTAAAGTTTTAAAATATTCTTGTTATATGGATCACATTTGTGAAGACAAACACTCAATAGAATAAAGGCATTTATAAATTGTCCCATCACGTTTGGTATGAGATATTGCTTACTGCAGTGGTCAACTGTTTTAATTAGTGCTGGGAAATATAGTATCAGAGGTATGTTGATACCTAAACCTCCCATAGTAGGTCTCTCTCTCTCTCTCTCTCTCTCTCTCTCTCTCTATTTCAAATGAGGTACAATACTTGCACTGAAAAATTACACAAGTGTACATTCAACAAAGTGGGTAATATAATTAGATATTTTATTACATTATATTTTGTAATGAACTATAAGCTATTATTGAGGACCAAAATATTAAAAGAATTAAAAATAAAGAAATAGACATGTATACAGTTAAAGTGAACATCCATAGACATCAACCATGATACTTTAAGGGATTAAATCAACTAGTAATCAGTGAGGTTTAGGAAGACATTTCCACCCAATGCAGATTAGTTATTCATTGTTTAACGTGGATTTTTGCACCTTTTGCTTAAAGTATTGGCCACTGTCAGAGAATATTCAACTAGATTAGGGTGACCAGATATCCTGATTTTATAGGGACAGTCCCAATATTCAGGGCTTTTTCTTATACTGTATAGGTGCCTATTACCCCCCACGCCCAACCTGATTTTTCACACTTGTTATTTGGTCACTCTAAACTAGATGGGACTGTTTGTTTTCTGATGAAATATGGCAATTCCTCTGCTCCTCTGTTTATATATTAACTAAACTCTTACTCAGAGGGCTCAACTGCTGAGACACAAAAGTCATTTTTCAAGAGTGGTAACTCAGCCATAACAGCTTCTTGCACTGGCTAATTCTCTTCCAAAGGAAACAGACCTCAAGCAGGTAGAAGCCAAGTTTTCATTGGTTTCCCAGTTGTATTTAATATAATGCCAGAAATATCATTTCCTAATATTAGTTAATCTCTGATGGCATCAACCGTGTTTCGACCACTGCACGGAACAAAGGAATACAAAGGCCCCTGCCTCAAGTCACTTACAACCTAAAACAATTTTAAGAGACAATGATACCTTTAATATCCAGCTCTTGAGTAAACCTGTGCAGATTTACTGAAACCAGTAGAGCTGAAGCTGCTTACATGACAGTCAAATTGAAACAGTGGTGATAGTATAAGGATAGCATAATTATTCCCATGATAATTGCATTATTTATCCTTATATGGTGTTAGGCCTTTGAATATGCCTATTGTGAACTAGATATTGTGTTCTTAATGTATGAAGGAGAACTTGTATTTAAATTGTTATTTTTTAACCTTACCATTACAGAAATTGGAACCTGTTAGCTCCAGCCCCCTGTTCTGCCTTGCACTGCTTACCTTGCTCTGCTTACCAAGAGAGAAGGTGTCCTCCTTGGCCTGTGCAGTCATATCCCATCTACTTTCACAACAATGCCAGTAGTTTCTATGCAGATGTTTCCAAAGACCTGAGCAGTTCTGGTTTGAACTGAATGCTCATGCAGTCAATAAATATGCCTTTTATTTTTCTCCAACCAACCTGCCTTCTGAGTGCTTTAACATATACAGCTCCCTGAGGGTTGTATCATGAGAATTTAGGATCACTGAAACACTAGAGGCACTAGAGGTCCTTTTCTCAGTTGGTAACGCTTTTTTATGTGATCACAACCACCCTCCTTTTCAGACTCTACCCTTCCGCCACCATCTTCATAATCAGCAATGCAAAGAGAGGGAAGAATGAAGGACAAATTAAAAACTAGATTTTTACTGTGGGGCTGATTAGTACATAGCATGTGTGCACTATAACTGTCTGGACAAATTTCTATCCCTAAATATTAAACCACAGACAAACCAGTGGCCAGAGAGGGAATTAAACATTTCACTCACGTGGCACAAAGGACTATACAGTGTGATGCATTTCACAATGGAGGCTAGCTTGCTATGTTAGGCAAGTGGGATTTATTTGGTGCAGGAAGCTGAATGAGCATAATACAACAACACAGATGAATGTGATCACTATAGTCCATTCCTTTAGGAAGGGGACAGCTTCACAGAGCCAGGAAAGGACAACTCAAGCCCATATTTGTCAGAGGAGTGTTTATTTCTAAATTTGGTTGGGAAAAAAAGAAACTGATGGAACAGTTTTCCATTAAATAATGCAGTTTTGTCAAATCTGAAGCATTTCATAGGTTGATTTTGACAATATTTTCAACAGGAAAAGTTAAAATGTTTCATTTTGGTAAAGTTGAAATATTTCATGGAGACCTATTAAAATAGTGAATTTAGTATGTTATATTTATATTATAATGTAAACAAAAAAGTCATAACCAGAAGATTCAAAGTTATTGAAATGAAATGATTTAATGGCCTCAAGTTGAGGAGTTTTTCACCCAGGAACTTTTTGTTCTGCAGGAAATTACAGCATTTTAGTTTTTCATTTCTATTTGGAATGCAAATAAACTTAAAAATCTCCTATAGAACGAAAATTCCAGTTCTGGATATTTATTTGTTACTTGGAGATTTGATTCCTTTTACTTTTCTTTTTGTGAGCCCTTTCAATCCTCTGCTGTTTTGACCTTGATGTTCTTCCCTCTCCTTCCACTTGTAACAAATGTTAGATAAAAAAATGTACAGGTAATATGTATGAGGCTAAACTATGTAATGATATATAAGATGACAACAGAGCAATCTTAAATGTATCTCACTGGAAATCATAGGGCTTATTTTTCTAAGAAACATGTCATTCATTTTATGATGGTCATGTTGCATTCACAGACTATAACAACAATTTTGTTTTGTGAATAGCTCATCTTTGAAGCAGAGAGACTTGTTTTCATGAAAAGTAATTTCTTATTGCACATTTTTTAGAAAAGATATTCCATACATTCAGTTTAGGTTTCATTCTCTGTAGGCTGGATTACTGTTGATGAGTACAAAATAAGAACAGAGAACACTAGAATTGAAAGAATCCCTTTGAAGCATTTTGTACAGTCAGTCATCCACAGGAGGAAAAAAAAATAAGTGAATACATATGCAGACAAATGGAGAAATTCTCCCTTTACAACTGCATGATGGACTTGGCTGAGGAGAGGAGAAAGTTAGAGCCCATGTGAAGAGCTCCTGGGCTATCTTGCTTGTACAGAGTAGTATAATGTACACTTACGTTGAGTATGATATTCAGCCACCAGATATCAATGTGTGTTTTTAAAGAGAGGTCCAAACTAGAGATGGCGCCTAGTAAACAACAAAAAGAATGCTAGAACTCAAGGTGGGTAGAAGCAAGTCTGCAGTTGTAATTCTTTCCTTTAATAAACACCTCCTGTTTAAATAAGTCTGCCATTGTATATACTGTAGGACGCAAGGTAACATAATGGCCAGTGTGCAACCCATACTGGGGCACACCTTAGCAGTTACAAAAAAACTTCCCCAAGCAGAGCTTTCCGTAACTCCAGAACCTAAGATTGGTCAAGCTCATTGGGGACCACACTATTGCCAATCGATTTTATGTCAAAGGTGCTCAGGTAGTACAGTGATGTTTGGTAATACAAAACAATAAGATACATAGACTGATAGAAAAACAGATGGGCATGAACAAATAAAAAAAAACAGAATCAAACAGCCCTGAACTTTCAAGCATTTTGAGACCCAGCTCTAAATTTTGTGGTTCTCTGATTAGCAGCAATGAAAGAGAACCTTGTTAGGATCAAAGGCTTGGTTTGGATTTTAGCATTCAAGTCCTGGATTCAAATTCTGCCAAGAATCAGAGAGGTAGCCATGTTAGTCTGGAATTGCAGAAGTGACAAAGAGTCCTGTGGCACCTTAAAGACTAACTAAAGTATTAGAGCATAAGCTTTCATGGGGTAATACCCACTTCGTCGGATGCATGCAGTGGAAGTATCCAGAGGCAGGAATGAATAAAAGGCAAGGACCAGGTTAACTCTTAAAAGCCATAAACTCTTGGTTTATCTCTCTCCCTACCAATAGAACAGGAAGGAGGCACTTGTAGGCACACAATAGAATAGAATTTACAATGCTAATAGGAAAGCTAAAGCAATGAGTTAAATAACCTAAAATGATGCTGCAATTATTGTACTCAATATGACCAGCAATTATAAATCATAACACAAGAGTCTTTTGACCTTTAGACTAACTGGTGCAGTATTTTACGAGCTGAGCAAACCAACCTCCCCAAGAATCCAGGCAAGGGAAGGACAAAAGTCAAGTGCTATAATTAACTGCATGATTATTTTCCAAAATAAATGTGTAATCTTCACTTACTTGGCTCTGAATGGCGTCATTGGGGCTGCTATTATTAAGCTGCCACACTGCACTATCATTGCAGGCCTGATAAGGAAAGAGAAGCACTTTGGGATCCAGCAGAGAATAGGTTTGTCTCCCAGCTTCCCAAAGCTAATATGTGTGTGTTTATTTTTGTGGATGATGGTTTTTATTTTTTTGTTTTATTTTGGGTCTTTTTTGTTTTTTGGGGGGAGGGGTTTGTAGGATATCGGTGACGTAGGAATCAACAGAGAGAATAAGTGCATTTCTCAACATGAAACAGTTTGGTACTTCAGTTAGGTCAGGATTTCATCCATGATGTCAATAAAAGTCAATGGCAAAACCATTGGCTACAACCGGGCCAGGAATTCATTCCATGTGCCCAAGCATTCAGATACCACTGTGATGGGAGCAGTACAAGAGTAAAGTCCTGAAGTCTTTGCTCAGGCAAGACTCCCATTGACTCTACTGAGGCTTTTGCCTGAGTAAGAAGTTCAAGACTGGGCCCTTTGCATGAGGTGTAGACTGAATTGTGGTGATTTAAATTAGCTTCATTTGAAATGTAAGTGACGAGGTACCAAATGCATCTGAAAAATAAGCCAGAAAGTGAAAAGTTGTTTGAGTAATAAAGACAAGGTTCTAAACAGAGCTGCTTGAAATGTAGAAGTGGTTCCTGCTGGGGGTTTTTCATTAGTTTAGTCAGTCTTCCAATTATACCATTTAAAAAAATATTCTTTGAATTCTCTCCATATTCCTCTTTTGGCGAAGTATCTACTATCCAGTAACTATTTACAGCATGGCACTCCTGATGTGTATGTGGACCAATAATTATTGCTCCTCACAAAGCAGAACCTTCTTTTAACATCTCACAGACCTTCAAAGTCATTTTAGGACCTCTCTGCTGACAGAGAGATGGGCTCTGGCTAAAAAGTTCTGGTCTGATTCTGAACCCAAACTTTAGGTTCATTAATTTGTTTATTAAGAACAGAATTCATAGCTGTTCATTCATACATTATGAAACCAACAAGGAAAAAAACCTAAGGTTCTGATCTGGAGTGAAAAATAAGACTTCTGCAAACCTTGGGCTTTGGTTTAAGCTATTTGAGATGATGAAAAGATAAACACAATTAAAGGTGGCAAAGTATTTTCCTCCAGGGAAGATGCTCATAATGAGAAAGCAAAACAGGTTAACATGAGCTGCAAAATAACTCCTCTGCTTGAATCTCAACCCAGACCAACTGGCCTGTGTATAGAACCTTAATATCTCATCAGTATTAAAGCCATCACTGTGTAGGCTTTCCCCTGAGATTTGGTCCAAGTGGAGGGGGAAAACTGAACTGAGTGAAAACTCCTGTTCACTGGGAGCAGGTAGCTTCCATGCCTTCACATACATTTATTATTTGCATTGTGGAAGGTCCTGTTGTGCTCAGTGCCGTACAAACACATGACACAAATAGAGACCTTGCCACAAAAAAGCAGGCAAATAAGCAATAGATTCGTAGGCTGGATCAAAAATGTACTTGCCCCCATCTTGACTAATAAATTACACACCAAGCTTCTGATCCTGCAATTAAATCGACTAGCAGAGACCCCAATGAAGTCTCCATGCCTCCATGTTCATAGATCCAGCTGCTGTATGACAGCCTTATGAAGGCCTTATAGAACTTCCAGGACTATGCGAATCATGTGGATCTGGTTTTTTACCAATTCCTTGCATGTTGTGCAGGATCAATGTGGCTCTAAAAGTTACTGCTCTTGTCACAGAACATTGTGTCCTGTGTAGACTGACCAGACAGCAAGTGTGAAAAATTGGGACAGGGAGTGGGGGGTAATAGGAGCCTATATAAAAAAAAAGCCGCAAATATTGGGATTGTCCCTATAAAATAGGGACATCTGGTCACCCTCATCCCGTGTGAAGATGTAAGTTTAATGTTAAAGTAAGAGAGTTCTTGTCTTACTGGTTCAAAGTATGAATTACCATTAGGAAAGAGACTGCTGGAGGATAAAAGTTTTGCGAGAACTGTCAACTTCTGGAAAGTAGTCATTGGAATTTTCACTCTGGGCCATAAGGCAAAGAGAAACTCCAAGGAGAAGCAATTGCCAAAGGACTGAACATTCCAAAACAAAAATCACATGTTTTGTCTCCCTCTCCCCACATCCTTTATGAAGATGAAAAGATTTAATTATTAAAAACAAAAAAGACCTGAAGGAGCCTGTGTCAATTAAAGGGATGGATAGAATGTATGATTGTTCTGAAATATTTAGTACAGAGAATGGTGAATATTTTATGCAAGAAATATTTGTGCTCACACTGGAGCCTCATCTTAACGTACAGAAATGTATATGTATGTCCAACCAGATTTTTCAAACTCCCATAGAGAAGCCTCAATAAGGGCTTGATCCTGCTTCACTGAAGTCAATGAAATTGGAGTTTCCCTATTGACTTCAGCAGTAATGAGATCAAGCCTCATATGGCTAGATTTTCAAGAGAAATCTCAACATGTTAGGTGCTGAAAACTTGGCTGTAAGTGTAACAGTGGGACTCAAGTGCTTATTGCTTTTGGAAACCTGGGCCTCAATTAGGTGAAAAATCTGTTCCCAGTTGTGGATGATGGACACTTAAAAATCTGGTTGATAAAAGGTTGGGGACAGGGGTTAAGCCACACCATTTGGATCTGAATTCAAACTTTCAAGAAGTTTGCAAATGTTTGGTTCAAGGCAAAACCTCTCATTATGACTGAAATGCAGGGGTATTTTTTTACTCATTACATTTTTCTCCCCTATTTTTACTACGGCTAAAAAGCACCAATAATTTACAGCAGAGAGACTGATATAACCAATAGCAGCTGCTTTTGCATTTTTAAAGCACCTTTCATCAAAGAACTTTTTTACTAACATTAAATAAGCCTCACATCATCTCTGGATCAGGGCTTCTGGGTTCAAGTCAGTTCTCAGCTCTACCACTGACTCATTGCAAGTCCTTGCGCAAGACAACCTCTCTGTGCCTCAGATTTTGAATCCTATGTGGGCCCAATCTAACTCTCAATGAAGTCAATGAAAACAACTTCAGTGGGGGTTGCTTTGGGCCCTAAAGTAGGTATAACACTATGTCCAGCACCTAACTCACAGGGGTGTTGTAAGGCTTACTTAACATTTCTGATGTCATATGAAATCCTCACATACAAGTTTTTCAGAGAAGTAAAAATGAGCAAAAATCTGAGACTGCTGAATAGGAAACACTTGCAACGAATGGCGTAAATGGTGAGAAAAATATGTTAATTATTTTGCATGCTGCCCAACTCACTGACCCAGCAGGTCATTAGGCTTCTCCTGACTGTAATATCTCACTACAATCAAACTTCAAAGAACCAATATGAAGATTATCATTTTGATACACACTCAGATTCAAGAGCAATTCCATGCCAATGTTAGATCAAATACAGTAGTTCACTTACAATACCAGTAACCAAGCATGAACTCAATGTATGTAACTTGTGAACTGGATTGATATAAAGGTCCTTTCAATGCTGCTCTCTTCTTCGGGTGTCTTTGGGAAAGTTTCCTGAAAGCTCCCTACTTTCCAGTTAAAAAGCAGCTTTTTTTGGCCAATACTTTGTGTCTCCTCCAAGTCAAAAGCTGTGCCACTTATTTAACCCATAACATTAATTAAAAAAACATGTATTTTAGACAGCCACAGAAACAGCAGATGCTGTGATACACTGGTAAGTACTACACCAGCTCACGTTTAATCACTAATCTTGAAGATGGTAACATAAATCTTTGTTAAGGTAAAATACAGAGATAAAAAATGGAAAAGGTGGCACTGATGGTATGGCATTCTTATCAACACAAGATTCAAGGCCAAATCCTTTCCGCATCTGTATAAATCTAGAGTAACCCCAATGAACTGCACTCAAGTTGAGTAACTCCAGGTTTATAGTGATGTAATAGAGCTGAATCTGTCCCCAAGGCACCAATCAGTCTTCCTCCAATGAAGGCCATGCTCACAAAAGGCCAATGAAGCACAAGGGTATAGGAATCACCATGAACAAACAAATCACATTTCTATAAAGCCCCATTCCTCATTTCAATCTAAAATATAATTCATCATCAACCTAAAGCAAAGGATTTCTCCTCCCTGTTGCAAAGCACACTTATTTTAGATCAGGAACATCAAGTTTCACTCGCTTCCAAGGATTTAAACTTATATAAATTTATAATGGAATGGTCCCACCGTTTTTTTCCCTCCTTCTGTGTCAGAGCAGTCCTACCTGATCTAGGAGTAGCATTTCCACTTCCGCTCCGGATGACAAGTTCTTTGCAAGGAGGAGCTGCGGAACAAAGTTTAAAGTCAGTGACAGTTTGCCAACTCTGGCAGATTTTTCACTACCAGTTACTATCAGGTTGCAGAGCTCCAATGCAAAGTGGAGCATCCCATACTTCTGTGGTAAGTTATGTATGGTAGTCTGGCTCTCTCAGTTCCTTGCCATCATCTTTTCTTAGCATAATTCTTCTCTTTACTTGTCACCTGCTTATATAACCTTATATTACAGCTGATAGATTTGCCTTTCTCCAAATATTTTCTAAGGTTTCTCGCTACAGGATCTGATGTTTCCAGGAATGAATTACAACATCTCTTTAGTTGCTGATTAAGACCATGGTACTAGGAGAGAATTGATTCCCCAAAATGGTTGGTGCTACCATATCTCATGCCCCCTTATCAATGTTAGGCTACAATGAATTCCATTCAGATAGACCTCCAATTTTAAGCCAATTTGAAGCATTCGAAAATCATGAGATTTGCATACAAACAATGAAAGATTCAATATATCGGGTCTTATTTTTGTCTTCTGATTTTTAATCCTAGAGGGGTGCACTTAAGACACATTTTTAAGCTTCTCCTTTCAACTACGAAGGCTAGAAGCATGTTATTTAAACCTGAAAACTTGGTTTCTCATTCACATGCCAACAGGAGCTCAGACATTAAGAACCAGAAAGAAAAACTTTATCATCAGAATTTGCAAAACTGCCTTAGCATTGGCATGGAACTCATTTTTAGGATCCGGACTTTTGCCTGTTTTACTGCTTGCAGTAGTACTGGAGATCATTGGATTCCCCCACCCTGCCATTCCCTCACCCTCACAGAAAACGTTTGATTTTTAATCAGAACAATGGCAGAGGGGAGGGCACAATTCTTACTACAGAGGGCAAGTTACCTTGCTGACTCCAGCAGTGTTATTTCAGCTGCTCAACAAAATGACTGCTCTACCTTTCTGAGGCTCTGGCATGTTGCCTAGTGCAACCTAATAAATGGTGCTTGTGGTTGTTAGGTATCACAAATCTAGAGCAACCCCACCAACAAGGAAGTAAAGGCAGTTTTAAAGAGATCCTACCAAGACCACTGCTAACACAAATCCAAAGTGTGCAAGCTGACAGCATCAGAAGAATGTTTGTGAATTACTATCAGTTGTATGTTTAGGTGAAATCCAAATGAATTTCTGGATAAGAAATAGATGCCAGTAAGTCAGATCAGTTTTATTAAGTTATTGAACTGCATTTGAGGGCTGCATTTGGAACATGGAAGCCATTATCTTGATGTGTCTCACCATTTCAATCTCCACTGTCTTTTCAAAGACTACAGATTACATGCAGCTTGACTCTGCTTCCATAATACGTGGCTCAGCTCATCCCAACTTTTGCTCCTTTGCCTTCAGTAGAACTACACGAGCAATGAACTGGACTTCAGCACCAAAGCTTATCTGCGGCCCCAGTTCACCTTCCATCTCACATCAAACCAAGCACCACTAACTGGTGCTTTCACCGTATTGCTGTCCTTCTGCATGGATTTGTCCTGAAAGTTAGATGTGGGCGGCTCCCAGTTCCCATGGGTAGATGAGACTCCCTCAAAATACTTGCTAATCAACTCTGATATGGAAGCTTTAGAGCCATACAAAACCGAACCAGATGTTAAGGACCATGGCCTTTTAGCAGAAAGTAACAATGCTCCTAAGAATCTCCAGAGGACACTTTTCAAAGGCAGATTCTGCAAGGCTAGGAATCTAATTCTGTCATTGGCATGTTTAGAACCATCTCTCTCACATGCACAAAGAGAACATTCTGAATATACTATAGTCATCACTATAAGGCATAAGCATAACAATAGCATTTACATTAATTTACACCACTGGAGGCTAGAAAATGTCTTTTATTTATAATAGACACCCTCTGGTCTGGAATTTGACTATGCTTTGATAATATGATTAGGCAAGTGTACTTCTCCATGCCTGGAAAGAGAAATATTCTGAATGTCCTTCCACACTGGGTTCATTTGAAGGAGTAAAATGCAAGCTTGAATGCTCTGGACTAGAAATATGATTATTCATCTGGAGAACTATATGTCATGTCATATAAGAGATGGCAGTTAGAAATGGAGATGTGCGTCAGCATGAGGGCAGGCTGGCATAATTTAAGGGAGCTGGGAAGTGTGATCAAGAGCATCAGGCAATGGACGAGGAATCATTAGATTGGGTTTGATTTCCAGCTCTAGCCCAGATTATCTGTGCAACTTGGGGAAAATCTCTTAGCCGTCCTGTGCCTCAGTGGTTCCTCTCTAAAATAATATGTACCGCCTGTGTGAAGTGCTTTCAGAACTATTGATTAAAGCTGCAGTTCAGCAAGGTATTGTTATGAGGTGGGTGAAACCTTGCTATGGGTTGAGTTAAAAGCTCTTCAACTGGTGTTTGAATAAATGCTCCATTTAAGAGAGACAAGGAACGTAGGCTAGTGGTCATGGTTGGTGACTCTCTTTTGAGGGGGACAGAGACACTCATCTGTCAGCCTGACAGGACATCTCAAAACATCTCAGATCTGGGCCTAAAACCACTAAGGAAATGTCAACCTTAGAGGTGGTAGCAACCCATTACAATGTTAAGGGCAAGTCCATACTACAAAATTGAGTCAACCTAAGTTACATCCACATACAGCCACTGCAGTAATTAAATCACTTCTGCATATCCACACTACGTTCCTTGTGTTGGTGGTACATGTCCTCACCTGGAGCGTTTGCACCAATGTGACTGTCAGCATAGGGCATTGTGGAAAACCTCTGAAAGGCAGCAATGGTCGACTTAAGCAACGGATTGTCTACACTGACACTGTGTTGACCTAACTACATTGACCAAAGCGCTACACCTCTTGCAGAGGTGGAGTTACTAATTTGGCGCAGTGGGCAAGTGACATCAATTGGAGCTACATTTTAGTGTAGCTGTTGCCTTATGTTGACCTAACTCTGCAGTGCAGAACAGGCCTAAATATGACTACCACTACTATGTGCCAAGGGCTGTGAGGTGTTTCAACCAAGAACAGACAAATGTAAAGTGTGAAGTAGGGATGCTTTATCTTGCATTGACTTAGGCCCTATCTATACTGGATGTTTTGTTTTGCTTTGTTTCTCTGCAGCTGTATCCATGTAGTTACCCTGCTGCAGATCTCCTGCATCTAGAAAAGCCCTGGCTATACTAATAAGTAATTGATATCACTGCATACTGCACTGTCCCCCTTGAATTTGGGCTGAAAAGTCCTATTAGATCAAGCGTTTCACTGCAAGCACAGGATACTGAGTGAAGGATACAGATCCGGCAGCAAATGGCATACCAGTTCTACATTTGTAAACATTATTTTTAAGAGGGTTTAGTTCCGAGGAAATAAGATCAATGGAAAGAGGAGAATAGGGAGGAGGGGACATTGAAAAGGAGGGGCGAGGAGGATAGGGCAGGGGAGAAGAGCATAAGAGGGGGCAGGAGTGAAATGAAGGTGAGGTGAAGGGGCTGTGAGAGATGAGGAGGGTTGGGGCAAACAGCCAATGAGCCAGGGAAGAAAAAGTCCAGTCACAATTGTATTTACATGGCAAGCCTCTTGGGGGCAGGGATTGTCTCCATAGGTTTGCACAGCACATAGCAGAATGGGGCCAATAATATAAGTAATATTCCTCATCTTCACCTGTCTTTAAAAAAAAAGTTTTTATTCATGATGTCAGTGCTTAAAAACAGAGACTTGTTTTGGTTCTTTGTCTTTAAACCAATAGATGTAACAATCCCACTAGCATCAACAAAATAAGCACCCCTAGTCCCCAGCTGTTAATGACCATAAACCATAGTTTGCATTATTTGATTAAATAAGCCTATTATGCATGCATGAGAATAGCTTCAGCACTCAGACCTACTTGGAGGTGGGCAAGGAAAAATTCTGCTGAGCACTTATGTCATTGCTTACCATCCAAGAGCAGAACTTTTCTGATTATATTTGGAAACATGCAAGGAGTCAACTTTATGTATGGACTTCATTTCCCAGATAATGTTATTAATTTATTCATTAAAACATTATCGAGTTATTGAAGAGAAATCTCCATCCTGAGACTTAGATAACAACAGCTCCGCTTCCCCTCTGAATAGAACATTCACTTTAACAGGACTTTGAACTCCTACTAGTGTTGTTTAGTGAATTTATTATTATTATTTATTATTCAGTTCAGGCAAGTGTGGGGGGGGGGGTTGGTTTTTGTTTTTTAAAATTCTGTTTACACGTTTGAATGGGGTTTTAATCTCTCTTGGCATGTTTACTCAGGTTATTTGTTTTACAAAAAGAAAATGCCTTAAGTGTAAATGAGGAAATCAAGGCTTCTTTCGACCTGGGTCCAACTCTCTTTCTAATTCCCCTTTTCAAATATTCCTTACTCCTTGGAGGGTGGGAGCATAGGGGAAAGACACATTGGGGAATTGTGAGAGTACAAATGAGTAGGTAGCTTCTAGATTAATTCAGACACAACTCAAATCCTTATGGTGATGCTGTGAATTCCGCAATTCTGAAGAACAATTGATTGTAAAATTAACTTTGGCCTGTTGAGACTCAGATAATTTTTTTTTTAAAAAAAAAAATTAAATAAAAGAGAACTTTATGAAGTACCATGGCAAACCTAAGGCTGACATCAGCCATAGCAAATCAACAAGAATTCCCTAAACTGCAAGCAACATGCATTATATTTCACGACATTCCAGGAGTGCTTGATTGCACATTTATTTTCATTGCAGATTTAAAGAGCTCGGCGTGTTGGGTGCATTTTAGATGCTGAGCTCTTTTGAAAATCTGGCATAGGGTCGCAGTGGGATCTGCTGGGTCCTAAATACTTTTGTAAGCCTAGTGCTCAAGTGATAACTGAGCTCTTTTGGATATCTGGCCATGGGGTAAAATTGACACCTGCGCAGAAGAAAAGTACAAGTCTGTGCAACCACTAAAATCCCAAATAAACCCA
This sequence comes from Dermatemys mawii, assembly GCA_007922305.1. NCBI lineage: Eukaryota > Metazoa > Chordata > Testudines > Dermatemydidae > Dermatemys > Dermatemys mawii. Next base: position 8,347,364 of record ML677387.1, read on the forward strand.
GAAAGTGAGGCTTAAAATGGAATTCCAAGGTGCATAAATTATGCATTGGTACTTGGCATGGGATGAATTCCACCCCTATGGAGAGACATTGCAGATATTACCAGAAAATATCCAATGACCATAGGATGTTCTATTTGCTACAGCATTTAGCAGAGGATTTATCCCACAAGAGTTCCTATCCACCTCCCACAACTCTGGACTGCCCTCACTTTCAAGTATCATGGAAGTTAAACTCCAAGAGAAAGCCCATGAAAATCTGAATTGTAGTCTGGAAAAGGAAGTGGAGAACAACATGCATAGTCAGTACTTACATGAACTCACAGATCTGAGATACCAGGTTCTATCACTGTCTGCCTACAGAAGCTGATAGTAGGGTGACCAGACAGCAAGTGTAAAAAATTGGATATAGGAAAAAGACTCAAAAATCAGGACTGTCCCTATAAAATCAAGGCATCTGGTTACCCTAGCTGATGGTAGCACAGAGCCCAGTCTGAAGGACTAATTGCTCTCACAATTGCCAGGCAGAAACCTCCAGAACAAGGCAAGGAGGGACATATGACAACACAACACATCTGTCAATGTAGGATATAAGTATACAAAATATTTAACTGTACCAAAGGATCATCATCCTGTGGCATAAAATCCTACATTTATGTTATTTATATGGTCCCCATTACCACTGTATTTGAGTCTCTTTGTCCTCCCTACACTGCCTAAGGTGGAGGAAGTGCTATTGTCTGCCTATTACCAATGGGGAATTGAGTTGCATGGGTTCTATAGCAAAGAACTGGCAAAGTAGAGAACTGAACCCTGGTGTCCCAAGTCCCAGACCTATCCACTGGACCTTCCTTCCCCTCCATGTCTAGGTAAGAGCTATAGAACAGATGGGGAAGCCATTACTCTCATTAGACTGCACAAGGGGGCTACTCATAGGAATATGTCCTGACAACTGTGATTAAGGGACTCACAATGGGGCCACTTCTGATTAATCATCCTCTTTTTTTCCCCATAGAATTATCTCAAGATAATTTGAAATAGGACTTTATAGTCATTATCTTCACAGAACAGCAATGTTATTCCAGTTTCTGATGAAAACAACACTTTGTATTAAGGGTACCTTTATACATATTATATAAAGGGTTAATATATGATTAATCAGTTGTTTAGAGTTCAGTAGGTTGCTTATAACCCCCCTATCACACCTCAGGTAGTATAACTAGAGCGGGAGGTGCGGGGAGGGATAGCAAATGGTTTCTTCACCATAAAATGCAGTCTGAGGTCCACTGAAATTAAACTCAACTGACATTAGGAGCCTAACAACCTTTGTGGATCTGGGCCTATGTCAATTCTGTGCCATCCGGGCATTCCTCCTATTTCCACAGTAGCAGAGCCACTTTGTGGCCTCTTTATACCATGGGAGAAATATAAAGGGGGTCATAACTCAGACCTTTGATTTAGAAAAGCACCTAAAGCATTTGTCTAAATGCAAACAAGAATAGTCCCATTACAGTAGAGGGACTACTTCCAATTTTAAAATTAGATGCTTGATTAATTCCTTGGTTAACATTTTGGAACCTGTGAAGAGTTGCTGGCCCTCAAAATTTGCTATTAGACTATATACCTTACCACCCGGTATGTACAAGAGTTAATAAGATGTTTCCTGTTTTAATTTTCAGAGCAATGAAAGTATTTAATGAACATTAATAGAGTCAGACTTAATTTACTCTTTTTACCCATGGCTTGCAATCATTTTTTGCCATCCTCATGCTAGTTAGCTATTATTTTGTAAATGAATGAGTTCATTAAAATTTAGTTTCAGATTTAATTGTTCCTTATTGGAAATGTCAGCTTTCACAGTTCATTAATAAGGGCACTGGTGTAAAGAAAGAGATGGATTGAGGAAGCAAGCTTCATTACAGAACTGTTGTGGGAACCATAAAACTGCACTTAAGGTTATGTCCATGGCTCTGTTACAAGCCCCTGTTGACCCTTCGTCCCTGGGATGAAATCACTGAGGCGATGCGCTGGAACCCAGCAGATGTGCTTCTTTGATGGATGCTGTCTGCTGGCAAAGGAATGAAACAGAATCCTCCCTAGCCTTACAAGGGCCTGCTTGCAATCTGGCTGAAGGAAAAAGGTTGAGGTGGCAGCCATCTTGTCATGGGAAACCTGTTAAGGATTTAGAGAAGAAAACGGCTCCTTTTAATAGGACCAAATGCAGCTTATCCCTTCTGCTATCACCATCTCATTCCTGAAGCCAGGATAGAACAAACATCCATCCCCCTCTGAACTGCTGGAATCTACTCCCCACTCTGGAATCCTATTGCACCCCAAAGACACCAGCTACAAAGGAGACCTTTTTACACATCTCCAGCATCGGATGGATAAACCAGTTGGTTCCCTTTGTAGTAAACCTAACAGCCATTCTTCTTCCCTGCTCCCATCATGCCCTCATCTCTGCCACAGAGAGAAGCAGGGAAGGAGGGGGTTAAAGTAAAAGGGAGCAGAAAAATGATTCTCCTTCTTGTGCCCCATCTGGGGAAGCAGTGCTCTGCTCCGGCCCATTCAGCTGGTGTTGCAAGCTCCCTCTGCTGTTTCAGTTTCCTGTAACCACTGGAAAGACCTTATGGGAAAAAAATGTCCTGTAACATGGTGTTGCCCCATGGCTTCTCTGGTGCTCGTCCCTCTTCCCTCTGCATTGTAGAACCCCCACAATTCCATTCATTCCTGCTACTTTTGCACTATGAGGTGTGGGGAGAGCAGTGAAGCATTGGAACGTGTAAAAATGTAGGGATTTAGCCTGGGGCCAAGGGCCAGACTAAATGAGGGAAAGGTGGTCACATGAGAAAGTTGGTTCTCGCATGAGTTCTAGTGCAGTGCATCAGGCTCAAGAAGTTTAGATGAACATCCATTTAGATGGCTCATCTAAAACTGAAGATAATTCTTCCCTGGAGATAAAAATGGTGATAATTCTTCTCTGCCTCTCTGGATCATTGCAAAGGCACATTCCTTAATATGAGATATTAATATGATAGATGCACAAATAATTCATTTTTCAGTTCACTGTCAGTACTGAGAAAAAAAAAAAGTTTGATCCAAACAAAGTGAAGATTGTGTCTTGGGTCAAACAAAACCTTATTTCATTTCCCATTACAGCTATTCCACTTCACATAAAATCTTACATAGTCATTGGACGAGAGAGAATGACTCTATTGCCTAGTGGTTAAGCAAATTGAAAAAGCTAACCCAAAACCAACACATTTAATTTCTGGGAGGAGGCGATACCTGCATTCCAGTTCCTACAATACATCAGGCAGAGGAAGGAATCAAAGCCAGGTCTTCCACTTCCCAGATTAGTGCCTTAACCACTGGGCTAAAGGTTATCAGGGAATCAGTACCACTGGCCACTTGGGGAACCCAAAACTATCTGGTGAATTCATGTCAAAATTGGGAATAGTTTCAGGTCAACTGAAAGTTCTTTTTTTTGTTGAAAACTATTTGTATGAAAAAAAATTGCCCAGCTCTTGTTAACTTACTATAGTGATTAGTGCCATAAAATAATCCTTGCCTATACACAAAGGAACATTTTGGCTTGCATTTTTAAGCATCTATTTACTAAGTGCCTCTGAAATAATAATAAATATTAAAAATGTATTTCAAAGAATGGAGCAAAATGGAATGTGACCGAAATAATCAATCATCTTTACAGTTTTGTCTTTAATGAAAGCTGTACAGTGTTTTCTATGCTCTGCAGAGCCAAAATGTTTTTTTTTAAAGCAACGAAACTCTTGGGAGCATGATTGACATGGACATCATAATGTCACAGTCATCTGCTAATTGGAATACATTAAAAGTTTAAGCTTGATCAAAATTTGTCACTGTCAGCCTCCAGTTAATATTAATAAAGTAGATTACCATCAGAACTACTCCCACCAAAAAAAGTAATCTATAGATCTTTATGATATAATCAAGACTAGTCGTTAAAACTGATCTATAAATCTAGCAGCAGAATACTGCAGTAATATATTATTAAAGAATCTTGCTATTCATCTTGTATTTTGGATACTTTCTCTATAAAATGCTTGCTAACCTCATTTAGCTCAATTAGCATTTATGAAACACTTGCTATGAAATGACTTTGACTTTGTGTTATCAGTCTGCCTTATGCTATTTGCATTTATTTAAATGAAGGTTTCCCTACAGCTTTTCGGGGCGGGGGAAATGCAATTTCGTTTCTTAAACGAGTAAATAGCACATAGAGAATTGGACGAAAAATAAAAATTATAAATAGGCTTTTATATATTGTTTAGCCTTTCCCCCAAAAAATATAGTAAATCACAAAGATCAGAGTTGCTCTGTGGGGAATTCATTGTACATCTAAAAAGGTAAAATTGGCTTTATTTGCCAGGTACATGAGAGTGAAAAGTTATACAGTGTTGCTTGCAGGAGGAGGTACTAAAATTCAGCTCCAAATCCCATTGAATTCAGTGGAAAAGCCCACACTGACTTCAAGCGGCTTTGGATCAGATGTCAAAAATAAGGACTCTTAGGTCCCATCCCCAGCTCTGCCACAAACTTGTGCCCCAGTTCAGTATGGCATTTAAGCACATGATTAACTTGAAGCATGCGCAAAGTCCCATTGAAGTGAATGGGGTTGACAGTTTGGGGCTTTAAAATGGCCTGCTAAACCAGACGACTGGGGTGTGAACTTGGTCCAGGCTCTCAGGGCCTGATTTTCATTGGTGCCAAGCACTTACAGATCCCATTTTCTTCAACTAGAGTTGTAGGTCTACAATACTTCTGAAAAATAAGCTTATTAACATTTTTGTGCCTCAGTTTACCCATATGTGAAGTGGTAGAATAAAAATACCTCATACACGGGTATTGTGAGCTTAAGCTAATGTTTCTAAAGCACATTCAGATCTTCAGAGGCAAAAGGCTATATAAATGCAAAATATTGTTATAATAAATATGCAAAGGTACAAACCATAACATTTTTTCCTTCTCAAGCAGCAAAAGAGAAGGTAATATAAATACTTACCAAGGTGAAATTACCCATCTTGGAGACACTATAAATGGAAAATTCTAACATGATATTTTCTTGGATGAAAGCTACTATGCAAGTGTAAATTATTATCATTAAAATAATAATTTCTTTGCCATGTTTAAGTTTTGCATCTTGCACTAGAATTGAATACTGCTCCCTGCTCAATTAAACTGAAGGATATAATGTAAGTTTTCCCATGGCATTTAGGCCTCATCTGAATCTGATAGCCCATGTGATCAGCACAACACAAAATATCTCACTGAGGAAAGAAAAAGCCCATAGGCGAGTGACCCAAATAGGTGCAGTTCAATTGTTTTTCATGGATGATTTATAGGTTGGTGATGACTACACAGCTTTCAAACACTATCTGGCCAGATCAAATTGAGCTCAAATAGGAAGATGAGCAGAAAAAAATATCATCTGATGGCTTGTAAGTGTCCCATATGAAATAAGTTCATTGATCTCTGGCAAGTTCCGAGTGGACATCTATCCCAGTGTTAACATCCACACAGCCACTACCTCAGCTGGCCATTCATCAGATAGGCCAGGAATTGAAGTAAGCATAGAGGCTAAACTAACCTCTCAATCCTGCAAATCAAGGGAGAGACGTGTTGGCCGGGCCAATGTAAGGAAGCCTGCCTGGTGATTATAGGTCCTCCAGAAGGCAATTCAAACACATTTTCAAAAGATGCCTCTAGTTAGAGCTGGTCAAAAATTTTGTGATTTTTTTGACGGGAAGTGCTGATTCAAGTTTCACAGGAACATCTTAACTTTGTCAAAATTTTCAGCTGGAAATTATCTAAACATTTGAGTTTGAGAAAGGCCACAACTGAAATGTTTTGACTTTTGCATTACAAAACACAATTCTGATAAGGCAGAAATAAAAGACTTCAGATGATTTTGTTTTACTCGGGTATATACCCAGCGGCCTGGCTGCAACTTCACTGCTACTTGAGCTAACTTTGTTCTAACTAGATCAAACCTAGCTTGGGTGTCTACATGTGCTACAATTATATCTCAGTGGCTGCTTGGGTATGTACCAGGATCCTAGGCAAGCAGGATTGCAATCTCTATTGCAGTGTGGGCATAACTTCGGTGTCTGAAGTTCAACCTAGCATCTTTTACCAGCACCAATTTCACTTCAAAAAAATTGGCTTATAAATGGCTCATAAAGAGCTAATGATCAGTAAATACGGAAAGCATGTTACAGACATAAGTATTATGTATTAGTGATGAATATAAGCGCATTGATAAAAGGTGTTATGGGTACTTATAGCATGCTTATAAGAAACCTATTGGGCTGCTGGGATCTATAATATATAACAATGGGTTCAGTATAGGGGTAGTAGGGTGAAATTCTCTGGCCTGTGTTACACAAGAGGTCAGATTAGATGATCCACAGAGATCCCTAGTGGCTTTACAATCTACAAATATATAATTAAGAATTTATTAGAGTATCTAGTAATTGTGTATTAACCCTTTATAAACTATTTATAAATGGAATGTCAGTATTAAAGCGACTCATACGGGTAGGAAAAAAAAAACATGTTCTGAAGTTTTAAACAAATCCTTTGCTTTTCATGCTCATCACATTTTACAAGCTCAGCTGATTTATGTGTTGATGTTTATTGTGAGAGACTCATTTTCTTCCTGCCATTAGCTGATCTTTTTTGTGTACCTTATTTGCCATCAATCACGTCCTAAGTGCAGCGTAATGCTCTCACGTATCACAGTTCAAGGGATGTAAGCCTTATCTAAGCAGTGTTCCCTTGTTTTCTGCTTGTGGAAGGTTGTATCCCTGCTCACTAATGGCTTGTAATGGCTGCAGTTTGATTTCCTTTGTATGTCAAAAATAATTAAAACGTTAATTTAAAAAAGGAACAAACCACAGCTAAAAAAAAATGGGCTTCCACACTATTGACATGTAATTACAAACCAAAAAGATCCAACACTAAGAGGCTAAGTCTATTAATGGCTATTAGCCAGGCTGGGTAAGGAATGGTGTCCCTAGCCTCTGTTTGTCAGAGGGGGGTGATGGATGGCAGGAGACAGATCACTTGATCTTTACCTGTTAGGTTCACTCACTCCGGGGCACCTGGCATTGGCCACTGTCGGTAGACAGGATACTGGGCTAGATGGACCTTTGCTCTGATCCAGTACAGCCCTTCTTATGTTCTTAACACAATGAAAGCAGCTACAGGCACTTCAAAGGCTGTCCGGGTGTCAGAAACGGGGCTTCCACAAGACAAAAACTTAAGCTGAAAGTCATATATTTTATTTAACACTAATCCAAGATCCCACTGAAATTTTTCATTTCCTCAACAAGCTAGCACCACAAAGAGACCTGACAGGAAACATTGCAGATGACAATCACCATTACATCCCACATTGCTTAAGATGCATGGTCCAGGAGACAAGGCACTAGCCAACAACGGAAGAAACAGACCATCAGATCGCGCCCTGGTCTACACTAGGGGAGGACGATCGATCTGAAATACGCAACTTCGGCTATGAGAATAGCTTCACAGTGCTGAGTTGACCGCTGCTGCTTCCCCATTGACTCCGCCTGTGCCTCTCGTGGCAGTGGAGTACAGGAGTCGATGGGAGAGCACTCAAGGATCGATTTATCACGTCTAGACTAGATGCGATAAATCGATCCCCGATAGATAGATCGCTACCCACTGATCCGGCGGTTAGTGTAGACCTGCCCTAAGTAAATTGCTTTAGCTCTACTGAAGTCAATGAACCTGTGACTATTTACACCAGCTGAGGATCTGGCCCCAGAGTTCTATTGCCCAGGCCTATGCAGTAACAGGGGTGGAAAGTCACTTCATACAATGTGCTCCTAGTTCATCATACAGCATTTGTTTATAGTGCTAGAGACACCAATGAAGAACAGGGCCCGGTTGTGATATACATTTACAGACACATAGTAAGAGTGTCTCTATTCTAAATAATTTAGTCTAAACAGAAAAGAGACGCAGAGCAGGTAGGGAAGATGAGGTACATAGAGAACAAGTGACCTGAACAAAGTCACTCAGGAGGACGATGGTTGATCTGGGAACAGAACTCAGTTTTCCCAATTTCCAGTCCAGAATGTTGTCCACTGGACTACCTTCTTTTCTATAGCTGAACTGCTATAGTATCTGGGGGACCACAACGTGTTTACAGCACAGAATACCATCTGCTTAGGATGATCATCAAACAACATCACGAGGATGCAGTGACAGAAAGTGCCTTCTGAGTTTACAAGGCACCTGTATAAGAGATACAATTAAAAACCTCTATTTTAAACCTGCTGAAACAAAATGTTTGCTCACCTAGCACCCTTAAAATATTTTTGCTCACCCAGCACTCTGCATACAGTCTGTCACCAACCATCCAGTTGCCCAAGAGTTTCAAGAACAGGAGCCTAAAATTAGGATCTAGGGTGATCACATGTCCCGATTTTATAGACAGAGTCCCGATTTTGGGGCCTTTTTCTTATATAGGCTCCTATTAACCTCAACCCCCTGTCCTGATTTTTCACACTTGCTGTCTGGTCACCCTATTAGGATCCCAAATCCACACATAAGCACTAGATTCCTAAGGCCATATTTGAACATTTGCCTGATTTTCAGAAGTGCTGAGCACCGAGCAGCACCCAATGACCGACGTTATCAAAGTTCATACAGAGGATAGTGGGAGCTCAGCGTGCTGGAAAAATATCAGGCAGGAGTCGATGGTGGGAAATTCAAAAGCATCTGTGTGTTTTAGGAGTACAAGACCCATTGAATTCAACAGAACTTTCAACAGGAACTATATTTCTAAACCACTTATTCTTTTGGCTGTAAGATCTTGAAGGCAAGGAGTGTCTTTTTGGTTGTGGGTCTGTACGACACTTAACATAATCGTCCGTGGCTGGGGCGCCTGGGCACTGATGAATAATCAAATAAATGATCATGTAGGCGCTTATGAAGATCCTACTACACATCCCTATTTAGAAGCTTAACTTTACTGCTCCTATGTTTTAAAATCTTGGCATATTTTGATACTGTCAGTCTGATCCTTAATCTGGAAGAGGCAAGTCTTTAAAGCTATTTAGGCTTCTAAAGATGCAGATGGGCACCCAGTGGGATTTTAAAGCATCTACCTTTCAAAATCTGGTTCAAGAGCTTCTTTGTTGTGGAAGGTAGATAAACAGTACCCCTTGCCATCCAAAATAAATAATAATTCAGATTTCATTACAGGCAATGGGAAATATTGTGACAGCTAAGCAAAGTGATAGACAAAGTACAAATCATTCAATAAATATAAAATGTGTTTCCTAATAATCAGAAAAGTGATTGCTTGCCTGACAAGGTTGGTGGGCTATTGTGAAACACTGAGAGCAAACCTTTTGTTGGTACCATGTAGACTGCAATATTTGCCATTAAGCTGGCAACTTTACTTTTAAAATGTTAACCAGATGGTCAGTTGCTGCACAGTAGCAATGTGATGGTGAGGAAGGAAGGATTGTAATTATGAGAGCGTGTGAAATTCTGCTGCTACAACTGCTATAAAATGACTGAAATAGCAGCATATTCAGATTCTATGCACATAGGAGAGTGTATGCATATGAAATATAGCTTCCTGGAAGGAATTTTCACTCAGTCACTCTCTTTGTCTAGTCCCCTTTGCCTTATCACCTATGAAATGCTGCAATACAAGAAATAATCTCCGGGGTGAACAGAAGACCCAGAAGGTGCTTTTTAATGAAAAATAATTGTTACCTGGAGTTGATTAAACAATATATCAAATTGTAAAATAAATAAATATAATAAGAGAGACGGAAATGATGGCTGAGAAATTAGCCAGGGCATGTTGGTTTAAGTATTCTTCTCTTGTCATGAATGATTAATTTTCTCCAAAATTTATACTGGAGAACTGGATGTCACATCTTCCCTTCAGCCACATTAATTGTTTATTAACATACAAAAGGACCAATGACCTTTCAAATCTCAAGCTTATTGTCCCTTGTAGGCAGGAGAAATGAGTCTTGTCACAAAGAGCAACACTTAGGTCCTTTTTGTTTTTAGGAAAATAACCTTTTAAGCAATGAACTCTGCATCAACAGCATTCTAGATTGTGTACTTATCATACAATAATGATGGGGCTAGATGGAATACTCTGTTAATGTACTCATCCTCTTTAAGCTTTGAGACTCCGTTTATTTAAAAACATTAGAATAAATCATTTTGAAATTATTATTAAATATTGGGCAGTTGTAGATGTTTCAAGATTTTAAAAGCCAACTATAAAGTTTTAGGACTCGGGGTTGAATGTCAGGCGCTAAAAGTAATAATAGATATAGTATTTCATATTTATTATGAGTAGGCATGTCTCAGAATTGTTGTAACTAAGATCCAGTTTTTATAAATGCGGTGTTCTTGTAGCCATGTTGGTCCCAGGGTGAGAGAGAGAGAGACAAGGTGGGTGAGATAATATCTTTTATTGGACCAATTTCTGTTGGTGAGAGAGAAAAAATTTCAAGTTTACACAGAGCTCCATCTGAAGAAAAGCTCTATGTAAGCTCCAAAGCTTGTCTCTCTTCCTAACAGCTTATCTCACTCACCTCGACTCAGATTTTTTTAAAAGTATTTAGACATTAATCTGTTCAGCATTGTGAGGCCTAAATGACTTAGATTGCTAAATCCCATTTTCAGAAGTGACTTAGACCAGGTCTAAACAGGGGTGGTGTCGATCTAAGATATGCAAATTCAGCTATGCGAATAGCGTAACAGTGGTGGAGTTCCGGAGTCGACGGGGAGAGTGCTCAGAGATCAATTTATCACATCTACACTAGACATGATAAATTGATCTCCAGTAGATCGATCACTACCTGCCGATTCGGCTGGTAGAGTAGACTTGGCCTTAGACATAAGGGTCTAGATTCACAAAAGGACTTAGGTGATTAACTAGGCTTGCCAACCCTCCAGGGCTGTTCTGGAGTCACCAGGAAGTAAAGACCAATCTTTAATTAAAGGTTATGTCATTTGATGAAACTTCCAGGAATACATCCAACTGAAATTGGCAAGTCTATGACTTACTGCTATTTTAGGTGCCTAAATGCCAGAAACAGGCACCACTGGGATTCACAAAACACCATACTCAAGCTGCCACTGAACCTGTAAACTCCTGAATTCACTTTTAGAGTCCACGTGGCCATGTGCTTAGCAGATGGATTTTTCACAAGGTAATGACAGCATCAGCCTTTGGTAGATCCTAGTTACATCCCCCCACCTCTCATTTTGCGTTTCATAAGACTTCACAATGAATTACACTCCTAAGAACAAATCTCTCCCCTTTCTAGAAACCCTGATCAGAGTCATATAGCTCATATTTCTTTATTACCTTCCTAGAGAAAGAAATATTTAGCTCATTCTGACAACTGAGTAACAGGGCATGTAGTAAGTGCCACTGCAAATGGACATTAATGCAACATGCTGAAATTCCAAGAAGCTCTGAGAACAGGGAGTGTAAAAACCACAGTATTTGAAATGTTTAACATACAAGATGTTGAAATCTAACAATAAGTAGAGGGACTGGATAGGCCCAGACAACTGGCAGCTGAGGCTTTTATCTAGAAGTCACTGGTTTGAATTCAGTCTATAAAAATCAGTGACCAAAAGATGCAGCCAATCTTATGGTGATCGGTGCTCTACATTAAATGAGCCGGGGTTCCCCATAAATATTAAGAGGAGCTACTAATAATCATAATCAGTCCCCTTGTTGGCTGTCCCAGCACAGAGTGAGAAAAGTAAGGTCCCATTTATATGAGCTTCCTTGTGCCTTTAGCAATGCCCCAGCTCCCTATAGACATTACTGGGAATGAAAGTTGATTAGAGCTGGAATTTCTCTTCCCTCGGAAATGCCAATGTTTTGAAATTTGTTTTCATTCCATCTCAGAAAGAAAATCCAAAGTTTCCCATGGAACTAAAATTATCCCAGAATTAGATTCAAAACCTCAACATGTTTAATTTCAATAAGGTAAAAATAATATAAAAGGTTAAATGTCATTTACATAACATTAGAATATTTGACTGTAATACAAAAGTAGAAACCAATTTTTTTTTAAAAAAACCTTGACATTATTGAAATGAAAATGGAAAATGTCAAAACAATTCTATCAAAAAATTAACTGAAAACAACATGTTCTCACAAAATATTTTGATGCAACCACATTTTCTGATGTACACAATAATTGATACAAATTGGACACCGTCTATATTAGATTTAGCACTTCCTATCTTTGGGGCTTGATCCTGAAACTCTTTCTTTTCTGATTACTTCAGTGACTTACACAATGAGAGCTTTATATGATACTGCATATTTTTACTTGCCTCTGGTCATTTCCACGACATTCGTCTGACGAAGTCTGTCAGGATTGCCTCCCCACTCTGAACTCTAGGGTACAGATGTGGGGACCCGCATGAAAAAAAGAAATAACCCCCCCAAGCCTATTTTATCAGCTTGGGTTAAAATGTTTTTCCCCAGAACACAAATTCTTCTGTATCTGGACCTGATACGCTGCCACCACCAAACTAGGTCTAGGGTAGTTTGGGACCCTTCTTTCCCTTTCCAATAACCCCCCAAACTTCTTCCTTCCCTGGAAAGCTTGAGAGAATAAAAAAACCCAAACCTCGCCTGATCCTGCGAGACGTGCCCGATCCAAAACCAGGATCTTACACAACGGAAAACAGGCAGTCAGCTTCTTAAAAGAAAGATTTTAATAAAAGAAAAAAAGAAAGGAATAAATCCCTTATAACCATCAATAGAACAGCACCTACCATAATCAACAAAAGGATTCAGAACCCAAACCTCTCCCCCGAGGCAATTTTCTCCCACAGTTGCTATCTCTGCTGAAGCTTACAATATCAAGAAGCACCCAGCCAACACTCACCACTGAGAACTCTCCAAGTGATAAAGAGAAGGTAAACTCACTGACTACAATACTTAATAGAATCTTATAGTTATAGTGAAAGACATAGCTGTGTTCCCCCCATAGCCGAGGTGAACAGAGAGAGACCCAGAGAGAAACTGAAACTTAAAATCCTTTGTCTCCTGAGGAATTTCTCATTGGTCAGTTGTCCACCTCTCAGGTTACCTTTAGCTTAACCCCTTACAGGTGAACAATAGTTCTAGGCTACTTCACACTTATGACATGCCCCCCAAATCGCAAACGGTGTCGGAACATCACTGGGTGCGATTTATTCCTGGAGCTCTAGGAAAAAAACAGAATTAATAAAACACATGCACCTGTAAACATACTACTGGTTACAATAAACTAACAATAGGTCCCACATTCCGAGGACAGTTTTAACCTATTGATTCTGGGAAACTTTCCCGGGAGAGTGCGTCACCTACTTTATTAGAAGTTCCTGGAATGTGTTGGATGTCAAAATCAAAATCTTGGAGAGCTAAACTCCACCGAAGAAGTTTTTTGTTCTTGTTGGTGAAGCGATGAAGCCACTTCAGCGCAGCATGGTCGGTTTGTAGTTGGAACCGTCGTCCCCAAACATATGGGTGTAGCTTTTCCAGAGCATATACAGTGGCGTAACATTCCTTTTCGGGAATTGACCAGTGGCTCTCCCTCTCAGACAGCTTCTTGCTGAGAAACACGACAGGGTGCAATTGTTGATCGGGTCCTTTCTGCATTAAAACTGCTCCCACACCACGCTCGGAGGCATCTGTGGTTACTAGGAACGGTTGGTCAAAGTCTGGGGCCCTGAGCACAGGGTCAGACATGAGTGTCACTTTAAGCTGGTTAAAGGCCTCTTGACACTGCTCAGTCCACTGGACTGCATTTGGCTGGTTCTTTCGAGTTAGGTCTGTCAGTGGGGCGGCAATTTGGCTGTAGTGTGGTACAAATCGCCTGTAATATCCGGCCAAGCCTAAGAAGGATTGGACCTGTTTCTTGGACTTTGGGACAGGCCACTTTTGGATAGCATCCACCTTGGCCTGTAGAGGATTGATAGTTCCTTGACCCACCTGGTGTCCAAGGTAAGTCACTCTGTTGAGGCCTATTTGACACTTTTTAGCCTTAACAGTTAGTCCTGCCTCTTGTATGCATTTAAAGACCTTCCGGAGATGTTCTAGGTGCTCCACCCAGGAGTCAGAAAATATGGCCACATCATCAAGGTAGGCAACTGCAGATTCTCCCAATCCCACTAGGAGACTATCTACAAGTCTTTGGAAGGTAGCGGGTGCATTTCGCAGCCCGAAAGGGAGCACATTAAACTCATACAGCCCTACATGCGTAATGAAGGCTGACTTTTCCTTGGCAGATTCCTCTAACGGTACTTGCCAGTACCCCTTGGTTAAGTCTAAGGTGGAGATGAACTGGGTCAGTCTTTGTCCATGAAAGCTTATGATCCAAAACATCTGTTAGTCTACAAGGTACTACATGACTTTTTGTCGCTTTCATATGATACAATAGTCACTTATTTTGGTTGTGATCCTGCGAAGTGAAAAGGACCTGCATGTTCCACCAAAACCTGTGGCTATTGCAGGCACTCAATACCTTGTAAGATCAGACCCACTATATGGTTCTTCTGCCTTCTTTTGCATAGCCTGCATTCAGCAAAACACTTAAGTATGTGCTTATATCCCACTGATTGAAAATGAAACTTAAGTATGTGCTTAAGGGCCAGAATTATAAATACATGTAGGCACCAAAAGATGCAGATAGGTGCATGGTAGGATTTACAACACTCACTCTCACAGATCTTGGGAGACAGACCAGTCCTCGCTTACAGACAGCCCTCCAAGCTGAAACAAATACTCACCAGCAACCACACAACAAAAACACTGACCCAGGAACCTATCCTTGCAACAAAGCCCGATGCCAACTCTGTCCACATATCCATTCAACTGATACCATCATAGGATCTAATCACATCAGCCACACCATTAGAGGCTCATTCACCTGCACATCTATCAATGTGATATATGCCATCATGTGCCAGGAATGCCCCATTGCCATGTACGTAGGCCAAATCGGACACTCTCTATGCAAAAGAATAAATGGACACTAATCTGACATCAGGAATCATAACATTCAAAAACCAGTAGGAGAACACTTCAGTCTCCCTAGCCATTATATTACAGACTTGAAGGTGTCAATTTTAAAACAGAAAAACTTCCAAAACAGACTCCAATGAGATGTTGCTGAACTGGAATTAATTTACAAATTGGACACTATCAACCAAGAGCTAAACAAGGACTGTGAATGGCTTAGTCATTACACTATGTGAATCTATTTCCCTAGTTAATTTCCTTCACACCTTCTTGCCAACTGTCAGACACAGATCCACTTGATTATCACTACAAAAGGTTTTTTTCTCCTCCTGCTGATAATGGCTCATCCAAATTAAACAGCCTCTTAGAATTGGTATGGTAATTTCCAACTTTTTATGCTCTCTGCATATATAAAGGCATCTTATTTCTGTGTGTCCCATTCTATGCATCTGATGAAGTGGGCTATAGCCCACAAAAGCTTATGCTGAAATAAATTGGTTAGTCTCTAAGGTGCCACAAGTATTCCTCATTTTCTTTATGGATACAGACTCACATGGCTGCTAATCTTAAATAGGATTTATGTGCCTAATGGGATTTTCAAAATTGCCCATCTGCATGTTTAGGGCCCTAAATACCTTTGTAAACCTGTCCATAAGGACTTTGTTGGACTGGAGAGGGGGTGCTCAACACTTGACAGGATTGAGCCCTAGAAGACCTTGGCCTTGATCCCTGAGCCATAAGTATGACAATCCACAAAGTTACAGGGACTAAAACCATTTAATGCTTCTTTAGCTAAGTGAACAGAATGGAAATTTTGACAGTATTTTATTTCCTTTGCTCTGTGGAAAGAGCCAGTTGCTACCTGATTAAAGTCATCCACAACTGACAGTAAGATTTCTGAACCCAGCAAGCTGTTAGACATGAAAGTCTTAGTCCATTAAGTTGCTAATCCAATTCATGCTAATGTTATTTAGTGTAAATTTCCATTTGGGCACCTGGTTTTGATCTATAACATTTGTAATTGATTTAGCAATCTCTTTGTGTCCTATTCTCTTTATGTGCAGGCCATGTGTGCACTTTGTCAGCTTTCAGAATTACTGTAGTAAAGCTATTAGTTAAGTGCCACAGAGTGCCCTCCTGGAAGGAAAGGTTTATTCCATACAACTTTTGTATATATCTGTTTGGGAAAGGGGATGATCTATTTAGCCATTTATATGCTGACATGTTCGTTTAAAGTTTTTTCATGTCCCAGACATTCACTTGATTGGATCCCACTGATTCATCATGATTTGTAAGTTTTCTGTTTCTTTGGAGCCTGAAACAGTGATCCCAAAGTTCACCTCATTCTCCAGGATTTTTCTAGAGATGTGAAGTGGAGGAAAGGCAGGGAAGCCTTTATTCAGCAAAACGTACAAACACATGTGTATTCCATCTCTCCATGTCAGAACTTCAGGATGTGCTTCAGCTTAAGTACATGCTAACATCCTGTTGAAGTCAATGGACTTGACTTGAATGAGACATCAGCATATGCTTGTCCAAACAGGGATGCTTGCCTGATTTGGGTGGGTTGGCTAGTGGGTGTGGCCATTTGGGGATATTTGCCTAATTTGTGCATTGAAGATTAGTTTGTACAAGTGGCCAAACATACTGATGGGCATCACCATTTGGAATATCTCTAAACACAGACTTCAATCCTGAATTCGAATCCAGGAGGTTGGATCCAAAGGCTACACTAAGTCCCGTTAAAGTCAAGAGTGGGCTGCATAATCTCAAGGATTTGTCTATGTGGATTTGAGCTATGCTATAGACATACAGAGTGCAAAATTTTAAAAATGTGTAGATGATTTAGGAGTCCAAGTCCAATTTCCAAATGTGACCGAGGCATTTGGAAGACCAGGTCCCACTGAAAGTCAGCAGGACTAACCTAGTCATCTCAGATCATTGCATGTTTCCCATCACTGAATGTATTTGTTTGCACAATGCCCCGGTGAGGTAGGACAGTGCTATTCTCTTCATATTGTAGATAGAGAACTGAGGCACAGAGAGGCTAAGTGACTTGCCCAAAGTCACTTAGGAAGTCTGTGGTGCAGGAAGTAATTGAACCCAAATCCCTACAAGTCCAAGGCTAGTGCCTTAACCACTGGACGATCCTTCCTCTCCAGGGTTCTTAAGCCCTTAAACAACTTTTGATAATGGAAGTTGGGCTCCCAATTCACTTGGGCACATCTGTAAATTTTACCCATAATTCTGTTAAATCTTAAAATTGTATTTGTCCAGCAGGAAATGCATTTTAACAGGAACTCTACATTATTCAGTAGAATTAAAGGATTTCAGACTCAGGAAATACAAAGAAAGCAGTATATGGCATATGCTGCAACAGACCAAACGTTGCTCCAAACCAAATATACATTATAATACCACATACTGGAACAGGTGTAGTGAAATGACAACCTCTCTCTAAGGTTTAAAGCCTACTAAAAGTGAGATGTCTCAGACAATGTACTTGATGAATGATAAAAGCTTTCCAGTGAATTTGCCTTCCTAAAAGTGCAAGAGAATTTTCTAAAATGTTTGGAGTTTATCCCCTTGTGGATATCTTAAGTGAATGAAGCTTTGGATCATTTTAACTTGATCCTTTAACTTACAGCCGTACCTCCTCCACCCCTTTGAGGTGGGAGTCCTTGGGGCTTCTGTCAAAATCTATTGCTGTGAGGCAACTAAGAGAAATAGTGCCAACATACACATACCACAAGTAGGAGAACAATTTTAATAGCCAATTCCTTCAGGGCCCAATTATTTGCCACAAAATTGAAGGACTGTGATACATTTCTGACTTCAGACACTTCCAAGCCTACTTTATTTTGCTGCCACATTCCAAATATTAACAGAAGAAGAAACAAACATTTTACCTATAATACGAGTGAAGCTCCTTTGCTGAAAGCAAGGTTATTTAAAGTTCCAGTACAAAGTTTTGGTCACTGGCCTGATAATTTCCTGTGCATAGAGCATATTTAAGCACAGGACCAAATTAAATTGTTAATTTTTAGAGTGTCCATGGCTATGAGTTTCAAATGCAACTATTGATTCTGGGTGCCTTAAATTGTGTGTGTGCCACTTCAGACAATTTTTAAGGTTGAGTTTTTCTGAGTGTGGGGGCTCAGCATTAAAAAAAAAAAAAAAAAGCTCATCTTCCACACTCTGGAAAAGTGAGCCTTCTTATAAATTGTCTCAGGTTGGACACTCAAATCCTGAATCACCCAAAGTCACTTAAAATAAAATCTTGGCTCATAAGTTTTAAAAAGCACCTCACTCGTCAATGAAAGTGATTTTTAAAAACTTTGCTCTATCATTTTGTTCACTTTATTTATAATTTTAGCCAAAACGTAATATAAAAAGGATTGTTTCAAAGAAAAAAAAATAGACTGGAGATTTTATCAAGTCTTTGAAAATCTGAACTGAATTTGCAAAGTGCTGTACATCTAGTTGAACTCAAGTTTGATTATGACTGGTAACTTTGCCAGACAAGATACAAAACTCATTTAATTGTTTTTTCTCCTCCTGAATAAGGCAAGACCTCAAAGGAAACAGAACTAATTTGCATAAAGCAGATGAAAATGAAACACCACCATCACACAATATAGATGTAAAGTTCTACTGGGATTTGGGATTCTACAATTTGGTGATTCTTTCACCAGTAAAATGAGAAGACAAAATCTAATGGTTGATATGCATGAACTAAAAGAAAGAAGTAAAATGGTAGAAAACTGTTGTAGTGTTGAACAGAACATGGGTCTCAAGCAATGGTCTCAAGCTACATTGGGGAAAGTCTAGGTTGACTGTTAGGAAACAGTTTCACTAGAAGGGCGGTGAAGCCCTGAACTGGGTTACCCAGGGAAGTGGTGGAATCTCCATCCTTAGAGGTTTTTAAGGCCTGGCTTCACAAAGCCCTGGCTGGGATGATTTGAGTTGGAGATTGATCCTGCTTTGAGCAGGGGGTTGGACTAGCTGACCTCCTGAGGTCCCTTCCAACCCTTATCTTCTATGATTCTGCAATGTTGGGTTGAACTAGCTGAGAGACTTGGAAACCTTATGACACTTTTGGACGAGACTATCCAGATAAGGAAGATTGTCACATGTGGTGACAGATATGTGAGGTTATGAGAAACAAAGCACTAGTAGGAAAGGTCTGAAGAGAAATAGGATGAGATGATGCCAGAGAGCAGACATTATGGATAGGAAGGCCAGATGGAATATGACAGGGGATGAAGATAACTTACAATGGTTCAAATACATGTGGATAAACTTCGAGGGCCATATTCATCCCCGGTATAACTTCACAGACTTAAGTGTGGTTACACCTGGGCTGAATCTAGTCTCTCAAATTTTGGACTCTTGAGTTGTATCCCAGTCCACTATACACACACCATGCAGCCTTTGGCAACCCACTTAGGCTCTCTGCGGATCACTTTCTGCATTTGTAGAACAGGGTAGCAATACTTGTGGGCATCAAAACGCTGTTGAGATGCTAAAGCAAGAAGTGTGATATTACAGTGCCCAAGAAGAGGTGTCCCACAATTGCAATTTAAGTACCAGCCATTTGTTTGATTAAATTAAATTCAGAAGCATATTCCTTTGTGAGTGTCAAAGTAAAGTAAGTAACATGAGTGAATCTCTCTGATTGAATTAAAACTATCACAGCCAATCAGCACAGATTCTTAATTTCCTTATTAAGGGTCCTCTTTCTGGACAGATAGGTGCTGGAAGGACAGCACTGTTAGTAACAGAAAAGCCTTGGGAAAAGTTCGTTCACCATTGTCAGCTTTGTTTGCAACAGTAAAAGAATCATAAGAGTTTAAGATGTAATCAGTGGAAATTAGAGCAAATAAAAAAAACCTGAGATTTTTGCAGTGCACTGCTTTAATTAAGCAAAAAAATGCACTCTGCACCTAAAAATGAGATCAAAGCAGTCTGTGGAAATAAATAAGCCACAATGGTGCATTATGTTAGAGCTGGAGTTCAGAAGGAATTGGAAATCATATTGAAGAGAGAAGTTCAAACGCTTGCCAGTAGTGGTGTCTACAGAAACTCAGCATTATCATAATGGCCAGTTTATTGGCTTGCCACACTTCTTTAGTGACTTTATTATTTCCACTCAGATGGTTTGTGAAATGTACCAACTGAGGGCTCGCCCCGTCTCATTAAATAAACAGCCAAGCATGTCCATGAGGAGATTAATTCACACCAGAAAACACTGGAAGGAAGGATTAAAACTTTGAGGTCTGGATATTGGCCTTGAGAGCAGTTCATAGGGGTTGGAATAAGGATTTTTCAAAGCACATGGGGCAGGGTAGACAACGCTACCCGAGCCTGCAGAGCAGCTGTTGAAATGGGTGGAGGGCCAGGAGGGAAGAGCTCAAGATGTGGGGGAGAGTCCAGAGTGCTTTGCAATCCAACTATTGTGGGGTGAAGGGCAGCCCGCAGTAACCCATAAATAAGAGCAATCCTGGGGGAGCTAGAACTAAGGAGATGCAAATGTGGCATGAAGTCACTTTTAGCTCCTTCCTTGCCATCCACTTCAAGATGCCTTCGGAGCAGCATCTATTGAGAGATGCAGCCCAGAATCTGGCCCGCAGTCTCCAGAATCAGTGTTAATTAAACTCAAGGAGCACACTCAATTCACTCCAGCCTCCTCTTCATATTGCCCACCAGGTCCAGCTTTTGCACTAAGCTTTCAATATATTTAATAAAATTAGCCAAATATTGATATTCCATCCCCAGAATATGAGGCAAGGGTGTGTGTTGAGATGATCTTAAATGATATGCAGGTGGGAGAAGGTATCTAGTATTTGCTTTTCATTAATAACTGAAAATGCATAAAACCGGTCATCCCTTAAAAAGACAGCATTCATGCCATGCTGAAGAGAGAATATTCATGGTACAGTATCTGGGGAGCACATGGTTGAGAAGGCAGGAGGCAAGACGTTTAAAACAAGTTTTTCCATCCAATATTTGATTTGCATCCAGTCATTTCACTTGCTTGTGTGTCACCATAAACAAATCCCATAACCCGGGTTCAGATTCTGCAAGGTGCCCAGCCCTGGGACACAAGAACTGTTGCAATGGATCACAGCCACAGTCCATATAGTCTCCTCTCTCCAGCAGCGACCAGCTCCAGATGCTTCAGGGGAAGGTACGAGAGGCTCATAGCAGGGGATGTGAGATAATCTCATTAGGTCTCATCCTGATCTCTGTTTGGCTTAAGCCCTGAAGCAGTAGGTTTAATGTTGCTTCTCAAATGCATGTTGTCATTATTTATAACTCTGGATGTTCCTGATAGTCATGGAAAGTGCTGAAGCTGTTCAGCAAAGTATGAGATCACACCCTTAATGAGTTAAAGGTGGGGCATCTAAATTCCTAAGGTTCTTTTTTTAAACCTCAGCCTGAGTCTTACATATCAACTCTCAACAGAGGGGATTTCTCTGGGGGTTAGAAACTCATTGGGATAACAAGGAATTTGCTATTATACATATTATGATAGCACCCAGAGCCCCAGTCAAGGACCAAGACCCCAGTACGCTAGACACTGGACATGAATGTATTCTAAAGACAGACCCAGTCCCCAATGAGATGACACACAAAATTAACAAACCCCCTTCTCCTGAATGTTCAACCACTTTAGAACCAAGCCATATTCTAGAAAATGCTCAGATAACTTTCCTTTATAGCTTATCAAGTGCCAGAAATCTGCCTAATGTCATTAAGTTTCCTGGCCAGTTGTACACAGGTACCAAGAGCTTGGATCCAGTCATATTGCATATTTATCTGCCTAAACTTCTCTAAACCCAAAATGACAAGATGACACATATTCTTCAAGAAAGTAGTATCGACTTCCAAGACCTACAATTAACCGAAAGCCTAGATTCGCTTTGGTCACAATGTCATTAAACATCCACAACGGTAACTCAGTGGTCAAGCATTGCTAAGCAAGAAAAAATTAGTTCAAACTCTGCATCAGATTAGCACCATTCCACAAACCATTTACAGGTTATGGACCAATTTCAGACCTGGTGGAAAGCATGTGAAACGCCACTGAATATAAATTAGAAACACAAGCAATTTTAGAGACTAGGTGGGGATCAACCACGGTCCCATCTGATCTCTCAGTTCCTGTGACTCATTACAACTCTTCTCCAGCAGTACCTCACTCCCCAGATTACTGTGTATCTGAAGTTCTGTTGGCAGCAAGCTCCTCCTGACAGTTAGAACTCAGGTCCCCAAGTCAATGGGAGGCAATTAGCTACTGAGAAGTAACGTGTTTCAGTATAAGAGGCACTGGACTAAAAGTCAGCAGTTCAACTTTCAGTTCTTGAACTGAGCTGTTCAGTGACATTGACGTTCACATAATCTTTTTGTGCCTTTGTTTTGTCCCCATCATTTGTCTTGCTAACTTACACTGTAAACTCCATGGAGCAGGGACTGTCTCTTCATGTTTATTTACATCACCTAGTACAATGGGGCTATGATTTCACTTAAGATTTCACATAGAGCTGGGTGAACAACAGATTTTTCAGTTCACTGGAAATGACTAATGAACTGGAAAAAAAATATTGGGGGGAATCAAACCACAATAAGATTTTTCTAAAGTTTCAGTGAATGCAAATGTCAAAAAACAATTAATTTGGGGGTTAAAAAATCCCAACAAAGATCATTTTGATTTTCTGCATTTTTTTAACATTTTTATTTTTTTAAAATAAAATTAACAAATCAATGGTCATTTCAAATTGAAAATTTGAAACATTTCTTTTTTAAAATGTTGAAACAAAACATTTACTTTGGTGGAGGGTTTTTTAACAATGATTTGGCAAGACTGAAAAATAAAATCCTGAGAAGTTTCAATGTCACTGAATCTATTTTTTTCCCCCCACAAAAAAAACATTTTGGTCAAAAAGTTTCACTCAGCTCTATAGACTCATACAATTTAAGGTCAGAAAGGATGATCTAGTCTGATCTCCTGCACAATGCAGGCCACAGAATCTCACTTACCCATTCCTGTAATAAACTTCAAACCTATGTCTGAGCTATTGAAGTCCTCAAATCACGGTTTAAATACTTCAAGCTGCAGAGAATCCTCCAGAGAGTGAACTATGCCCCATGCTGCAGAGGAAGGCAAACCCCACCCCAGGGCCTCTGCCAATCTGCCCTGGAGGAAACTTCCTTCCTGACCCCAAATATGGCGATCAGCTAAACCCTGAGCATGTGGGAAAGACTCACCAGCCAGACACCCAGGAAAAAATTCTCTATAGTGAAGCTCTACTTGTGTGTGATACAAGATAAATACAGATACAGATAAATCCTTGAAGAGAATCCAAATTTTCAGTGTACCTGCACCTGTTTACATCAAGATTGGACTTGGCCTGTACAAGTGGGAAAAGACAGTTCAACCAGGATAGGCAAGTTTAATTCTGCAGGTGATTTCTGGCTGAGAGACAGCTGTTCTGAGGAGATGGGAGACAGTTTAATTTGCAATGGAAATGACTGAGAGGAATATCACTGGATTCATCTGTCACATCTGTCAGACCACCAGCTGTATATGTTGCCGAAGGCAACAACGGCATTGCTGGCTTGGTTTGTTGTTGTTGATTGCTTCCTTCATGCTAATTCATTCTACTGTACTAGATTGTTTCAGGGGCTCATCTGTTATTAGTAATAATCATCATCATCCTTGCACTTCTGCTCAAGGAACTCAAGACGCTTTACAAACATTAATTAAGCTTCACAACACCCTCAGGGTAACAACTTTTGAGAGCTTCCATAAAGGTCAGTCAAGGTTTGGTTTGAGATGAAGGAAGGTCTCGCGATTAAGTCACTGGGCTGGGCAACACAAATCCTGAGTCCAGTTCCCAGCTCCACCAGAAATACTCCGTGGATATGTCTACACTGGAATAAAAAACCCGTGGCACTGAATCACAGAGTCTGGGTCAATTGACGGGGGCGTGGGCTCCAGGGTTGATACAGATGTTGCCAAGTAGATGTTCAGTTTCAGACTCAGGCTGGGGCCTAGGCTCCAAGACCTAGGCTCTGAGACCCTGCCCTCTCAAGAACCCAGATTCCAGCTTGAGCCGAAAGGCCTACACTACAACTTTTAGTCCCTTGACCCCAAGTCAGCGGATACGGGCCAGCTGTGGCAATGCCATAGCTCTTTTATTCCAGCGTAGACAAGCTTCAGTCTGTCTCTCTCTGCCTCAGTTCCTCAACTGCAAAATAAGGGTGACAGCACTGCTCTACCACCCAAGGGTTTCGTGAGGATAAACACATCATTACCGTGAAGTACTCATCTATGATGATCACTGGGCCTGTCAAGGCTTATGTCTCAAGGCCGCCCCCGTTGGGATGAAGGCAGGCAGCTCACTTACCCTGTATGTCGTTCTTT
The DNA here is from genome assembly GCA_007922305.1 of Dermatemys mawii. Taxonomy (NCBI): domain Eukaryota; kingdom Metazoa; phylum Chordata; order Testudines; family Dermatemydidae; genus Dermatemys; species Dermatemys mawii. The sequence continues at coordinate 8,371,879 of ML677387.1, forward strand.
AGAGTCAATCCTGGTCCAGTCAGGAGGTGCAAGCCCTCCGGCTGTACCTCTTACCAAGTCCACCCCTTTCTGGGCATGTATGTGTGTAAATAAACCAGTCCAAACAAAAAGGACAATAGTTCCACAGCCTGCGAGTGGCCAGTTTCCTTCCCTTATGCAAAGGAGCGCGTGGGGTGTCTCAGTCTCTTCTTTCCCCTCCCTTCTGCTTGGGGAAAGCCCAAAGTTAGCCCTGGGGATGTCAACGAAAAGGAACAAATCTTTTCCTCAGGGGGTTCAGCCTGGCAGTACGCCCAAGCCGTTCCTCAGCAAATAACCCAGCGCTATGGGCTCTAGCTCAGCCTGTCTCCGAGCACCATCCTATCTGATCCGAGCACCTCCTTTTTAAAGGGCCCACCCCACGGTGTGACAAGCCACACAGGTGCAGCAGTTTAGGGCTTATTGTGACCACAGGAGTTCTTTAACCCTTTCTGTGATGGGTGGTGGGACTGGACAACTGTTATCTGCCCTATTGCAGGGTGCATAAATAAAAAGATGGATAGTAGCTCAGTATGTCTTCAGAATGGCATCCTCAGGCTCTCTCAGAGCTCTGCACTTCACTGGTTATGTAAGCATAAAGGACCTGATCCAAAGCCCACTGAAGAGGCAATGGATGTCTTTCATAGCCCAGGTCAAGGGCACAGCACTGATATTCAAATTGCTGCCTAATAGTGGTTCCAGCTACTTTAGCCATCACCTCTCCCTTGATGAGGGCCTCCCATAACAGTTTCTCTCTATTGGAAGAAGAAAAGCCATCAACAAACAAGGGGAAAAACCCCTCCTATCTGCAGGACAAAAGAATTTTGACAGGATCTTGACCATGACTATAGAATTTGTCAAACGCAAGTTTTTGGTCTTAATACAGAGGCAGTTGAGTAAAATTCTGTGCTCTGTGTTATACAGTAGATCAAACTGGGTGGTCTCTTTCTGCCTTAATCTATGAAACCCATCAATCAAACCAGAACCCAAAGCCCATCTTTTTGACATAGATTATAAGCAATAAGCATCCCAAACACATCAGCATCCTCAGCCTTTAGATATTAAAAACAATCCAACAACAACAACATAGGTGCATTTGTGCTCTCAGAGCTGAAAGGGGAGAGATGTTTGTCTTTAATTTTGATGGAAGGTGCTCACATACCATCGGGATGGGTAACCAAATAAAAATCTAGATACATAGATGGTTGTAAAGTAACATTGGATCTATTAGGAGAAGAGGAACTTTATGAACACAAGGAATTTTTGTATCTTTACTCATTTCAGGAAACTAGGGAATTGCCTAAGCCAGTTAATGAAGAGAGAAAGTCTGTTGGGTTACAGTGGCAAACTGCAGAGCTCTTGGTCTGACATTAGCTGGAGAAAAACCCGAGTGAAGGAATTTTTAAATGATTCAGCGGGGACTGCTTTCGGAAAGCAGAGCTTCATTCCTTGCAGGAAGGGTAGTTAGTGCTTAACCCTTGACTTCCTGACCTCTGTTATTTTTAATACAGCAGGAGTCATCAAAGAGTTTTCTGCACAGTCCAAGGGCAAGGTGGGTGTTGATGCAACAGTAGGGGCTCTCAAGGGACTAAAAGAGCTTGCAGAACACCTCTGCCCCAATGAACAAAGTGGGTGGTGATTGTCCAGTATTATACACCCCTGTTCCAAATTCCTCTCAGCCCTAATTAAGGGGAAAGAGGTGTTTCCAATGTCTGAATTGCATATTTCCCCCTTCCACAGCATCACATATCTTAACTTCTCAAAGCACTTCGCCAAGAATAATGAATTCTCCCATTACCTTGTCAAAGTTTCACGGCAACTGCACATGTATTCCCTCTTGGTGGTTCACCAAACGCATCCACTTTAGGCTCCTGGCTCCTCAGTTGTCACCTCTTTTGGGCAGAGACGATGTCTCACTCCCTTCTGAAAAGGGTTTTTAACAGGTAGCACAAGTTCCCTAACTACACTGTGATATCCCCAAATGCCAGACTTCCTGAACAGGCCAGCATCTGCACTTTGCTTTTTCTCTAAATACTGTGAACAGAGTCATTGCCGGGAGTTACAAGTTACCATACAGAAGCTTAGAAGCAAGCATGTTTATTCTTACAGCGAAAGCATTACAGAGAAAACAATGGAAAAACATAAAAAGCTTAACGGACATCACCCCTCAACTTCAACCTCAGGCTCTGGTAAGCGTTAGTCCTTCAAAACCCACAACTGGGTTTTCCTTGTTGTTACAAGTTCATGACAGTCTCAGATTCAGAGCCAGAACACAGACTGGGCAAAAAAACCCTGTTTATTTAGATAGCTTGGGCTATGGAACAGGTAATCAGCAGACAATCACTCTCTCCTTAGGACAAAGCCTTGAAGGGCTGGGTTTTGCATAAGCAGAGTTGGGGAATTTGCATTACCCTTTCCTAAGTATCCCCAGTAAAATCACTTTACCACAGTCCCAAAAGTCTATTCTTATCTGGCATATTGTTCAGCATAGTCCTTTGGACCCTCAGATCTCAGATCAATCATTGTTCCTGCCTTCAAAGGTTACATATAATCCCGGCCCACAGTAATACCTAAACCATTCGTTTAATACAATGGATCCCCAAAATACTCAAACTTAATTCAGTAAAGTCTCCCAAAGATACTGCAGCAAATTGCTATATTTATCACACATCAACATGCGGAACATAAATATCATTGTCCCCCTCTATGCATATGGGTAAACTGAGGCACACCAGAGCTCAAGATTTTTAAAAGTTGAACAGTGATATTGGGGTGCCCTGTTTCAAAAACATTCCTTAAACCTCTAGTACTGTATTTACATGCTAGCGATGTGACATGCTTTGGGGTCCCATCCTGCAAATTCCCTGGCAGCAATATGCCCACTGAGGTCAATGAAAGTTTCACACATGAAAGATTCACAGGAATAAGCCCTTACAGCCAGCATCTTCCCACTGATTTCAATTGACTTTCATTCAGGTCTTTAATAAGGAATGAAAAAAGAGACAGGAAGACACTGCACAGAGGAAAGCCAAAGGGTAAAAGTCCAAGTGAGTTGGAAAAAAAGAATTATCTAGCCAACCAGTTAACTCTTATAGAGTACTTAACAAGTGCTAGTTATCAAGAGACTACAACTTGTCATGATTATTCCCCTTCCATGAAAAATGTAAACAAAATTGAAGGTCTAAAATCCATTTCCTGTGGATGCAAGATCTTAACTGCAGTAGAGCTGAGAACTTTTCATATAGGCCCAGAATCCACAGCTTGGCCTGGGCATGAGAGCCAGCTAACAGAGAACAATACATGGCAAAGAGAAAGCTGGGGTAAACAGATAACCTTGTGTGTGTTTCAAGTCAGCGAGTGGAGTCAGCATCACTCCGGATGTAATAGGTGTTCTTATTGTGAGTTATAGACACATGAAGTGCTGAGAAAGGCTTTAAAGTTAACCCCCTAATGCAGGTAGGAGATAATGGTACAACACGCCTCAAAGTGTGGGGAAAGACAGTATGATTGACGTGAGTTATGACACTCTTCCCACATGGGGTGGAGGGGGATGCTAATCCTAGCCTACAGAAATGCAAGGGTAAACTTATAAACAATTGTTATTGTTAAGTACTAATGACTGCCTTCTTGCTTTAAACCTCCAGGAATGTACCTGTTGATAACCTGGGAGAGCTGCTACATCATTCCCCTGGATCCCAAAAGTAGAATTTAATCTATACACTTTCATAGACTTAGTTTTGGGGTAAATACCTGTGTGTCAGCAATATGTTAATTTGGGCCATGGGTGGAGCCATTATGTCATCTTTTAGACCATTGGCTTATTGTGCTTACTTTATCTTACTGCTAGAACCTCCTAGAAAGGTGCATGGGATACAGGTTATATTTGGTTGCTCTGGGCTCACTTACTGGTATTTTTTGACACTCGTTAATTCCATGCTATATAGAAAAAGACAACTTGTTCTTTTGCTCTCAGAGTCGCTAAGAGGCAGTAGAAAGGATAATGGTTCTCTGAATTTGCATGACCTTAGGGCCTTAACTCATCCCACACACTCCATGTGGGATAGTTTGACTGCTAACCAACCTCTCTCTCGCTGACTAATGTGCTCCATGAAATAACAAGTCTGTCAGACTAAAAGAAGCGTATCCTTTGATTGCTCACGTGCTGCATTCCTTGTTTCCGCATTTACAAGTTTCTCACTGCTGTTGTGCATAATTAATTTTCATTAAAAAGGAGTCACACATTATTTTGCCAATGTGATATTTACCAGGTCTTAGTGCATCCTACTGCCACAAACCAACCAGATACAGTAAGTGAAATCTCATGGCCAGCTAGTTACAAACATTGATAGCAAAGGGACAATTAGTTAGATTTTCATTTGTTTGTTATGAATGAGCCACGTTAAAACACAAACAAAATTCCTTAACCTCCACAGACTTTAAAAAATAAAAACATCCAGATTGCAAATCCTCTACAGATACTTTCAAGTTATTAAATATATGTAAAAAAATAGTAATAATGCAAGAATTTATCACACATTTTTATACAAGGACAAAATAAAAAATGTGTGCATGGATATGTGTGTGTGTATTAAATATACCCATATCTATATATACATAGTGAGCACACAAACACTCATTCTTATCTGTGGGCTGGACCCACCATCAGCTTACTGGTCCCAGGAATATAGACACACAGCATAGGAAAAAGAATTGAGGTCTTGAATGACTAGTGATTTTCACTGCTAACAGGATACAACTTGAAATGGCCTAATTTTTAATAAGTATCGAGCTCTGACCCTCTGAAACTCCTTGTAAGTGCCTCAAGCTGGGCTCCCAAACATGGAAGCACCCTTGGGTGACCAGACTGTAAGGGTGAAAAATCAGGACAGATGGTGGGAGGTAACAGGAGCCTATATAAGAAAAAGACCCCAAAATCGGGACTGTTCCCATAAAGTTGGGACATCTGGTCACCCTAAAGCATCCAAAGTCATTAAACATTTGGAAATGCAGTTCATAGAAGGGCAATTTTCTCAAAGTGCTTAAGGGGGTTAGGAGTACATGGTCACCGAAGGGATCAGTGACAAAGCTGGAAATTAAAGGCCAACCAAATCCCAGTCCAGTGCTCTATCCACTGGATGATGATACCACATTTTTCACTCTTTTCCTGAAATAGGTGGAATTTTAAAAGTCCAAGAGTGTACAGGCTCTATCTATGGTTCAACCCAGTCATTTTTTTCTTTCCTCCCTCTTCAGCTCGTACAGCCTTCCAATTTTCTGGTCATTAGATCATGGAGGGATAGGATATCTGGACAGGGAAATCTGTTGCTTCAGTGTTTGTGGGACAGCAGCTTCTTTGTCTTCTCACCTTAAAGGCTCATCGAAGATGGAGAGAGAATTCTCAAGTTATTTCCTCAGCCCCCTGATTCCCTGGAGGCACCAGTCAAAGTCCTGTATTTATTTCATCAAGATGAGAGCAGCAATCTTCAGAGCTGTGTGAATTCACAAACATTTACCTGACAGAATCCCTGTATCCCAGAATAAATAGACAAGTCCAAAGCAGATTCCATTTTTGTGACAATGCATCTGTTCTGAGCTATTACTGAGAGAATATCAATGCCACCACCAAACTATCAAAAAAAATACACTCCATGTGGGCCAATTTCTAGCCCTTCTCCCCACCAGAGCAGTGCTACGAGGGATGTGTGGGTGGGACCAAGCTTATAGTAACTTTCTTAAGTCCTATCTGCACAGGACAGATGTAACTATCTCCATTATGAGTAGAAAGAAGATCCAGGATCTTCTTCAGCACAGCCACCAAGCTATAGAAGTAACTTTGTTAACTGAGTAGTAGTTACTAAGAATCCTACCTTCTAAGAGTATGTCTACACTGAAGGGGGAAAACGGTGTGTTCAGGCAGCTAACCTATGATAAAATAATGAAGATACGGCAACACTGCTTTTAAATTGTGTTAGCAGTTCCAGTTACTAACCCAGGTTAAAAAGCAGAGTTGCCACGTCAACACGGGTTAGCTAATCCAAGTTAATATTCCCTCCTCCCCTCTTAATCTTCCTTTTTTCAGTGTATACAGAGAACCAGCCACCTAATTAGCCAATGTGTTACACAGACATAGTGACAAAAGAGCCCAGTTGGTACAGAACATTCAGCCGTTCCCAAGTGACTGAATGTTATTCGCTACCTTACTGCTACTGACAAATGTTAACTGGATTGAGCCAGACTCACTTGATGGGCGTATTAACTTTCAGAGCTCTAGAAACACTAGTCAAATGAATCCTGCCACTGGTCACTTACAGGGGTTAAACCTGATTTCTTCAGCACCACATAGTACGGACGTCTGCCACTTCAGCTGAAGGAATAACTCAACTAACTGGCAGCAGTAGCAGGACCACTAGAGGAGGATGTGACTCTCACTATACAAAACATGTTACACTAGCAGCAGGAACCTGGCACAGCTGCAGAAATGGGAGAGATGACATAGGACAGGAGGGAAAGAATAGCAAGCCTAGTCTTATGGTTAATGCCATAGGCTGGGACCTAAAGAGTCTAGGTTCAATTTCCAGCTCTGAAATAAAAGTCCTTGGGCAAGTCACTTCATCTCACCATGTCTCAGTTACCCAGCTGTACAAAATAGGGACACTATTAGTATAATAAGGGCAAAATTGATAAGAAGGGCCTAGTTACTATGGTGATAAAGGCTGTTACTGGGCCCACATTCATGGGGCCCCCTTGTGGACCAACAGGATATTCCTCGCTGCATGGCAGCATCTCTGGGGTTTGGTTGCTGCCTTGCATGGGGTTCAATGCAGTGATGCTCTAGCTCTCCGACTAAGGCACGCTTGAGACCCACCCCTTTTGGGGTATTAAATTCTAAAAATAAAGCAACAATAAGAACTCAGAAACAAGATCATCTGGTACTCATGGCCTGTCTTCAGGCAAACACGCCTTTGGTCCGCCTCCTTATGCCCAGTTGCCCCCATCAGCCATGCCTCTCATCCAGGCAACAAGTTGTCTAAACTGCTTGGCTGAAACAGGCTTCCTTCAGCAAGGAAGATGCTGAATTCTGATCTACCTCCTGATCAGTTCCAAACTGAGTTGGGCCCTCTCCTTTTAACACCCCTCTCCACACACGATATCTGCTGCAGGTATAGTGGGGCAGAGCCAATTGTGTCCACAGGCCCACATTAAACCCCTCCTTCCAGGCAAGGGCACAGAGGCCATTTAAACACCTAGATGCAGAGAGACTCTACTTTCTCTGCCGCACCTCAAATATCCTGCAAAATGAGGAGGGACTTAGCCCTGGGTTAAAGTTACCTTCGAGATGTACAAGTTGTGTACCTTTATTGTGTTTCTAAGCCAAGAGGGCTGTATCCTGCCACCTCTCATACTGTGCATGTAAATTCAGTGTTTTCATTAAGAACTTCTTATGAGGCCTCAGAGGGCTCTTAGTAAAGATGTTCACAGCAATGGATTCCATGACAGACCGTGTAACAGTGCTGGTTCTGGGGGGTACTCAACTGAGAGTGCCAATTCAGGACAAATTGCTTCAAGCAGGGCAGTTACAGCCCAAGGCTGGGGTTTTTCCACCTTTAAGGCAAAACAAACCAGCCAAACAGAGAAGACTTCAGTCTCACTCCACGACTAACCACAAGTCACACTAGCAATCCCAGTATCACCACAAGCAGCCACTCATTATGAGGATGTCTGGTTATGAAAACCAATACCCCAGTAAAAGAAGAAGATTCTCTCGCTCCCAAAGTACCAAGCCCCAGATTCAGGTCAATATACAAATCAGATCTTACCTACAAGTCACGCTGTTGCCAATCCTTCAGAATCTAAAATATAAAGGTTTATTCATAAACGGAAAAAGATCTAGATGAGAGCTAGAATTGGTTAACTGGAATCAATTACATAAAGTAATGGCAAAGTTCTTGGCTCAGGCTTGCAGCAGTGATAGAATAAACTGCAGGTTCAAATCAAGTTTCTGGAGTACATCCACAGCTGGGATGGGTCATTTAGTCCTTTGTGTAGAGCTTCAGTTTGTAGCAAAGTCCCTCCAGAAGTAAGAAGCAGGATTGAAGACAAGATGGAGATGAGGCATCAGCCTATTACAGTCCTTTCCTGGTGTAAGAACATCTCTTTGTTCTTACTGTGGAACATGACAGCAAAATGGAGTTTGGAGTCATATGGGCAAGTCCTAGCATACCTTGCTGAGTTACAAGGTGTGTCTGCCTTCTCTCAATGGGTCAGTTGTATAACTGATGGTCCTTAACACCAACATGTCTGGGATGTCACCCAGAAGCATAGCATGAGTTTGAGATACAGACAGTATAGAGCCAGTATTCATAACTTTAAATACAAAAAATTATACATGCATACAGATAGCACAATCATCACCAGAAAACCATAACCTTGTATTAGACACCTTATGTGACCCCCTTTATATAAGATTTGCTTCCACTACAGGGCCTTGGTTGCAACAATGATCTATACGGTCCCAACTTATGTCAATAACATCACAGAAGGCAAGTTCAATAATGAATTATTAGGGAATTAAAGCTAAAGGCATCAGTCCATCCAAGAAACCAAACACAGATGACAAAAAATATTGCCACTTATGCCTGACACCACTGATGGCATATCTGCATTTTGTAAAGCTATGTAATTCCATTTTCTTTTCTATTTGCTCTCTCTTCCATGCAGTACATTATTTACTGATTGTACGATGGTTTGTTTGTTCCATTACTCTTTATTCACAACTGAAAAAAAAATAGTTAGTCAACAAAGGGGGGGGGGAACTCAAATACGACGAGCTAAGTGCCTGCAAAAAATGGTTTCTTTTGCATAATCCCAAAATACTCATACAAAGTGCTTGCCTGCTGAGTCCAAAAAATGGTCTGCAGATAGGGCAGTCTTAACTCTGACTTCTGAAGGCAGGCAGGTGCTGGGGCGGGGAAGCAGCACCTAGATGTTTCTGCTTGCTCTCACCTTGGAAATATTTTACACTGTTCACATTTTGTCCCAATCCGAGCAATTTAAATCTCCAATTTTTTCACAGGACAGAAAATCAATTTTCCAAACATCTCTAATAAAAAATGATCTTCCTATATACCTGCCTTTGGCCCTGGCTACACTTGGGGGGTGGGGCTTGCTTCGAACTAAGATAGGCAACTTCAGCTACGCTATTCGCGTAGCTGAAGTTGAAGTATCTTAGTTTGACTTACCTGGCCATTCTCATGGTGGTGAGTCAAACGTGGCGGCTCCCCAATTGACTCTACTTACTCCTCTTGCAGAGCTGGAGTTCCGGAGTCAATGGGGAGTATGTTTGGGGATTGTTTTATCGCACCTAGATGATACGTGCTAAATTGATCCCCGATACTTTGAACACTACCCACTGATCCGGCGGGTAGTATAGACGTACCTTTAGGTAGTAGCAGGTGGGAAGGGAACACAAGGACCTGGCTATAATTAAGAATGCTACTCACCTCCAACCCTATGCTCAGGAGAGAAGGAAGGGAAGGATTCTCTTCCTCCTGTGATGGGAAGGATAAGGGGCTCCCTATATGCACTTCCCTATGAACACAAGACAATAATATGGCCCAGCATTTAGGACATCTCTAGTGCAGAAAATTGTGGCTCAGTTTAATTTTGCAGACTTCAGCAGCCCTACATAATGACAGTGAGTCTCTCTGAACAGCTAACGCTTCCTAATGCAAAAGTAAACTGTACAAACAAAATCACATAATGGGGAGTTATGTCAGCATGAGGCTGTGATTGCAAAAATAACTGGCTGATGGGGGGGAGGGATGCAGGAAATAAAAATTTATCTGTTCCTAGACAGACCTTGTGGGAAAAGAAAAACGGAGAGGGAGAAATCAGGGGGAAAAAACTGCTTGTCTGAAAAGCTGCATTTGTAAATATAGCTTCACATTCAAAGTCTCTCTGACTTAAGTGCAGTTTGGATGCATGAATTATAGTTTACAATCACATTTTTCAGCTTCCTTAAAACTGATTATTTTCAAAGCAAAAATAGTAGAGCTGATTGAAATGTGGAATAATTAGCCTCTTAGAGTTGGTATGGCAATCCCCATCATTTCATGTTCCCTGTATATATCTATCTTCCTATTATATGTTTCACTCTATATCACTGATGAAGTGGGTTTTAGCCCATGAAAGCTTATGCCCAAATAAATTTGTTAGTCTCTAAGGTGCCACAAGTACTCCTCGTTCTTATTAAGGAAAAAAAATCATTCCGACTAAGAACAAAAAGTTGAAATTTCAAAGTTTCCCATGAAAGGAAATCATTCCCCATCTCCCCAAAAATTGTTTGTGGTCAAAACATTTTGATAGAATTGAATCAGTATTTTCACCTTCTTACCCTTCATTATGGCAAAATGTTCCCTCAGAAAGTTTCCAAACAGATCTATGAAACCGTACATAGAATTAGTCAGATGTGTAGGTGTAGTTAGTCTTCTATATTTGGGGGGACGAGAGGTGTGTGGCTCCAGTCAGACTAAGGGGGCTGCGTGGGGGGCAAATTCCATGCCTGCCTGAGCCTTGCAATTTGGGGGGATGCCCCTCCCTGGTCTTCCCAAACTACACCCAGGGTCAAATAATAATACTTAAATAATAGAAAAAGCATCTTCTGTCAAGAGCATCTAGCACTGGGGGGTCCTGTTCCATGACTAGGCCTCCTATATTTTATGATGATAATAACAAATAATCATAATGGCCTGGATTGACCAGTACTTTGCTCCAGTTTTACATCAAAAAAACTCCATACAACTCCAGTCAGTTCAATTTGTGTATTTTTTCATAGCTCTATCCTGTTTCATTTCACCTTTGGCTCCTTTTCTTCATCTTTCCTCCCTTCTTGAATTAATTCACCACCCTCTTACCCTTCGTTCCAAACCTATTTAGCCTGATGTATATATGCAACAAAAATGATTAGGGGGCTGGGGCACCTGATTTATGAGAAGAGGTTGAGGGAACTGGGGTTATTTATTCTTCAGAAGAGAAGAGTGTGGGGGGATTTGATAGCAGCCTTCAACTACCTGAAGGGGGGTCCAGAGAGGATCGAACTCAGCTGTTCTCAGTGGTGGCAGATGACAGAACAAGGTGTAATGGTCTCAAGTTGCTGTGGGGGAGGTCTAGGTTGGATATTAGGAAAAACTATTTTACTAGGAAGGTGATTAAGCACTGGAATGGGTTACCTTAACTTGGGAGGCAGTGGAATCTCCATCCTTAGAGGTTTTTAAGGCCCAGCTTGACAAAGCCCTGGCTGGGATGATTTAGTTGACGTTGGTCCTGCTTTGAGCAGGGGTTTGAACTAGATGACCTTCTGAGGTCTCTTCCAATCCTGATCTTCTATGATTCTATGTATTATACTAGATCTTATTTTAAACACACATTGCTACACACAGAGATGATCTCCTCTCTGTGTTTGTACAGCACCCAGCACAAGTGGGCTAATCCTGACCGGGGTCTTTGGATGCTACAAAGATAAATATTGGCTGCAACACACATTTTTATAATATGTGTATCCACACGCAGCGAGAGAGAGAGAGAGAGAGAGAGAAAGAAATATGTAGCATACTCCCAATTATCTGAATAGCATAGAAGACAGATTTTATTTGGATACAACTGGAGTTTGAATAATTGAGAGGGCAAAAGCCATTCAGCTTCCTGGCAGATGGGTGCATGTCACCCTCCTCTGTCTCAGTGTCTTGCCAGGGGTCTCCACTGGCTGCAATGGGACCCCAGAAGGCTTCCTGCACTGCTGCATGACCGATGACATCCAATCCCCGCAGGCATAAGGTGCAGGGCAAAGCAGAGATTCCTCGGACTCCTGCAGGACTCTGCCCTGCCCTGTGAGGACTGCAGGCATCCCTGAACCCCACACTTGCAGGGCTCTGGGGCCACCAGTCCTGCAGCAGCACAGGGAACCTTCTGCAGCTCCACTCGCTCACTCTCCTGATAGTAGGACTGCAGAGAACTCCCAGCACGGTCACAGCAGTCATTCATCAGTAGGATGGTCTCCTAGCGGCTCCTCCTCCTCACAGTCTTGGCCAGGGGTCTCTGCTCTATTAACCAAACCTCCACATTATTCAGCTCCCTTCCTTGTCCCCCAGTATGAGATATATGCTGCAGAGGACATGTTTCTCATGCTGGGAGGACAAGGGAGGGAGATGGATAATGAAGAGGTTCAGATAATAGGGTTTCAGATAAGTGGTCTATAGTCCATGAAAGCTTATTCTGAAATAAACTGGTTAGTCTCTAAGGTGCCACAAGTCTTCCTCATCTTATTTACAGATATGGACTAACACAGCTGCTAAACTTAAACCAGATAAATGGGTGCATGCTATCTACGTACATACACAGACACTTTATTTTACATATAGGTAATACATCCACCCATACATATGAATAAGCTCAACCGTCAAATAAAATAGCTTTGTATTTATGCTAAGAATAATATACTACTCGACTGACAACCTCAGAGTCTGTTATTTGAACTAATTTAGACTCATGATCAAATGAAATAGTAATAAGATACTACAATAGTGCTGTAGAATACATCTACAAATCATAAACACCCAAACAGCACAAATCACTGGTGCTAAGTGATATAGGGAAGTGAAATAAATTATTTAAGAAACAGTATTACCTTCAGCATGGGGTAATCAATTAGTTGGTGTGGTAATCAATCAACATTTGGCACTACAGTACAAAAATAATCACTACTTAAAAAAAATAAAAGGATTTCCACTCATGCTGCCTTTGAGCTTCCTACATGAAGAACTTTCCAATACCCTGTGTATTACCTATGTTCCTCCTGACCCAGGAACTCTTAATTTCTTCATAAACAAAGAATAACTTCTTTTTATTAAATCATAAGCCCATACTTACAAGAGCTAAAAACGAATTGCTCTCTGAAAGCTGGGTCATTAACTAGTATACATGTCTACATGTTTTTGTTTGTTTTTTGCAAGGGCCCGGTACAGATGCACTCATGGGAGTCTGGCAATGGACCATTACCTTAATTTGGATACCCAGTGAGAAGACACTTAGACGGGAATTGAAGTGCATTGAAGCATCACAACTCAGAGCTTCCAAAAGGAGGTAAATTAGAGCCAATACTAACATGAAAGGAATGTACACAGTAACAAATTTTCAAGTCTGAAAGAAAAATGTAACAAGTGAAGATGGCAAATGACAAGTGAGAGCTGGCTGCTGAGAAGACCGAGGTGTTCTAGGGGCAGACAATGAAAGGAATAGCCAGGAACTAGATTGAGAACACCAACTTAAATGAAAGAAAGCAAGTGGGTGACAGAATTGGCAATAGAATCCAAGAGAAGAGCTTGCTGGAAAATGGGTCCCCCTCTTGCACATGAAAAATGTCACCATTTCTGTGAAAAAACAAAACTGATTTTTTTTTTCCATTCAGAAATGCTACCATGTCTCATGGGAGTTTTACTTCAAACACCTTCTGCTCCTATTGTCCTTTCTAAGGGCTTCCTAGCTGGACCACATCTCCCATGATACACCAGAGTTTTTCTTCTTCGTAAAGGGTGTTGGTTGCAGCATAGGAGTTGATGACCATGGTGCATGATAGGAGATGTAATCCTGTTGGGTAACCAGACACATGGAGGCAAATGGGGACAAGAGGAAACCAAACTACAACTCCCACAAGGCACCATACTGCACTAAATTAAAATATTTTGGAGAGTTTTTCTAAAAAATGGGAAATTCAATTTTCCTGCGAAAGCAAACATACACGCTAACTGAACATCCAATTTTCCTTCCAAAAAAGTTTCAACTGAAAGTTTTCGACTAGCCCTACTGAAGTGCTGACCGCAAGATATGCTACTTCACACAGAGAATAATATGGGGGGAAAAAACGACAAAGAGCGTATATAACGGTAGGTAGGAGCAATCAAAAATGTCTGAAATTTCATTTTTTTTCATTATATTTTCAGAAAAGTTTTCCACTGAATTTTCAGCCTTTAAAAACTACAGACCAGACTTCCTAGCCAAAGTCTTAGAACCTGATCCAAAGAGATGCAAAGCAACCTCAGCTCCTCTTGGCTTCCTATCCCCTACCAGTAAGGAGACTGGGCCTTAATAAAGCATCAGTTCTTATTTCTATAGCACATTAAAGGTCTAAAGCACTATGTAAGTCAAAGGTCTACTGTGCCAATGGCTTGTTAGGGTGACAAGGTTAAGGCACATCAGGTTCATAGCCAATGGTATGCAAGAGAGTGATGTGGTGAGAAAGTCATGTTCAGCTATTTTTGACTGCCCTAACCAATGGATTAGGTACCCATTTTGTACTTGGGTGAACTGGAGGTGGCTACTGCTACTCATGCTGTTTAAGTGTTATTATCATTTTAAAAGCTTCCAAAATTTAAAAGGCCCAACACTTTGTATTAATATAAATCTTAAAACACAGTTCATGTACCAAGCACTAAGGATGATTCAGTATAGAAGACATCCTCTTTGCAAAGTGAAACATGGTAAAGAGAACAATGGAAAAAACAGACAAAAAATAAGGAACACATGCCTGCTTTTGCATATGCCCAGTCATAGGAACACAACCCTTGATATATGACTGCAAGGCAGAGCTGTATTAGCACAAATCCAGTCTTAATGGGCAAACAGAGATCCAATGTTTTCAGGCAGGACAGAGATGCACAATCATGGATCTGCATGTGGATAAAACATCCAGTGTACATAGGTGAACAAGAATTATGCTTGACCTGTGTGTGCACACTGTGGGCAGTGCATGGCTAGGGGGGAACGCCCCTTTGGAAACTTCAGTCATGGATTATTGTCACTGAGTCCAAGAGAGAGGGGAAAAGAAAAGCATGTGATAACTGTAGAGACAGAACCAACTCTGGGAATTGCAGGAACTGTACGTGCAGTTCCCCTAATGGGGATAATCTGGCATTGGTTAGCACACTGAAACGCACTTGACATTTTGGGTGACAAAGAAAATAGAGGGCTTTGGACACAAGAATTAGAGGATTTATTGATCCCTACATTAGACTCTTTGTACTACAAATGCTCCCCATTAAAAATTCCTTAATGGGGTGAAATAAGCCAAGTTACTATTCAAAATATGCCAAGAGGTACAAATGAGCCAAAAAGAGTTCAATAAAATGCTGCTAGCTCCAATAATTTGGTACTTAGACATCTGCCTAGAGGGCATGTTTATCTACTGGTATCACATTTGAACTCATTTTATGCTAGATGTGTATATACCAACCCTTCTTAAAGTGAGGCTTTTGGGAAAGGCACCAGGTCTAAATCCAGTTCCCAATGACTTCAATAGGAGGATACAATTTCAAGTGAGTAAAGCACAATATTAGAAATCGAATGGGGCAGGATCCGATTCACGATAATTAGAGGGAGCTTGACGATTGACTTCAGTTGGCATAAAATCCATCTTATAAAAACCCTAGCGTGCACACACAGTTAACCTATTGAATCAGGGCAAATGATGCAACAACCTCTGCTGAGTTTTACACTGCATAGAGAAGGCCCATTGGGCTAGATTGCAATGCCTTTGCTCACCACCCTGCAATCCCACTTAAGTGCACAGGGCTACGTTGCAGAGTAAATTATTACTCACAAAAATGCTCTCTTCCACAGTGTTTGTTCCATAACTACTCCTATTATCTTAGCTTCCAAACACACATACAGACAGAGGCACGGGTGACTGACTTCCCAGAAAGTGGTTTAGTTGTTCTGTGTCTGGAAAGATCACAAAGCCTCAATACTGAAACGAGAGTGGAGAGCACACCCCAGAGCTATCCATCACCATGCAGAACTCTCTGTTAGCATTCAAGAATATTTGGTAGATTGGGATTTAGTTTCAGATCCACCAGACATTTCCAAGGGGCAAGGGGTACAGGTGGCTAAAATAAGGCTCAAGATGCTAGTGGCTTCCAGGAGGAACCTCCCTCTACAATCCGTTGAGACCTCCACAGCTCATACACTGTCTGAGCCAAAGCCCATTGTAGTCAGTGCAAGTCTTTCCCTTCACTTCAGTGGGTGTTGGATCAGGTCTTGAATTAAGTCACAAGCTGGTCATGCATGTACTGTACCACATGCTGGGTAACATAAGAGGGCTCCATTTTCCTAAAATTAAACTGGCTTTTCATCAAAAACTATTTTCAGGGAAGAATCAGAGAGGTAGCCATGCTAATCTGGATCTGCAGAAGCGACAAAGAGTCCTGTGGCACCTTAAAGACTAACAAAAGTATTAAAACATAGCACTATTTTCAGGAAAGTGAAAACTGGAGCTAGCATTCTAGCCATGTGTACACAGATGGGCTTCCCAATGCTTCCTCCAAACTCTTTCCTCCTGCAACCTTTGCTCCTCCTTTCAAGATTCATTTAGGTTGCTGCAACTGGGGAAAATATATGCCCCTTTACTTCCCTTGGGAAAGAATCTCCTACAAATCAAAGCCCCAGACAATCTGACTGGATGAAGATGAAGACATCAGAACTTAGGTTACATTCACACTTTGTCCTAAACTCATGTGGAAGGGTTGATTTGAGGTGAAAAGAACAAAGATAAAGGAAGAGAAGCAGCTTTTGATATTGGAATGACTTAGATTCCACAGGTTTTCTGACGGAGCCCAGAGACTTTTAAAATGTAGCTTGCGAAAGGATTTATTTCTTATGATAATCCCAAATGTTTTTTCCTTCTTCTCTTCTTTGAGCAATATAAATTAGCCTGATGATCAATTTTGTAATTTGCAGCTGTCAAATAGCTTTGAAATAATTTAGTGATTTGTATACTTCACTTCGCACCCCTTCAGTGATGGCAGGAGATGATATAAGTTATTGAGTCTTAATAATCTATTCATTTCCCTGATCAAACTGAGGGAATTAGAATCACAAATCTCTTTTTGAAGTTAATTACTTTTAAAACAAAAGCAAAAACCTATTTTTTTTTCTGTTGGATCCCTTCAATTCTATTCTTGTGTTGTATTCAAATAAGAAAAGCTAACAAACCAAGGTCCAATCTTGAGAAATAGTAAGAGCCCTTTCTTATCACTCATTTCAACAACAGAAGTTAAATGTACGAAATGGCTTTCATGGTTTGTCTAATCATGAATCCATAACAAACAGTGACCAGCTTGGCTTAACAGTGAAATCCTTGCTCATCTTAAATGCAAAAAAAAAGCTTACAAGAAGTGGAAGATTGGACAAATGACCAGGGAGGAATATAAAAATGTTGTTCAGGCATGCAGGAGTGAAATCAGGAAGGCCAAATCACACTTGGAGTTGCAGCTAGCAAAGGATGTTACGTGTAACAAGAAGGGTTTCTTCAGGTATGTTAGCAACAAGAAGAAAGTCAAGGAAAGTGTGGGCCCCTTACTGAATGAGGGAGGCAATCTAGTGACAGATGATGTGGAAAAAGCAAATGTACTCAGTGCTTTTTTTGCCTCTGTCTTCACGAACAAGGTCAGCTCCCAGATTACTGCAATAGGCAGCACAGCATGGGGAGGAAGTGACCAGCCCTCTGTGGAGAAAGAAGTGGTTCAAGACTATTTAGAAAAGCTGGACGAGCCATGGGGCCGGATGTGCTGCATTCGAGAGTGCTAAAGGAGTTGGCCGATGTGACTGCAGAGTCATTGGCCATTATCTTTGAAAATTCATGGTGATCGGGGGAGGTCCTGGATGACTGGAAAAAGGCTAATGTTGTGCCCATCTTTAAAAAAGGGAAGGAGGAGGATCCGGGGAACAACAGGCCAGTCAGCCTCAGCTCAGTCCCTAGAAAAATCATGGAGCAGTCCCTCAAGGAATCAATAATGAAGCACTTAGAGGGGAGGAAAGTGATCAGGAACAGTCAACATGGATTCACCAAGGGCAAGTCATGCCTGAATAATCTAATTGCCTTCTATGATGAAATAACTGGCTCCGTGGATGAGGGAAAAGCAGTGGACGTGTTATTTCTTGACTTTAGCAAAGCTTTTGATATGGTCTCCCACAGTATTCTTGCCAGCAAGTTAAAGAAGTATGGGCTGGATAAATGGACCACAAGGTGGATAGAAAGCTGGCTAGATCGTCGGGCTCAATGGGTAGTGATCAGTGGCTCCATGTCTAGTTGGCAGCCAGTATCAAATGGAGTGCCCCAAGGGTCGGTCTTGGGCTGGTTTTATTCTATATCTTTATCAATGATCTGGAGGATGACATGCACTGCACCCTCAGCAAGTTTGCAGACGACACAAAGCTGAAAGATGTGACAGATACACTGGAGGATAGGGATAGGATACAGAGAGACCTAGACAAATTAGAGGATTGGACCAAAAGAAATTTGATGAGGTTCAACAAGGACAAAGGCAGAGTCCTGCACTTAGGATGGAAGAATCCCATGCACTTCTACAGACTAGGGACCGAATAGCTAGGCAGCAGTTCTGCAGAAAAGGATCTAGGGGTTACAGTGGACGAGAAGTTATATGAGAGTCAACAGTGTGCCCTTGTTCCCAACAAGGCTAACGTCATTTTGGGTTGTATAAGCAGGGGCATTGCCAGCAGATCGAGGGACATGACCGTTCCCCTCTTTTCGACATTGGTGAGGCCTCATCTGGAATACTCTAGTTTTGGGGCCCACACTACAAGAAAGATGTGGAAAAATTGGAAAGAGCCAGAGGAGGGCAACAAAAATCATTACGGGTCTGGAGCACATGACTTACGAGGAGAGGCTGAGGCAACTGGGATTGCTTAGTCTGCAGAAGAGAAGACTGAGGGGGGATTTGATAGCTGCTTTCAACTACCTGAAAGGGGGTTCCAAAGAGGATGGATCTAGACTGTTCTCAGTAGTACCAGATTATAGATCAAGGAGTAATGGTCTCAAGTTGCAGTGGGGGAGGTTTAGGTCGGATATTAGGAAAAACTTTTTCACTAGGCGGGTGGTGAAGCTCTGGAATAGGTTAACTAGGGAGGTGGTAGAATCTCTTTCCTTAGAGGTTTTTAAGGTCAGGCTTGATAAAGCCCTGGCTGGGATGATTTAGTTGTGGTTAGTCCTGCTTTAAGCAGGGGATTGGACTAGATGACCTCCTGAGGTCCCTTCCAACCCTGATATTGTATGATTCTATGAATACCACCAAGCTCTTACCAAGTGCTTTTCATCAGTAGATCTCAAAGTGCTTTAGAAAATAAATCACTATAATTACCCCCATTTTACAGCTAGGAAAACAGAAGAACAGGGTATAGTGGCAGAGTCAGGAAGAGAATTCAGGTCTCCTATGATTCAGTCCAGTTTCTAAACACCAACCTTCCGTATCTCTCATGTGCATAAGTTAAGCATGTACTTAAGTATTTGCAGGATCAGCACTTTATTTTGCTGCCATTTGGCTTAAGGCCCTGCTGTGGAAGGTGCTGAAGGGATATATGGTAAGTGACAATCCTTTCCTTAAAGAGCTCACCAGTCAATGGTTTCTAAGCAGCAGCACATATATTTAATTTCCTAATGGTTTTGTTGTCAGATCCTTGGAAGGCAGGGTGGAGGAGTTCTCTGCAGAAAAATGGAAATATTTTCGCATAGAAAATAATATTTTAGAGAAAGGCCAAGAGTGGGTGAATACGAAAATAATCGAAATTCAAATGAATGTGGGGCCAACCCACTTCATCCTACAATAAGCAGGTGCTGAATTATACCAGCTGCACACTAACAGCCACCTCACAAGGGCGTGGGGTTAATTAGATGGTGTTCGTACAGCTGTTCTAAAAATAGAGTGCTCCAAGGTGTTTTTGGTTTTAAAAAGGCTTATTCAAAGTCCTCATGCAATGAATTTAAACCTGGATGATGTTACACCATCAGAGAGACAGTACAGAAAGATCCTAGCACTATGGCACCCTGTTCCCTGACTCTAGTCTCCAAATACTACAGCAAGAGACTACGGATACCATTTAGGCTCTTTTTACTGTTAGTCCAAGAGACTACATCCATTTTTGAAACAGGAAGGAGTGAGCATGGGAGCCATATTTGAAACATTAATTGATCCTTGCCTGGAATCATAAGTGGGTTAGTATTTATACCCAAGCATCTTCTGTGAAGCTTCCTTGACCCAAAAAACAAACAAACAAACAAACAAAAGAACCAAATCCTAATGCTGGAATATGTGCTCCCCCAATTATATTTTATTCATCTGTGTTAAATGGCTAGCTTCTGGCATCATATCATAGAAGGCTGCAATGGCAAACTCTTAATAGATCACCTAGTTCCATCCTTGTTAATAATTTAATGTTTCTTCTTAAAACAAACATTTGCTTTACATACATGCTGTGTATTAATTGCTTACTTGTGACTTTGTGCAATTTATAGTTTTCTTGCTACACATTCCTCTTACTATAAAAATAAAATACACTGTAATCTCCTGCCAGTGGAGGATCGTTCCCTATAGGACATTATACAGTGCTCCTTCCAAACTAGTTTTAAACATTTCAGGCAATGGGGCTCCTACTTTTTCCCTTAGGAGTCTGCCACATAGCTTACACAGCTTTAAAGACAGTTTTATTTTTGACTATGGCCCAGTAGGCCAAATTTCAGCCAACAATGAGTTTTTATGGCTAATTTATAGGCCCTAGAAAATAGGAATTTCTAAAGGAAGCATCGACAGCACATTAACTGCAGTGACACAAATGCATTTCTGTAATATTTTCAGACTGGGTAAAATCTGATATCATCTAGGATTTACTGGAGCATCCAGGTGCATTGTACATAATGACCTGTCAAAGAGGTTCCAAGTATATCTTTGTGGTGGTGAGTTATCTCTGTTTTAAAGGGAAACAGCAACTCAGTAAAGCATCATTACTACTTTAAACCATAATGGGATTAATACCAATTCATTCCTGAAAAAGAAAAAACAGACACCCAGAAGCATTAGCCTTACTTTACTGCCTGCATTGCCTGTTGAGAAAAATAGTTATGTAACACTGGGGCGGGGGGTGGGGGGAGAGAGAGACTATATCAGTATGTCCTTCTGCTACTGTATTTGTTTATCAGGCTCTTGATCCAAGAAAGGGAGCTTTGTTCTGGGCTTTCTTTTATTTTGTGTTATTAATGGCATTATGAAAGGAGCATTGTGAGGCTTTGGGTATTAGTAAACTGAACTCCTGAGCTTTCTTTGCAGATAAACACTTCACTTATCTCTCAGCACACGAAAACGTACCCAGACATCACAGCACTTGTGCAGTGACCTTTGCTCAGTCATGAACCAGCATTATTCTTCATGTAGACTAAAGAGGGGGCTGGGAAGATTTGGACTCTGTGGGGCTTGGATCAAAAGGAGCTTTTTAAAGAGATTCAGAATAAATGAAAAGCCTTCTGGCATTATTATTTTCCTGTGTAAATATTAAACATGATAGAAAAGCAAATGATCACACACAAAGCAGATGAATATGATTAATGGTACACTAAATAATTTTCAAATATCCAGGATTTTCAGGGAGGGGTACTACATGGTAGATGGGCGTTATTGGATATCCATAGTACATATGGCTCCAATCCAACAACGAGCACCAATTTAGGGGGACCAAATATCTCGATGTTATAGGGACAGTCCTGATATTTGGGGCTTTTTCGTATATAGGCTCCTATTACCCCTCACCCATGTCCCAATTTTTGCCACTTGCTGTCTGGCCACTCGACGCTAATTCTGCAGATCCCTCTGCCTGTATGGATCCTTACTGAAGTCAATGGGGCTCTGTGGCAGTATTTATTGCATGGCACTTATTTCAGAATCAGGGGTAATAGTTGCTTGCAGTTACTGGGGCCAATGAATGCTGCTGAGAAAGTAACTATTTCCATAGTGAAGAGCCTCACAGCTCCACACAGTGCCATGTGAGAAGAATGAAGGATTTCAGACTCCCGGGCTATCAAAGCCAGTGCCTATCGCCTATGCTAAATTCACGGAAGAATTCACATTTGTTAAAATAAACTTAGTGTGTCTTATTACCACAGTATCACAGAGACGTGTCTGATCTGCACAGAGCACCTGCAGCTAATGGACAGGTAACTAATTAACAGTCGCCTCTCTGAAATTAAATATGATTATGGGGATAAATGGGAAATTCCGGCTTTATTAGGGACTTATGTGTTTGTGACACAAAGAACCTCCACTGCCACTCAAGTCAAAGAGGAATAGCCCCAGGTATCCAACACTTGCCAAGGGCAGGCCTTATTGTGTAATGCTTGATTGTTTAAGGAGACAGAAAGCACGATCTTGTGTTTAAAGCACTAAAATGGAAATCAGGAGCTCTGGCTTCGATTTCCAGCTATGTAACAGACTTCTTGTGTGATCTTAAGCAAGTCTGTTTCTCTGTGCCTTCATTTCCCATCCATAAAATGGGGATATTAATATTTCAGTTGCCTCAGCCTTTGTTGGTCTTGTTTATTTAGAGGCCTCTTACTACGTGCATGTACAGCGCCTAGCACAATAAGGCCCTGACCTAGTTGTCATACAAATAAAAAAACAAAACCAAGACAGACCCCATTGCTGCAAAACACTGATCTCTTGCTTTGAGAAACTTGGCACTCAATGCCATCTAAAAATCAAAGGGCTTTGAAGGCTATCCTGCATCTCTGAAGACTAACTTTTGGTACTGCATGAGTATTTGAAAAAAAAAATCATAGTGAGCCATCTTCTATCAGCAGAGGGAATGGAATTAAAAGGCCTGGTACTTAGAGGTCTTTTTCTGTTTATAATTTCTTTTGATTCTCAGTTGAAATGCTTTTTAAAGCTCTGTAAGCATCTGAGAAACATCATTTTTTCAAGAAGATATACACTGAAGATGGAAATGTCTCAATGAAACCTGTCATATTATTTTTCTTCTCAGAGTCCATGGGTTTTTTTTAAAACAACAACAGACAAAACAAAGAATAGTATTTGAGGGGCAAAATATTCAATTTTGAAGTCTCAATCGCAGACTCAGAAAAAATCTATAAAAGCTATAGCTCAGATTTGTGTTTCCTTGACAAAAATAGGTTTATTTTATCTCAACTACAATTTTATAGGCCATGTAGTACTTAATGTAGAATGTCAGCTTTGTTATTGTGGGGGAAAAAGATAGGGAACCAAAGTTCTTTCTTTTAGTCATTTACTGTGCATATAGTTGGATTTTCCTTATTAAAAAAAATATCACCAGAATTCTTAGACTGCGGAACAAAAATATTGGCATAATATATCATTGAGGTCTGCTCAGGAAAGTCTGTTTTTTAAAATATCTTAATAATGAGACAGATCTAACTCTATATTTTATGAAAAAGCTTTCTGAATTCAGTGCAAGGTCTGAATGTTTTGCAGTAAATAATACATATGCTGAAATAATAACTACATGATCTTCTTTTTGCATAGGACCCCTGCCTCATTAAGTACATAGGATGGTAATGCTCACCGAATGGGTGGCTATTCAATATTTTTTGTTATCTTTGTCATCAAGTGGGTTTTTCTACGGTGTTGTCATCATAGTTTCCAAGTGTTTTACAAGTGTTTATGAATTTATCTGCGCACCATCCCTGTGAGGTGGGGAACTGAGGCCACAGAAAGATTAATGTCCAAAAATGCCAACTAATTTTGGGTGCCCAATTTGAGAAGATTAGGGCTTGAGTTTTCACAAGTACTTTCTGCATTTTATTGTACTTCATATGTTCAGAGCAGAGCTCCCAGCGAGTTCGTTTGCAGTTGTGAGTGGTCAGAAAAATCAAACCCCAGGTATTTTTAAATCAAGACTGGACTTTTTCTAAAGCATATACTTGAGTTCAAACACAAATTATTTCAGGGAAGTTTTATGGCCTGCAACATACAGGAGGTTACATCACAATAATCCTTTCTAGTCCTGGAACCGATAAATTTCTGGATCTCAAGTGGGATACCTAGAAAATGAGGAACTCATAGTGGTCATCTGTGCAAGTTTTGGTTTACATAAATTGCCTAGCATCATACAGGAACTTTGTGGCAGAGGCAGGAACAGAATCCAGTACTCCAGAGTGGCATTAATTGCCTTAACCATGAGACTGTCCGTTCTCTTCCTGCAGTTCCCTGTCAATATTACACACCTTTCAGACTTTTGCAACAAATGAGGCAGGACTTCTACACATAACTGCCTCCTTCACTACACATCCTGATTCCTCCCCAGAACAGGTCCACCCTTTGCACAGATTGAGGCAGGAGTCCTGTGGAATAAATATTGCATGGATCATGCATTTAAAGACTGTATCATAACATCTACACACAAAGGGTGAAGATTTAAGTTGTACATGCAGCCTTAATGCTGGCATTGCCTAACTTTTGAGTGCTTAAATTTGCAACCGTATGTTTCGTCTAATTAAGGTTTTCTTTTAATGAAATGAGGATGGACATTGACAAATATTTGAAGGCTGTATCGAGGTAGAAGTTCAATTATTTAGCATGGCACAAAGAATTATAGCTATGAATCTATGTTTGAATACTGACATCTTCTTCGTGATTTATTTCTCCCTTTCCCTTTTCTTTAAACTTTGAGGAGATTCTCACTGTAAAGTGTAAATCAATTTTGTTACTAAAGTTTCTTCTGATTTTGGTGCTAGCACTTCTTTATTATTGTATAGATGCCTGTGACTGCTGTGAACAATGGCCCATTATCGTGTCATGATTTTCAATGCGGGGCAAAGAGCAACGTCGTATAGTTAGAAGTAAAAAAGATCACTGAAACTTTTTTTAAAGAGAAAATATAAGTGAAACATGTAACTCTCCACAATGATACTGTTCTTCTCTGTGATAGGATTCTGTGACCGGATATTCTGTTCACTACCAGCCAGGTTGTTGTCTGAGAAGAAGTTTTCTCTCAGGCTTTACAACGCATTGACATCAGCACAGTAGATGGACGCCAGGGCACCATTGACACTTAGCATCCTCTCACCTGCTGCCTTCCCAGCTTTCTAATGTCCTTTTGTTGTCAAAGGCCATCATAGAGGTGCAGCGTTGATGGAAGTAAAAGCCGTCCAGGCAGATGGTGGAGAAAAGTTAATTGATCCACTGGGGCAGATAATGAGCTAGCCTCAGTGTGGGGAATACAAGGAAGCGTAGATTTAGTTTGATCATAAAAGAGCATTAGCTGCAGAGTTTTCCCATTTGTATATTTCCTGTCATTTCAGTGTATTTCACAATGCATATCCAGATTGCAGTTTAAAGACATAAGGTGCTTCAGTTCCTAGATTTGTCATGGGAGAAGAATGGAGAGCATTAAGTGCAGCTACCTTTTTTGGCACCAAAACCAGACTCCCACTGATTTCACTTAGCATTGGATCAGCCCCCTTGATACTCTCCACAGTGCTATCAGTATCTAGCTTCCCACTCCCCCAAGAACAAGCCAAAACCAAAACACACTCCAAAAGAGAGACAACTCAAGAACTCTTTACAAGAAGGAAAGATAACTTGGTTATTTCACTTCTCTTGAAACCAAGATGCTGCTTGCAGTAATTATACTGGAAGGCAGTAGAGTCGACATATTATCAGAGCTGCTAAAAATATTGGAAGGAGGATATACTCATTGCAAGAGAATTTTGTGCAATGCAGTACACTGCTCAGAGGTTGCTAAGCAGTGTGGTTTTTTTAAAAAAATATTAATTCTGGTACATTTTGTTTCATGAAATGGGAACTTTTATGGCTTGCCTCTGACAATGGGCACTAACTTTCGTTTAAAGCAAAAGCCACACCGAAATACATATATATTTAAAAATCCACTCGAATTAGTCCTCACAGAAAAATCCTATAGAATTTAATGGAGATGAAGTCTTTAAGGGTTCTGGAGATGTTTAATAGCATTCTATACCTTAAATCTTGTGGATTTCATTATTAAAAACATAAAAGCCTTTCCTACAGAACTTCATAGCTAATGAAATCCTTGCTACAGAATTCTATAGGCTTAGAATTGTATGGGATCCTTGCTATAGAATATTATCTCGGGGATTTAGGCTAGGATTAACATGGGAACCTAAGTGAGTTAGATGTTTAAATCTCTTAGACCCTCTGTGTGAATTCTAGCTGGAATTCTCTGTTGGTTTAAAAATCCCAACGAAAGGTTCCCATTGACTGGAGAACCTTGCAGAAGCCTTTAATACCCTTCACCCACCTTCTACAGCAGCACTTGAACTCTAAAGTGAATGCAGCCCATAGAGAATTGAGCAACCCCATATTCCTGCTACAAATAGCAGTTTCTGCACCTCTCTTTTACTCCAGATAATGGAATAAGAGAAAGGTCAAGTGCGCAGATAATTTTGCAGGCGATATTCGCTCACATGGTGGTGTGAAAATAGCAGCTGAATTTTCCTCTCTGCTCTGAATTTCTGTCTGGTGAAAAATATATGAAAGACCCCACAGAGTTCACTCACAAGATGTGCACCATGCTAGTTTTCCCCAAGCACAGAGCCAACACACAGCCCAAGCTTCAGGCTTAGCTTCCCTTGGAGGAGGTTCTTAGTGCCAGTTCTTACAAGCTACTTACCACCCTCAACTCCCAGTGAGTCAGTGGGTGACGAGAGCACACACTTAACTCACGGGAACAGGGCATCATCGAGCGTATCCATAAATGCCTGCAATGCATGACATATCAGACACTCTATGTATAGACAAACTGTGGCTTAGTGGATGGAGTAGCAGACCGGCATTCAGGAAACCTCCGTTCTATTCCCGGTTAGCAGGAGCAAACGCCTTCAGCAAACGCCTGGACATTTATAATTCCATCCTCCAGACTAACTAACAGGCTCTGAGGGGTTGAGGTAGGACCTCCTATTTGATTGAAGAGAGGAGCAGGACTGCTTTTTAAGCTCAGCAGCAACAACGGATAACTGGCTACCCAACCCTTATGGCTGGAGCTATAATCCCTCCTGTGCCATCCTTGCTTCAGCCTTATTCCTGTGTGCTCCAGCCCTGCTTCCCTGCTTGTTCCTGGCTCAGCTTGACTCTGGGGTTCCTGACTCTGGCTCTGACCCTAGACTTCAGTTCCTGGCTCCAGCCACTCGGCATGACCACCCATGCCCCAGTCCTAACACCAGTTTTGCCATGGGCCTGCTGAACAACCTTGGCAAGTCACTTCACCTCTCTGTGCCAGTTTCCCCATCTGCAAAATGGAGATAATGATGCTGACCTCCATGGTAATGTGCTTTGAGATCTACTGATGAAAGCGAAGTGGTGTAATACTTTGGGTTACTAAGCCTGCTGGCAAGTTACTTTAAAGCAAGAGACCCCAACAATGAGAGCGGGATTTTGGGTCAGATCTTCAAATAGAGTCAATTGTCATAACTACACTAGGTACAGAACATAGATTTTAAGGCCAGAAAGGATGATTATGATCACTGAGTCTGACCTCCTGCATAGCAGCCACAGAATCTCATCTAATAATTCCTGCATTCAACCCCAGTTCAACTACAGCAAGCATATTTACCACGACAGCCATTCCACTGAGTTCGGAAGAAGCAGATGAGCATTAAGTACAAGTTTTTGATTTACTTTGAGGACTTCAACGTTGTGCTCATTGTCTTTGGCAGACATGCTGTTGGGAAAACGTTCTCCTCTGCTATAAATCTTCCATGTAAAGTTTTAATTAGAGTAGCATGTTTGTTGGCTGAGAGAAAGGCAACTGGATGTGCCTTAGAGTTTGGGTTATAATCATTTGGATGCACTTACAATAAACATGGTGTTTGAATACGAGCCCTCTGCATAAATACAGGGGAAAACATTTTATTGCAATACAAGTTGCATAATGTTCAGTAACATGAGTAAAGTACTATGCTTAGGGAATATCAACGAGTTGTGTATTTGGTCTGTTGCTTCCTATACATAGCAACGGATGAAGTAGGCATTATTTAAGAAGAAACGTGTTGGTTTTCAGCTTGCCATTTGCTGGATAGAAAGTAACCAGGTAAAATGCTTTATCTATTATATAGACAAGGGAAGAAATTAATTGAAGATAGGCATTTGCAATAGCATAAATCTTAACCTTACCACACTGTAGCTGATCTGAAGGAAAGAATGGTCCATTCAAAATATAAGAATAGAAGCCATGAGCTAGCCCAGATGTAATGTACATGACTTGCCTTTTTGCAGTTAATATGCCTCAGTTTCCCCACTGGTAGCAATGGGATAATTATCTGCCTCACACAACTACTGTAAGGCTTACTTCATTGCTGTTTGCAGAGCATTTTATGATTTCTGGACAGAAATGCAATGCATTTCTACAAATCTGTGGCCAGCCATGATGCGGCACTCCCAGAATGTCACAATACTAGTAGAGAGCGTCCACTAGCTGTTCATGGGATAAGATCTGTGCCATACTCTCGCATCTTCAGTTCCATCCAGTAAAGGGCAGGGACACATACATTCACTGGCTGGTTCATTGCTGTATGTCATGAACTAGAGCTGCCTGAACGTCTCACAACCAAACCTATAGCCACATGAGCCTGATGGTTTGGGAGTTAGACACACAACCTAAATCAGCTGTGTTAAAAATCAAGGCTTTATTTCCCTTGAACAAAATTAAGTCCCTCTGATGACAGAGATAAGAGGACAACAAAGTAATATTGAAAGAAACCAAACAGTCATTCCTTTCCTGCAGTGCAAAGAGAATTCTAAGTCCTGGTCTACATGATCTAAGATATGCAACTTCAGCTAGGAGACTAGTGTAGCTGAAGTCAACGTACTTAGATCAACTTATTGCGGCATCTTCAAAGCAGTGAGTAAACTGTTGCTGCATAAGTACAGGAGTTAGCTGACATACTGTAGACGGAAAGATGCAGCCTTGCAAGATGGTCTATCCTCAAACGAAAATTCTCATTGGGACATTTCTTTTTAATATTGTCCCTCTTGCTAAAGTCAGTTTGATCATCATGCAATATAAATTCTTCTAATTCAGGAACACTTTCCAAAGAGATCAGGGCCAGATTTCCCAAAGCCTTTAGCACCCAGCAGTTCCCATTGTCACCCTTCTGGCCAGATTTTCAAGAGTGTTCTGCACTCAAAGGGTACCCTTTGGGTACCATTGGTTCCCTGCAGTCCTTACTCAGCTGAGACTTCCACTGACTGACCAGACATGTCGGGATTTGCCTCCCAGTTCCTGAGGATTAGCAAAATGAGACTCGGTCTTGCTGCTGATTCAGCATAAGTTTTTTTTTAAAAAAAACCCTTTGATTCAGTTACATTGCAAAACAGTGTATTGGTTATATTAAGTTACATTTAACACCCCAAACCACTCAAAAGCAATTGGGCATTTGGACTGGGTCCAGACAGAACAGTGATAACCATGAGATGGTCTCAGTTGTACCACCTAAAATATACAGAGATGTGCTACTAGATTCCTAAAAAAAGTATATTCTCCTATGGGCCTCTATTTTTAGAAACCTCACTAATTCTGTATGCTAAACTTGGACTCCTAGAGCTGAAATATCAAAAGACGGATGCACACCCAAGTTTAGGGATGTTTGATGCAATTAGGTTCGGTCCCTTACAAATCTAGGCAGCCACACGTGAATTTCAGGTCTGGATCTCAATTTCAGAGTTGAGGCTCACCTTACCACTTTATATATATATATATATATATACACACACACACACACAAGAAAAAGGAAGTTTATATGTGGTAGCACATTAGAAATCTTATAACCGTGCATGCTCTCTCTGACACATGTGTGTGTGTGTGCGCGCGTGTGTGTAAAAGAGCCTTTTCCTTTGCTGCTCCTGACATATTTTGTGTGCATCTGCCTCATTTACTTAAAAATAAAATCAGCTCATGAGTCTCTCCTCTTTCTCTCATTTGCGTTCAGTAAATTATCTCCCTTTGCCTACTGTAACTGTTTTGTACAGCATATGCACAGCATGCATAGCTTTTATTTACAGCATGGATTCACAAAGAGGTTACGCATGTATCTAGCTTTAGGTGCTGCAAACAGACCCATTGACCACTCTCATTTTACAAAGCTAAGCACATGCTTCAATCTTGGCAGGACTGGGACTTATTTTAACTGTATATTCAGTGTTGGTCTCTGATGAAATTGTCAGCTATTTCATACTTTGATGGGAAGATCGCTGCCCCAAAAAGATTCAATTATTTTTCCATTTTCCCCTCATCAAAACTCTGTATTCACAGATTCCAAGGCCAGGAGGGACGACTGTGATCTTCTTGTCTGACTTTCTATATAACATAACATAGGCCATAAAAGTATCCCAGAATAATTCCTAGAGCAGATCTCTTTCGAAAAAAAATCATCCACTCCCGATCTGAGAATGGTCAGTGATAAAGAATCTATCCCCAAAGAAACTGCAGTATGAAGAATTTGGAGAAGGAAAATTCTGAAGACACTTTTCCATAATATAAACCGGCAATGACAACATACTGCTTTCCTCTCCCTAGTCTGTAAAATGACTCTCATTCACAAACCTCTCAGTTTAAAGCATGAGAAACTGCAGTTTAGATCCAAACCCTTCCCCTTAGCAAAGCAAAGCATTTACAAAAAATGCTAGCAATGCTCTTTGGGTAGTTCCGAAGGGCAGGATGTGCCGCCTGTTTAAAATCAAACTAGGTCTAAATAAAAGAAGCTATTTTCATAGGCCACCACCTTCACCACATTTAAATCAGTTATATCGCCCAGATAGATCTAAAAACATTGCTTGGCATTTCATTATTCTCCTGTGTATTGGTCCAGGATGAACAAATATGTTTTGGAGTTGGTGTTTCATATGTAAATGTATGGTGACTTTCTTCATTACTGGCAGAGTGAGGGAAAGAAAAGCAGCTGTTGAGGAGATGGTGCATGTTGTATTACTTATTCATGTGCAACTGGATGGAAAAAATAGAAATAGACCTTCCGCAGCAAGGAATCAAGTGGATAAAAAGATAAAGGCACAATATATAGTGCATGCCAAAGTTGGAGTTTAGCATTCTTTAATCATGTCCCCTAGCTTCCAGGTGCGTTTTTTGAGAGTTAGACATGGGTAAGAGGAACAAAACTGGGATTAGAGCCAGGCCAAATATTTTCATGTCAAAACGATTTTGTAGCAGACAACTGGGTTTGACAAAGCCATATTGGGGTGGGGGGAGGGGGACTGTCTGCTTTCCCTGGAAAACTCTGGGTATTTTTGATTTTAAAAAAATTCAAGCACCCAAATCTTGAAAACTTTCAGCTGAAAACTATTTTTTTTTATATTTAGAGTTTTTAATTGAAAATCAGTTTTCCACAAATAGAGATTTAAATGCAACAAAGAGTCCTGTGGCACCTTATAGACTAACAGACGTATTGGAGCATAAGCTTTCGTGGGTGAATACCCACTTCGTCAAATGCACCATGACATGAATTTTTCATATAAATTTTCAGCAGAAACTCCCCACCAGCAGCATTTGGAATGATTTATTTATTTATTGACCAAATTCTAGGTTGACTCCTAACACTAAGAAGGCTTAACATCAGGATTTTTATTTGGCCCAGATACAGACTGGGAGTAAAATCTTTGCCTTGTAGAAATCAATGGGAACATGCATCAACTTCAGTAAACTCTGGATTTCACCATACATGTGAATTCCCAACAGCAGGGGCCTGATCGTCATTTACTCTATGACCTTTTAGACAGCCCTATAGTGCAGGGGAGCCTTAAAATGGATGGGAAAAATAGAGCTGGTCAAGAACCCAAATCCCTTTTTTATTTAAAAAAAAAAGTTGGTTTCATTTCAAAGGATCCGAAATGACTCATTTTACTTATTTAAATAAGACTGAATTCCCCCAATTTTTATTTAAAAGTAAAATGTTATCAAAGACATTAACATTCATTTGTAACTGAAAAGTAAAGTTTATACCAACAGATCCTTCTCCTAAACCTTTATTAACATGCAGTTAGAAGGATTCTAGTAGTGCTACATTTTTAAAGGTAAGATATGGGAAGGGAGACCTGACAACATTGTGATTATTTCTTGAACCATCTTCAGCGATGACAAATATCTGAGGGAATGTATTGCAAAGATGGCTTATTTTGTAGCCATTTGGCAACCTTTTGTAAAAATGACTTGTTTCCATAGCTTTATTATACAATTATACATGTGCAGAGGCAAATCTGCTGCAACTTGAACGCTTCCTCAATGCAATTCCCGAGGTTTAAAGACATTTTGCCTGGAGCAAGTCAACTCTACTAATTAAGGACAAAAGCAAACCACAAAGTTGATAAATAGTTTCAAAGTGAGTCATCTAGATGGGTGTTTTATGTTCTGGAATTACTTGATCTGGTCAGACAAATTTATGCAAGTTAGAAAACACTTTTTAAAAAAAGATAAATGGGCCAGATTCTCGTTTACACTAAGGCTCCATTACATCACTCTTGAAGCGAAAAGAGCACTTAAAGGGAGCAAGAATTTATACCCAATTCAAAATTCTTTTACAATTCCTTTAAGATCCCTTAGGAAAATATGAACTGGTCCAACTATGTTTTATAAAGTCATATTACCGTAAAGATATATAGGAATGGACTTGGTCAACTGGACTGGACTGTTTCTTTGGAAGCAGCGAATCTATGAATACTGAGTGCCCAGTGGACCAGG
Source organism: Dermatemys mawii (assembly GCA_007922305.1). Classification (NCBI taxonomy): domain Eukaryota; kingdom Metazoa; phylum Chordata; order Testudines; family Dermatemydidae; genus Dermatemys; species Dermatemys mawii. The sequence goes on from ML677387.1 coordinate 8,404,480, forward strand.
GACTGGACCCTCCAGGGAGATGACTGAAGGTCTCAATAAGGTGTGCCTACAGCAAACTTGCAGAATAAAAGTGAGGCCTAGAGAGGAGTGCTTGCATTGTCCATGGCGGGTGGAACTTGGTCTACAGCATGCACAGACAAGATTTCCTCACACTGAGGGCAGGTATTTGAGAAGCGTCTCATAACCCTGAGTCCCCCAGGAAACAACACAGTGACCTATGAGTGAAAAGCTCCAGATCACAGTAAGAGCCTTCTGTGTTGTGGAATATTCAATTGGATTTGTGTGGTATAGAAGATTATACCCGCTCACTTGTATGAAAGGGAGAGATGGATACACAGCAGCAGTAATACCAGCCATCATTCCAGTGTGTTGCCCTTGTTTCCTTGAGCCATGCTGAACTAGTTCTATTCCAGAAGGGAGATGGTAATGAGAGAACGGCTACAGCTAACGTGACCCTGGACAGACAACACAACAGATGTGGGAAGGACTGCTTGAAGGCACTGTCACCTGCCGACAGAAAGCAGAGCCAGAGGGTGATTAGCAGAGGTGACATTTTGTGAGGAGCTGATTTTCCACATACAGCCTAAACAATTCTTCACAGAAATACACAGATTATAGCTTTCATTACAGATGAAATGCAAGGTCTGGATCTAGGTTTATATCAACATCTGATTTCCCACCACATGTGGCAGAGTTGGCTTGGGTCTAGTAGTGGTAATTATTATTATTTTCATTATGCTAATCTGAGATTATCAGGACCTGATTGTATTAGGCACTGTGCAGACCACAGCCACAAGTCCCTGACCAATATCACCTAGTTCTTTTTCATCAGTAGATTTCAAAGTACTTTACAAAGCAGGTCAGGATCTTTATCCCCATTTGACAGTTGGGGAAACGTAGGTACAGAGAAGAGAAGATCTCCTGAGTCCCAAGATAGCATTCTTTCTATTAGGCTCCAATGAATTTACAGAATAAATAGACAGGGCAAATAAAAAAAGATATGAGGAGAAACACAAGCAGAGAAAGGTGAGGTAATATTTCCAAAGTTACACAGTTGTTCAGTGGCAGAACCAGGAATCAAACTCAGGTCTCCTGAGTCCCAACCCAATGCCCTATCCAGCGGATGCAGCTTTGGATCACTTCAGAACAGATTCAGACTCCAAAACATTCCCTTCCAAGCCCAGGCATATTCACTTGAATTGAGGTTCTATGCTGGACTGGCATTTAATTTCAGTCTTCCTAAAAGATCTAATTCTAGTACAAAACATCTCACAGCACGATGCTCAATGGAAGCCCATGAATATTCCTATCCTTGTTTCCATAATTTTCTCTCTGTGTGTCACCTCAGGCAAGGTAAATCACTTGGCTTTACAACCAGCTCTGTTGAAGGCAAGTATTATTAAAAGCCGCTCAGTATTGTTTATCATTGGAATCTAACTGGATGGTTTTTGAACACACACGTGAATGTTTGTTTACTAAAAGATACAAGTGTTACCAGTGTCCTACAAGCAGCATAGTGACAAGCTCCCTCTATGTACTTAAGGAATAAATACTTGGGAGGCCAAGAGAGACGGATGAGAGTTACCTTTGTTGATAGGAAGCCATGGTTCAAAATTAATGATGCGATTTTAACCACACATAGAAAGGAGGACTTAAAAAACCACAATATTTTAAAGGCTTCAGAGTGGGATGTCTACTTTGATATGGCTGATGGGCATTCTACTTAGACTGGAAGCTCTTTGAGGCAGGGATTCGTTTTTTGTTGTGTGTTTGTACAGTGCTTAGCACCACTAGAAGTCCTAGATGTGAGGACAAATTAACACAAATAAAAAAAAATAGTCCTTCCCTTCGTGCAGTCATTTCAAGCAGCGCCAAATAAGCATGCAGTACTGCTAATCTGGCAGCATTCTGCATTTGACTTGCAGAGGGGTTTAGGATCCTTGAGGGTGGCAGGGTACATCTACAATACAAACACACACACACAAAACCCACAACAGCAAGCCTCAGAGCCTGAGTGTAGACTAAGACTCATGCTATGGTGCTAAAAATAGCGGTGTAGATGTTCCTGCTCATGTCGGAACTCAGGCTCTGAGACTCCATGCTGTGGGTTGTTTTATTTAATATATAATTTTACCCACTGGCTGGGTTTCAGAGCCCGAGAGGGAAAGTCTACACTGCTATTTTTAGCGCCATAGTGCAAGCCCCATGAGCCCAAGTCCAGGCTCTGAGACTCCATGCTGTGGGTTGTTTTATTTAATACATAATTTTACATTGTAAACATACAAGAAGTATCTTATGTGCTTTTGAAAATTTTATCCTTAGCTGTCTGCTACTGCAGCCAGGTAAATATTAACTTCTGTAGCTCAGCAACCAAGAATGAAAACGCAGCATGTAATTTACAGCAGTTTTTGCAAATAAAAAAAAAAATACTGCAACACTTTGGGGCAGATTTGCAATGGCTTACTGGCCTAATGCAGGAATAGAATCAGAGAATATCAGGGTTGGAAGGGACCTCAGGAGGTATCTAGTCCAACCCCCTGCTCAAAGCAGGACCAATCCCCAACTAAATCAAATAAGAGCACATGCCCAAGAATCATGTAAGGGTGAGCCCATGTACGCATGTGTGGCCTCAGCAAACAAGTGTCAACCTCAGCAGTAACCATCAACAGAGTAGATTATCATACTGTACATTTCTTTTAAGTGGTATTTCCTTCTGTCCCCTGTCCAGTTGCCCTGATCACCCCATGGAAATTGGTTCCATTTCAGGGAAAGCCATGTAAGTTGGCTGCAATGGTGCCAATTACCTTTGCTCACAGGATTGATTCTGTCTGATCCTTTTTTGATGAACTTGTAATGTATTAATGAAACCATTTCAACTCCATTAAAAAGAGCAAGTTACTCATAAAATAAAAGCACATTATTTCACCAGCAGAAAAAAAAAACCCACTCTGATGCATTGCAATATGTAAAAATTAACATAACTCTCCTATTATTCCAGAGACTACCTGATTAAATTAGCCTCTGTAGTTTTAAACAGCATGTGATATGAATCCTAAGGGAAAAAGAGAGCTGAAAACTCCAATGGAAAGGATAAAATGTTAGAGAGGGTAAGGGTGGGGAAATGTAACATTGACCTTAACAACAAAACACACTGTAATCTCATAATGCAAGAACTCCTGTCAATCCACACAGCAGGTGGGGCCAAGTTATCAATCTGTGCTCTAACCCTTTGAGACGGCATTACAAGGAAGTCTGATTTCTTAACGAAACACCCCAGCATCCTGACAATTTGTAGGTAGGCTAAAATATTCCAGTTTGTTTTCTCCCACTGTGTTGCCTTGTTATTTGTACCAGCTGATTTAGAAGGTCAGCTACTCTAGTCTTGCATCTAATGGGCAGATGAAACACAGGGGAGGCGTAATTGACTTTTTAAATTGCAATTTTTGTTAGGAAGTGAAGGCAGCATAGTGGGGAATAAATCATTTTTTTAGGATGGATAAAATTATTAATTTCAATAGGACCTTTCCCCAGCGAATGTTAAAAAATGGAGAGGACAAAACAATAAGGATATACAGTGACCCCAAGAATGATGCATTAAGTATTTATATTAATATTTTTCAACCTTTTCAGATTGGAAAACGAAATATGTTCATGACATCTTTGATTATAAGAGTAAATCATATAATGTATCCATGATAAGCCTAGAGAGCACGTGTGTGTTTCAAGGGGCTGACAGAATATTTGACCGCAAAGGGTAAAGCTGCACAAGGAATGGAGGGAACAAGATTTTCTTTGCTTTAGACTGTAATAACATTTTCACAACCCCTCTCATTGCCTTTCGTGACCACGGGCAGACATCATGACCCAGCAACCAAGAGGCACTGATTTATGTGTTTCATTGGCCCAATGCTCCAATTTGGAATTGTGTTTCACTAAACATAAAAGTTCCAAAGTTTTGTTGATGTAATCATCGCAGAAACTTCATTGGCCCGATCTGCCAATGGCAATTAAACACTTGTGGGTGTCTCTCTTTTGAAGCTGCAGTGACTTAATGATGTTTTTTTAAAAAAACATTCCAATAGTTCAGTCACACTAAGTACTCATGATGGTGGCTGGTAACTTGAATTGTATTCCATGGTATATTCAAGGGAATTAAAAACAAAAACAAAACCACAATCCACACACAGCAGCAAATCATCTATAATGGTGGCTTTACAGACCACAATCAATCATCTTGTCTTTGTACAGTGAAATTACTCTGCGCCCCCCCCCACCCCTAATTCAACATGTTCTCTATGGGAGGTTATTTTGATGGGAGACTGTAATTAGAACTGCAGTGGACCATTTGGGATTCAAAAGGTTGAAAACATCCTCCCCCTGGGATGCTTCACTTTGAAGCTTTCTGGCTCTAAGCCAGGTCTAAGCTAGCTTCCTTGGAGGCTTTAACCTCCAAAACTTGACAGGGACAAGAGCTCTGGCTCTGACCTCCAATGCATAGGTTACGTTCCCCGCTGACTTCAATGGGAAGTGCAGGAGTTGATTCAAGGGTGTATATGCCTCTGACAGTTACAAAAATTACAAAGAGATTCTCTAGGGATGTCTAGGAAGGCTCAGAAAACATCAAAGAGATATGACAGAGCAGCATAGGGCTCACTAAGCAAGTAGAAGGGACTATCATTACCTCAGGAACCTTGAGAAAATTCTTAGAACCATCACCGGTTAAGTGAGGCAGCGTACATGCGTGGTTGGTATGTTATTCAATAGCTATCAGTGCCGGCTCCAGGCACCAGCCTGGGAAGCACATGCTTTGGGCAGCCCTTCATAAGGGGCATCATCAGGCAAATATTAGGGCAGCAATTTCTGCTCCAGTCACCATTTTTTCTCCTCAGCCGGCACTTCAGAGGGTTTTCCCCCCCACCAGCCCTTTTTTTTGTTTGTTCGTTTTTTTTGCTTGGGGTGGAAAAAATGCTGGAGCCGGCCCTGATAGCTATAAGGTGGAGGGACTTGGAGATGTGAATCAGGGTCATTGTACAAAAACAGAGATCGACATACCCTCTTGCCCCAAAAACTTAAGTTAGAGGATTCGAATGGAAGAGTAGATCTTTGGACGTGACTAATAACGCGTAGTTACACATGTAAGGCCCAAGTCTTATTCTCATGGGTCAAGAGACAGCATGGCCCTGGAGACCTGGATTCCATTTCCAACTCCACCACTGACCTACTGTGTGACCTTCAGCCTCCTCACTTCAGCTCCCGGAGTCTCTCCTTCCCCTCTTCCGCTTTATCTGTCTTGTCCATTTAAACTAAAAGCCCCTCATGGCACCTATCCACATGCAGAATAGTTTTAGTGGAGACTGCATACTGCAGATTTACTTTTTTGTAGCTCAGAGCAGAATCTGAGCCTCGCTATTTACCAGCAATACATCACTTGATTGCTGAAGTGGCTGTGGGGGTTCTCACAATAGAGGTTGCATGACTAGTTAGTAAATGTTCTTTCTTTGGGCTAGTGTAACATAAATACTGTTGCTGGATTGACTACTTAATTGATTTAGCCTTCCCTTTGCTGTCAGAGAGGCAACAGAACATTAAAGTATAATTCAGCCACTTGAGCCTATTTTCTATATGGCATTATTGATTGCATATGTAATTGGGTAGATTTAAGGTGGATGAGGAGTGAATTCAGAAAGATTATTTTCCTCCCATGCTAGTGTGCACTAATCTTTTAGACCTTTGTAGATAGAGACAGCTCTCTCATGTGATTGCTGCAGAAAAGGGGGGTGGGTGTGTGCGTGTGTGTGTATCTGTCAAATTAATTTGCATGAGGGAGATCGTATTCTATCAGAGGTGAAAGAACACCGCTCCATACATTTGGGGATGTTTCACACTAATGTGTCAAGTCAGGGAATAGGCTAACATGGAAGAGCAGTGTCACCCAATGGATAGTGCACTGAACTGAGACTCTGAAGACCAAGTTCTATTCCCAGCTCTGCCACAGACCAGCTGGGAGAGCTTGAAAGTTTCTGTGCCTCAGTTTTCCCATCTGTAAAATGCTGATATGATACTGACCCTTTTTGTAAAGCACTTGGGAATCCATTGATAAAAAGTTCAGTACAAGAGTTAGGTATTATCATCATCCAGGATCAGTATTGCACTATACAGCATTCTTCCTCAGGATAAGGAATACACAGTAATAATACTTCTAGCCATATCATACCTGTTTCTGGGAGATCTCTGAGGGACCAGTCTCTTTCTTATACTTTGGCAATATATTAATAGCTTGTCTTACCAGTAATTTTTATTATGATTTGTGTGCACGAGAGAAAGAGGAATTGAATCTTATAGCAGAAATCTATTGTCAACCAGAAGGGTAAAGTACCCCAAGCCAAGCATCATACTGGAAGGGGAAATATCCTTATTTGTCACAGCACTTGTGTTTCTTAAAAACAAGTATACATGAAAAAATGTTTTTAAATGAGAATTAATTCCATAGCAAAAAAAATGAATAAGGTTAAAAAATAGAATATAGTAAATCAATAAAAAAATTCATCATACGACAAATCATCTGGTGTCCATTGTAATGTGGGAATAAAATTACACGGTGTGCAGTCTGCCATTATCTACTTGCAGAAGAGAGAGATAGAAAAAGGAGTGAGGATGCCAAGTTTGACCTTAAATCTGATTCAAATCTCCTATCAATGTAGATCTGGAGTACCTGCACTGACTTTAGCCCACTACACTGCAGCTATTCACCTTCTATACTACAGACAGACTATGTGATTAGGTACCAAGAAGTTTGGTTCATTTAGTCTGAAAATTATATTGGGACTCTTGTGAGAACATGTTGTGTGTGTGTATGTGGGCTTTGGAATTGCCTGAGGTTAGAAAATAACTTGGAAATATTGGCATGACTGGCTTCTGTACTTGCATTTCTGCTTCTAGAGAACCCATTGAAAGGCATATGAAAGCTCAAGGGCTGACTCTCAGGTACTTGGGATCTGCAGTTCCATTAAATTTAAAGAGAAAGGGTGATCAGCACCACTAAAAATTACACCAACTTATTTATTTTTTCTTAAACTAAAAAGGCAGTTTGGGTTTGAATTATAAGAGAAGGTTATGGCCACCAAATTCCAAATATGTGCTGATTAGAGACTACTCACTTTGTCCCTCTTACGACTTTAGTCTTTGCCTGCGTGGTTTGAGGTTACTGATAGGATATAGGAAGAAGTTTGCAATCACGTTCTTTGCTACAACCAGGCTAGAGGAGCATTAAAACACAGGTAAACAACTTCTTCAAGAAAGTGTAGATGGCTTTCTAGAAAAAAGCTTTAAGGCTCAGGCTCAGAAAAATCTACCGTGTGCTTTTCTATCCAATTAATTAACAAGTAAAATAAAGACGAACTTACAAATTCTTCTGAGATAATTGTTTGGGGGCTGTATTGGGGGACATGTTATGTTGGGACTGGTAGTGAGCCAAAGAAACTTGACTGATCTCAAATAAAGATCAAATTCAAACAATTAATACTCCGGTCACTCATTAATTGTTATGGTTTACATACAGTCAACAGTTTTTTTCAAGATTTCCTGACACATCTGTTCTTAAACCTCAGCTGTCAGCCTCTGGTGTTAAAAGCTTTTAGATTCCATCTAGATGAGACATGGATTCAATATGTTTAAATTCACCTGAGTGAACAATTAAGCAACTATAGTCTCTAAGAGCTTCTTTACCCACAGAAGTTGCCCCAGCTAAATTTAAATCAGTTGAGATAAAGTCGTACAATTTGTGTGTAGACTCTCTAAGTTAGTTTTTAAACTAATATATTATAGTTACGCCTCTTACTGTAACTTTATCAATCAAAGCTCAAGTGATATAAAGCAAGTTTAAACTGACATGACACAAAGTTGCACTGGTTTAATTGAAGCGCTTCAACCATTTACCATTTTCACATAAAGGTCTGGATACTCAAATTTCTACTGCTTTCCCCACATCCCTTTGTTGAGCTACACTTATTTAAATACAATAAGCACAGATGCACATTCTAAAACCATGTTGCCTTTGGCTTGCCACTTTCACCCGACCCCTTCTCAAGATTCAAAAAGCATAAGAGAAACTAACTCATGAGTGTATTTTCCCATTCAGAGATCTATCAGCTCCTTCTAGCTACTTATACCACACCCATCATCATTTTACTATGCCTAAGCAAACACATACTCTCCCCACCAGGTGACCTCCACTGTAACTTAAATCTCCAGCATCTAGAACATTGCGAGACTGATTGAAATATTGCCTGTTCACAACGTCTATCAAAAAGCTGCAAGGAATGTCAAATTTCTGTTCACCGTTTGATGGCAATGAAAGAACATAAGGAAAGATCCTTACATGGCATCAATCAGCATAGCTTTGTTGAACTCAATCATAGAGCTCATCAGAGAACATATTTTCTGTCCCATGAAAAATGGAGATTTTTTAACAGTCATCCTGAACTGAGATGAAAAGCCAAACTTTTGATTCTTTTTCATAAATAAAACTCAAAAAACCCAAAAGATTAGTTGGAGGTCGATCCAAACATTTCATTTTGATTTTGACTCCAACTGGTTTTATATAAAATACATGTTGAAGTGCAGTTGTTTTGAATAACATCAATAATTATTATTATTATAGTTAGTCTTTAAGGTGCCACAGGACTCTTTGTCACTTCTGCAATTCCAGACTAACATGGCTACCCCTCTGATTCTTGATCAAAATTATTCTTTCTGAAAATGTCAAAATGGGATGTTTTGACATTCACAAATTCCAATCTTTTCACAACTAACATTTCATTGAAATTGCAACAATTTAGCAGACTAATTTGATTGCACCAAAATAGCATTTTCCAATGGAAAACTATTTTGATGAAAATTTTCCAGCTAGCTTTATTCAACAGCGCTAAGCTGATTGACATCAGCTGTAGATCTGACCTATAGCATTTCAACTGTTCAAGCAGCTATTCAGTGTACAAATTCACAGCAAGGTTTTGAATTAACAACTTAAGTGGCCTTTTAGCTTCTAACTTCCACATGATTACTCATTTTCCTGATAATGAAACATGCAATCTAGGTCATCTAAAAAGTGCTGGGGAACACAGATGTACAAACTGGGACTGGGGCAAGTTGCATCCCTCTGCTAAAAACAGTAGCAGATTGTGTCACTTTTTAAAATAACCTGTGTGACTTTGTGGTTTAGAGCAACTACATTTTCAAAGCTAAAAAGGAATTCAAGATAATGGGAACTGGGGGTTCTGAACAGCTCAGCATTCTTGACTGAGGAGTCCAGTTGGTTGAGAAACATTAACTAACTGAGCCTTTCATTACCCGTATTGGATAGCGTAGCAATTCCATGGCAAACAGTTTCATGTCATTACCAGGAATAAAACTGGAGCCTCTTCTTCCAAAGAGGCAGGCACATGGTATGTCAGATAAAGATCAGTTGGCTGCCAGATCTGGTTTGGCTGCCACAATAGTATGATTTATTGGATTCTGTGGGCCACTCATTAGAATCAATATCATCACACACGCTTCACTATGGCTGACCTATCATAGGGTAGAAACCAGGGGTACATATACTCCCCCTCCAGAACATTACAGGAGCTCAAGATGGTCATACCCAGTTTATAGACAAATGAAATGAGTCACAGCAAGATTAAGGGATTTGACTAAATCCACACAAAACTACCCACTGCCAGAAAGCAGCTCCCAGGTTCCAGTCTTGGCTCCAGTCCTACAAACAGGACCTGTGGGCCCTTACACCATCACAGACACACACCAGCTTCAGTGCTGATAGAAAATCCCACCTGCATTCTACTGCAAAACTAGAGACCATTTAACCATTAGACCACACTGCCTCATATTACTAAGTCAGTAACCTCTTCCATGACTGTGTAATACAGATGAGGATTTTAGGAGACACTGATCAAAACAGTGTATGTATAAAGTCTGGGAGTTGGAGAAGCACAAGATGTGTCAGTGTACAGTGCTCTTGATTTAAAAAGTCCCTTTGTATTCACTACATGAATAGTCCAAACTCTTCTACATCATGAAGACTATTTTACAAAAGGTTAAAACAATCCACTTCATATGGTCCTTAGTAAGAAAAGCATGAAACATCAGAACCGTGAATACTGGCACACTGCACCATAGCGGGTTGTTCTAGGCTGATACCCTGCAGGAAGGTTTGTCACACCCTTTGCTGCTACCGGCATAGCTCTTTGTAGCAGCTTTCCCACAAGGAGTTGTGTGTGTGATGTACAGTTCTGCAGGAGATGAAAAGGAGGTTGCCTATAGAGGAGGAAGGAATGGCTTAGAATGGTCCTAATGTATAATTAAAATGCTACTATTCCCAGGTGATGGAGTATCACGGGTCAGCATACAGATCTGGTGCTCTAAAATGTATTGCACCGTGCTTCTGAATACAAGGAATGAGACAGAATACAAAAGCATGAGATCAGACCTGGTTAATGCATACAATACCATGCAGATCAATTCCGACAATTAAACAGGTGCTGGTGCCAAAGTTTTCCAAAGATGACAAATGATTTTGGATGTTGAGCTTGAAACCCCTCAAACGGACCTGACTTTCAGAGAGCAGACTCAGCCCTTTCTGACAATTAGGCCTCTTTATAGGTGTCAAGTTGGGCAGCCAAAAATATCGAAACAAATAGAGGCATCCAACATAACTACACATTTCTGAAAACCTTGGCCTTTAATTTTTTCAAAACAAGTGCATTCACGGGCAGCAGACTACTCTTCCTCAAAGATCTCACTAGTAAAGTGACCACATGGATTTGAAAATCCAAGTACCCACTAGGCATCATCCTGCATTGTAATTTGTAAATGCCTATTCTGCAAAGGCCCCGAATTTGAAAGCTTCATGAAGAGACATTATGACAACATGAATCACAGTAGCAAACACCGTATATCAAAAGCCATAGAATGGAACTGCAGAGATAATGGAATGCATCTCTGCAGCAGCTATTGATTTACTGAGTGAGGCATAAGGAGGAGAGAGAGAAACAACACTGAAATTTGCTATGTGTTAAGTGAAGAGCCTATAGAAAGGAGGATGTTTATGTAGCTAAGGTGCTGGGACTCAGGTCAGATGCCAGTTAACTGGCCCCCACCCCAGGAACAGATGACTACCTAGTATTTAATAAAGCCAGATATTTGGATTGGGTGATTCAATATTAGAGAGATTTTAAGAAGCCTAGAGGAATTAAGGTGCCCAATCCTCACTTGAAGTCCATGGGACTAAAGGCACCTACTTCCCATTTCTGCATTTGAAAATCTCCCCTTATATAGTGCCTCATGGCACTGAGATCAAAACCCTTTTTAGCTACATGCCATACTACACATAAGAGCCAACCTTTATACTGAAGAGCTTACAATGTAAACAAACGATGAGTGGGAGGGGAAACAGAGTCAAGTGACAGAGTCAGGCACAGAAGTCACGTATATTGATATCCAATCAGATAGACTATCCCTAAAGCCAAACTGCCTCACATACTGCCTGAGGTACAGTAACCTTAGAAGAGGCTCAGATACAAATCCTAAGAAAATCGGAGATCGGTCTGTGGAGAGAACCCTCGATGAAGGAAAAGATGTTTCATGAAAATATGTTAAAAACACAATAAAAAAATTCTATTTATATTGCTTCACAAAATATTCTTTTCTGGATGTTTAACTTTCTCCTATAATAGCTGCTAACAGTGGTGAAATGCTCAGTGAATTTGTAAACCAGGTGCCTATAATGTGGCATAAAATGTTCATTATGCAAATCTGATTGCTCAAATCTTTATATGCAACTCATTTATTTATACTGGGGCTGAAGGCATTCAATTCTTCGCCTTTCCTAGGAGAACCCACTGCCACATTTCTCTAGATAATTATTTACATTCCAGAGAAAAACCTTTCAGAATCCAGGGGGGAGCGTGGGGGACAACAACTCCCCCTCTCCCCACATGCAGAAAAAGAAAACAGCTCTGTCAACAGTGGGAAAAAAGGTGATTTCAAGAATGGATTTGAACTTTTGGCTTTTCGAGCTAAGTGGGGGGTGGATTGAGCAGATAAGAAAGACATCAAAGTTCAGTCTTTGAAACGGGGTCTGAGCGACATGTTCCGAGAACATTTTTTAAAAAATAGCATTGATATACATCAAAGTAACCCAGTTGTTCTTCCCAAATAGAGGTTAGATTCTGAATACTTGCGGGTCATAAGAAAGAAAGAGGAACAGGGTAGTGGAGGGGTATGAATAGAAAATATCTGCCAGGAAAAAAAATAAAAAATAAAAAAGGTAGAAATTGAACCTCACAAGGGCATTGTAGTCTTTAAGAACATTTTCAATTCACTCTTTTGAGCTAAACTAGGGAATGGGACAATCGATATATCTGAGGAGGGAATACGAACAAAGGACTGAGATGCAGAAGTCTCAGAGCTAGATTCCAGTATTGCCAACTAGAGCTAGACAAATACCTGATTTTTTCAGTTCACTGACGGCTCCAGGAAATCGGGGGAAAACAAAACAAAAAAACCCTAAAACCATCTTGGTTTGGATCAAATCCAATCCAATCCAACCCGATGCAATTATTCAGAAAAAAAACAACAGTGAACCAGACAAGGCCATTTTGGCTTGAAGGAAACAGGTAATTCATCCAGAAATGTTTTGTTTCTGGCCTTGTTTAAAGGGCTAGATGCATAAAATGCATGCAGCTATGCTCGCTCCCTCCCTCACCTGGGATGAGGGAGATGAAGACTCCAATCCCCTCTTTGGAGAAGAGATTTGAACCTTTCCTCTCCTGCCTGTCTCCAGGCTATTGAGCCATTCTGCCTTTGCAACAGAGAATATATGTCTATTTGTATATCCTATGCAAAGTGCAACAGCCTCATCAGGAGAGAGAGAGAGAGACAGGAACATGCTATATTTCAGGCCATCCCTCCATACCATGGGTCTTTCAGATGTCTCATGGGGTTTAGGTGATGTTTATAAATATTTGAGAGATCATCAGATGAAAGATCATGGCGTGACTTCTCCATTACACAAAGATGCCATTGTAGTTCATAGGAATTGAGTAGTGTCCCTTCAAATTATTTGGGACTCTTCTCTCTAGTGGGCCTCCCTGTCTTCTATCTCAGAAGCCACTTGATCCTAGCAGAGCAACAGCATATATATGTAGCTAGGTCTTGCATCATAAGTTAATAAACAGAGTTAGTTGTAACCAAACTGTCTCCACTTCATTCTTGATGTTATTGCAGAGAGCAAAAAAGTGCAACACCCTTATATCACTCTGGCTGCGTAAATGGACCTTAATGGGAGTGTGACAGATATCGCGACCCCATGAAATAATTTTGGGGACCACTGTATTAAATTTATTAATTAGACTCCTTTGGGAGGTGTACCATAGCTCCTCCCGGAGCTAGAAACAGTGCAGTGTGATTAATGTTAGTATCTGAAACAGCAAACGACTGCAGAAAGGTACAACCTCCTGGGGTGGCCGCCCTATACTGGTTCAAATTGCTTTTTCCAGAGACCCGATAAACAAATAAAGGGCTTAGGGTATATAAAGGAGAGTTTAAATTAACACAGGGCCTTCGTTCTGATCCAGTGAATGGACAAGAACTTTTGTCCACATGGGAAAGGGCGGGGGCTATCTTGCCCAAGACTTGGAAGGACTTGGGCCTACCAAAGCTCCTAAGACTGATGTGCGTTTTCTGGAATCTTTAGTGTGCCTGTAATTTTTTTTTATACATATATATGTTTTTTCTTGATTTTATCTTAAGAATAAATATAGTGCTATTGACCGTGTGGTCAATTCTAGCTGTTGGCGTTACACGGTGAATAGTCTTGGAGAGAAACAAACGCATAGGCACTGGCCAGTAGACTGGCTTGTCAGGGATATCACAGAGCATGGTTAGGGGGCTGTGCAGAGTCAGAAAGCAATGGTACAAGGGTCCCTACCCAGAGACGAGAGATATCAGGGCTCTTGAGACCTGACTGGCCACTCCGGGAATGGACACGGAGGGGAAGTAAAAGTGCAGTTAGCCTTGAAACCATGACAGTGAGCGTGAAAGTAACTGATACCTGCTTTCCAGGATGCTTTGCTCTGCCGGAGTGGTGTAAAGGGGCTTTAGTGTAATAAACATCAAATCCCTTAAGTGTAAAAAATACTATGTCGGGTAAGTGGATGAACTTGCTTATAATACCTGCTGGCACACAGTAATGGCAACAGCACCATATAATCTGTATGTCTCTAGCCATAACAAAAGTGCATATCAAAGTGGCACTGCTACTTTCCTAATCATTGTTTTTAAGCAAGAGCGTGTGTGTGTCACTGGGACTCTTTGTACTCCAAGGGTGGTTATCAGAAATGGCTGTAGCATATTTACTGTATTCTCTTGTTCATCCTGACCTTTCGTGTTTTCAGTTGGCAGGGCACACAGAGATGACACTGATGTATTAGTGACAACAAACAGACCCGTTGCTTCATCCAAAAAATGCACCCCTGTCACAATGAGTCACTCCTGATGATGTTTAGATAAGGAGGTGCCATTGCAAAGAACTGATGTGAAGAGCTGCTTGATGGAGCCATTTGCAGCGCACAAGTTTTAACGAGCGTACAAAACCTAGGAACTGCCACCAGTGAAAAAGATAACATGGTTTTCCCTCGAACGAGGGAAATTTTGCAGAAATGTATTTGTGGTGATGAAAATTGTGCAGGGAAAGTTTCCCGCCTGCAGGATGAGGATTTCGGGTGTAGTCGGGGATGTGTGCACGTATGGGGGATGGGAGGGAGCTGGTGTTCAGGCATTCACATGGGATGTGGGAAACCCAGGTTTAACCTGGTTTAAGGGTCTCTTCCTTTTTCTCAAGTTTTCATGGGTGGAGCGGAGAAAACACATAAGGGAAAAGTCTTGTTTCTGCGTCAGAATGAAAAATTCCAGAACCCTTAAAATTTTCCACCAGGCAGTAGTGCTATTTTCTCAGCAGCTCTACCAAGAACTCTACTATATATTAAATGCCATCTTCTGGCATTTAGCCTATTTACACACACAAAGATAATATCAAACACTTGTGTAACAGCCATCTCCTCAGCAATAAGAAAGGAAAGACAACAGGCGCCTACCAGCAAAAAGACAAAAAGACAGCTGCCAGTTGCAAAATGGATTTGGTGATAGCTGCTTGGTTCTGTCAGATTAAAGGGGCACCCAGATGCTGACCAAAAAAAAAATCCCTTTAACAAGACAAAGTGGAGGAATATAAGGACCAATAAGTCCTCCCCCTTGGACACAGTGCCCATCATAGGCAGCCTAATGCAACTGGAAAACTTCACTCTGTCAGGAAAGTATTAGAGCATAAGCTTTCATGGGCTAATACCCACTTCGTCGGATGGGTATTAGCCCACGAAAGCTTATGCTCTAATACTTTAGTTAGTCTTTAAGGTGCCACAGGACTCTTTGTCACTTCTGCAATTCCAGACTAACACGGCTACCCCTCCGATTCTGTCAGGAAAGAATTTTTAGCAATTCTAGTCAAACAAAATGACACACAACCAGTTTTGTTTCATTCTTTGCTGTTAGTGAAACAATGTCTTTGCCTATTTGCAAAGATCCCATTATCACAAAACAAAACATCAGGAGTAATACAAAGGACAAAGGTCTGTAGCAAGAGACTACAAAAATGCCTCTTAAATCCTAATGTTTTATTGATCTATTTGAGATTCTCCAGGTTTGTTTGTTTGGTATGATAAATCCTTTCAAACCCATCCCCTTTCTGTGTTCTCCACAGCTACTTTATGGCCCCTTTGCACTGCCAGACTGGTGTAAAGGGCCTTCGGTACAAATGAAAATCAAATCTCTGAAGCGTGCAAATTCCCAGGTGTTCTGAACTCTCTATTTACTGCTGCTGGCACCCCTGTGGTAACAAAGGCAGTCAATATCAAATCTCCTGAGTTCTCTCCTAGTTCAAGAGCATAATAAATCATTGCAAGCTAACAGTTGGTTTGCATGTGTGCATATCAGAATTAGAGATAATGTGTAGCAGTGAACCAGGACTCCTGGGGGTCTTACCCTTTGCTCTACCACTAATTGGCTCTTTGCCCACTTAGATCTTCATCTTTACAAAGACTTAGGCATGTGCTTAATTTTAGGCAATGTGAGTAGCGCCATTAACAAAGAGCGGGTAAAGTGAAACATGCTTAAATCTTTGCAGGGTCAGTGCCTTAACTTCTCTGGCTATATCAACACTACAATTTACTTTGGTATGACTTGCATCACTCAGGGGTGACCTGAGTGCCAGTCTTCCACATACGCAGCTACCACCTCTCATGTGAGGTAGAGTTATTAAGCTGATGTGAGAGCTCTCTCCTGCCAGCTTAGAGCATTTTTACCCGTTGCAGCAATTACTGTAGTGTAGATATGCAGTCTGTGATTCACCAGCTTATCTGTTGGAGAATCTGTGTGTACAATACCATTTTTCTATCTGACAGTGGATTATTTTTAATTGTGTACTGATCATTTCATATTTAAAAACAATCATATTCAGCCCCAGGAATGCAATTCCACGTTGCAACCAAAGATGAGATAAGAAGACAAAGGTACATTCCTTATAGTACCATCTGTCATAAAAATCTAACATTCTATTCCCCATTCGTTTTCTCAGTCTTTGAGGGAATTTGCATCCTACAGCATGTGGCAGGCGAACAAGGCAGATATGTACTAGCTAATCGTATTAATGCACTGAGTATCAACAGACTATAGGCATGGACTGGAGAATTAAGGTAGAGAATGGCACTGAGAACTTCAGAGTACGCTTCCTGGAAAAATACTGAAGAACAGGCTTTACTGGCCAATATGTTTAGAATCTAAGGTCACCACAGTTGCTAATAATGTTTTCCCCAAGATCTAATTGATATGCATTCAGATAAATCTAACTAGCAAGAACATCTGAAACAGTACCTTTGGTGGCTCCCACTAGTGTTACAAGCAGAACTAGAAACGAGCTCAAACCCCAACTCTTTCTACTTCACTTCTTATGTATCTGAGCACCACACTGAGTCAGGAACTGAGCCCAGGTCATGTGAGTTCCAATCTGGCGACTCTAGCACAGGTCCTTTTCTTCAGGTATATGCAGAGGAAGTTCAAAACTTACAAACTGGCTCCTCCCTCTATCACCAAAATCATGTTACTTAAAAGCAAGCTTTGAATCTGCCTCCAAACATAGCTATTCCAGTCCATACTGAAGCACAAACGAACAACAGAAACTATTGGCACTGGTTAAGTGGGAATCTACAATGGAAAATACAGTGCCATAAATAAGACACAAATGGGCCTAGCTAGATCCTCTCAATACTTGGCATTTCTCCCTCTCTCCCTTCCTTCCTTTTCTTTCAAGGAAAGGAGACAGTTCTTGGTGTCCTGATGTTGTAGTGGAAATAGAATTTCTGACAAATCTGCTTAACAACAATATATATATTGTTGTTCTTCCCTTTGTGCTAAGCAGAGGTGCCGGCTCTGTGAAATCACTTAGCAGGTTGTGAATGAAGCATGAAATGAAAAATCCTTGCCCGTTGCACAGAGAGAATACAGACAGTGCCCTATAATTTATTATGCTGTGCTGTGTGCTGTGTGCTAGACTAACAAAGAAACAGTTAGTACCTTGAAACCTTCAACCTCTGCTTTCTCTTTGTATCATTTTCTTCACTGCAGCTGCCCCGTCTTCCGTAGCTTGTCTGAAGCATCAAAAGTGAAAGAAGATCCATTTTCCTTCGCCTGAAAGAAAACAGAGGGTCCGATTCAAATTTTACACTGGTGTAAATCCATTGTGTTTATGTGGGTATAGCCATAATAGCCATCTATTTATGTTTTACTTCAGTATGAGATACGAGAATAAAGTCCAATTAAAATAAAAAGATTGTCATATTATTACACATGTACATCCCCACATGCATTCACATCCGCAAACTCAAGGCCTTGGTTTAAATTTTAAAAAAACAAATTAAGATCTCCTTGGTGGAGTTTGTTGCTGGTTTTCCCTTTTTCCCCTTGACCTGCTGAAGCTTGGTGCTCTTGTCTCAGTCATGCTGGAAATAAAAAATAATCCCATCTCCATCTACTTTCCAGACACTAGGATATCAAAGTTTTTCCTTATACAAATTCTCCTTAGAACATTAAAAAAAGAGAGATGTGTGTTTTAACAAAGGGAAGGAAACATGCAGCTTGTTTTCAGCTATAGAAGAGCATTGGCTGAGGAGCCACATAAGAACAAGTGATAGGTTCAGGCCGCACAATGGAGTTTCTACCCCAACCTTAACGAGCGTTCATACTGAAAAACAGGATTCTCTTCGCCAAAGTGCAGACAATGAAACAGAGAGCTCCTCTAGCTTGCTCCTCCTGCCCTCTCCCTGCTGCTGGTTTATATTCAGCACCTTCACAGGAACCCATTTCGAGTTGTCAATCGGGATTAAACTACTTGATTGCTGAGCTACAGAGTCACAGGTGGTGACTCTCTTCTGCAAGTCTCTCCCAGCAGCAAAGAGGTGGTTCCCAGTGGCCTAAAATAGTGTTTTAACTGAAACCCCACAACCTCCTTGCACCAGGTGCAAAGTGGGACTCAGCCAGCCTCTTATACGGCTGAAAAGATGAGAGACTTTTCCTACACTAATGGCGGTTGGTCTAATTCAATAATATTAATGGGGGAAAAAAGATCATGTTCAGTAAGCACAGCTAGGCTGCTCAACAGAAAGGGAGATATTACTGAAGGCACAAAGGGCAATTTTGGTACCCGATTCCCATTGAAAGTTAAAAGGGCATTTGGTGCCTGACTCCCCACTTTGAGGTTTTGAAAGCCTCACCCAAAGGCAAGAAATTTTCCAAAAGCGCTTAAGTCCCATTGACTTTCAGTGAGACTTCTGCTGGAATTTGCAAAGGACTTGGTCTACATTTCAGTTTTATTGGCTAGGAGTGTGACTAAAAATCGTTAAGAAACCTCACCCCCACTAACTGACATAATTATGCCAGCAAAACACTCGGCATAGAAAACTAGCCTGTGCAAAGTGCTTTTGCCAGCATAGCTATAGCAGGAAAGGCTCTGTAGTGTAGACAAGCCCTAATTTTCATAGGCTCATTTGAAAGCCCCAGCCATTGGCTCTGAAATGCCTTAAGATTTTAATAAAATCATAAAAATGTAGGGTTGGAAGGGACCTCAAGAAATCATCAAGTCCAGCTCCCAGCACCCTAGCAGGATCAAGTAAACCTAGATCATCCCTGACAGCTGTCTGTCCAATCTGTTCTCAAAAACCTCCAAGGATGGGGATTCTACAACCTCCACTGGCAGCCTATTTCTCTCAGGGACATGACCAGAACATGGGCAGTCAGGCTCTTGGGCTAGGCAGACCTGGATGTTAGAGGAGAGCCAAACTAGAGTCTAGGATCAAGGCCAAGTGACACCCAGGACCGTAGTTGGGAACAGAGCTGAAAGTCAGAGCCAGTGATAAGAAGCTGAATCTCAGCGCCAGCGGGTGAGCCAGAGACTTGGTCAGGAAGTAGAACCAGGAATGGTCACTTCTGCCCCGAGAGAGAGGGGGAATTGGGTTGAAAACTTTACTTTTTCAATCCAAAAAATGGACTTTTCAACAAAATTTGTGTTTCATGAAAACATTTCAATTGTTTTTTGTTCCCACACAGAACCTGGACAAAGTTTAAGACCCCAAAAGTTTTTGCAAAATGGAATTGTTGTCCTCAGGCCAGCTCTGCTTACAGCTTCCAAAGATCAAAAGAAAGAGGAAATACACTAGACTGAAGGAAAAAAAATAGTAAAAAATGTGCAAAAACTTCACAGGTTTCATTTTAGAAAAATGATCAACCTCTGCCTGGGTGACATAATTAGGGAAAGAGCAGCTAAGTGGGATATATCATTACGGTTATGTATATCCACTTTAAATGATGTACTCATCTCCCACATCAGCATCCAGAGGAACAGTCTTTCCTAGAATAGCGTTACATCAGCGGTAGGCCAGCCATAACAAGATGTGCATTTAGCAGAGAGATACAAGCACAATATGCCAGACTAGATTAAAATCCAGGTTGTAAAACAGAGTAACATTAATTCTCTGTAATTAAATAATGATGCCTGGAGTCCTGTTTTGCATGAAGAGGCAAGTGTTAGGCTGTGTCTTGCTAGTGTATGTTGCCCCAGAGTGAGGCAACTGACAGAACAATAATACCAGTAGGTGACCCTACCCGTCAATTCAGGGTGCCAAACAATTATTTTAAAATAAAACAAACAAGGAAGAGATAAAGTACTGAAAAATAATGCTTCCTTTCTCCCACTTTTTGTCTAGTCTATTTACATTTAATCTCTGTGGAGCAGAGACTGTTCTTACTGTGTGCTTTGAACAGCATCTAATACAATTATAGCACACTATTTATTAGTCCTATTGCAATAGTACTTCTATTCCCCAGCCAAGATTACAGCCCCATTGTGCTAGTCGATACCCGCACGCACACATCATGAGAGAGTGTCCCTGCTCTGAAGAGCACACAGTCTAAATAGCCAAGAGAAGCAATGGCTGGGAGAAGGAACAGGAGCAGCAAGACTAACCCAATGTCAGTGGGAGAATCAGGAATAGTAACCACATCTCCTGGGCCCCAGTGCAGTGCTCAGTCCACTAAAGGACACTTCCCTTTCTCCCACCGTTTTTTGTCTCATCAGTTGTGAGTTCTTCCTTGCAGTTCTTCCTCTCCTACTTAGGGCATGTCTACTCTGCAATTTCAGCATCTGTAGACACACCTTGCTTTCATCTGGGTAATTACTCAGGAGAAGGGCTGATGATAAAGCCCGTGCTGCTGCAGCTTCACTGTTTCAACACCATAGCTACACCAAAGCTAGTTTTGGTACATCTACATGAGCTGATGCAATCACACACCCTCTCTCCAATTGCAGTGTAGACAAATCTCAAATGCATGTACAGTGCCTAACACAAGGGGACCCAGATGTTTGTTGGAGCCTCTAAGAACTACTATAATTCAAATAATATTACTTAAAAAAAACCCACAGGTAATCCTTCAGACCCCTCTGAAAATGTAGGACAGATGTGGGACTACCGGATTGTACAGTCTTTTATGCCAGGGGAATCCAAAGCATGAAATCTAGCATCACGCCTATACTACATTCACCTCCTCTTCTTCAGTCCACTTCTAACTTTAACACTGTTTGCCCTTGTTCAAAATATCTGAAGATCCTCAGTCTGGCTACACTTCCCCAGGAGTGAATGAAGAATAAAAACCATCATGCAGTACTTTTATTACACACCTGTCAGTATTTATTTGTTATCTTCTTGTTTTCATGGATAGAGTGGAGTCCGACATGAACAAGCCAAACTGTGTTGTACAGGAGTTTATCACCTTATGTTTCAGGCTGCTAACCATCTACCAGCCTATACAATGCATCCATGCAGAATACACACAGTATTGCATTTAATCTAGTTAGGAGTCCACACAGATTGTATCCATCACTGATAAAAATTTAAAAAAAGTTAGTTCTCATAAATATGTACAAACAAATACAAAACTCCATCCTCAGTGCCCTGGTTCTCTGGAGATGGCATTATTATTATTCCTCATCCAAATAACTACTACATCTCAATGATAAAGCAGATGATTGTGTGTCACTTGCTAATAGAATTAAAATATATGTAGTGGGTAAGAGGTCACAGAGGTGTCTACACTTTGCAGTTAGAGGAAATTTATTATCTAGGCAAAAATGGATGAAATAAGACTGGGGAGTTAACAGCCAGATTTGGAAATTTTGTTGCTGCTGTCAATTTAATTCAGTACCTGGTTCCTGCAACATTATTTTAAAGCATTTAATAAATAGAGTGGCAAGCTTAAAAATCTAGTGAAACCATTAATGTCTGGGGTTTTTTTTACCCCCGTTCTGCAATTGTTATTTGCCTGCCTGTCTCTCATACAAAGCCCCTTGAGGTTCCAGGATAATATATGGAAATCATTTGATAACCTAGCTGCATAGTATTCAATTCCCAGAGGAACTACTGTATCTCCAGCAACAGTGGTGTAACACAGAACTTTTAATATGTTCTTTCATCAGGGCAATTCATCAACTGGCTTTTTATTCATTACGCCAGGGGACAGCAATGGACCTATTTTCAGGACAGATTGTAAACAAACAGCCCTCTTGTGAATCAGTGCAGCAAGCTGCCTATTGTTTCTTCCTAAATTCTTTCTTAGCATGAATTTAATGCCGACAAAGAACGAGCACACAGTGGGCTAGTGTGCCAGACTAGGAGTCAGGAGACCCTGCTTTAAATTTCCTACTCTGATACAGACTTCCCATGTGACCTTGGACAAGTCACTTAGCCTCTTCTTGCCTCAGTTCCCCATCTGTCAAATGCAGATAATAGCATTTCCCTACCTCAGGTGATCTTTTGAAGTTCCCCCATCATCAACTAACCTATGTTCTCATCTTTTATTGTTTCTCTCTTGTTCAGCAACACTAAAAAGAGGGATCTCTTTGGTTCCCAAAAGGTTTATCAGTTCAGTAAAAAGATGATACACGGACCCTTTACACATTTCTTATTTATTGTTGATTTGACATGTCAGGTTCCATACTCTGCAGTACAAGGTAGAGACATTCTTTTGACTCACACTCGCAGCCAGATCAGGCAGCCTTACTATCAAAAGGTTGAGAGGCAAAAGCTCTAAAGCAGATGGAATTAAGGATAGAGGCTGAGGTCATTGTTTAGGATTAAGATCAGGCTGAGGTTTGTGCTTTCTAGTCAGTCAAACTAACCCTAAAGAAAATTCCTGAAGGGAGGTAAATTTGGACCATATTCAGTCTGTGTGTAATATTAGGAGCAGGGTCAAAATGCCACCTGCTTACAATACATAAACTACCATGCCAATATGACAGATCATCTAATATGCACATTCAAACCTGCCTTCCCACCTGTATCCACGCATCCACATACTGGTATAATTTGTTAGAAATGGTGAAAGATATTCAAATTGTGTTAATGTTGATGCAAAACACAGAGCCTATTCCCATAAGCCACATCCTATTCTACTTAGAATGCAAAGTGCCTAGAGATGTAGACAGCACTATTTATGAACTTGGAAACATTTTCCTTGTGAGTTTATAAAGGTACTGAACATCTCATTTAATGCACAAATTTGCTGAAGATTGTAGTAATTATGATTTCGGGAACAAAATGTCAAGAAAAAAGCAAGACAAGAAATCACCATTTGCTGTTGCCAGACTCAGAAATTATCTGGAAGGCACAGAATGCTGGCCTCTGAATACATTCAATACATGGAATTCATTGTGTACGTCCCTCAGCGTACGAGAGAACCAGGCTGCAGTGCTTCCCCTTTCCATTTTCAGTAGGTGGAAAACAATTTTTTTTTCCTTTTTCTCACTTCACTTGTGGGGCAGTAAGAGCTGTACACAAACATCTGTATCAAACAGGTGCTCTGAGATCATTGGAACAGCCTTATTCCAAGAGAGGAAACCAAAACACATCTCCAACCACTGGAACAATTTATAAAAAACAAAAGCAAAACCAAACCTACAACAGTAAAACCAACTAGAGAGAAAAGCCGGGGCAAGCAAGAGACAGCACAGGCACAAAGCCTCAGTAAGACAGCGCTCCAACACAAGGTTATGAACTGCACTGAAAACCATCAGATTCTTGAGAAATTAAGGTTATGATCCATACTGACCTAAGGTGACAATGGAAACATCAGCGGTGAAGGGCGTTCAGTAAACAAGCAGCTTGCAATCTTCTTGTGCAAAAGTGTATACCTCAACACTTAAGAGAGCAAGTGCCTAGCACAAAATCGAAACACAGGTGAGATTTTGCACCCTATGTGTGCATGCCACAGTAGATACATTCTTTAAAGTGTAGAAATATATTTACAGTACATTTAGGTTTAAAATCTGCTTGCTTGTGTTGAGGGTAAAGGCGGCACTGGAGCACTTAAACACTCAGTAAACCCCCAGCCCTGCCCATTTATTTACACTCTCTAATTCAGGACAAATTCATCCCCGAAGTCAGTCAAGGGGCTCTGAACCCAGTAACACAAGGCCTGTTGAGTCTGCACACCTACGTGTTAATCATTGAGAATGTTGACTACTTCGAGCTACACGCTCATGGACCTAGTTTGTAAAAGTGGCTGGGCATGTCATGCATTCAGCTCACTTGCAGAGTTTCGAAAGTTCAGTCCTTGGTGTTTAACGGTCTGACTGGAGATCTTTGTTATAAAATGAATGTCTATTTACTATGTATACATGTAGGCACAGCTGTATGCTTTTCAAATATTCTTGCTCTCGAGTATCTAGCATAGGTCATCAAGAACTTGTTTCTCAAAGGACTGAAGGGAGGAACTGCTTGCTACATTCTCATCCCAAAAAACTGTGGGAAAGATTAATAGTCCTATTCCTTTAAAACACCTCTTATCCTGTAGAGTAAATTGCATTGAATAAACACTGCTGTTTTGTAAGAAACACCCTTCTTGCCAGACAGGAAGATCTATGAAGGGCTGTATGGAATCCGTGTCTTCTCTGAACTGTACTTTGCTTCCGTTCCCCCCACTGATAATTCTTATATGTAAATTCTTAGGAGTAGACTTGGAGAGAGAAAACTGCATGGTTGTATTTGACATCTGCATATTTCTTCCATGGTTTATAATTCTGCACATAGACAGCTGCCTACTTGTGTAAATCTTCCATTTGACTTTATGAATCTCATGAGCTGTAGTGCAAGCAGCCTGGCTTTTGTGTAAAAATGGTGGAATTAATGAGACTCAGCAGTGCGGGGCATTTTTGGATGAGCAGGTACCTAAATGTGAGCAGATTGAAGGAGACATGGATACGCTGTTTGACTGCAAAAATGATTAGTAGTAACCCCAAATGATTCATATAGAAGAGGATGTTTGCCTGACACTATCTCACCTGATGCTAAATGCCTTTGAAGCAAACACCTTAATCTTCAAAATGCATTTATGCCCAGGAAAAATTAAGAGAAGTATCCTTCAGATATCCCACAGACTTGTTAGTCTCCTCTGTGTGCCTGACAGGCCTCCGTTATCTTGACATTCATTAAGAAATGATTCCTGGGGTCATAGATTCTGAATTTATTACGTATTCCAATACAAAGAACTTCTCTGACTTGAAAATAGATTAGGGGTCCAGACACGAAGGGCTGATCTGCTTGTGTAGAAAGAGAATTTGCCAAGACTGGATGCAGGAAACTGGAATTCTCCAGTGGTCTTGTTCGGGGATATTAGTGGCAGGGGAAAAAAAATAATCTCGCTGGTGGAGGCTGTCTGCTTTTAACTGAAAGGACTTATGAGAAATGAATGGAGCCTGTGGCCACATATCTTAGGCTGTGATATGGTCTGTTCTCATAAGCAAAGCAAGGTCGTGCCTGTTGAGTTCTTGGTTGAGAGACCACTGAAAAACATGGAAGTGAGGCAGGGAGAGGTTCAGTAGACAAGGCTCTTCCTCTGAATCACTCCCAAACCAGCATTTGTGGAATACTGAATAGTGGAAGACAGTCTCTTCGACTGAGAGGTGACACTGAATACCTGAGGTTACAACATTTTATTATGGTGCTACCCAAAATAAATGTACTGGCCAGGACCGACCAAGAGAGCTAAATCTCCTAACTCCATAGACCTGTGAGGTTCTGAGATTGTGTTACAAATTCAGAGTGAGTTCATTGCTGAAGAAGTGGGCTTCAAGGGAGCAGGAATGAATTTCAACAACAGTTTCTTATGTGAACATAATAAACATTGTGAATATTTGAAAAGGGGTGAATTAATATTTAAGGAAGCATGTCTAGGGATGAAAGCAGAAAACAGAGAGTTCTATCCCCAAGTCTGTTTTCAAAACACTTTTTAACCTCAGGCAGATCACTTAGTTTCTTTGTGCCTTGATTTACCCACCTGTAAAATCAATGTAATACTACTTCCTAGAGTTGTGCAAAAAATAAAAAAAAGTTACTCACGGTCTAATAACTGTTGATTACGTCCATTAAACGGTAGGCCTGTGCATGGCTGCGTACTAGTACCCATAAGGGCCACCCCACTCGCAGCTAAGCTCCACATGCTCTGAAGTGAGGGTCCAAAGTGAAGAATTGCCCCACTTCTCCTTCAGTTCCTTCTTGCTGGAAGACTCCAATGTGTCAGAGGAGGAGGGTGTAATAGACACATGCAACACATCTTGAACAGTCGGTTACGAAAAGGTGAGTAACCATTTTTTATTCTTCGAGGGCATCTGTCCATTAAACCATAGGTGACTCCCAAAGTGCTTAATCCCAGTCAGTGGGACTTGGAGTCTCATCTGAAGAGGAATTTAGGACTGCTTTCCCTATGCTTGTATCTTCCCTCACTGCAGCAGACAGCGTGTAGTGTCTAGTGGAAGCATGAATGGAAGACGACGTCGCCATCTTGCAGATGTCCATAATTGGGATGTGTGCCATGCACATGTTGCTGAGAGGTAAGGCAGTGTGGTTGAATGCCATGTCAGTTTGTCGGGAGGCATTCTCCCTCTGACAGCGTAACACACTGTGATGCAGATGGCAATCTGTTTTGAGAGTCTGAGCTGGAAATCAGATGCTCCTTTCGAGAGGAACTTAGGGTGTAGTCTAAGCTGAACTTTGTCCTTGTATAAAAAACTGTGCATGGCACATCGGTGACCAATGCAATTCTCCCACGCTCCTAGCAGAGTTGAGGGCCACAAAGAAATGCAAACAAATATAGAAGCAAGCACAGTGCTAAAGTCTTGAAGGGAGGGTTGATCAGAGCAGACAACACTAAATTCAAATCTCAAGAAGGAGCTGGGTCACTGACAGCCAGGAACAATCTATCCAGACCCTCCAAGTATCTGGTCATGATAAAATGAGTGAAAACAGTCTTACCGTCTATGCCAGGTTGGAACAGTGAGATGGCCATTAAACGTTCCTTAATGGAACTGATAGTTATACCCAACTCCTGAAGGTGCAAGGGATTGTCCAGAATTGGCAGGAGACACCCACGCAACTACAGCATAATAGGCATATGCAAGTACTCAAAGAAGAACCAGCTCCCATTTGGTGGGAAATAACATGATTTTAAAATTTGTTTTCATTCTAAAGAATTCAGAAATTTCCTACAGAATGAAATTTTCAACAAAAACCTTTGTTTCAGGTCAACTGAAAGTTTGGTTTCGATAAAATCAAAATGTTCTAAATGATCAAAAACTAAATGAATTTCACATTATAACTTACAATATAAAATTTCAAAATGAAAAATTAACGGTCGGTTTTGAAGATGTAAAAATAATGTCTAAACATCTGGAAAATGCTTCATTTTGCCTTTTTAAGTGAAAGTTCATCAAAATTAACATCCCCATACAAAAGTTTTGAGTTCAACAAAACAGCATTTTCCAATGGTGAAGTGTCCATCAGCAAATTTTTGACCAGCTCTACTAATTATCCTGCTTTATATGTCATGATAGAAAGCTTAGTTAATGTATTTTAAGATTCTAAGACTTTCAAGACTTGGATTTTCTTGAATGAAAATGAAAACGGGGCAAATTATTTTGTAGAATAACATCTGAAAATTTCTCTAAGTGGAAGAATTCATATTTTATATGTAGTACACTTGACTTTGCTTGTGTTATTAGAAAGTGTGCTGTTTCACCAAGGGAAAGTGAAACACACAGCTGTCTTAATAAGCCTCTGTGTAAAAAGGCTTTACTTTCTGAAACCTAAAAAGACAAAAAGGAAAAAAGAAAGGGTGAAATATTACACCTTGGTCCTTGAAGAAATTTCAAAACACAAGATACTCTTGCTGCCATGAATAAAAGCAGAGACAAGGTCTAAGGCAAGGTTTCAACAGCAGGAGGGGAGGAGGGGAGGAAGAAAGGAGGCATCAAAGGAAAAAAAAAAGATTAACAAGTTTCATCCCAATAGCAAATAGGATTTTTTTCCTGCCAAGGTTAGCTGACACAAGCACAAAAATGTAATAGCTATAAATTTGTCTCCAACAAGATCTATTGTCACTTTCAGATGATGGAACCTGTTTTATCATCCAACTTTTAAAATATATACACTGAGCAAGACATGCTATTAACCTATAAAATAATACCGGTTTTGAAATTTTAACAAGATACACGTACATGGTGTATTATTTGAAGAGAAAATAAAAACTAGTGGGTGGTTAGCCATTTCTTCAATTAAACCTATTTTTTCAAGTTTGAATGAAAGATTCCACTCCATCTTACTCATGCAAGTAAATCCTACATAAATCGATAGTGTTACTTGTGAGATTAAAGTGAAGCCAGATTTAGATTTCTTACATACAGAACTAGCTAAGGCACTCAGTACAGAATCTCACCCATAGAACCTAACAGAGAATGAGATCTTTTCTAAGAGTTTTGTTGAACTATCCTATGGGATTCTGGAGCAGAGACAGCATTGTTCATTATGTTACATAGGATGGCTCTAAAACCCATACAAATACGGGCGGAATGTGCACCCCACCCCCATTCGGGGAGGCTAGTCCTCTGCCCCGCCTCTTCCACTCAAGGTCCTACCCCCACCACTCTGGCTAGATGACCCACCAGTGCAGCCTTGAACCCCGGCTGCCATGAGCCTGGGCCAGCCTCCAGAGTCTAGAGCAGACCCGAGCCCCAGCGTTGAGCCAGGGCCACTCAAAGGACTTGAGTCCCACCATAGCCTGGCCCTGGGCGTGCTGCAAGGAGTATTAACATAGGTTTGGGGACTTAGCCTCCCCCAGCCTTCATTACCCACCGCCCATGCACAGAAAGATGATCGTGTTTTAGTGGATAGTAACAACAAACAGGAGAGTTTTGCAAGTGAGCTCTCCAGGTGAAGGAGGAGCAACTACACGACTGTTGGGGTGAGTTATTGTCTGTTATTTTGTCTGGCATTGCGTGCTTTTCATCTGCCTGCTGGACTGAAGTTTATAGTGTTGTCTGTTGCGGAGGAAGGGGCTGTGTGCTGAGCCTAGCAATCTGCCTGGGAAGGCTGAGAACTTCCTAAGGAGACCTGAGTTTGCCATCCTTTGATCTCTGTTCCCTTTAGGATCCCTTGATAATGGAACAGGGCTAATTCAGGGAGAATAGAGATTTAAAAAAACAGCTCCTAAGAGACTATCGGGATAGCTAGCAGGGGAGTTTGGAAAGGAATTTAGAGAAGAGTGTGAGATCCAGATACACCTAACAAACAGTCTCTAAATTTAGGCCAAAAACAAAACAAAACAAAAAACAAAACAAAAATGCAGGCAGATACCATGAGCAAAATGGGAGCTAGCCACTTTATTGTTCTGAACACAGCATGTACAACTACCTGCATTGTAAGCAGTTTGCATATATGTGCATTCACTGCAAGTGGACTCCCAATGCAGAGATGATATTGATGGTGTTTCGGGGAAGAATTTATTAGGTTTATTAAGAACTAGTGAGCCTTTGGGGAAAGGAGAAGCCTCTATAAGGAGGCTGGCTTCCATTTAAACCAAAAGGGAACCAGAGAGCTGGCATGTAAAATAAAAAGGGTCATAGAGGAGTTTTTAAAACTAGGGCTGGGGGAAAGCCAACAAGTGTGGAAGAGCACATGGTTTGGACAGAGACATCCATTAGGGGAGGAGCTATTAAAAGAGATACTCTATACCCTAGTAAAGGGGAGAGGATACAAGTTGATAAAGTATTAATAGGAACTGAAGGGAAACAAATGAAAAATCTTAAATGAATTAAGCAGTATCATAGAATCTCTGTGGACAGAAATTGCATGCTTGTCTAGGAAGAATATAGCAGTAGGAACATAGTATTGACCACCTGAACAGGATAATGATGGTGACTGTGATATGCTCAGGGAGATTAGAGAGAGGCTACAAAACCAAAAAAAAAACAACCCCAAAAAAACAATAATAATGGACAACTTTAATTATCCCAATATTGACTAAGTACATGTCACCTCCGGATGGGATTGCAGAGGTAAAATTTCTAGACACCCTTAATAACTGCTTCTTGGAGCAGCTAGTCCTGGAACACACAAGGGGCAAGACAATTATTGATTTAGTCCTAAGCAGCCCACAGAATCTGATCCAAGAGGTGAACACAGCTCAACTACTCAGTAACAGTGACCATAACAGAATTAAATTTAATATCTTTGGGGAGGGGAAAATACCAAAGAGACCCACTCCAGTAGCATTTAACTTCAAAAAGGGGAATTCAGAAGTGAGGCAGTTAGTTAAATGGAAATGAAAAGGAAATGTCACAAGAGTGACATGCCTGCAAACTGTATGGAAACTATTTTAAAACATCATAAGGCTCAAACTAAACTCACTCCCTCCTAACAAAAAAACAAAAATTCACAACCAAATCAGCCTATCAACCAAAAGAACAGTAAGAGGAATCCAAAAACGGCTACTGTGACTCAACAACAGAATAAAAGAGGTGGTTAGAAACAAGAGACATCCTTTAAAAATAGATTCCAAATGCTACTGAGAAAAATAGAAAGGAGTATAAACCCTGGCAAGCCCAGTGCAAAAGTATAATTAGGCAGGCAAAAAAAAAGAAATTGAAGAGCAATTAGCAAAACAGACACAAAAACTAACAGCAATTTTTTTTTAAGTACATCAGAAACAGGAAGCTGCCCCCAACCACTGGGGACATTAGATGACCAAGGTACTAAAGGGGGCACTCAGTGAAGACAAGGCCACTGTAGAGAAGCTAAATGAACACTTTGAGGGGGCTCAAACAAACGTGGACAAGGATGATCTATGGACAAGGATGATCTATGGATATAATGTACTTGGACTTTCAAATCTATGGATAGATTTATAGATAGACCTAAGGATCTATATAGATTTATGGATATAATGTACTTGGACTTTCAAAAAGCCTTGGACAAAGTCCCTCAAGAAAGGTTGTTAAGAGAAATGCACATTCATGGGATAAGAGAGAAGGTGTTCTCAGGGATCAGTAGCTGGTTATATGATTGGAAACAAAGAGTAGGAATAAATGGGCAGTTTTCTCAGTGGAAATATGTAAATAGGGGATCTGGGCAACAAAACGGCAGATGAAATTCAATGATGATAAATGCATAGTAATGCACACTGGAAAACATAATCCCAACTGTACATACAAAATGACGAGATCTAAATTAGCTGTTACCATTCGAGAAAGAGATCTTGGAGTCATTGTGGATGTTTCTCTGAAAACATCTGCTGAATGTGTAGCTGCAATCAAAAAAGCTGACAGGATGTTGGGAACTATTAGGAAAGAGATAGATAAGACTGAAAATATCATAATGCCTATATATAAATCCATGGTACAGCCACACCATGAAGTTGGTGTCTGTTCTTGTTGCCCCTTCTCAAAAAAAGGTATAATAGATTTGGAAAAAGGGTAACAATGATTAGGGGTATGGAACAGTTTCCCTATGAAGAGAAATTAAAATGACTGGGACTATTCAGCCTGGAAAAGAGACAACTGAGGAGGTGATATGACAGAGATCTATACAGTCGTGAATTGCATAGAGCAAGTACATAGGGAAGTGTTATTTACCCTGTCACATAACACAAGAACCAGAGGTCACCTAATGAAATTAACAGTCAGCAGGTTTAAAACAAACATAGTATATTTTACACAACACAGTCAACTATTGGAGCTCATTGCCAGTGGATGCTGTGAACGCCAAAAGTATAATTGGGTTCAAAAAAGGAATTAGGTAAGTTCATGGAGGATAGAGCCGTTTATGGTTATTAGCAAAAGTAGTCAGGGACACAACCCCATGCTCTGAGTGTCCCTAGACCCCTGGCTGCCAGAAGCTTGGACTGGATAAAAAGGGATGGATCACTTGACAATATCCTGTTCTCTTCATTGCCTCGGACACATCTATCAGCAGCCAAGATGCTGGACTAATTGGACCGTTGATCTGACGCAGTATGGTCATTCTTTGTTCTTAATATTTTTCTTCCAGGGCTGAGTCAGAAATTCAAAGACATTTAATACACATGCATCTGGAATAATCAAGAAATTAGTGTAATTTTGCTTGACCTTTTAAAAACAGCTAACACAGAAAACCTAATTTTGATGGTTCCTTTGATGGTCACTGAAGAAAGAGTTTATTTTATCATCAACAGTTTTTCTACTTAATAACCACCACACACATTATTTCCTGCTTCTTTTATTCTTGATTCCTTCTATGTTCAGAGACACAGCACTTTGTATATTTCTTGTAAACTCAGAAGATTGCATCAAAGAAGATACCAAACTCCATCAATTTCTACTCCCAACAGGGAAATCTCCAGGGCCCTGAACTGTCACTAGCTGCTCAGGTCAAAAAAGGAGAAACACTAATATAACATGAAGAGTTATTCTTATCCAGTGCAATTAATCACATGATTTAGGATAGAGGGAAATATAATTATTTCACAGAGTTTGAGAAATCAGGGTTTAAAATAAATAGATCTAGAACTGTAGAATATAATGTAACAGAGGGCAGTTGATACGGCTGATTTACGGTACTTATTACAAACTCGCAGGTCTTGTACATATTTAGAAATGAAACCTGTTTGCCGCAAGCCATCAATTGACATCATTTCAGGTATCAGATTGTGGTAAAAACATCCTTACAGAACAGCAGAAAATACAAAGATATTTCGTATTTCTCTTATGCTGAAAAAAGATTGAACTGAGTGTTTTGAATTCATGGATATCATGAGCTAGACTTTTCAATGGGGGGGGGGGTTATTATTTCAAGTGATGATACTAATTACCATACTAGGAAAAATGCTAGCAGTTATGCCTGTGAAATGCTCTTGAATGAATGCTTTGAATAGAACTGTAAATGTTATTCTTATATGCATCTATAACCCTGCGAGCAACATACTCACAAGCTCAGGATGATCTGGGTTTCCATTTGTGATTCTACTTGCAAAATCCCAGTATGCTGGGTATCTAAAACAATTGTGTACATTTCATTAAAGCATTTTTCTAAGCTCAGAGGAAAACTTTGCTCTTGCTGAAATAATGTTTGCTTGAGTAACATTCTCACAAACGTTTAACACACCCATAGACGGATACTTGACATACATTTTATTTGCTTTGCTTCTTACCATGAGGTTTGGTGTGCATCCTTGAAGCAACAACACTGAAAATAATAATCCATATTACAGCCAGTCCCTTTGAAAGCAATAGCCAATTGAATGCATGCTTATTAGCCACACTGCATGGGATTTCCCCCAGTGGCACTAGACAGCCCAAGATAGGAAGAATAGGACTCCCCTCCCTCTTGGCTTTAAGATTTTGCCCACCATTTGTAAAATATGAAACTAAAGCAGACAGTTAGTGATCCCATTACACATTCCTCGAACCTCAACAAATGCTAAATGCAAAGATCTAAAGCCTGCAGAAATCAGTAGACAAACTTCTTTTACTGATTTAAATGGGAATTGAAGCTACATATTTCAAGTGGCGTGAACATTAACATCTGGAATGCAATCCAGTCATGTAAGATAAGTAGAGTCAGACTGGTATAGTATTTGGAAGGGAGACATGAGCTCTTTTGCACATCTGACTCTATAGGTTACACATTAGAGGCACTACAGAAAAGTAGGCTGTCTAGAAACATGAGCACAGAACCACATAGGCTGTTGTTTGCAGGTGCAAGGACAAACTGGAAGCCACTTCTGAAAGTCAGAAGCTATAAGTCAAATCTCTAGAACCTCTTGTAATATTATGCAAAGTGCCATTGAGAAAGCAAGCAATAAAATAGGCTTCCATCCTACACTGAAGCAGTGCCAACGGCTGCCAGCTTAAGTAATTCCAAGGGACACTTTCTCTGAATGAGGAAGCAGCTGCAGAACTCCAACGAGCCCCTAGAGGAGCTAGATGTGTGTCAGGGCCTGCTGATTTAGACTTGACAAATAAGCAGAGGAGGACCTTAGCTGGCACTTGTTGCCTTGTCTGGCTGCTTGCACTGCCATTTGCCTTTACAGGGCTTGGCATGCCATTACCCACGATCCTTGCAAATATTACTCATCAAGCTGCCTTCTACGTGTAGTTGTGTGAGAACTGGACTAACTTATTCCTTTGTTTGTTCAAAGGTATAATGGAAGAGAACCACATTAAAGCCACAAAGAAACACACTGTTGGTTTGTCAATGATTCACTCAACAAATTATCCTGAATATAAACTGTAGCTAAGTACAGAAAACAAAAAAGTAGATCCCAGTTGGAAAATTGGAGCCAAAGGTGGTAAACTCAGCTGATCATAAGTAAACAAACATTTGCAGATGTCATTAGCCAAATCCATTCCTTGCGGAACACTGTTGATTTCACTGGAAGAGCAGGTGAAAGATTCTGCAGGGATAGACTGGGAGTGGTCTGTAATAGTCTTTTAAAAAATTGTTAAATAAGTGCAACAGGTAGTGTTTTCTCACCGACATCCTTCATTCTCAATCCTCGTGCCATTTCAGTTAGTCTTTGGCCATTCTGCTATGACTGCCGACAAATGCTATACAGTCAGAACTGTCCACCAAGAAACTGCACTGTGGTCACAGACCCATTTCACGTAGGTCACCCAACTGCCTTTGCACAGTATAAATCTTTTCAGCAGGCCACTGCTTCTAAAACCAGCATATTGCTAGGAACACCGTGAAACTTCCCTCTCCGCCTCCCTTCTCCCTGCTCAGTTTTATATTTAGACAATAATGAATTATTGGAGACACATGCTGGGGGCTCGGTTGAGCAGTCATGCACATAAAATAGAACAGAGCAACACAGAACCTACAAGAGGCAGAAGCGGAAGGCAGGGATATCCTGACAGGATTAAAAAGACTTTGTCCCCTCAGGGGCAGCTCCTCTAAACTCATTCTGAAAATCATATTATATTCTTAAAGACATGTTTAAAAATACACATGCTTAGATAAGATTGTTGTGGAACAAGAGATCGCGAGGAAACAGTTTTCCTATTCCCTAGGGAACACATCTGCTTATTTGTAAGGCATGACACCTATCAGTCAGACCCTCCGTTAGTGTAAACAGTGTGGCGCACCTTTGCCACGTAGCACCAGCTGAGAAACTGGCCCTATCACTTTTTCCAGATGTAGAAATCTACAAATCAACAGAGTCACAGATTTGTTGTAGGGCATATATCAAAGGGGCTCGATTTCTAAAATTGACACCGAATTAGATATCATCTGTGCCCAACCAAGGGCTAGAAGACGACTTTGACCCACAAGTAAGATTAAGAGACGACAAGTAGCTATACTGCCCCAGGCCAGACAAAGGAAGCAGCTGTGACTCCAGCTATCAAGAGTTTCATAACACAGCCCATCACCATGGTATCTGAGCACCTTTGAGGATCATACACCCTTCCCTGGTTACCCTGGCTCAGCTGGGGAGTAAACTGCTACTGGTCCACACCATCCACAGATTACTTCTCTCTCCTGCTTTTTCTCCCCTCCACAATCAGACCAGCAATAAGGGGAACATCTTTTGCCCCTTTTATTCCCTGGTGGTCACACAGAATCTATGGCCACCTTGCCTAAGCAATCTGGATGTTTAGTGCTGAGCATGAGAAGTCAGGGGCTGCCTTTCAGAACTGGATCTCGTGCCTGTGCTATGTATATGAAATATTGATAGACTAATGGTTAGAATGCACAGCACAATGGTACTCTGAGATTTCTCTCTGTCAATTATAAATAATAATTCTTTCTTACTGGAAGAAAATCATGGCTCCAGATTGACACTACATGTAACTGTTTTGGGGGCATTCGGAGTGTTTCTATCTTCAGCTCCTCAGAGAGAAATCAGGCCCCTACTTAGAGACACCTACATTTCTGAGTCACCTGGATTGCGTGGAGCAGTTTGGATTAGAGGTATTCACACAGGTCAGGAAGTCAGGTCTGCTCTCAACTTTGAGCATGGATTCATTTTGAGACCTGGGGCAAGTCACTTTGCTTCTCTGCCTCAATTCCCATTTATAAAATGAGGATAATATTACTATGTACCATTTCTCAAAGGGCAGCCCTGAGTGTGTCTGTCTACGCAAGCCCTGTATACAGCATCATAGGGACTACACATACTTGAATGATGAGTGCAAATACACGGCCACTTGACATACGTCAACATGAGAAACTCACAGAATAAGAAGATGGAAGCCTTTAAATATAAAGGGAAAGCATTGCAAAGAGGCATAGTTTGAGGAGGCAGATCTACAGCTAACATCTAACATCTACCACTCAATAAAGATCTTCCCTAAGTTCTGCCTGGCACAACACTTCCTGCTAAAGAACCATAACCAGGGACCAAACAGTGCCTCTGTAACCCACACCAGGAGAGTACAGGTCCTTGTTCCTTCTATTGAGTGGTCCAAGAAGGGAGTAATGGTCTGCTGCAGCTGCTATCCAAAGGATTCATTGCTCATGCTTTTGGCACTCAAGTTCCTGAGTTTACATGCTGCTGCTAACCCAAGAACAGGTACAGGCAAGGGTCACTTATATCTCTGCACTTTGGCTCGCCAGAATGAAGCACAATTAAATATCTCTGGCAGCCCTTTGGTTGAAAAACGACTGGGATCTATGTAAAGTAGAGAGAGTTCTGTAAAGATTTGCCATAACCCTAATCAAATTACCAGAGGGTCCTGCCATGTTCTTGTAGTCGTTCTCCTGAATTGGGGCATATTCTTTTCGATTCTCTGCCATCCCACACACTGGTTCCACTAGACCTTAACTGTGATGCTGCATTGCTCTTTAGTGACTCCACACTGGAGCTCTGCTCTGTTCCATGCCTCTAAACAACAACTATCAGAATGAAAATTGTTCCTGGGATTTGCATTGTAACCACCAGTAACGTTATTTCTCTTTGATCTTTCAGATTTGTTTCCAACACTCATCCCAGTAAGCTACTCCAAATGGCAGAACTTCAATAATATACTTAGTACTTGAGTGGATAACAAGTGAAAGGCCACCCACACTTGTTACTTTTCTATTAGGTATCTCTGAGCAAACAGTGCTCATTTTAAGACATGCTTAGCTTTGATGATTCTTTGTAACTGTCAAAATCCTCCAGTCTACGCCCTGCATGAAAGCCACCTACAAAACCCACCTACATAACACAGCGCATTTTACTACCTAGTGATTGGCCCTCTGGGGGCCCTGTTTGTAGTATTTAAGCCTACAAATTTACCCAAATTGAAAGCTCAACTGCAAAAAGTAAGTCATAGTTCATAAAGGATCACAATAACCTATAACAATAAACATTAATGGGAGAATGGACAAAAGGAAGGCTGAAAGACTGAATGCATCCAAACCACCCACTGATATAATTCAAGGACCGTATTAAGATCATGATTTCTCCTGATAAACAAAAGAAATGTGGGACCAAATATCAATTAATCCAAAATTGGGGTGTTGAAAATTAGGTCTACTGGTGAAAAAAATAATGAAGGGATGAAGCTATTCCACCCATCACTCCCTTTTGGGTTCCTTAAAGTAAAAGTCTTTGTGAGAAAAACTGGCAAATGGAGCCAGCTTTATCAATGTGACTGCCACCAACACCATCCCTTGTGTCTCTGGATGCTGTTCATCCTAATTCTGAGAGATGTCTTGATAGGCCAAGCCAGAGAGAGGAAGTCAGATGACATCACAGCCTCCATCAGCTTCAGCTAAATCCCAAATACCACCCGGAATGTGAGACTCTGTCTTCCCCCACCTCTCCCTACGTATTATGGAGCTGACCCACAGCTTAGCAGCCACAAAGCTCTCACTCGTGCAAAGGCAAAGGATTAGCACAGTGGTTCACAGTTCTGGGGGTCTTGAGCAGGACGCCACACAAGTCACTGAGTTATGTTCACACCTTTGGTTCTTTGGGCCCACATATTCCATCTGCATTAATACAAAAGCTCTAAAATAGTTCAGCCTTCAGCCACTGAAAGATCATACTTGATAGGGAAAGTCATGGAATGCACGGTAGAGAGAAGATTATTAGAGAGTCCAACACAGCTACGACGACACTGCATATGGAGAGAAAAAGAGGTGAAAGTAAGCTGGTACGGTCGGGTACACCATGCTGGACCAGCCCAGCTTCCCCAAGCTGGCGATTTAAAGGGTCTGGAGCTCTAGTCACTGCGGGGAGCCCTGAGCCCTTTAAATCACACACCCCTCCCCAAGACCTGCTGCCGGAGCCCTGGGGTAGTGGCAGCAGGGCGCTGGCGGTAATTTAAAGGGTTCGGGGATTTAAAGGTCCCGCCTCTTCTGGTTGAGGCCCTGCCCTCTGTTCAGGACTCCAGCATACCAGTAAGTCCTTTAAGTTACTTTCACCTCTGGAGAGAAGGCTAGTCATTATAAGTCACCAGTCAGAAAGGAGTAGATAAAGCACCTAGGGCATAAAACATCCCAAACACTCAAGAGGAGAAGCTCTGGTTATTTAATGTGATCTGGCAATAAAAAGGCAGAGTAATGGAATGAGTGCACACTCTCTCCCCTTGGGGTACTGTCTTTGATCTCATAACACAGGAAATTTTCTCTAGAGACTGAATAATGCTCCAAAATTGGCATGCTCCCTTCTGTGCCTAGATCCAACTTGAACATCTAACTTTATCCTATCTGGATTGCCATTAGTTTCTGTGGAGTTGCACCAGGGCTTAACTGAGCCCAGGTATGAGGATTTAGGTCTGGTTTACATCTAAAATACAGGTCAACATAGCTACGTTGCTCAGGGGATGTGAAAAATTCACACCCCTGAGAGACATAATTAAGCCACCCTAAGCCCCAGTATAGACACCATTAAGACAATGGACGAATTCTACCACCTATTGAGGGGGCGGATTAACTACATTGACAGAAAAACACCTTCCGTCGCTGTAGCACCTTTACACTGTAGCACTACAGCTGTGCTGCTATAGCATCGGTAGTGTAGATATACCCACATGGTCAGCCAATGAGAACAAGAGACTGGAATCCAGGACTGTGCCACTAACACAGCTGGACAAGTCACTTAACCTCTCTGTTGTTCATTCGGAGCACTCATTCGGTGAGGCTGAATATGTGTAAAGCACTTTGAGATCCTTGGATAAAAATGTTCCCATAAGTACCATTTTCTTGGCAATAAGCCCTTGATGAATATTATAATAAGTGGTTTCAACAGTCCATAAGGAGAACAAGGTACAAGAGGCCTTTTGGTGACTGTCTTGAGATTTCTAGGATCACTCCTACGTAAGAGCACGTGCAATGTAATCAAAGCCGTACCATACAGGGCTACAGAGAGAAGTTAAAGTTGCTAAAAAATGAGATCTGGTTCCAAGCTTTCCCCTTTGTCAGATCCTAGGTTTTCGTTTAGTGCCTTTAAGGTAAAAGCCAGCTGCAGAGTTTCGACTTAGACACATGCAGGATCCAGGAGTTTATACTGAATCTATATATAATCTAGATACAGGGAGCTAGTCTCTGCAGTTACATATATAGACTGAGAGAAAAACCTAGACTTTCTCCAAATTCAGATAAGGTTTCAGAGACATTTATTATTTTATGTTGGCACTGGCAGGCTTATAAGTTGGAAACTTATATTGGGTGTGTGTTGGGGGCGGTGTTGAGATGGACAAGAGGATGAGGGAACCACACCCTGGATAGTTTCGTTAGCAAATCCACAGCAGCAAAATGAATATCTATAGACTCATTATAAAACAAATCCAAAATACTACGCTTAAGTTTCCTCTCATAGCTTAGAGTTAGAACTGTTCAGAAAATGGAATTTCTGTTCGGTGAGAAATTCAGACATTTCCATATTTGCTTTTGTTGTGATCAGAATGAAGAAAACACACCAAAATTTTGAAGTTTCCCAAGGAACAAAAATTCTGAAAGATTTTGATTCTGAACCATCAAAATGTTTTGTTTTGATAATGTTGAATTGTTAAAGTATAATGCAAAATGTTAAGCATGATACATTTATTAAATATACTGTATAAATATACAGATATTTTAAATCTGTAAATATTGTTGAATTGTTAAAATAATACAAAATGTTAAGCATATTTATTAAATATACTGTATAAATATATAGATATTTTAAATATGTAAATATTGTCTACTGAATATGCAATAAAAGACCTTAATATAATATGAAACTCCAAAATGAATTGAAATGAAGTCAAAGCTAAAACATTTTTATTGCACTGAACGGAGAGATTTGGAGCTGTTCATCTGAAAACTTTTCAGCCAGCTCTATTTATAACCACTCTAGATTTGAATCTACTACGGACCGTGTCTTCCTAAATGTTTGTACTGTACCCAGCATATTTTTACCACTTTGCAATACAGAAATCAAATAAATATAATCAAAACAGAAATAGATAATCATCTGTTTCAGTGTAGATATTAGAAAGGAAAAAAGTTATCCGAAGTCTCAGAGAAACAGAACAGATGATAAGTAACGAAACAGAAAATGACAGTTAGCTGAACCCAAGCAACGAAAATCTCAGTGTTCACATGCATAGACAACACCATCTCTTTTTAAATTGCATTGCTAGTAACAGCTTGGATATTGGCTAACATTTTCAGAAGTGCCTATGTGACAGGGGAACCTAAGTTCCACTGAAAGTCAAACAGACTTAAGCACCTCTGAAAGTTCTGCTCATGTTCACAAAAATATGCACTTCATGCAAGCATCTGACTGTACTATAATGGGTCAGTCATAACTTGCCATTCAGGATCAATGTAAAGAAGCCTCCTGAAGTCCCTTCCAATCCTGATATTCTATGATAAACCATTGTCATCAGGCAGTTTGAAAAAATTAAGTGGCCTCCACCTGAAACACAGGCTTACGCCTCTTGTGAAAGACAGGCACATTGCAGGCCACTCAGAAATACGAACTATGTGGACAGGGGCTTGGACAGAGACACAAAAACAAAAAGCCAAGCAGATAGTCCTGAGAGAAAACTTGCAGGGTGTTTTGGGGTACAAAGTGCTGGCTAGAAAAGCAGGTTTGGAACAGCAAGCAAAGAAATTCTCGCCTGCTATTTGATTCCTACTATGTTCAGGGAAACAGGACTTTGTGTATAATCTTTGTAAACTGCATAAAAAAAAAATTCCTGGCTCTATTGTCAATTTCTCCTTCCAACTAGAACAACCCAGAACACCCTACATTCGTCTAACTGCTCAGTAATGCTAGTAAAGGGTAGAATTCCTAAGTTTGGCATGCAACACACACAAGACAATTTGAATCAGGTAGATATTAACTGCAGCATTAAAACCTTTAATATATACCCGTCTTCAGTTTCTGCCCTCCCCGCCCCACTGCTCCATTTTGAAATGCAGTAAAAACATAGCTGAGGGCAAAGCATTTAGCTCTCACTGAGCGGATAGAATATTATAAAGATCAGATTTCATGCATGGCCTGTTCTTGCAGGTGTAGAGCTAAAAGAAGACATCTGGGTATTGACTAGTTTCTCTTAATATAGCATCTTTCAACTACTTTAGTTTGAAATGAACATGCTTTAAAAAAAAAATCTTTAAAAAGGGGGTGTTTTTGAACATTTTTCATACCATGTTACCCAGGTTACACCAGAACAAAGTTTATACACGCACATACTAATTGGCACGCTGATGTTCAACACCTCTGAAAATCACTCATGCTGCTACAGTGAATCTTGATGATTTGGATAAATCAATCCCTTTGTGCGTGCCCCTTTCTTGACCTTTCTCTGTACCTTCTTTTATGTCAAGAAAGCACCTTGTACACTGCAAAGAAATGTGATGGTCCCCCTCTTAATTGCATTGAACTGACATAATAATTAATAAATAATGATAAATCAAATAATAATGAAAATAAGCTCCTAACAGTGTTGAACTTTGCAGCTTTCAGCTAGGCAATCTAGCTAAGACCATGTGGACAGAAGCTTAAAAATGAAACCCCAAAATCAGTACATAACAAGAAAACCCCAGGACTTGAGGAACACAAACAAAAGTGACCACTGTAAGAAGGTAGCACTTTTTCTTTAAATATCAAGATTAAGCAGGGAAATGGTAAAGAAGATTATGGCCAGAGATAAATGGATTATGAGATAGCGTTCAAGGACACATTCATCCCATTTACAGCTTCATTGTATTTCAAATGATCCTGCACTCTCCCCATCATTTTTTGTTGGCTTGTTTTTTGTTCTAAAACCATAAGAACTATAGGAACACCTCAACCACCCAGAAAAGTGGATGAGCTTTGAACACAGAGACACGCCCCCAGTTACTGCAAGATGGCTTTCAGTGCACTGGAGAACAAAAGGGGACAGATAAGAGAGTCAGAGTGAAGAATGTGAGGTGAGCAGATAATATACTAAGGTTAAGGCCCAGAATAAGTGTGTTACAAGCCAAACAGATAAGCAGAGTTTGGATGTTGGGGTGGTGTGATTTATATTCCCACAGCAAAGAAGGGGCCTGCCTTTTAAGGTCCAAACATAAATGTAACCAGGCTTTCTTCAGCCATTCTCCCAAAAACAAAGATATAAATTGTGCTTCACCTTGGCAAAACATTCTCAGAAGAAAACAAAGCCTGGTTAGATCTCTTCACTCTGGGTTTATTCCCATATGTCTTTCTTCAGTAACCACCAAATGTCAAATGCAAACCCCAACTCCAAACACAGCATCCTGCTTAATGAATTAATTCTCCACAGCTGGCTCAACCTAGCTACACAGCACTCAGGGAACACAGCTGTTGCCATTACTGTCACCCAAGGAGGAGGTTTAGCCCATTC
Organism: Dermatemys mawii; assembly: GCA_007922305.1. Taxonomy (NCBI): domain Eukaryota; kingdom Metazoa; phylum Chordata; order Testudines; family Dermatemydidae; genus Dermatemys; species Dermatemys mawii. The sequence goes on from ML677387.1 coordinate 8,447,270, forward strand.
CCTGCCAGTTTCTGAGTAGTGTCTATACACCCCATCCCAAAGGGGAGAAAAATAACCAAAAGAACCAAGGAATACAAGTTGCTATTGTCAGCCATTCATTAGAGGGTAAAGACTGTACCTGGTAAACAGATCAATAGTTTAATAGGTAAACATACCAATTGCTCCAGTTCTTTTATTCCCCATTTCATTTTGCATAATCACAGCACCTGGGACTTGGTGCCAGCAACTCTTCTAAACAATCAGTTCAGTACCCTTAAGAGGGGGACAATCATTTCTTTGCAGAGTGAAAATTAAAGTGGAAAGGGGGATAGAGAAATAAATTGCAAATATCAAAGACATTACTGGAAGAGGCAAATGGCAGTTCAATTCAGAGACTTTGCAAAGTTAATTTTTAGTTCAAATTGCACACAGTAACTGTATAATATACCTTATTGTACATTAGTGCCACTAGGTTACACTTTAAAGGAACAGGAGAAGTTGTCATAAATGAAAGCAATGAAAGAAAACTCAAGATTGTCTTTATTCTGCAGCAAATCTCTCTTGGTGGGGAAGAGAGATATACTCTTCTTTTATTGTTTTATACACTATATGCTGTTGAGTAAGCTGATAAATTACAGTGAAAGTACCCTTTAATGGAAATGCAGTGTTCTTGCAAAAATGCTGATAAATGTGTTCCTTTGGAAACCGAATGGGTAATGCTCTCAATAGGCTGTGATTCATTATTTGTTTCAAGACATACATCACTCCAAATTAATACATCAGGATGTATCTAAAGCAAACACAACAGCATATTTTCCTGGTGAAGACAAATAGCAAAAACCATTTGTGGTGGGTATGTCATGTATTTAAACAGAAACTTCCTTGAGTTTGAACTTAATTCCTTGAGCCCAAGTTCCTTTATGCCACAGCAATCACTGAGAAAGGAACAAGAGAGTCTGTATTCGGGGAATATAACTGTTAATATTTATTTCAGACAGACAGGATAATGGAACAAATTGACCATTTTGGGACAATTTATAGGACCAATATTGCAAGCTCTTAACAGGCATAGCTCCTACTAGCAAAAGTAGTCTAAATTATTTCATGGTTGTAATCACTACACCTGGGAGCTATAGTATGAACAGGAAATCAGGAAGGGACAGGGAGAAATGTTAGATCAACCATTTCCTCCTCAGCAAGGACAATATGCATTCCCCTACAGAAGATTGATATCTAACTAATTCTACTGCAAATCTTAGCCAAAGGGTACACAAGGGATACCAACGTCCTTGAAATAACTTTACCAGCTCTCTTTGGGGTAAAGCTAATCAGGTATTTAACCATTCATATCATGGTAATTTAGGATGGATGCTAATCATGTAGTTTAATGCAACACTGGAGGATGTTCATTTGCATGGTAATATACATTGTTCAAGGAGGTAAACAGAATAGGAAAAAAAGAAAAATGAATTTGGGGCAGGTGAGGGGAAATTACTTTAGCATAACTGGAATGTGGCCAGAGTACTGATGATAACACCCCTGCTGTGAACTCTTGCAAAACATGAAACTTGATCTTGACTATCCATAAGTGGCCAGGACAAGGAACAGACCCTCTAGACCCTGCCAGGATATGGGTTTAGCACTCATTCTGAGAGAAAAGTACTTCTGCATGTCATGAGTCTAAACCCCACATCTACTGACTCATTGGAGACTGCTAGGTCCACTCCTCCATTAGGCAACAGGAGTAGAGCAGACTCAGGCTTTATAGGCTGCCCCTCCCACACAGGCCCTGATTGGCAGTGATATTGAGTCCCTTCATTGGCTTAGGTAAGCTATTTAACAGCTGGAAGAAATGACTTGAGGCTGCCTGTACAACTAAATAGATGCTGGCTGGCTGATTACTGCAGGCAGGCCCTGCAGTGTTTCTTGGTATCTGGTTTTGCAGTGGGTTCCCCTGTCCAGTTCCTTAGCCCTCACCCTGCCTCTACTCCACTACTGCCACTTTGGCTGATCTATTAGGGCTTCTGATGTGGAACACCTCAGGGGCTCCACCCTGACATTTTGGTATGACTCCAGTGCTGACTCTGGCTTCTGGCCTTGACCCATACCCCACAGCGGGGTCCTGAAAAACACCACTTCCTGGAGCATGCTGACTTTTTCTCAGAAGTTTACCATGCAAGTAAGGACCAGGTCCAACTTTGTTTTGTTCAAACCTAAGATGATAGTTGTTTCAGGTGAGATCCATACAAACTAAATTCACACCATGTTAATTCTGAGGCACACAATCATGTTTTGGCTTCAGTCATGCGTGGCTTTTTCCCCACATTCCCCCCTGAAGTCCCACAGGGGCATACAGAGAGCAAGCTCTAAACAAGCAAGACCCCATAGGTAGTAATCAGATGAAGTATATTTTGCAAAGCAGATAACTTTTCTTGCAAGCCCTGTGCTGTTCTTCCATGGGTAACTATAGCACCATCTACTCAGCTCTACACCAATTTGCTCACTTAGTAAGTTTTACCAGGTCAAAAGAATATGTTAGCACAAATATACTTGGCTGAGTTAGTGGCTTTTTTTTCACTTGCTGCCAGAAAAAGCAAAAAGAAATAATATAGAATGCAAACAAGCAAAGAAAAAAATACATCTAAAAAGAGCTGTTTATGTTTTGGTGTTTGCAAATATGATGCTGCAGGTAACAGAAAACATCCTTCCTTTTGTGAAAGACATCCAAGAAGTAACCAGAGGCAAAGGGAAAGATAAAGATGATCTTTAAAGGAGGAATGTGCGGCAAGTGCCTTTGAGCATTTTGTTGTGCCAGATTATTTTACCAGTAGAGTGTAAGAAAAGTAAAACCTATTTTTAAAAAATGGAGACAGAATCCTGTGCTGGTGCAAACTGGCAGTTCTCTACCGACTACCTTGGAGCTCTTCTGATTTACATCCACTGAGGTTCTGGATCATGCTGTGTGGCCTATCATAGCCTATATCATTCACTTCACTATCTTACATTACACAGGAGGCTGTTTTGTATTGTTGCTTTCCAGTCCTCTTTCTCCATAAGGAGAGCAGCTAATTGGCAGACACCAAACTGGATGACAACTGGGAAGGCTGGCTCATGCCTCCTTTTTAAAAGTGTCCTTTTAAAGTGGAGGCATTTGTAGAGTTACCAGCTAAGCAGACGGAGTGGATTCACTCTTAGGGCTTGGGTCTCCCTCTTATTCACACCTATGGAAGTCAGGAGTCACTCCAGTGGTTCCAATAACCTTTTGCACCACTGAATAGAGTGTGCTCTAAATACAGTCAACAGCAAACCAGACATGCAATTCGGTGCATGTCTTTAAATGTAGTATTCTAATGGGTAGGGAAGAATGTCACTGGATGTAGGGTTAGAGTGTGACTTTGACCATACATGAGTGCAAGGAAACAAAAACCAGCTTTATAACTGTACTTAGACTACCTGGATCTTAGTTCCAGAGGGGTAAAAGCAAGTGAAGCTACCCATTTGCTTACTAATTCCCCAGACCAGATGGGTAGGGAGTGGGTAGGAAGTCGGTGGTACCTTGGCTCAACACCATCTACTCATAAGCCAGCACAATGGAGTCAATACCAGGATAGGCCCCAAATAAATGACTCTGCTCCTCCATCCCAGAACAAGGATGTTTCTGAGATACTGTGCCTCTAGGGCTCCTGCTGACGTGAAATATCTTACATGGCCCTCTGCTCAGGCTTGTGCCTACAGTCTCAGTCTAGCCCACAGTAAGGTTTAAAGACTGGTTTTGTTTCTTTGTGTGGCAGCTATGCTGGTAATGAAACTGAGTTCTTTTATTTAACTGGCGGCCAGGTCCCTATCTCTTGCCAGTTGAAGGTCTGGGAGTTGATTTTCAAAACTATCAGTGGGTGAGGAAAGACCTGGCTATAGCCATGATCATATCTCCATCTACCATGCACCAAGAAAGAGGGCCTATCCTCAACGGGTATACACTGGCAAAACTCTACTGAGCCAATGGAGCTATGCCAGTTTATGCCAGCTGGGGCTTTGGCTCAGAGTATCTTCAAGCTCATATAAACTATTTAGCACTAGTTTCAAAGACTGAGGTTGAAGAGGTTTTGACACGTGATCTGGGAACATCAAGAGATAGACCTGGATGCAATGGCTTGAATAATCAGCTGGAGGGCCATTATGAATTGTATAGGTAAAATCCTAGCCCCAGTAAAATCAATGGGAGCCACAATTTCACCCCATAGGACAATATCTTCAGAGCCAAAGGTGAAAACCAATTGAATTAGCTTTTGACTCTGTTGGCTAGATTCTGCTCTCCCTTACGCCAGTGTAAATCAGGTGGTAATGAGTCAGAGGTGTTATAGTAGGATAAAATTAGTTCCAGTTCAAAATAAGGCCCAGTAAATTGAAATGCACAGAGGTGGAGAGGAGCACCCATTGAGAGAGTTAATTATATTTCCTTCCACCAATATTTCAATGAAATATTGTACAGCAACAACCAATCAAATGCTTGTTTACTCTCTGGACAACAACATTTTAGTTACAGATCATACTGTGGTATTTTACAACAGTTGTGTGTGTGTTATCACAAAAATGTCCTCCAGATACATGGCTTGTAAATGCAATTGCTGAACTGCACTCTGTAACACTCAAGATAATCCTAACCCAATTCGTTCTTTAGCAGTTCTGGACTCTGCTTAATGCAGAGGAATTGATCTTTCAAGAAGAGTCCAAAACTCCCGAAAGACAAGATTCAAGTTCCATCAGGAAGAAATGTTTAAAACTCTATCTGTGAATGAACACTACTACTAGCCAGGAAGAAATGTGGCACGCCAAATTGGGAAAATGTAAGATTACATTAATGGAAGGGAAACTGAGGGCAGTTGTCAGAGCAAAGCTTACTTGGAAGAGAGCATCAAAACTTCTAGGACGAACAAGACTATATTATTGGCCTAAGCCTTAGCCAGAGGTATAAATGCTGGCTTAGCTGGTCTGGATCAGCCCAACACAGAGGGAATCCTCAGTGACACAGACCAGTAATATTTCCTGTGCTACTTTCCTTCCCTCCAGAGATAAAATTCTTTCTTGCTCTAGAAAGGGGTAGTCATTTATGGCTAGCCTTTACCATATTATACCGGGCTGGCCAGCAAATAAGTGCTGACTGAGACAAGTCTTTTCCCAGTCCCAGCTCACCTCCACTTACTCCTACACATCAGGATTCCAAGGTGCAGTAGCCCATACATAGGTGTGGGGGTTCTTCCTCCTTTGTTACTTAATTGCATAGATGCATAGTCCACATCACAGTCTAAACCACAGCAATCTGTGTGGGTATTGCTCTTCATTTCTCTTTTGCTCTGTTTCATTTCATTCCTCCTAGTTACCATCCCTTGGAGGACACTAAATAATCCTTTTTCCTCCATGGTGCTTCCACCTTTCAGGTACACTCTGACGGTTATTATATCCCCCAGTTTAGTCATCACTTAACTAAGCTATACATATTGAGTTCTTCTAATCTCGCCCCTTGTAAATCAAGCTCTCCATCCCCTGAATCATCTTCACTATCTTTCTCTGAGTTCCCTCTAGCAATGTGGTTATTCTAGCATTGACACCTATTCCCCTCTTAGTTTCTATTTGCATTGCCAACACTCCCATTGGTAGCAGAAATTATATATCAAACACTGGGATGCATCGTATATTTTGTAAATTACAACAGTTGTTTTGTTGTAGTACTCTGACCTATTTATGTTGTTTTTATTCTGCCTGTTCATTGCATCCCTCTCCTGCTCACAAGCTCGCTAACCTGCAAGGAGGGGAAGGATGACCAGATAATCAAAACACAGAATACTAAAAAGGTCAACATAATACAGCACAGTATCTGAGCTCCTAGAATATATTGGGTATTAAAATTTTGATATCTTATGATTCTGAGAAGAGAAAGAGAATAAAAAGAGCAAAGGATGGAACATTAATCCATTCAAGTGTCAAAGACTGTAACAAAGGAAGAGAAAGGTACAGTCTGATCTACATGTTTTAAGATCTTTGAAGAGGGTGTGTTGTCAGTTTCCATGAGTTAAATGCGCAAAGAAATAAAGGGCTTCTATGCCCAAAAGACATGAGGTACGGTATGAATGGCCAGAAGAACCTGGGGCATGATCTAAAGTCCAGTGAAGTTAAAAGACTTCCATTGACATCACATGGGCTTTTGACCAGGCCCTGTTGGGACAAGAAGAGCTACAAAGCAAATTTCACCACTGAAGGTCCTTCATTGAATGCATCCTGGCTCAGATTCTAGATCTTTAGAATTAGGGGGTGTTAGTGAAAGCACATGAGCCCATCTCAACTGTTGGGACAGTACACACACAGTATGAGAGAAAGCTTCACAAACAGAGTTTAAACCACAGAGGGCATAAGGGCTTGATCCTGCACCACTGAGATGGGAACTGGAGGAGGCTGTTGAGAGCAATATGAACACTTTGATTTGCACTCTTTGGGATATACGTGTTCATATACATGCAATGATGAGTCGAAGCCCAGTCTTATTACTTATATTACTATAACGAGTAAAAAGCCCCAAATAGAATAGTTTTGGTTCTGTACAAACACAAGTTGAGAGAGTCCTTGCTCTGAAGACCTTACAATTTAAATAGACAAAACAGATAAAGGGTGGGAGGAAGATACAGAAGCACAAAAAGGTGAAGTGACTTGCTTGGGGTCACACAACAGGTCAGTGGTAGAGCTTAGAACAGAACCCAGCTCTCCCAAGTTCCAAGCCAGTGTCTGGACTGTGCTGCCTCCCCAGTCAATAGCAGTCTTTGCATCGACTTTGGATCAGGCCTTAATAGACCTCCAACTGATTCTGCTGAGCAAGCTGGAACAAGGCTTTTTGTGTTCTGCAAGGGTAGAGTGCACTGCAATAATCCAGTGTGAAGTTTGCTGTTTAAATGAGAGTTTCCCAAGACCTTGACTTGACCCTTACTTCAAAAGCAGGTACTATTAAAGCTGCTTAAATGGGCTGCAGTTCTGACAGCAAAGCCAGATTCTTGCAATGGAGATTTCAATCATCTGCTGCAACACAAAACTCTATGTAAGCAGCTTTAGTGGAAAGATTAAAGGCCTCTATCTGCTTTCACTTACATGGGTGTAAATCCAGAATAATATCAATGGAGTTACCCTGGTGTAACAAAATGGGCGACGGCTCTGGGATTCCACTATGGCTGGGTACACACACAATGCAGCTGAAATGTAGTAAAACAACACACACAATGGAACCCCCCTTATACTGAAGCAGAATGAAAAGGTCAGGGTATGTGTACAGTGCAAATGGTGGCATAATTTGAAGCTCATGTACCAATGACTCTTCCAGATGGCTACTTATGATTTTAGTAGAGCTACTGATGATTTATACTGGTGTCACTGAGAGAAGAATCTGATCCTAAATAAATAATGGGATTTTCTCTCTCTCTTTTTCAAATAATTGTGAGAGGTGGAACCCAAAGGGGCTTGGTTCCATTTTGTGAAGGTTTTTTTTTTAAAAAAACAAACAAACAAACAAACAAACAAAAAAACTTTAAATGAATTCCATCTCTTCCAAAATGTGTGTAGTATTTAATGTCTGAGCAGGAATGGTTATTCCTATGGTAACATATCCTCCTCTCTAGTGTGGGTTTATTTTAAACCCATAAGTGAACAAATATTGTAGCATTTACTGTGGTATTGAATGGTTTCTTTGAAGCAGGTAAATTGAATTGGCAAGTTATCTCACTGACAACATAAATATTCACACGAACAAAAGACAGATATTAAGCAGAGTACACACATTCCCTGGACATGCATCACAATCTGAGCTTCTGTACTGCTATTATTATACAGGGACACATTTTGGGGAATAAGCCTACCTTAAAAGTTCAGAAGTCTGTTAAGGTGTACAAATTATTGCCAGGAGAGTATGGTGAGTGGAACTGAAGAAAAACAGTCAGGTTTCAGGAGGGACCTATATAGCTGAAGGTCCACAAGTTTAGTATTGCAGACTGGGGCCATGTACTTGCCAGACAAACTATAGACCCTCAGCACATAACACTGATCTCAACATGTTTAATAAAGTTCTGTTGAGTGTTACTCTGCCTTCCTGCTGCATTCCTTACACTTAATGAAAACTACCCAGATCTACTGCTCTGCCATGCAAGGCTACTGAAACTCCTACATTTGGTTCTGCACTGAACTATATTCCTCAAAGTTCTGTTATGGTCGGAAAAGGGCCAGGTAAAATGGCGCCTTCATTACCTAACAGCTTGTATGGATTCAGTGTCCTATTTCTTTAGTGAAACAAAAAACAAATAAGCTTTAATGACTTTTTCCTACCTGTTAGTACTGCAGAGGCAGCAGAACAATAGAAGGATGAGTTCGATTAGATTCTGGCTCATGCATCAACAGCAGATTTTGTAACAAAGGCCATGGCTTGCTCTGATTTCAACTGGGGGTGGCCAGGCACCCTAGTGTAGACAAGATAATCTGCTAGAAACTGATTTGAACCAGTGCAATTTACCCTGGGAGTAGGGTGACCAGATGTCCCGATTTTATAGAGAGAATCCCAATTTTGGGGTCTTTTTCTTGTATTAGCTCCTATTATCCCTCACCCCCTTTCCCGTTTTCTCACATTTGCTGTCTGGTCACCCTACCTGGGTGCAAGCAGCTGTGTAAATAGGAGCTTTCTCCTGTTTACATTAAGGCTGGTGCAGCTGTAGCTCTGGCTGGTCACTGATGGTGATAAAACAAGTGGACAAGGTCTAACTTTACAGTTGCAGAACAAAGTTCTGCTCTCAGTTTCACCAGCAGAGAGAAACGAAAATGGGACACAGGATAAAATGTAGCCCACAGAATGTTCTTCCTGATGATGATGTGTATGCAGAAAAAGCCCTTAGTATACTGGGTATGTGTGGTTTGCAGCCCTAATTAGCTCTTTGGCAAAGGGCCTTTTGCCCACTATATGTTTGTACAGTACCTAGCACAGTGGAAGCCAGATTCGAAATGGAAAACTCAAGCAATAATGAATATGTTCAATAACAGGAGATACCTCAAATGTAGACATGCGTACCCCTCCCACCCTGATGACAATTTTACAGAGCTGCTTTCTAGACAAACTTTAAAGCACCTGGATGGAAGAGATTAAAATACCCTTAGATAAATTCTTATAGGGAACCCAATATGTACTTCCTAAGATATGCCCCAGGAGTAACACCTGATGTTAAGATAGGGAAGATTCTGGCGTTGCAGGCCAGATCCTCAGCAGGTGTAAATTGCCACAGCTGCACTGATCTCACTGGAGCCATATGGGTTTATACAGGCTGAGAATCTGACCCTAAATATTTAGTTCACCTATTTGATATTTACTGAGTTCCGAGATAAGCATCACCTATTATAGAAAATAAACATCTCATCACATATCCAACCATACGACTGAGGCACTTTGTCCCTCTTATTTAGAGAGCAAGCCACAAATATAACTATGCTGAAGTACAATACTAGCTTGTTCTCTGAGGAATCACAATAAATGTATCAAAAGAACACACCGTACCCAAGCTCTTATCTCTCGATTTATGGGAGATATTACATCAGCAAAATTGAACTAGGAAACAGAGCAGAACACACCTCAGAAAAAAAGCCAGCAGCCTGCAAGCTCTCATATTAACCCATCCGGTGCTGAAATACACTAGATAACTAAAATTTTATGCCAGTCTGGCTTGGAAAAGCAATAGGCACTGTATCTGACATCTCCTTCGGACTATGAGTAACTTAAAACAAGTGATCATACATTAATGCATATCTCAAGGTCTTGCTCCAATTTAGAATATTTAATTTAAAAAACCCATTAAGGCTGGAATTGTCAAACATGTCTAATTTTCCAACTCAAAAACAATGGGAGTTGGGTGTCTAAGTCTCTTAGGCTCCTTTGAAAATCCCAGCCTAAACTGAAGGTTTAAGAAATGCATAGAATCTTGAAAGAGTTGACTTCTACCCTTAGGGCTGGGTTACACTGCGTGTGGGGGAGGGTCAACCTAAGATACGCAAATAGCGTAGATGAAGGCGCAGTATCTTAGGACGAGTTATCTAGCCGTTCTCATGGTGGTGAGTCAACCACTGCCACTTCCCCTTGACTCTGCTTTCTCCTCTTGCCAAGATGGAGTTCTGGAGTCGATTTGGGGATCAATTTATTGCGTTTAGATGAGACACAATAAGTCAATCTCCGATACATCGAACACTACCCGCCGATGCGGCGGGTAGTATAGATGTACTCCAAGTCAATTTTCTGTCAATGAATGTTGATGGTGGAAATGGGTGAATAATTCAAAGGAAAACACTTAGCAGATTTAGTCACTTTTTCTATCAGCCATTTACAATTTTCTAGAAATTATTTGCTATTAAAAATGATTCACTGAATACTTTGTGAATAATTCTTTGTAGATCACAAATATGTAAGTGGTTCATTGTAAGCATTTAATAAGTGAACCCCATTGGTTGAAAGGATGCTTAGACTGATATATGGTCTTGTGGTTTAGGCAGTAGACTGGGTCTCATGAGATATGAGACCAGCTCTTGTCTCTGGCACAGACTACTTATGTAACCTTGGGCAAATTGCAATCTCTCTATGCCTATCTCACTTCCCAGGCCGATGAGTAATCCTCCACCCTGAGAAGAGATAGCTAGGGCAACAGACCTAGGTGCTGACTCTTAAGGAGGTGGATTACCATTGGCGTACGCAGTGTCTACACTGAAGTGCTGTAGTGGTGCTGCTGTAGCATTTCAAGTGTCGACCCAGCCAGCTGCAAGTGTTCCCATTATGCCTCCACCTTGGCCTGAAAATACAACATTTAGGGGTGGGAGAGAAGAGTCATGTCTCCACCCCAGTATAGGACCTGCCACAACTTCCATGAAAGTGAATGGAAAGCAACTCCTCTAGGAGCTGGATCAGAACCTTAGTTTCCAACAACTAATGCCAGTTGTAAAGATATAGATACCTGACCATAGGGAACTGTACTGAAAACACTGACTCACTTCTCACAGAACACAAAATAGCCCTCACACTGGAAGAACTTTGCCACCAGTTCAGATCCAACCCAGGTTGGCAGTGATTGAATCTAGCAATGAAAGGTTCTATGTCCCAGGATTCCCTGATCCCTATTTATATAATTAATTGTTGATAATGCTGAGCAACTGGACATTTATATGGTGGAACATACAAAAGCTTATACACAATGGTTAACTTTGTCCCTATTACAGACACACACAATTACTAGCTCCCTCTGTATTTTTGAGCATAGCAATTTTCTTTCCTTTTGGGGAAACATGGGTAAGGAAAATGCAGCATTTCTGAGCCTAACAAGATACGTGTTTAAAGTTTGAGCAACTGAAAAGTTGCTTCTCTTGAGAGGCACAGACCCACTGACTACATTTAAAAGCACCCAAAAAACCCGCTCAAAACCCCCTAATGATGGATAACCCTGTCATCATACAGGACACCGGACAGGACAATTACTAGGCAACTCAGATGCTAATGATATTTGGATGTGTTGACATAGCTCTAGACGATCATTACTAAAGTGACTATGAAATAGGAACTAGAGCCATATGTTTTATGGCTCTCTTGGGCCCTATTTCTTAGGCTGGCAAAACATACCTAACTTTTCTATTTCTGAATTGATGCTGAATTCTCAGCATCCAAATCCAATGACTACAACATCACCAACCTACATTTCACATTCATTTACATTTAAAACAGTAAAATCTCTTTGAAGAGTCTAGTCTTCTACTCCATTATCCAGAAAAGATTGACAGTAGTGAGTACCGGCGGGCTGTGTGGTCAGTAATTTATCCCTAGACTACTCATTCGAATTCTGATATGGATTAGGTCAGTCAAAGTGACATAAAATTATTGGACCAAAAGATCCTTAGCTGATGTAAATGGGTGCAGCAACATTAACTTAAACTGAGCTATTCTTGTTTACACCACCTGAGAATCTGGCTCATGTTAAGTGGCTTAATCAAATGTCCCTTTACACCAGTCAAGATGCACCGATCGCATCCTTGCAGCTGTCATAACAGAGAGGTCAAAGGTTACTTCCCAATTTTCCATTACAGGGTTTTCTTGCACCTTCCTCCAGAGCACCTAATACAGGGTACTGGGTAGATAAATGGATCGTTGACCTGATCCAGCGTGGCTGCCCTTACATTCTCATATCGGGATTACACTGCTGTCTTTGTTTGGTTTTCCCTTCTCCTTCTTGCATCTCTGTCAAGATGCCGTGTGTTCTCACTGACTGCCAAGAACTATCCACAGGAGTTTCTGGGCAATTTCCACTCATGCTGCTTTATCATGGTTACGGGAGTGGAACACACAGTCAGTGATTTATTGAGCGAGCAACTAAAGAAAATTAACATTTCCACCACCCTCTGAAGAGCAAACAATACTGTTGCACTGTTTGGAACTCTTAATTCTCACCATTAAGTGATTGATCCTCATGCTATTTGGCCCAAGGCTTGCTACTGTAAGAATTCCCATGGATTTGAATACAATTCATGACTAGACCTAGGCAAATAATTCAATTGTTTTTGGCTCGCTGGCAATTTCAAAAAGTCAAAACCAAATTTCCAAGTGACATTTTTGGAAATTTCCAGCTAAATCAAAAAGCAAAAGAAAATAATAATGGTAATACTCATTTTTCTGGGGCAAGTGAAATGTTTCATTTTGAGAAGGTTGAAATATTTTTTGATTTTGACCATTTTTGAAATGTTTAAAAATACATTTAAAGAAAGTTTTGACATGAAAAATAGTTCCAAATAAGCAAACAAACCCACAACATGTTTTTCCCAAAAAATGTTTAAACAAAATGTTTTGAGATTTTTCTTTTTGAAATGTTGTTGTTTTTATTTTCAAAACAAACAATTCGGGGAAACTGACACAAATTCATGAAATGTTTTATGTTGCTAAATTGCATTTTTTTCACTGAAAAAAAGTTTTGTCTGAATTTTTTTTTTTGCCTAACTCTTCCCAGGACTTCACGAGGATGATTCAGAGTAAGCTCTGCACTCAGCAGTGAAGGGTTTGCAGAATCAGCCTCTAAGTGTGAACGTGGGACAAAATTGAGAGAACCAATGTAACCATTGCAGACTGAGCTGCTTAAGCATTGACTATCAAACCAATGGAAAGGTGGTCTGTTCTAATGTCTTCCTCAGTCTGTAAACACCGCTGGATCCATGGATGGCGATTGTTCCCAGTGTTGATTGAGTCCACTCCAAGAATCACCTGCCTCATGGGACAAGTCTCACTTCCACCAGTTTTGGAAACCAATGTTCTAATTGTCACATTAACTCTGAAAACGTTTCCCATTCAAACATCCCGCAATAACCATGATAACCAGACAGTTTTTAGCTTTTGGTGGAGACCACCCACAAGCTCCTTTAGTCAAATATCAAGGAGATGATCGGACTTAGATGTAATATACTTGCCTAAACACTTCTGAGCGTGTCAGCATCACCACAGGTCATCAGTAAATCATCAACCTCCATGAGCGAGGTGGATGCAGGAAAAGGAATTGAATTGAGGGATGTTTGAATGGAGTGCCTCCCAGGCGTACTCTTGGGGACAGGGTGGTTTACATGCTACCCATTGCAGAGAGCTGAGCTTAAATTTATGATGTAGCTCTCAGTGCCCTACAGCTGTTCTAGGGGCAGTATTCAATTGACCTGTTCCAGAGCAGACCAGTCATAACTCAGACTTCTTATAAATGTTGATTTTTTCTTAGTCAGGGAAGAAGGTGGGTGAGCAGAAGGTGGGTGAACTGACAGGGACTTATCTCACAGAAGTAACCTGAAAATATGGGAAAATGGTGGAGTTATCAGATTCCCATCAGATTATTCTTCATTAGGGTATTCAAAAACAGTAACTCATCCTGATACACCTTCAGCTGAAGCTCCCTTTTTATTTAAATCACCTTCCTTCCCTTCCCCGCACTCCACTTCTCAGATAATAGCTCATTAATAGTTTCTTCCTGGAAATCACAGTTTAAAAAAAAAAATTGGGAACTGACACAATAAATTTCTAGATAAGTAACTTGAAAAAAATATAATCAATAAAATTCTGGGTGGCAATAATGTAACTGTATTAAATTTATGATGTCTGGTTAAACAATAGGTCCCCTCCTCCATTATTCTAAGTATTGCTTCAGGAGATCTTTTTATAGACTATATTTTTTCTTTTTATGGTGAAACTGTAAACAGGCAGTTAAACTAATATTTGGTCCGTTCAGCTGGCTTCTATTTCATAGATTCCTCTGATAAAAGAGTATTGTAGCTTCTAAAGCCCTGTTACAACTTGAAAGCTATGTACTGCAGAAGCATCTTTTCCATTATAGCTGGTGCTGTGTTGGGTAAAACAGGTTACATACAGGAGAGGTTAGTTACAGTGTTGGAGGAGGGAGGGAGTTCCAAACAAAAGACAAACAAATTGACCCCACATTCCAATCGCTGCAGCTCCAAGAGTCTGCAACTGCAGGATGGAGCAGGGCCAAAATCAGGTCCATGGTGTAGAGACAAGTCAAGCTTGTTCAACTTGTGGCTTGTCCTAGAAGTGAACCCCTGGTAGAAAACTTGCATCTTATTTCTTCATTAAATTCCCATTTTTAAACAATCATTGTACAATGATGCCTGAATGAGCCCGGTTCCCGTACACAGATGTGTGTGTATGTGTGGCAATGGGGGAAGACTCAAGGAAATTTTCATTCTGGTCAGCAAGGCCTGGATGGCAGGTGGACCCCTGCTTCGGGGAAGCTAGGCCCGCACTCTACCCCTTCCATAGGAGCCCTCCTGGTGGCTGGAGCCCTGAGCCTCCCCGCTTCTTCCCCCTCCTGCAGCTGGAACCCTGAGCCCTCCCGCCACTAGAGGAGCCCAGGCCAGCCCTAGCGGCCGAACAACCTGAGCCACGCCGTCCAGCCCAGAACCTTCCCTGGCCTCTTATACCCGCTGTCCATGCAACCAGGTACTTACGTTCCAAGTACCCCAGTTTGCCCCTGCTCCATGTTCCTCCATGCGGGGGTTGAGGACAATCATACTCCCTGTGCTCAAGAATTACTCTCTGCATACAACCTTGTGGGAGCAAACCACTCCAAATGGAGTAAGGAAGGAGCAAAGCCATAACCTCCACACCAACCATGGCTTGGAAGGGGTAACAGAGTGCATCATTGAATTAGATGGTTTCCCATTCCCCACATTCCAGATGGGGACCAGACATACAGAGGGATTAAGGCCAAGAATCTCAAAGGAATAGGTGCTGGAACTAGGGGTGCTGCTGCTGCTCCCCCAGCTTGAAGTGATTTCCATTATACACAGGGTTTACAGTGTGGTTCGATGGCTCTCAGTGCCCACATTATAAAAATTGTTCCAGCGCCCCTGCCCAAAGGTATTTTGAATCCTAAATTTGAGAATCCAGACCTAAGTGATTTGCTAAAGATCACATGGGGGACTATGTGGCAGAGCAGGGAATTGAACTCAAGCTTCCCCAGTCGTGTACCTTATTCACAAAACCATCCCTTCTTTTCCAGAAGGGAATGATAAACTCTGAGAGAGACAGGGACCTTCTACCCAGCTGCAAAATAACCCAACTATCAATCATGTTTCACTGTACACTCTATGGGGCAGGGACTGCATATTTTAATGTGCTTGTACAGTACCTAGCGTAAGCGGGGTCCATGTGCACTCCTGTAAATAATAAATGACTTTAAGGAAAGGGTGTTTTGCCATTCAGAAACACATGGCATAGAAGAAAAGATTATTCCTTCTGAAAGAGCCTGGAAACAAAATTCTGCTGCCCAGGGAAAAAATATTGTAAAAAACAAACTGTTCTCCAATGCTTCATTTCATAATATCTCAGTGTTAAAGCAGGCTCTCTAAACTGTGGCACCCACAGGGACTTCATGTTGCTGTTATAGTTTTCAGTCAGGTAAAATGATTTGCTACCCAGGCTTAAACTGTCTCCTAAAAACAAAGAGCCAGGTACTTACATTTCAAGTGCCCAGGCTTGTTGCAACTGGGGGGAAAAAATAAAAAGGAAATGGAGGATATTAACTCCCTCTCTTTCTTGCTTTTATTGTCTTTATTGATCGGGGGATTAATATGAGGAGCAGAGCTCCTCTCTCACTGTGTCACTTTTGGTTTGCTCTACACGCAGGCATCACAAATTCAGTTCTTCTCTTGACCTATTATTGTTCCATCCCAGATGGAAGCGTCCTGTAGAATTTAATGGGGATGAAACCAACAGGGTTCTATACAACTTTAATAGGCATCTAAAGTAATGGCTCTAAAATCCTGTAGCAAGAGAGATTCTGCAGGAGTTTGGAGCCATTCTATTGAGTCCTATGACAGGGAGATGATTCTCTATTAAGTTCTATGGATTTGAAAATCGTACACAAAGGATTTTGTTCTTTATTAAATAGCACTTCTCCCTGAGGAAAATATATGTGTTAAGGACCAGATTTTTAAGGTATTTAGATGCCTAACTCTGATGGTTTTAGACAGATTAAATCCTTCAACATTCTGACCTTAAATGCTTTGGTAAACATGGGTGGAGATTATCATGTGCTTTAAATAAAGCATGTGCTTAGCACTTTGCTGAACTGAGGCCCTAGTTACCAACAACACACACAAAACCAACTGTCTCCCCGCTCATTATGTCCCATCTCACCCCAGACACTTGCTCTAGGCTGAAATCAGTCCTACTTCTCTCCCCACTGGAACTGATTCTCCTTGCAATGATAGCAGTTTTACACTGATGTAGCTGAACAGACTTTGGCCATGTCTACACTTACCATTTAAAGGGGAAAAAGTCCCCTCTTTTGTGCAAAAACTATGGGAGCGTTGACACTTGCCAATGACTTATTGTGGTGAAATTCAGAAGTTTCACCGCAAAAAGAAAACCACCTCCACGAAAGGCATACAGCTCTTACTGGTGATGCTTTTGCAGTGATGTGCAAGTGAAGACATTTTCTTCCTGTTTACAGAGATTTTAGCCTCCGGAGGATCTCCCACAGTGCTTAGGTGACCACTCTGGCCGGCCGGAAGCTCTGCTGCCAAGTAAACAGACATCAACCCCTCCACATGTAAAGCTCCGAGAACTTTGAAACACCCCTTCCTGTTTTCTTAGCAGGTGTTCACTTATCTAGCCAGGTGACAATGCCTGTTCCATGAGCAAAGGATCCTTTGCTTGGAGCAATGCTGAGCTACTGTAACTTATCAGTGTTTGGGAAGAGGCGGCTGTGCAGGGACCGAGGATGCCCCGTGATCACCCGTTCCCCTTTCCACAAAACCCATCCTTAAAATGGAGAGCGCTGCACTGTGGGACAGCTGCTCTCGTGGCGATGGAAGTGCTGTTAGTGTAAACACTCTCTGATGCCTGAGGAACTAAGAGAGCACCCAAACCAGTGCTTTACTTTCACCGGTGAAACTTCCAGCACAAACACTCTGCAACTGTAGACAGACTCCTTGAAGGAATGCTTCAGGATTCACACTTGTGTGCTTCAGGATTCACACTTGTGTGGCAGCCCTATTGCTGTTAAGGGGACGACTGATTGAGCAAAGCAGCTTGGCTCTTCTCTAATAGTGCCCCCTGGACTATTGGAGCTACATCAGTCCATCTATACAACACCTCAGTGAGACAGGGTGGTATTATTATCTCCATTTTACAGAGAGGTAACTGAGGCACAAAGAAAGGCTAGGTGACTTGACCAAAGGCACACAGGAAGTGCATAGCGAATCAAGGAATTGAACTGATGCCCTCACCACTGGACCATCCTTCCCTTCCTAGGCCACCCTGCTCTTCTCTTTAAGTGGCCTTGCACTCCACTCCTTAAAATAAGGATGCTAGAAAACAACTCTCTCCTGCACTGAACAATTTTTGATTGTTTCCTTTAGAAACAAGCAGTTGCAACTAACAAACACTATTTGTCAGTTGTTTTGTGTGCCTGCCAGCTAATTGTTCCTCCAGGTGAAGCAAGCAAATGAGTTAGGTGTTTTTTTTTAATTTTGATGAGGAACAAACTACATGCTAATTTCTCCCTAGGAGTTTGCGTCTCTTATTCTGCCCTTGTTTTACTTGTCTTATTCTTAACCAGATGAAGAATTATAACAGCAGTGAAATTTACAAGCCTGAATCACTCCAGGTACCAAAGGAAATTAGGGCAAAACCTGGCAGAAGGAACCCACTAATGGAAAGCATGCCTGGTGGAGGCTGGGGTGAGGCATTTCTATGAATGGAGGATGAGCACAGCCTCTCTTCCATCAGGATGTCCAAAGGTAAGCTGCCGATGGAGCCACAAATAGATTTGGGAGGAGACATGGCTGGTACAAGTAAAAGGTATGTTAGTTTGCTGCAGTGACAGCTTCTATCAGTGGAATCTCCAGCTGCAAGCTGAGGGCCTGACTGATCTTCTATCAAAGCCAAAGAAAGTTGGTCCATCGCCAGTGGTGATGAAAACAACTGCATCTCTTCTGGAGTCAATTCCTGCCTCGGTAACAGCAGACACTAGGTGCAAATTGCACCTATAATACCTGTCTCTTATCAGAACTTTCCATCCAGAGGTCTCAAAGTGCTTTCCAAAGGAGATCATTAGCATCATCCCCATTTTACAAAATGGAGAAAATGAGGCACAATGAGGACAAGCGATTTGCCCGCTGTCACCGATCAGATGAGTGGCAGAACCAGGAACAAACCCCGGTTTTCCAGTGACCCAGTCCAGTGTTCTAGCCACTAGACTACACTGCCTCCTTAATGTACCTTTGATGCATTTCTCTGTATCAGCATAAGTAAAGACCTAAAAGGAAGGAGGCCTACCACTGTGGTTTTGCATTCCCTGCATACCTATTTGATAATGAGTACAGCTTAGGCACAGAAAGGCTAAGTACTTTGTTCACAGTAATGCAAATTTGAGTTTGCAACCCAGACCACCTGACTCCAAATCCAGTGATCGAACCACTGAATCAAATAGTGAGCATAAATATAACCAGTGTGGAAGTGGTGTTTTGCTCAACTGGACATAAAATTGCTGAGAAAAGAAGTAGGACATGAGTAATCATGCTCTGTTGCCATGGAACAGAAGGATGAGTTAAAAACAATGAATGAGGATACAGGAGTCATGGGTCCAATTGCTAACTTTACTACAGACTTTCTGGATGACCAGTGATAAATCACTCTCCGTCTCTGCATCACTGCACTATGTGTAATTTAAAGATATTAATTCTTCTTCTGTCATCTTCATTTATAGTGAAACTTTTCAGGGCAGGGACTAGGTCTCTCATTATGTTTCTGTACATTGCCTAGCAAAATAGGGTCCAGACATCAACTGGGATCTTTTAGGTGCTAATGGAATAAAAATAATTAATTAATGATAATAATTCTTTCCTTTTACAGTTTAAGAGATTGATCCTTCAGAGATGCTCAACTCCAGCTGAAGGGTTGCATGGATGCTCAGATACACACAGGATCAGACCTTAAGCTTGCAGTAGGACTGTATCCTTTGAGTGTTGCATTTTATTGGCATTTCAGCAGAGCTAATATCACATATTTTTAAAATTAGCATAAAAACAATTAGAAAGGGGTGCACAATAGCAAGAGGAGAGAAGGGGGAAATCGTGAGTCTCTGAGACACAGTTCCTCCCAGGTGTTCCCCTGAGCCTCATTCTAGCCCTAATTTATCCTATAGTAATAACGATGCTGCATACAGAGAGGGCTGGAGGAGTGAAGAGGCACAACAGACCCCTCTCCCAGAAGTACATGATGGTGTCAGAATATCATTTTATATACATGAGTATGTTTCTAGCTCCCCCCATCCCCCGCACACACATCGGCAACGAAGAGCTTGAAATTATAGAATGAGCGTTAACAAAGTTCAGTGCCTTGTTTCTGCCTCACCAAAGGGAGGAGCAGCAGTTGCTATAAACCAGGAAAGAAGCAGCCACCTGGCCCAATAACCATCACCAGAAGGAAAGAGGTCCCTGGTCCTGCTCCGTGGTGAGGGGAGGTACACTACAGCTGAGCAGGGATGAGGTCATTGCCTTGATCCAGCCCTGAATCAAGTTAGCCTTACAGAACCACAGGCTATTTGGTATTCTCTGGGTTCTGCCCCAAGATCAGAACTAGAATATCTAGCCTCCATTTCTTTCCCGACTACCAACACACAAATTAAATAAATAAATCAACTTGCTTTTGCTGCTTTTCATGAGAATTTATCAGATGTCATTTCTGAGGGTCTGATGTTTTGTTTTGATCTGATTCCTAATTGCCTATAATCTGTCACAAATCATAATCGGAAAGCACTTTTTGTTTTTAATAGTACCCCCTGCCCAGCCACTCATGAAAATATTCCCATGCTTCCTTGGGATGCGACCTTCATTTTCCTTTGTGAATATTGAGGCTAAAAACTATAATACCCTCCAGCATCAACTGCATCTGTCATTAAATCTCCACTTTTTTTTCTTCATGACCCCAGAAATGCAGAGAGATTCTGAGAGCTGCAAGGTTAAAAACTTCAAGGTGTGAAAAGTAGAAATGGAAGAATAATAAACACAATTGGGGAATATCATTGGCAAGTCCTTATGTTGTAAAAAACTACCCAGGTTCACAGCAAAGTAGCACAAAACACTTCTATCTCTTAGAGAAAAGGGTGACTAGATTTCAACAAAGTTCCTTAAAAATATTATGTTAGATGGGCCAGAATCTTTGTGGATATAACTGTGATGACTTTGACAGACCTGCACCAGCAATGAACTGGGCCAGATAGTTCCGTAGAAAAAAAATTGAAATTGGTTCTTGATAAGCAAGCCTGATAAAATGTGTTTAGATAAAATAAGTAATCATTCTTCCCTTCTGAATCTTCATCCCCCAAAAAGGTGCATAGACCACATGACTGGGAGTCAGGGCCCTTGGGTTCTATTCCAATCTCCACCATTGCCCTGCTTGGGCACATCAGCAGACCTCCCCGTGCCTCTGTTTCCCCACCCACTGTTTTTCTGTCTTGTCTATTTAAATTATAGGTTCTCTACATTACGGAGTGTCTCTCACTATGTGACTGTATAGTGTCTGGAATAATGGGACCATGATCTTGGAATACCCAAGTGTTCAAAAATCACAAGTCTGCCCCCAACAAACTATGGCATTAAAAAAGCCCGCATGATTTTGAAGCTAAAGAAATATACATTTCATCTTTTAATTGACCTTCTGGGTTTTGTGCCTTTACGGTTTGGTTTTCAAGCTTTTCTCTCCAACTAGGAAGACTAGACATTGTCTTTTTTTCTTTAATGAAAGCTGAGAATTTCAGATAGTCATCTAACTACAGAACCTGTGACTTTAAAAATACAAAATAAAAATTAAATATCATGAGACTCACAATACATCATGTGAGTTTGGCTATTCTGCTATTGCAACACTAATTATAAAGTTTAAATTAAGTTGGAGGATTTTCAGAGATCATCATTCAGTTCAAGTATTAATTCTCCAATCCAATCTTTCCTTCAACAAGGAACGGTCTTGTTCTATTGTTACTCTTTTTAATTAAATAAAAACTCAACGGATCTAATATTTCAATGCAAGGACTTACATACAGGTTAGATGCAATATTAAGAGGGGTACTGTATATCAGAATATTTAATATGAACATTTTACATTGAATGACCATCTGATTGTGACTCACTGCCAAACAAACTTTAGTAGGATTCTTCATGTGTTCAGAGTTAAGCAGCTGTTTAAGTACTATGCTGGATCCGGTCTAGATCAATGGTTGTCCATTTCCATTCTCATCCTCTTGGTTTGTGGACTTAGCCAATGAGATGATCTTTGGGTTTTGCCTTGGGAATGAGGCCAGTAGAAATGTTTCCATCTACATTTTTTTGAAGAGATACTTGGGATTTTTGATTAAATGGAAAATTTCACAGGAAATGTGTACTTTCCCGATACTCAGGGTTTTTTGACAAAAAGTCAAAAATTTCCAGTTTGGATAGGGAAGAGGGGAAGCCAACCAGCTCCAAATAAGAATTCTCTGATATTTTGGCATGCATATTTTTTTCTTTTTTTTAAAATTGCATTTTGCAAAGCAGGAAAAAATCATTTTAAAACACTGTAAACATATTGGTCATGATATTGTAAAAAAAATGTTACAACCCTTTGAAAGCAAAATCAGTTTCCATATTGACTTTTTCCCTCTCCATGGTGCAGATTCTCTTCTTCATCACCAGCAGTTTATTCATGTGTATTGTGGCTTCTGGCATTGATTTTTTCCCACTTATTTATTTATTTATTTTTAAAGAATAAAAAATACACTGAAGCACTCTTTTCGCAAAGAGAGAATAAAATACCATATAGTCTCTGTAAGCAGATATAGGAAATGAAAAGAGGTCAAATTTGGAGGACAAGGATGAATTTTTGCAATGGTTTTACAGTGGAACAAGTTACATAAATGTATAGGAATAGATGAAGTTCAAGCAAGATCATCTATATTGAAGCTGGACAAGTCTAATGAATTTTATCATAGGGATCTTGGGAGCTTGCACAGTTACATTTGCATTGTAATGGTTCTATTGACATTGTATTGGGTGTGAAGGACCCCATAAAATGATTGATAAGACAAGTATAATAATAGTGAGCTATTCATGTGGTTCTGTCTGTACCAGGCCAAAAGCTTGCTTTCACTGGTTCACCAGTGTCACAGAAAGAACAGCAGTGACATTGGCTTAGTTGGTATTTATCCTAGAGCAGGGGTTGGCAACCTCTCAGAAGTGATGTGCCGAGTCTTCATTTATGCACTCTAATTTAAGGTTTTGCGTGCCAGTAATACATTTTAACGTTTTAGAAGATCTCTTTCTATAAGTCTATAATATAGAACTAAACTATTGTTGTATGTAAAGTACATAAGTTTTTTTAAAATGTTTAAGAAGCTTCATTTAAAATGAAATTAAAATGTGGAGCCCTCCAGACCAGTGGCCAGGACTCAGGCAGTGTGAGTGCCACTGAAAATCAGTTCATGTGCCGCCTTTGGCACGTGTGCCATAGGTTGCCTATCCCTGTCCTAGAGTAACAAAGAACAGAATTTGGTTGATTGTATGCACAATACTTGGAGAGAAAGGATGGAGTTTTACAGTTCACGCACTGGATGGAGATTTGAAACTGAGACAAAGATTTAATTCCTAACTCTGCTACAGACTGGCCAAATTACTCAGTCTCTGTGCCTCAGTTCCCCATCTGTAAAATAGGAATAATCATCCTTCCTTTCTTCCACATGTTGTGTCTGGTTCAGGGGGCTGATCTAAACATAACAAAAAACCTCCCAGTGACTACAGCTTTGGAGCGATCTCTTATACTGTAAACTCTTCAGGACAGGTACTTGTCTCTTAAGAAGTGCCTTGGGAGCACCTAGCCCAATGGGACCCCAATCTCATCTGGAGTCTCTAGAGGTTGCTGTAATGCAAATATCCTGTACAAACAGTACATAAAATCCCACTGATTTCACCATGTTTCTGCATTAATCGCGTCTAGTGTTTTTCTTTATAAACAGCTGTTTGGCCTGAACAGATTTAAATGAATCAAATAACCATATTTAAAGCAATTCACTACATCTAAATTATTCCATCTGAATAAACTGTAAAACCACCCATTGTCTACAGATCAGCAAAGTAGGGTCAAGTTAAATATAGCTTCACAAAGGAACATAGGAATTGCCTGAGTGGATTAGACTCATAGTCCGTCTAGTCCAGAATCCTGTGTCTAAACAGTGGCCAGTAGCAGGTGCTTCAGAGGAAGGGGTCAAAACCTAACAGTGGGCAGATGTGGGATAATTCGACAACAACACAGGTATCATCCCAGTCTCTGGGGGTTTGTCTTCATTGCAACTGTTAGACCAGATAAGTACAGAAGTTACTCCATTTGTTCTGGCTGAGTAGAATAGTAAGAGTGATCAAACTGGAAAACAAGACTGGAGCTACACAAAGCGATTGCATTAGCATCACAGCATGATTGCATTAGCAGCTGATGATTTTTTGGTAACTCAGCTGCAGCATATCCACTGCATTACCATCTCCAGCATCAGCAGCACATGAGCTTCAAACCAGCAAGCTTGAGTTTAAAGCACCTGTTAGCTCAAACAAGAGATTTTTGTTTGTGGACAGGAGTCAGGTAAGGGTGAAAACTCGAGTTCTAGCTCAAGCCCACACTGCAGTGAAGTGGTGTCCTAAGAATTAGAGACGTGAATTAAAACCAGAGAGGCCCGGAAGCCTGAGGTTTAACATCCATTCCAGTTTGTTGTCATCATTTGTTGTTATTTTTAATAACTCTGGATGTTCTTGATATACCTCCAACTATGCAATCCCATTTAAAATCTTGTTCAGTTCTTGCGCTCCACTTCCCATGCTCATGCGTTCCACAGTTTAATCACACATTGTGTGAGAAAGGCACATGAATAACTTATAAATGAAGCATGTTGATAGTGTCAGTGTAATTACGCTAGAGGCCAAATCCTATCCTCGGTGACATTTCACTGAAGATAAAGCAACAGGGAGCTGCTGCTGTGATGACTGGAGAAGATAACTTTGCTCTGTGTGGATGAAATTCACAACTGTAGAGGGCCAGTGTGAGACCTCTGCACCATTCATTTCCCACTCAAGATAAATCCCACCCAGAAGTGCATTTCACCTTAATTGATTAGTCTTGTTTAAGTTGGTATGACAATCCCCATCTTTTCATGTTCTCTGTATATATACCTTCCTACTGTACTGTCCACTCCATGCATCCAATGAAGTGGGTTTTAACCCATGAAAACGGATGCCAAAACAAATGTGTTAGTCTCTAAGGTGCCGCAGGAACTCCTCATTCTTTTTGCAGATTCAGACTAACACGGCTACCACTCTGAAACCTTCTATATGCATGCCACCCCATCGGATAGTCACAACCTAGCAGTGAGTTACTGGGAGTCAAACTTGTTTGTTTGTCAAGATGCTTTTGCTCCAATGAGTAAGAACACTAATAGAATGGACAATATTCTAAAGGGAGGCTATGCATGGGAAGAGAGACAGGTTACAGCATTATCCTCTGATTGCAAAATGGAATTGCTTTAATCCCATCAAAACCAGAGAGGGGAGGGGTTGCTTAGTTTGTTGTTTGGCAACTAAACATTAAGAACAATGTTTTCTAAATGTTTCCCATGTAACCATTGCCATGGAAAATCTTTCTGTAGGCAAAGAGGCAAAGTGCCTGTGGAATTCACCACCAAATCACCCAGATTCCTTCAGTGGCTTTGAAAAATCTCCACCAGAGAGATTTTTGATCTGATGCTATTGGGGAGGGGAAAGGACAGGTATAGAACCTAGAACAGAAAAGAAAATCTCACCTGCCTCTGGAGAATACTTGTTTGCCTTCCCTCTTCAGAGGCTGCCCTACCTATCCATAGCATCTGATTTTGCTTTCTTGTTCTCGGCTGTTTACCCGTTCCAGAGGATAGCTGTGCTTGGTCACAGTCCCAGCAGATCTGGTCACAGTCTGCCCTGGGTTGCTCATAACATAGGCCCTAATCCCGCAAACACTTACACAGGTGCTAAAAGTGATGCATGCACATAAGTGCTTGGAGGATCAGGGTGAAAATTGCAGATGAGAGTGGGACAGTGTCTACTGCAACGGGGTCTGGGCCCATGACTGGTCTCGGATGTGCTATGTAGAATAAATAACAAGTAGATGCTTTTTCTCAAAAAGGTCTAGTGAATAAGGCATTAAACTCTACCAGGACACCTGGCAGTTTTCATTCCTAGCAATTCCTGTGTTCCTAAATGCATCCTCTGAGGTTCTATTTGCAGTCTTCTCCTATGGACTAATGAGAGCTGAGGGTGCTCAGCACCTTGCAGGATTGGGCCTTAACAGAGTAAATCTTCTGGGAAATAAAAGCACAAAGGGTACTCGAGAAAGCCCTGGCTAACGCCAATTCAGGAATTCGCACCGCAGAGAATCCGTCTGCACTCTTGAGCAATTTAATGGTATGGCGCTTCCCCTGAGCGTGTAAGTGACTATTGATAATGCTATCCGAGGCTTTATTATATATGTACACACATACACACAGGGTGAAGTATTAATGGATTGTACATTATTTTCTCATGAGAGGCCTAATATTATTTGACCCAACTACTTCTAAAAATAATAGACTAAATAAATCTCATTTATGCCATGTTAGCAATATCTGACAGGGCATTAATAGCTTCAGCTACTCATGGTCTGCTCTGAATACACAGTCGAGCAAAACTCACAACAGCGCTGTGGGTCACAAAGAAGGTAGTATTTTCCCTTGCATCAAAAGGATGTCAGATAAAAACAAAGTACCTACTCTGAATCCAGAAGAGTCCAAGACACACACACAGATGGTGAAAGAATGTCGATGGATTTATTCCTAAAACATATTCTATAACTGCACTGAACAGGAAAAAAAAATAATCAAATGCATTATTAATAGCCAAGTTGCAGAATCTGTAGAAGTGGTTTTCAACTTGTGGTCTGTGGACCCCTGGGGCTTCAAAGACTATGTCTAAGATTTCCAAAGGGGTCCTCACTTCCATTCAAAATATTTTTAGGGGCGCACCAATGAAAAAAAATTGAAAACCACTGTTCTACAGCATTTGAAAACCACTGCTCTACAGCATTTGAAAACCACTGCTTTACAGCACTGACCAAAACAGGGCCACAGGTGTGCAGATGGAGACCCCTATTCAAAGTCCACTAGAGCTGGGTGGGTACCAAATTTTCAGTTTCAAGGGAACTTCCACAAGTATGATTTTTCCCCCCATTCCGAAACCTAACAGAAACAAAAAAACATTAACACTTCTTGTAAAATGAAACTTTGAGGAGGAGGGAAATGTTTCAGGTTGATCGGACGGGTTTGTTTCAACAGAATGAATAGGTTTTGTTCTGATTTTGACTTTTTTTAAAAAAATGATATATTATAGTGTATAATGGAAAATGTTAAAAATTAAAATGAAAAATTAGTTTAAAATGGAAATGTGCTGTGTTCCTTTCCAAAAAGGTCAAAATGGAATGTTTGAACAGTATTGGAATGCTCCATTCCATATATTTTCCCTAAACAAAGTGTTGTCAAAAGCAGTCTGTTTTCATGCCACACTTCACTTCTGACATAAGCATTTCCTGATGGAAAAATGTTCCACTGGAAAATTTCCACTCAACTCTAGCCCCCAAGACTTCTTGGTTATATAGCGGCCCAAGGACTTAATTCAGCATCGCCCTACAACCTATGTAGTTGTTTACTACACTACAAAGCAGGTAGTAATCTATTCCATTTGACACTGGTGTAGGGAAAGAGAGAATCACTAATTCAATTCTACCTGAGGGGCAGGCTGATTTATAGGACTACTGGTCCTGCTGTCTAATTAGATTGTCAGTTCTTTGAGGCAGGGACTGCTTATACTCCTCAATGGGGCCAGTAGTTGCTCCTGTAATGTTAATACAGTGTGAGCTCTTTGGGGCATCTAGCACTATGGGATTCTCGTCCATGACTGGCACCCCTCATGATATCGGAATACAAATTAATAATAAAACAACAGTCTAAGTTTTCCTGGAGCCAAGTTATTCCATAATTTCCCATGTCTGTGTTTCTTGTGGCTTTCTCTGAAGCATCTGATGCTGACCAGTAATGGAATTAGGACTGAGGACTAGACAGAGACTCACTCTGATCTGGTTTGGCAATTCCTGAGTTCATTTGTGGTGGCAATTCTTGTCCCTGCTTGAACCCTGCGGCTCAATTTTCATTGCAGCGGAATATCAATAATAACCACCAGCTCCTGGATCTCTCATTATGATCATTCTGCCTCCCTCAAAAAAACCCTCAGCGACAGAACAATGCTTGATCTTGTCAGCTGGTGTGACACCAGCAACCTTCCCTCATTTGTCAACCCTGCAGCTCAGCAAGAAACATGTGTCAGCAATTCCTCTCTGCTGTAGCTAACAGAAAGATGATGTAGCAACATGTGATTAGTGGAGATCAATATCATCCTTGCTTTATAAAGGAAGCCACCTACAGGTCCTCTTTCAGCCAAGTGGAATTAAGAAGCTGTGCATTTTTCACAGAGGAACAAGACAGAAAGCTTTGTGTAAAAAAAGACGACGAATTTGAGCTTGTGCTTCATAACCAGACCCGACTGCCTGTCTCAATAAGCTCAGGGAACAGCAAGCTTTGCAGCTGCATTCCCTGTCTCACAGTCCTGGCTTTCTCCTAGCCAGATAAGTGTGTCTGCCAAAAGCTTACAAGCACCCAGATGCCCTTCTGTTTTCAAATTCAGCCTTGCGGCATATTTATAAACAGATGCTTGATATATATATATATATAAGGAATTAATCCAGTGACACTGCATCAAATTCCCACCCTGTGCAAAAGACCTGGCCTATAGGCTTATGTGCCAGTTCTCTGTCAAATTAGGACTGAATCATAATACTCAGCTTTTTTTATACAGCACTTTTCACCTGGCTTTACAAAGGAGGTCAGTATCATTATACCCATTTTACAGATGTGAAAATAGAGGTGCTATGCAGTGAAGTGACTTGTCATCCAGCAGCCCATGGGCAGAGCCAGGACTAGAAGCCAGGTCGTTTGTGCACCAGTCCAGTACTCTATTCACAAGGCCACTGAAGTGGATGGGCTTCATAGGTGCCAACTTCATAGGGAAAAATTAGTGGGTGCTCCACAGGCTGGCAGCCAAGCTCCTCTCCTCCCCCAGCCCATTTCCCCTGAGCATGCCACATCCCTGTTCCTCCGCCTACTTCCCAGCACTTTCCACCTGTTTGGCAGTGTTAGCATGCTCCAGGGGTCAGGGGAGGAGAGGAGCAGGAGCGTGGAACACTCAGGGGAAGAGGCAGGAAAGAGACAGGGCTGGGGTGGGGATTTGGGGAAGTAGTTGGAATAAGGGCAGGGTGGGGGCAGAGATGAGGCAGGGACTTTGGGGGAAGGAGTTGGAATGGGGATGGGGCCTTGAGGAAAGGATGGAGTGGGAGCAGGGCCGGGGCAAAGGGTGGGTGGATCAAGCACCCAGGGGAAAGAGGGGAAGTTGGCACCTATGATGGGCTTTATATTGACCTCTGCATGGGGTGAATTCCACTTATAGATTCTGATCCTGCACCGCTGAAGTTAATGGGAACATAAGAATGTCCATAATGGGTCAGACCAAAGATCCAGCTATCCCAGTGGCCAGTGTCAGGTGCTTCAGAGAGAATGAACAGAGCAGGGAATCACTGAGTGATCCACCCCCTGTTGCCCATTCCCAGTTTCTGGCAAAGAGATGCTATGGACACTTCAGGTCATTTAGCCATTCGCTTCAATAGAAACTGGCTCCCAGGACTCCATCCTGCCGTGTGCTCTGCACCCTTGCAAGCGTTTAAGTTTTAGAATGTAGATACTCAACATTTCTTAAAGTTAGGCGGGTGTGTATGTGCTTTGCTGGATCAGGCTAGAGAGCTCAGCTCTGAGCAGCACCAAGCCTTTAATTGCCATTCTCAAGGTCGCATGCACAGGCCCAAATTAAGGCTGTCCCAAGATGGAGTTGCTCAACGGACCAATGGAGGACTGTACATGGATATGCATTGTCCTCCCACTCCCGTGTTCTCCAGTAGGAGATGGTTATAATGCTGCAGCATACTGTCCCTGGCTGAAGTTCACCCCAGAGCAGAGCGTTAGGCCAAGGCAGGGCTGAAGAGACACTCAGGGATTCATAGGCACAGGGATGAATTCAATGCACAAGGATGAAAGTCAGCCTCACAAACCTCACTGAACTCCAGAGCACTCTCCCATGCCCTGTTAATGGAAGCTCCAATGCAGACCTGGGACCACTGATTCCAATTCTGCCCTCAGATGCTCATGGTCCCAAAGGGATTAAGCTTGCCCCTTCAAGGAAAAATCTGTCCCATCTTGTATACTGCATTGCTGCAGCTGAAAATTAAAGTGAGAACCACCAGTGTCTGTGGCCTGTCAGTGCTACCGGATAATTCACACCAGTCATCTTTTTATGTACAAGATAGCTCAGTCCATTGCAGGGACTTTGGAGACAGGAGGAAAAAATAAGGATAAACAAGAAAGAGTCCCAGTGGATTCCCCTCCTCAAAAGTACATTTTTCCTATCTCTGTATTCTGAGCAAAGGGATATGCATGCAGGGCTCAGACAGCAAAGGGAGCCTTTCTTCTGTGGGCTGCCATTTCAAAACCAGCACATGTTGATAGCAGCTGAAAGTCATTACTGTCTTACAGTGGTTACGCATCCTGAGTGTGGACAGGTTTCCACACCAAAATTAGATACTAAGACGAGAGATGAGATGAGATGGGTGACCTTGGACAAGCCACTTCAACTCTCTCTGCCTCAGTTTCTCCACTTGTAAAATGGAGATCACGTTTCTGACCTCCTTTGTAAAGTGTTTTGAGATATAGAGCACTTATCTGCTGTAGATTAGCTAGCTAGATCTATATGTCACTTTCCCAGCACTGCATGAAGGAAAACTGTGAGAGGTCTTGCCCATGCTATGTTTATTCAGCTGGCTGTATGGCTACAGCTAGTGCTCTGCCTCCTCTCAGATTCATAAAAGCATTTCAGTGTGTCAGAAATAACTGTATTTCTAAAGAGATTTATGTATTAAAGAAACAGCTGATCCCTGGCAAGTTGAATTATCAAAACATTGATGTGAACTCCTTTGTTTCATTCTGGAAGAGCATGAATGGTTTATGGGAATGTCTTAACCTGTCTTAGAATCTGCCTGGGACACGCCAAAGTAAAGAAAAAAATAAATCAGTGAATTGGAGATAGCATTTAGCAGCAAATTATCAGTGTCCTTCTGTATTCCCAAAAGGTTGCTGCATTAGAGAAACCAGCTGAGTTAGGGAAGGAATTTAGTTTCTTCTGTTCTCTTAGTGAGGAGAACACTGTGCTACTTAGGGCCAGGTTTACACTAGTGGGGGGCGGGTTGACCTAAGATATGCAACTTCAGCTACGTGAATAGCGTAGCTGAAGTCAGCACATCTTAGGTCAATTTACTTGGCGTCCTCACAGAGGCAGCAGGCTCCCCCATGGACTCCACTTGTGCCTCTCGGCAAGCTGGAGTCCTGGAGTCGACGGGGAACGCCTTTGGGGATCGATTTATCGTGTCTAGATGAGACACGATAAATCGATCCCCAATAGATCGATCAGTACCCACCAATCTGGTGGGTAGTGAAGACCAGCCCTTAGATACATATCGAATATCTTGAAGGAGAGGGAGGTGCTGCAAATAATAAACATTATCCTAGTGCTTAGGAGCCCCAGTAATGGACCAGAACCCTGCTGGGCAATCCACTTTACAAACACAAAACAAAAAAATGGTCTCGCCCCAATGAGCTTACTATCTCAAGATACAACTGGCACAGTCAGACAAATGTGGGGGAGCCCAAAGAAACAAGATGACAGTATTGCCCAGCAATCTATGTATATCCATCTTCTTACATGGCACTAATCACTAAAGAATCCCAACACCTGGTGAGGTAGGGAAGCATTATCCCCATTTTACAGATGGTGAAGTGAAGTACGGAGTATATTAACCTGCCTCTTATCACAATTCAACATCCTTAATAACTTTCAAGACATTTACTCTTATTGTTACTCTTAGTTGTATTACAACAGTACACAGAGGCCCCCTGCCAACCAAAATCAGGTCCCCTTTTGCTAGATACTATACAGACACATAATAAGAGTCCCTGATCCAAAGTGTCCAACAAGACTTAAGCATGCACTTAGTTCATATATGTTTCAATGCTTTGCTGATTTGGGGCCTCAGTGTCGAGCGGTTAAGTAGCCAGCACTGGGTTTGACTTCAATGGGACAAACACAGGCTTAAAATTAAGCATGTGCTTAAGTGCTTTTACTGAATAGGGATCTTAACTACATGTTTAGAATGAAGCATGGGCCTAATTGCGTTGCTGAACAGGGATGGAAGCATATGCTTACAACTATGTTACCAAGTAGCTTTTACTAGGAAGTTTCTGGTTTTGGCAAGTTCCAAGCAAAAATAAACCAAACTAAACTATTCCTTGGCCTGTTGTTGCCAAACCTTATTTACTCCTCCATAGAAAAGGCTATTGCTTAAAGAAGGAGATGAGCCTTTAGTGCAAGACTTATCTAAAAGACTCCACAGTGGGCGAAATGTACAAGATTAAAGTAAAACAATGGTATGAACAACAGAGGGAGATGTGAAGGTTTAGCTGGGAGGGTGTGTGTTGGGGACAGGTTTTATGTGTTGTTGAGGGCAGTTTTATATGAGCCACAGGAATAGGCTTAAGAGCTAGACTTCCCCAAAGCTTGGAGATGTTCAAACCAACCTCTACATTTTCATGTGTAAAGTCCCTCAAGGTAAAGAGAAGACAGGACTTGGCTGTAATGAATACAAAAAGGAGCTTCTTTAACGGCTGGTGCGGACAGACACCATGGTTCTCTCTGGCTAGCTGTAGCTCACTCCAAACGATTAACACA
Organism: Dermatemys mawii; assembly: GCA_007922305.1. Taxonomy (NCBI): domain Eukaryota; kingdom Metazoa; phylum Chordata; order Testudines; family Dermatemydidae; genus Dermatemys; species Dermatemys mawii. The sequence goes on from ML677387.1 coordinate 8,479,802, forward strand.
GCTTGAGCTGCCTGGCATCTTTCTAAGTCCTAGCCTTGACTCAGAAGAGACCGTTAACTCCACTATACTAGGAATGCAGAAAATGTTAATTGTTATTGTAAGTTTCTGTCTGTATAAACTTTATTAATGATTTCTTCCCCTGCATGCAAATTCCAGCAACTCTAGCGTCATAATTAAATTAGCATTGTTTATGTGTTAGAGTATTTAAAGTCTGAAATTACAGGCAATAACTATAAAAGAGAGTGATAACTAATGCTGATAACTCCTTCCTGCAGAAACTGGGCCGAAGCAGAGCAGTAACGACAGTTTTTATTCACAACAGCTACTTTATGTTACTCATTAAGGTAATTTTTATTATCACAAACAACTTATAAACAGTAGAGTTAGGTTATTCGTGTTCATATTTGAAATTCTACAGTCTTTAATCATTACTATCGTGACACTGAGTTACATCATGGGCACAGATCTGATACAAAAACGGTCTGGTCCAATGGCTAGGGCCGCAGACTGGGACCCAAGAGTCCTGCATTTATTCCCAGCTCTGCACCTGACCAGCGACATGACCTTGGATAAGCCTCCTCCCCCTTAGTTTCTTGCCTATTTTGACCCCCATCCTGCAAAGACTTATGCATGGTGCTTAATTTTATGCCCTGTGAACAGTTCCACTGCTGTCAGGTCTGGATAGAACTCCGCTTACCCATGCTCAGCCAAGAATCTCAACTAAGAAAACTTCTCACACAATTTTGGCCAAAAACAAGAACAACAAAAAAAATGTAGTGGAACCACTTATGTTGTAAAACCCGGGGGTACAGCTTTTAAATCTTCAGTGGTTTTTTTGTTGTTGTTTTTTACCAGGGAACAAAGCTTTAAATCACAGAGACTACAATAAAATTGCTTTTGCTTTAAAAAAAAACAGGGACTTGTACACCACAAAGTTGAGGGTGGGGGATCAACATGACCAGACTATAGAGACCATGAAATCTGTTAGCCCTCCAAACTTCTGAATATTAGCAGCTTGAAAGGAAAGGACTTAACAAATATGCCTTGATCTGGTTTTCTGTTTTGTTAAATGCTGGATTTTAATCTTCTGTAACAGACATGCCAAACCTGCAAAAAACCTGCATAAATTGGACTTGTTTATGGGCTTGTGAGTTGCTGTGCAAATCCATAGGCTCAGTCTACACTTAAAAACTAGATCAACCTCACTACTTCGCTCAGTGCTGTGAAAAATGTTGTGCCCTGAGTACCACGGTTAGGTCAACCTGATCCCCAGGGTAGATGCAGCTAAGTCGCTGGAAGAATTCTGTTAACCTAACTCCTGCCTCTTGGAGAGGTGGCTCAATGACATGAAAGAAAGACCCCTTCCATCGAAGTAGAAAGCTTCCATGTTACCGTGTCATGTGACTGGGGCACGGCTAGGAGTTGGAGCAGGTCTCAGGCTCAAAGATCATAGCAGGAGTCAGGCCTAGTGGTTAGGACAGGAGTTGGTAGCCAGGAATTGGAACCCAGGGTCAGAGCTGGAGTCAGTGATCCAGTGCCAGAGCTAAGGGTCAGAACTGAATTACCTGGAGTCAGGCAGGAGTAAGGCTGGGGCCAAGACAGGAGCAGAGCGGGATACAATCAAGTCCCATCACAGCCATGGGCTAACGCCTTGAGTAACTACTGAACTGCTATTGCTGCTGGTCTTAAGGGCCGGTCTGCTGACTCTTCCAACTGAACAGGGAGGGTAGCCAGTCAAGCAGCCTGCTATAGGCCAGCTGTGACTACCAGCACCACTGCAGGCCCTAATTCCCGCCATGCCGCGCTACAGGGACAGAGCTGCAGCACAGTAGATGTAGTGTAGACCAGACATTCTCAAACTGGGATGGGGTCCCCCGGGGAGGCATGGAATGTATTCGGGGAAGGGGAGAAGCATTAGAGAGAAACCGCATACATTTCACCCCTCAGCAATGACTGACTAGCAATGCTGATTCCTCCGGATCTATCAGGCCCTCGAATAGCGCTGTGCATTTTGATGGATTTCTGTTAAGCTTGCATGGCATTATGCGAAGTCGTTGCCATCTGTACATGAATCTGTTTGCTACGGCGTGGTGTACATATTTAATGGTGAGCATCAACCACAATGGCAGTTTTGCTTTTGCTCTTATTACAATGGATTGTTGGCTCTATTTGAATCAAGGCCTTGCTGTTTTTACTATTTAGTGAGAGCAGCATTTTCATTTTTTTGAAATCAGTATATGTATTTGGGGTGGGGTGGGGTGGGGGCTAAAACTACTCCAAACACAAAGAAGGGGGCACATTTGAGAACCACTGGTGCAGACATACCCATAGTGACTGACAAGTCCCTGAAGAATTTACAACTTAGAGAGAGAGTCACAGGGTGAGAGGGGAATGAGCGGTGAAATGGCCAAGATCACACAGCAGGTCCGTTGGCAGAGCCAGCGTAAGCAGGTAGGTCTCCAATCCAGCATGCTATCTGCTAAACTATGTCACTTCCCCGGCACAAGCGGGATTTGAATCCATTTAGTTAAAGGCATCCATTTTGCTGGCTCTCTCTCTCTCTCTCTCTCAGCATTTATATTGCACACATTACCCTGTTGCCTGAGTGCCTGTTCCAGGAAATCATTTGGAGAGCAGCGAGGTCACCCAATGTCCATCCAGTCAATTATTTTAGGAGTGGTTGGAGATTTCCACACTTGCAAAAGTAGTTTCTTGGCAGCCAATAGAGCTCGGAGGAGATTTCCCTCTTCATCAGGACGTAGATCTTTTTACTGACACCCCTGAATGTTTGACGGTCGCTTGGAAGTTCTGCAGGGAGGAAAAAATCCCAACCTTTATCAGCTAGGCTAGAGAATGAGTTTTTAGCTGCTACTGCCACCTTGGTTTTCAGCAAGACACAGGGGAAAACGTATTGACCAACAAGGTTCTTATTCACCCTTGCCCTGTACAGTATGGAGTCATTTGCCTCAAAGTCCGTGCTTGGTAGTGCTTCATACCCGCTTTGCGCTCCAAAAGGTGTAGGGCAAGGCAGAATAGGGTCCTTGGATTTTATCTTGGGATGGGCTGAATGCCTGTAACTCCTTTTGACTTCAGGGCAGTTATGTGTTGCTCATCGCTTTGTAAGGGGCACTCCACACCTTGCAGAATTGAGCTCTCAGGGATCAAGTGCATGGTTAGCATAAACCCTACATAAGGGGAAGCCTGTAGCTGTGCTGGTCCAGGAGTAGGGCAGGGGCAGAATGGTGACTCCAAGTCACAGGTTGGTCACTGGTTCTGTCCTTTCTCCAGCGTGGAAATAACTTGCAGAGATTATTTCCCCTTCAGCATCAGCTCAGCTGGTGGCTGGATTTTACCTACTCCCCTCCCATATGTATGAGCAGTAAACCCCCATGGAGGTTTCTTTCCACTCCCAGCCTGTGCTGTAACCTGCAATGCATGCAGCCCAAGCAGGGGAATATGGACCATGTAAAGAAGGTCGCAATTTCACCCTTATTGAATTTTGATTGTTCAAAATCTGGATTGGGATCTGAACCATGCGGTTCAGCCCCTTTCCTCATTGCTGCAGCTTTTACACTCAAATAATGTAAATTTCCAGTTTATTGGTATTATTCCCTATGATGCTCCTGAAAGGCATTGAGCCGGCAGCTGTGGGAAATAAATGAGTGGTTTATTTTCAGAGCAAGTATAACATGGGCAGCAGCAGAGCCCAAGTCCCTCACACTATCTGCACCAGTGTACTCTAGCTCATCCATGACTGGGCTAAATTCCAACCGGTGAACTGAGAGTGATCAGTGCCATATCCCATTATCGGTCCTTGGAGCCATGCAATCCCTTCAGTTTATGAGCTGTAAAAAATGTACTTCTGCCTAGTGGTTTCCTAGGTCCAGGATTTTCTCCACTGAAGTCAACAGAGCTACGCCAAGATACACTAGCTGAGTACCTACTGCATCCTACAGGAATTTCAGGGTTGCTTGAAGATACACTTACAACACAGACATCTACTACTACAACCAGAAATAATATTCGTGTCAATGGATTCTAAATACGGAACGATCAAATCTCATTGAGTGAGGCATACACTGGCGAGCACAGGGTCGAGACAGATTTTTTTTCCCTCTATGTAGATTCATAAATTTTTAAGAGACCATATGATCTGAGGGGGAGGAGCGAGGGCACGGCAGACTCAAGGGAGCAGGCAGGAAAGGGTGGAGTGGGGGCAGGGCCTATGGCAGAGCCAAGGGTTGAGCAGTGAACACCCCCCACCCCCGGCACATTGGAAAGTTGGTGCCTGTAGCTCCAGCTCTGGAGCTGGTGCCTATACAAGTAGCTGCATTTTAATATCTGAAGAGCCGCGTGTGCTTCTGGAGCCATAGTTTGGCCACCCTTGGCATAGGTTATAGTGCAGATCAGAGCTAAGTCTCTGAACGACGTGAACTTTTCACACCCCTGAGTGACGTCGCTCGATCATTGCAAGTATTGACCAGCCATTACCCAAGGACACACAACAAGTCACTGGGAGAGCAGGGAATAGAATCCAGTCCCCTAACTTCTAGTCTCTTACAAGATCCATTTCCATATCTGAATACTTGATTTGTGGGTCCAATTCCATGGACTCCTAGAGACATACTTGCTCCATTTACATGATTGTCTGCCTGATCAGGGGGTTCAATTTAACATGCTACACAACAATTACTTGTGGGTTCAAGACTTCAGGCATGACATTGAGCCCACAAAATCACAGCTCAGAAGGAGACCCTTTTTAAATGGGGGCCTGTGTTCTTTCCATTAAAAAAGACCCAATAATAATGGTCTATCTTAAACTGGTCTGCATTCACTGTGGCCCTCACAATATCTTTACCAAGTTGATTATTAATTTCAAGAAACAGCAAAGAAAGGTTGGGAGTATATTTCCACTTCCAAGTTTTATTTGTTTGAATGTGAAACCTATACTCAGGCACAGCAAGCAGAAGATTGGTTGACACAGCAGTGGCAGTAGAAGGTAGTGGGTTACTCATATAGGTTCCTTAATCTCTAAACCAAAGCTAAAATTGCTTCATCCAGAAACATTTTCTTTTCATTCCAGGAAACCTAAGCCCACACCATTTCATTCCCCAATTTTATTTTTAGGAGACTTGCTTTTGTTTGCACAGATATCATTTTCCAATCCTTGCTTGGCAGATACCACTGTGAAATATACTAGATATTCAAAAAGCACAGTGAGTCCTGAAATTAAGCCCCACACCGCAGTACATCTGTATGAAACAAAGTTGTAATCATTCTGCTATTACATTGCTATATTCAGAAGATACATGTTTATGAACAGCAGATTGTTTTGTCCCGTTCCTCCTTCATAGCTGTGATTGGTATCATTTAGTGGAAGAAATCTCTGTGCAGGGGGAGAGAGAAGAGATGAATATCCATCATACATTGACCGTTTGCGTTCAAACTGGCCCGTATCTTGTTTTAAGCCGAAGATCTCTTTCTGCATCTGTCTCTCAACTACAGTTTACGGCTCATCTGTGCGGGAGACAGAGCCTTCCCAGGGGCCAGTTTGTGCCTGTTGAATGAACTCCCATGAGAACTAAGGACTATCACGAAGTTTATCCCTTGTGCTTCAAGTGCAAGTCTCACTTCTCTGAACCCCATCTCTGATATAAACGCATGTAGATAAAAACAACAACAAAACCCCTACCGAAACAAAACCCTCCACTGCACACACAATGTCCTTGGGGAGAGGACAAAGGAAATGATCCACATGGGACAGTGTCAGTCACATTGCTTAATGCATCACTGGAAGGCGCTCACATACTACCGTGATGAGCTTGGTAGAATAGAACAGAATAGAACTTCTTTCCTCTCTTCTAGCTGTTGTGCTGGCTGCAGACTACCTGAAAATACCACTCTGCTGGGATAATTGATCACACTTTTAATACTAAGAATGCTTCTAATAATTAAGGTTTTGCTGAGAAGAGGTACATTTTCCCCCTCTAGAAGCCTGATTTCAGAATACGGAGAAAATGGAACAGAGTGGTGCCTAACATCGGTTTAATCTATAATACAACATTCTCCAACAGTCTTGCCATCATTCATAAATTCAGTAAATCCTCATCATAAAACACTAACCATTTCTGGTTAATGTATTATTTATCATTGCTGTGTTCATTTACTTAGTCCAGTGTCTGTGTGCTGTAGGTTAGTAAAGTCTCTCTCTATGCAGTGTATGCAGTGTTGGGAAGCAGAGGAGTTAAAAGGCCAGAGGGAAAATATGGAAATGACTGATTTATTTATATTTATGAGTCAAAGATGAATTTGTGCACCAGACTCCCTGTTACTTTGCTCCTGCTCTGAGATTTAACCCACTATTGCACTTCCTGGGTACAACCTTCATCCTTTTGGAGTCAGGGGGAGTTTTGCCATTGACTTTCAGGGGCCCCTGTATTCAGAGGCTCACCCAGTCCTGGTGTATATTAGAGCAGACTGGGGGAGGTTACATGACAATAGCCTGGACATATGCAGTGATTTGCACCAGTGCAAAGTGAGAATTGCAGTATTTTATACCCTTTTGGCACTGTTGTAAGTGACCTTGTAACTCACTCAGTGTTACAAGTCCCCCACTGCATTGATCCACAGAGAATATGAACTATTATAGCCCCCAGCTACAAAGCCATGTGTAGCAGCTCACACATTTAAGTTCTGGATATCCCTGGTTCAATCCCCGGTGGGTCAGCCAAAAGCTCCTCCAGCATTTGAACTCCTGAGAGTCTTGGATGGTTGAGACGAGCTTCCTTTGAGGAGCAGCAGAAGTGTGTAACCTACTCATGAGCACAGATGGCAGCTGTCACAACTGCACAAGGTGTGGAGCAACAGTGAATTGTGCGCTGATGTTTGTGTCTCCTTAAAATGGAGCAGCAACAAAATCTCAGACTATCTATGAAAGAGTCATCTGTGTAGGAAGTTCTGACAGCATGCCCGAGGCTTGAAGAGATGGGCAGGGTTTACCGTACTGGAAAGAGGACTCAATCATAGTTAGCTACATGACTACCCAAGTGAGCAATTTAGGGAATCCCACATCCTGGACTAGATTCTCATCAATAGCAGTGTGTCCTTATCGCTGCTGTTGTCAGACCTAAGACCCCACCAGGCAGTTTGCAGTGATTCATCACCAATGCAGTCCTCTTGTAAGAGGTTTCTCTGAATGTCTTTCCTATTTATAACCGGTGTGAAATGAAGTTAAATTAAAAAACAAAACACAGCAACCCTTTGAGAAATCAAGCTGACGAAACTTAGCTTAATTAGCATCTGGCTGTGTTCTCTGTAGCTTCCTGATAAAAAGCCATACTCCAATTCATGCACAAGATGATATGGGGGGGAAGGATGGATGTTTTCAGGAAGATGCCCAATCTTCCCTTTTTCTTTGCTACCTGAGTTACCCATTTCCTAGCCTCTGTTTGCCAGAAACAGGGACTGGGAGACAGAGGATGGATCACTTGATGATTCCCTGTTCTGTTTATTCCCTCTGGGGCACCTGCCATTGGCCTCTGCTGGAAAACAGGATACTGGCTAGATGGACCATTGGTCTCTGTCCCATTATGGCTATTCTTATGAGTTAACAACAATCACAGTCAACTTTCCCAAGGTGTATGATTCCTCCTCACTGCAGACACGCCCTTGACATGAGATAAGCTTCAAGACACAGAGCATTTAGAAAGGCAATGATGATTCACCAATTCAAAGATAGGAGGCTAGTCCATGAAAACGTAATGCTGTGGTGCCACAGGGTAGATCTGTAATGTACTTACAGCTCAAGTAGACATACCCAAGCTAGGTTTAACCATGTTTGCTTGGGTCATGGGGTAGTTAAACTGCAGCCACAGGGGCTTCAGCTCAGGATGGACAAGCCTGCCTGGGGGCCAGCTCACTGCCACAGCTTCAGTGCTCTGGGACATGAGAAAGCTAGATTGCATTATAGATATGCACAGTGAAGGTGTAGGAAGGAAACATCCTTCCAAAGTACACTGCAAGCGCCAACTGATTAAGGCACTGATCCAACAAAGCATTTAAGCACATGCTTTACTTCAAGAACTCAAGCAGCCTCAGGCCCAAATCTTACTCCCACTGGAGTGAATGGCGAAACTCCCAGCAACAAAAAGTTTTCAGCAGCACTTACAGAAGGGCCCAGTGTTATTAGCTGAGGAGAGGTTCTAAGAGTAGTCTCAGAGCTGTTTTACATCTCAGCCTGTGATTTTCTCATACTGAAGAAGGATCAATAGGAGACTATTGACCACAGGAACAGATGGCGTGAACTCAACTAAATGCAGTAACTAAAGGAAAGAACACTTACAATTGGCATGGGGTGCCTGCAGGCAGACTTAATACTTAAGTAACAGAGATATCCCTGAAATTAAAAATGGTGCTTTGCATTTACATCCAAGGATCTTTCTCCTGCAGATCTCAGTGTGCTTTAAGATACATTCAGCTTCACAACGCCCCTGTGAGCAGAGCTGAGTCATTATAGTGAACAATTCATTGGGCAAATTCAATTTGAAAACTGATCTCTAGTCTCATGAATCTGGTGAAATACTTGATTGATGTTGTCATAAGTGTGAAGTAGCCTAGAATTATTGTTTACCTGTAAGGGGTTAAGCTAAAGGTAACCTGAGAGGTGGACAACTGACCAATGAGAAATTCCTCAGGAGACAAAGGATTTTAAGTTTCAGTTTCTCTCCGGGTCTCTCTCTGTTCACCTCGGCTATGGGATGAACACAGCTATGTCTTTCACTATAACTATAAGATTCTATCAAGTACTGCAGTCAGTAAGTTTACCTTCTTTTTATCACTTGGAGGGTTCTCAGTGGTGAGTGTTGGCTGGGCGCTTCTTGATATTGTAAGCTTCAGCAGAGATATCAACTGTGGGAGAAAATTGCCTCGGGAGAGAGGTTTGGTTTCTGAATCCTTTTGTTGATTATGGTAGATGCTGTTCTATTGATGGTTATAAGGGATTTATTCCTTTCTTTTTTCTTTTATTAAAATCTTTCTTTTAAGAAGCTGACTGCTTGTTTTTCATTGTGTAAGATCCTGGTTTTGGATCGGGCACGTCTCGCAGGATCAGGCGAGGTTTGGGGGGTTTTTTCTCTCAAGCTTCCCAGGGAAGGAAGAAGTTTGGGGGGTTAGTGGAAAGGGAAAGAAGGGTCCCAAACTACCCTAGACCTAGTTTGGTGGTGGCAGCGTACCAGGTCCAAATACAGAAGAATTTGTGTTCTGGGGAAAAACATTTTAACCCAAGCTGGTAAAATAAGCTTGTGGGGGTTATTCCTTTTTTCATGCGGGTTCCCACATCCGTACCCTAGAGTTCAGAGTGGGGAGGCAATCCTGACAGATGTTTTGTGCAAATGTATTTAATCCTTTTTCTTTTTTTGGAAACATATTTCAGTCCATGGATTGTTTGAGAGTAGAGCCTGTTACTCTCAAACAGGAAATCATCTAAAGTGAGATTTTCAGTAAACCCTAAAATATGAAATGTGAATGTGAAATGCCCAACTCACACTGAATTTCGACCAGGTTTGAGTGCCTAATTTAGGACTCAAATTGTAAAAGAAGGCTCAGATTTTCAAAGGAGCCTTTCTCTTTTAAGAAGTTATTTGCCTACAGGTTGCCTATTTGAAGTATTTGTTCCTGCTTCCAAGCAATTAGACATGTCACACAATGCCCCATCCCATAGCATCACCTGGTGGCAAGACTCGACATTGCTTTGCTCTGCCTCAGTTTCCCCATTTAGACTTGAACAGGGACATCACACACTCATTTTGACAACAGTCTGTTTCCAATAGGGTCCCGAAAGGGATCAGTTCTTGACCCTACACTATTAAACATTTTTATGAATGACCTAGAAGAAAAAAAATCACTGATGAACTTCGCAGAGGACACAAATTGCAGGAGTATTAAATAATGGAGATGTCAGGTTACCGATTTCGATCATTGGGTAAACTGGGAACAAAAAAATATGCATTTTAATATGGCTAAGTGTAAATGTGTAAATCTAGAAACAAAGAATCTAGAAACAAAGAATATCAGCCATACTTACAGAATGTGGTACTCTATCATGGGAAGCAGTGATTCTGAAAAAGATTTGGGCGTTGCAATGGATGATCATCTGAACATGAGCTCCCAGTGTGATGCTGTGAGCAAAAGAGTTAATGTAATCATGGGATGCATAAACAGGAATTCTGAGTAGGAGTAGAGGAGTTATTTTATCTCTGTATTTGGCATTGGTGTGACCACTGCTGGGATACTCTGTCTACTCTGGTGCCCATAATTCAAGAAGGATGTTGACAAATTGGAGGGGGTTCCGAGAAGAGCTACGGGAATGATTAAAGGATTAGAAAACATGCCTTATATAGATAGACTTACTTTATTTGTGCTGAAAGAGAATGTTAAGGGTGACTGGATTATAGTCTATAAGTACCTACATGAGGAATAAATATTTAATAATGGATTCTTCAACCTAGTAGAGAAGGGTAGCACAATCCTATGACTGAAAGATGAAGCTAGACAAATTCAGACTGGAAATAAGGCATACATTCTTAACGCAAGAGTAATTAACTATTGGAACAATTTTTTTAAGGGTCGCGGTGGACTCCCCACCACTGACAATTTTAAAATGAACATTGGATGTCTTTTCTAAACAATATGCACTAGGGAAATATTTTTGGGGAAGTCCTCTGGCCTGTGATGTACAGTAGGTCAGAGAAGATTATCACAATGATGCCTTCTGGCCTTAGAATCTCAGATGAAGTCCTCAGCGTCCAAATCTGACAATGCCCAATGGACTACAAATCATAAACAGAGGATTGTCTGCCCCTGTCAAGGATCCTCTTCAGTTATGACCTTCAGCAAGGGTCCCACCATGTCCTTATTAAACATAAGAAGACATACATTTGCTTCCTTTTCTCAGCACCCCCTCTGTGAGCTCTTTGCTGCTATGCTCTGGCTCTGCAGATTTTTTCTTTGCTCTTTTAGCAAGCTTTTTGGCTTTCTACTGGGAGGTCCTTATTTCCCCAGCAGGTTCCCACTGCCTGCCCTTCAATGGCAACTCTGGTAGCTTCTATCTGGCAATTCCCCGCTGCTCCTGCTCCCCTTTCCGTACTGACAAAAGCCCCCCCCCTCCTCAGTTACATCTGATCAATGATAGGGCTGGCTGGCCTGGGCCTGAGCCTCCTGCCCCAAAGGGGCAGTCCACCCGGTTACAGCATATTTGATATGAACATATGTCAACCTATGGATTGCTCACAACCACTTTGCTGCAAGTCTTACTTTGAGCAGACTCTGCTTGTAATTTGATGTGCATGCTGGGTGATTGGTCACCTAACTCACGCCATATCTGCGAGGCAGACAAGCATCATCATTAGAGCTGGGCAAAACCTTTCTGACATAACAGTGTGCTGTAGAAAAACACTGATTTGACAAAATTGGAACATTTTTTCAGTACCTACTGATTGAATATATTGATTTTTAAACACAGCAAATCCTGATTCTTGGCTGGGGGCATAGACTAGATAACCTTTGTGGTCCCTTTTAACCCTATGGCTCTATGATTCGATGGATTGAAACTTTTGCAGAGAATTATCAGAATGTTTCATGTCAATTTTATCATTTGCCTATAAAATATAAAGTCAAATGAAACTTTAAATTAAGATTGGAATAAAATATTTTCAGAATATTTAATTTTGAGAAAATGCTGAGATTTTGGCTTTTTGTCCAGGAGTCATCTGATTGCATCAAATATCATGAGACTCATGACAAAATACCAGAGCGGGCAACAGATAAACTGAGGTGCAGGGAGCATACGTGACTTGCCCAACGTCCACAGTAAACTACTGGCAGAACCAAGACTGGAACCCAGGAGCACCCTCTCTAGTTCCAACCGCTATGAGTAATTGCTTCTTTATCTAAGAGATGATCAAAACACCAGGGAACTTTTAAATAAGGAAAATATGTTGAATATAAAATTCTGTGATATAAAAAAGTAAAGAACACTCTCGAAAAGCAATTAAAAAGAAGAGCTACAATGCTGGACTGAAGGGAGGGAAATCATTTTCTGAAGCAAATCAGTTCTGTTCAGATGTAGATAACACATCCACATGACACGGGTAAACTATAACAGTTTGCTGGCAACTGCCAATTCACAATTGCTACCAGTCTCTTAATCAATGTTCCACTGCCATTGGCATAAGATAACTTCATCCATGTCCTTGTCAAAGTGCAGAACATTCAAGACATAAAATATAGACACATATATACACTTTATTCTCTCCTTGGAGAATTTATGTACCGTTACATTCCATTATTTTTTTTTTCAGCTGAACATTTAAATAACGTTGAATCAGTGATCACTAAACCAAACCTTTTTTTTGTTCAGCAAGGTGAAGTTCTTTGACCCCTCCCATTCCTGCCTCCAGGCTCTTGTAAATATATGACAAATCACCCTATAATGCTGATAAATTATTACTGTTATGCCTCAACTTCTAATTAAATGTTTGGAAATGGCAGCTGATGAATCATATTTCTGGCAACTGGCATCAGTTTCTAACTCTAGTATGTAAGATTAGATCTTTAAAATTCAAGGAGAAAAATATGCCAGCATTCAAATCGCGCAGTCGTGTGATCATCTGTTTGCATGCAACATCATGGCTTATGCGCAAAATGCGCGGAACGATCAATTAAATATACTGGTTCACAATAAAACCCACCTCATGGCATCCCTGACACATAACTGGGATTCTGCAAGACCAAAAGCTGTGTTTTTTTTTTTAGAAAATACTCCCCCCACATACATCTTATAATTAGCCTTCGGAACTCATTGTCACAGGAAATTGCAAATGTCCCAATTTTTAACAGTTTTTAGGTTCTTAAAGAGGCAGATCAACCACAACAGGATTTTTCAACAGTGTCAGGTTTTTGAAAGATTAGGAAACCTTAATGCTTTGGGCTGTTCTGGCTCTAGGGCCCCATTATGGGGAGGGCAAGTAGTTATTTTTAGACCCTTGGTGTTGTTATTTTTAAAAAATAAAGGTTAGTTAGACCCCTTGGAAAACCTTGGCTATTTAGAGTTTTTAAAAGAATAAAACTTGGCTACTGAGTCAATATTTTACTGTGATTTATAATTTATATAAAAGATGAGGACTCTCTGATTTACTGCTATTATACTGCTTAGCTGGACAACTTTGTACATATTTTGGCCTTTTTGATAACAATTTGGAGACGCTTGAAGATCATTTTTGGGGAAAGGTTACCCTTCCTACTTCCCTTCCTCCTCCAATAGTGCCCAGCCTGGATTTAGAACACGATCCAACCTCAAATGAATCGTATTATACATCTATAGAGGGGTTTAGAGCTTAGTGATGGGATTAATTTTATTGGGTGTTTAGGAAAGAATATGCCATGATACAAATCATCATTCATACCTCTAACAATACAATAGTAACAAATATAATAATCGACTGGTTTTTTTTAAAGAGTGACATTATTCAGTGATGCAGTGTAGTGGCAGCCATGTCGGTCCCAGGATATTAGAGACACAAAGTGTGTGAGGTAATATGTGTTACTGGACCAACTTCTGTCACTCAGCGTTCTTCTTCAGGTGTCCTAGTCCAATAAAAGATATTATCTCTCCCACTTTGTCTCTCTATTAAGCAAAGGCACAGTCTTCTTTATCTATTGGACAGAGTCGGGGTCATGGATCAGCATCCATGTTGCATTCCCCGTCAATACCTGGACCAAGCTGGGGAAGGTAATGATCCGAGTGGACCAAATTCGGTGATGTACCCTGGTCACATGCTACCTGAGGCATGTTGCACTTACACTAAGAAGAACTGGACAGGGTATTACCATGTTAGAGGAGGAATTTCCTTACACCAGCCATGGTGTTCTGACCTGGGGATTTTCTTTAAGTGAAAAACAATTCCTTCTTTGCTCACTTAACAACCCTACCCTAGCTATTAATAATCAAACATTTTCATGTAATTGTTTCTTTTCAAGTGAGTGTATATTATGCATACTGATACATAGTAGAGAGATCCAGGTATTTAATTCTCTTCTATTTCCTTTTCCATGTACTGGATCTGTTAATTTCCCCAAAACAATGATCTCCCCATATCTTATGAACCATTCCTCCAGTTAGGGGGAATTTAAAAAAAAACATAAACTTTTCCAATAAGAAGGACCAATAGTCTAGTGACTGCTATCAGATGACATTTTAACTCTTGGTTTCTCTGAGTGCGACCATTTGTACTCAGAAGATTTTAATTGCCCAAGCACCACATATCTGAAAAGGAATAACTCTTTGTGATGTCTTGTCACTTTAAATGTTTGGTTGCTCTGTAATCCCTCCTCCTCAGTGAAAAAAAATAAACTCTTTGGTTTTGGTTTCTGTTTTGCTGCCTGAGCCATAAAGAAACAGCAACAAACTGCTGGGTTTCTATCAGCTGCCCCTGTGTCCATCTCCTTCTCAGCTGAGACCAAATATAACTCTCTAAATAGGCAGCACTACAAACTGGAGTGTCTGCAGGATAGTGGTGATGAGAATCCATTGTTAAAAATGACATGGGTATTCATTCCACTTACCTGTGACTAATAAGACTAGAAAATGAAATTCCTAGCAAACCACGAGGTCTCCTTAACAAAACACTTCAGATGGTAAAGCAGAGGACATAACACAATGCCTTTAATATCCTAAGTGAGTTATAGAATATCATTTAAAGTGGAGAACAATCTATTAATCTTAGCAGCTTAGACAGTGAAACCGTAAAACAAAAAACCCTCAAAGTCCGAATGGTTAATCACCCTCTGAAGCTGTGTATGAAATGCATGCCACTCAGTCTGGTGTGAGTTATTTCAAGTACAGCATTGTTGAATCTCCTTAAGTGCTTAAGCTCTGATAGTGAACAATCCAAATAATTAAAACATTCTGCACTTTCATTCAAGGATTTCAAAGAACCTTAAACATGACTGAAGCCTTACACCACTCTTGTGAAGTAGAACATACCCAAGTTCCACAGAATGAGTCAGGGGCAGAAACAGAACCCATAAAAAAAGAGACTTGCCCAACGTCAAACAGCAGAGCCAAGAATAAAGTCCAGGTCTTCTGATTCCTAAGGACAATTCCCTGGCCACTAGACAAGACAGTCTCCCATAAGAATTAACACTCCTGGGCTACTGCACCATAGGTTCGCAATCTTATCCATAGTGTGACCCGCTGTTGCAATAGGACAAAGTTTTGGACACTGCTCCTTCTCCCCCACCACCCCTCCGCATCATTCCACATAGCCATTAAAAAGCCCATTGCTTACTGTCACCACACACAAAGATTCTCCCCAACTATTGGCCTGTGATTAAGCAGGGGAAAGGAAAATATAACAAGCATTATAAGGACTTCTTTTCAGGAAAGAAAGGAGACGGGACATCAAAAAACAGAGGTTTTCTTTGAAAGCATTTTCCATTGCCTCATCTACCTAGCAAAACACTTCACATCAATCTAACTATTCAGGTGCATGAACACAAATTTCAATCCTCTGTTGGATTCAAACCTTATATGAACACTATCACTACACTACCTGAGCACCTGACAAGTAATTTATCCTCACACCACCCTGCTGAGGAAGGCAGTATTATGATCCCCATTTTCAGACTGGAAACTGGGAGACAAAAACATTTTCTGTCTTGCCCAAGGTCACCCAGAAAGTAAGTGGTAGAACTGGGGACTGAATCCAGATTCTCAATGAAGCTACAACAAAAATGTGTTTTTCCCCCTTGGCCTCAACACTATAATTTTCAATTTTTCATCAAAACACTGTAAACTGAAAAAAATAATTGTCAACAGCATCTGAAAATTCTTTTTTTTTTTTTAAATTTCAGACAAACTTTTTCAGGTTTTTGGATTTTTCCAGTTAAATAATCAAAAGTTTTGGGGGGAAGCTTACACTTTCTATGAAGACTTTTGTGCACTCCAATCCCCAATTTTCCATCTGAACCAAGTTTCAGTGGAAAAGTTTTGATTAGCTCTTCTCAAGTGCCTTAACCACAAAGCTATTCTTCCACACACTCATTTTAGAGGCTTTCATGGCTAAATGCTGTCACATAGTGCACCTCTCCACTAGCAGAAAGAAGAATATTCTAACAATCAGAAGGTAAATGCAAGATGCCACAAAGACTTTCTCAAATGACATCTGGGTACATCTCAATTACAGCTTGCGTTTCACTATATTAATTGCTCTCTTTATGGTAATACCATAATAGCTGCCATTTATTACATCACCTTCCAGCTCCTCTAAAAAAATGGGCAGCAACACCTAGTAAACTTAAACAGGCTATGATGAGTTTTCAAAGCAGAGAACAGGAATTACAGTTCATTTGTGAGCAGGTTCTCCTAGCAAACTATGGGATAATACAATTCATTAATTCCTCATTATGTTTGGAAAGATGACCTTTTAAATCATAATTAGACAATAAAAAAGCAGTCTGTCAAATACATGCCTACTGACGAAACATCACAAATGAATTTCGTGCATTGTAATTGCTAATGGATTAATAATTGGATAGTGTGCTTAATAGGTCTGTGCATATTATTAATAGAATTACGAATAGTACAAGGTATGGTGAGAAAAAGGTAGTTAATGATCCCTTGATTTTTAAGGATTAAGATCTATAATATATATAAAAGGGTACAATGTGCAAACCACATGATCAGCGACACCACCTCTTTTCTTTTCTTTTCTTCTGTCTTCTTTCTTCTCCCTTGTCCTTCGTGTACTTACATTCAGATGTAGTTCGATGGCAATGCTATGTGTCCATATAGTGGAGTTATACAGGTTCTCTAAGATAGGATGACATTACTAATGTATCGATTTTGTCTCCAAATATATAACATGATACTTTTGGGGCAGATTTTCAAAGACTTTTTTAGGCATCTAAGTGTATATAGGAACCTAATGGGATTTTCAAAAATGACTAAGAAGGATACACAACTAGCCGCCCCGAATACAAACCCGCCATGAGTCCTTGGTTACATACTCAGGGTGGCTAGCCTATGACATCACTTGCCACTGTCTGGGCCACCATGGCTACACTACTATTTTTAGTGCGCTAGCTCAACGATCACAAGTGTGGGTATGCTAATACAAGCTGGGAATCACAGGTACAAGAGTAGACGCGGCCATAGTATTACACCACAGCACTATCCTCAAAGCGCCTGTGATCTGTATAAACTATGTGTCTGTCACCGACTCCTGTTAATGTTGCACGTTAACATTAAGTTTGGACAAATCCTTAAGTTTTATTCAGTTTGTCCTCAGATAAGCTGAGGCATATTTTTTTCCCCCAATCTGGCAGGTAGCGAAGACATACGCTAAGACTAATTAACACCACTCTGGCAGTGTAAAGGGGATGTATGCCCACTTTAAGGGTTCCTTTATACTTCTAGAGTGATTAAAGGGACCACCGTGTAAAAGACAATCAGACCAAAAGAATCTAAAACCTTTGCTACTTTACAAAAGCAGGTTGTGGGTTTTATTGTTTTTTGTTTGTTTGTTTTAAATAGCAGTCCTACTAGTTAGAGGTCTGCAGGAAAAGAATGTTAGCATGAGCTGTGCAAAAGGCGATAGCATCTCCAAGAGTGAAATGGTCAATTTATCTTTTCTTCTTCCTTTGGACTGTCAGAGGAACAAACTGTATTTTCTGATGTCTATCCAAGTTAATAAGCAGAAGGGGTGGAAATATAGGGAACTTCCACATGAGACATGGCTCTTTGCCAGCATCAAACAACTTCAAGACTACTAAATAGAAGTAAAAAGTCGAACCCCTAAAATAGTTTGTGGTGTTAGAAGACAGTAACAGCAACTAATAGATACTAGGTCTAAAAATTCTGAAAGAGGTAAAGTGGAAACACATTTCAAAACCAGTGTCCAATTGGTGTTCTCTTTACTACCATACATCAAGAAGTGCATTGACTTAGTAAGGGGGCAAGTTTGTGGATAAAGCATCTTAGATTCGCTTGTTCGAAGTGCAGACTCTTTGGACCCTGTGACTTTAACAAAGTCCAGAGAAATATACTCCAGAGCACAAGATGATTTAAGTTCTTCCTTACACCTTCTGTCATTGATGACCTCCTAAATTCCCACAAGTGAGCCACAAAAATATCAAATGTAAATAGATTTTAAAGGGCAAGTCTGGAGGAAAAAATAACTGGATACCCTTGGTATTCCATTCTATTTGCACTGGGCTTTCCAGTCTGCCAGTTCAAGGGACACAGTCATTTATCAGAACAGACAACAACAAACTTAACCTTCATGAGTATGTCTGAGTACGCAATGAGATGGAAGGGGCAAAAACATATCCTCCCTTTTGACAAAGCCATGTTGAGATGTTCATCCAATATAATACTGAAGGTGTTAAGGTACTAAGAGGAACTGATGGAATAGAAAGGAAACATGATCTTGTGTCTATGGCATGGAACTCAGATGCAAGAGAACTGGATTCCATTTCTTGCTCTTCCACAGTCTTCCTGTGTAACTTTGGAAAAGTCACTGGATCTCTCGGCGTTTATGCCTCACCTATAAAATGGGAATAATAATTCCATTGTCTGTCTCATCTTTTAATTGTAAACTCTTCAGAGCCAGGACTGTCTCTCACTAAGTATATGCTCAGAACCTAGTGAAATCCATGCTCATCTTATTTCCAGGCCATGTAGGCACTCTTGTGGCATTAATAGAAACTGTGATTATTTTTTCCATGTAGAGATGCATGTTCAATGTCAGAAACATTAGCAATTGGTTACTGACCTGATTAGCATTGCTTCTAGCACAAGGACTTGGGGCTCAGTCCTGTACAGAGCTGAGAACCTCTGCATGACAACTGCATAAGTTTCACCTGGAGCTGAGGGTTCTCAGGAATGCTCAGAACCTGTCATAACTAAGTCATTGTGATTTAAACCGAAGGCAAGTGTGAACAGCACCATGGCAAAATCCATGGGTAGATTGTATAGCAGCAACTGCATTCCATCTCCTGATGCAGAAATTTCCTTACACCGTGTTGAATTTGAATTCAGCTCAGGCCCTGCAGTCAAGTTTGCAGGGCAGGAAAATGTTTGAGAATGTAACAAACCAAGATCCAGTTTTCAGCTCGCTCAGAGAAAGGGAAACAGACCTGACTGAGCATGTGATATATTGAACTAATAGCAAAAAGTGGGGGAGGAATTATGGACCCAGGTGTCCTGAGGAGAGCTAGATCGGTTGCAGCTGTTGGCAACCTACCTGAGTCACACAAAATTCCTCCTGGCATCTCCTGGGGACCACCCGCTATCTTTACCTTGGTTGCCTTTTCTTCCACTCTGGATAAATGCTACATGGAATGATTAGGTCTTCTTGTTTAAGCAGTTTAAAAAGAAAACCTCTCAGTTCCTTCTGTCAGCTAAAACTCCAGCGAAAATAAAGTCCATGTCAAATAGCAGGTGCCATTGTACTTAATGTTAAAACTTTCTTCACAGCGATTGTGGAGTCTCACTGGGACATGCTTGGCAGAGAGTGACACTATCTGAATAATTCTCTTTTACTGCCTGGCATTGTTTCTGGGGCTTGTACAGCATCAATTTGTAGCAACTGATTATAGTTTGGCAATATAACAGCGGCTGCAACTGCCCTTTCTTCTCACTCTGACATATGCACTTTATTATTAATAGTATCCATTATGGGGCTTTTCATCCAAAAAAATTCATCTCTCAGGCCCCCTTAGAATCATGCTAGCAAAAGTACAAGGATCATCCACAGATTATACAGGAGTGGCATAGAAAGGCATGATCCATTCATATTTCTGGCAATAAACCTTAAGGCTTGGATTTTCAAAAGAGTCTAAAGGCGTTAAGTCAGGATGGTGGCAAATATGAGTATTCCCATTTTGCAGATGGACAAAGTGAGGTTAGACAATTTGCCAACGGGCACACAGCAAGACATAGTGGAAACTCAGTAAGAATGAATTAGTCTCCATTAGTTCTCCTTTAAGTCTTCCTCTTTCCCACAACAACTTCTCCATTGTCCCTTCCACTCTACCAGTTTAGTACTTTGGTCCATTTAACATACCACGTTCACGTCCTGCCCAGCCATTCTACCCCTAATTATGATCAGAATGTGTAAAGGTTTTGCAGATCCCTATTCTGGGAATATTAGATAGAAATGGGGTTTGATTCTGGAAACCCTTAATCACACTACTTCTCCTATCAACTTCAGTGTGACCAAGGAAGGATTTTCCAGATCAAAGGCCAAACGTACAAAGGTATTGTGACTCCTAAAGATGCAGATACACACTTAGTGAGATTTAGAAAAGCTGTTAAGCAAATTTGGTGCCAAACTCCCATTGACTTTTAATGGGAGTTAAGTGACTAACTTGTTTGGGTGCTTCTGTAAATCCACGTAGAAGCCTACTTAATCTTAAATTCCAAGGCCCTCCACAGTCTGTCCCCATGCTACATATAATCTCTCATTGGGAGGTCATCTCTAGCCACCGACTGGCCCACGATGCCAGCCTACATAGCCCATTTGTTCCATTTCCAAACAAGCACCTTCATACTTGAGAGGAGTCCCCTGTAAACATTGGCAAAACCACCTCATTGTGAACCTTCTAAACCCTCCTCAAAACTCTTTTCCACAATGCCCACAAAACACTTGACAATAGCTAGGCTGTTGGTGTACTGAGACTGCTGTCTACCATATTGATCAATATGGTCTCACTGATTCCACATACTCCATCTCTCTGTCTGTGTCCCCCCATTAACTCCTGTTTCATATTTAGATGGAAAGCTCTTTGTACAACACCTCACACAATGGGGTCCAAGTCCATGACTGGAGCTATTAAGCACTACAGCAATACAAAATAATTCATAACAGTAATTTAGGTACCTTGTACATCTGCCCCGGGCCTTTTGTTACCTGTTACCTACTCTCAGAATATATATTGAGAGGGTCATACTCTTAAGTGCATTGCATGTTCCATTTGCTTGCCTTGTTTTTTTCTTGTTTTTTGTTTGTAATCCATTGATTCAAGCTGTTATAGGGATTATCGATCCCTCTCACCTATGAATAGGAACAAACTGATTCACCTTTTATATAGAGAGAATCTTGTGACTCACAGCACCCATTTTTGCGAGTCTACTGTAGGGAGACCTCCCATTGAATGTTGTGGGATTTTTGCCTGCAGATGGTTTGTAAGATGGGGCTTGTGCATTCTTCATGAAATTATTTCTAATACTCCAGGGATAAGGGTCTGGACAAGACAAACTAAGGGAAAGTGTGGTGCAAATCAGCATAACTCCACTAAAGTCCCGAACAAATATACTAATTGAGGATCTGCTGCTACATCAAATGCACTAGTCACATACTGCATGATCCATAAAGGCAGGAGCAGTGATTCTTTTGAGGGGGTGAAAGTTGGACAATCAGAGTTGAGGCCACTGCAACTGCTTCCTTTTTGTGGGGCAACTATTTCACCTCCCCAGCTGCAGTCCGAGTTTGTCTCAAAGACGCAAAGAGAGCACAAGAGAGAGGGCAACGTATTTAGCAAAGGACACTAATTTCCCGGTGATGATAAAAACCAGCTTGCCAGACACCAGCTTCCTTTTGTATCTGACTTTGAAACATGCTATCTTTGCAGAAAGTAAAATGTAAGTAATGAACGAGGAAAAGAGAGAACCTGTAAACAACAGAAAGCAAATCTCAAAAGCTGACAAATATAACCAAAGTAGAAGAAAAAGTTGAGTGCCTGCCAGTTTTGTACGGCACCATGGGGTTCAGCACTCTCTCTTCAATACAGTCATCCCCATGTCTCCACCATAAAGTATAGGAGAGAGAGACACCCTGCAAAATGACAGAGAAAGCATCTGATTGCACTTGTCCTAGAATGCTTTTAAATCTCTCCCTCCCACTTTGTTCCTTTCCCAGACAGACCTCCCAGGAGGCTGACAATACAGCATCTTGTTGAGCAAACTTTTCTTTTTTTTAAAGAATTTCTAAAAGTTTAGTCAACGTGTAATGTGAATTGTGTGAAACGAGGAAATACAGATGGGTCATACATAACTACAGATATGGTGTCAGCATAGTTCAAATTTAACCTATGCCAGTTTGCACCAGCTCAGGATCTCGCCCACAGAGCATTAGTATTTCTTCTGTCCTACACAAAAGGGAAGATCTCTACTAGGACCTCAGTGCAGTTCAGTGGATTCAGCGGATCTGAGAGAAAATGTGCAGGGGTGGAAGAAGCAAGTCAAACCCATCTCTGTCTTTCAAGAATATCACTCTGATAGGTGGGGGCTAGATAGATGGAAGGATAGGACCCAGTATTAGAAAACACAGAGGAATAGCCCTTGAATTAGACTGTTAAAAGTAGAAACGTTAAAGGTAGAAAGTTTTTTTGTTATTTCGGTTGTGTATTGTGTATCAGTTATGATGAGAACAAGAATCCTTTAAAAAAAACACAGCTGGATGCGTTATATAGTATTAGATTGCAGAACAGAAAGAAGTTCTGAACACTTCAAATACATGTTGTGAAATGTGAGACCTGCAAGGCTGTGGGCAGCTGTTACTTTTTCCTCAGCGTGCTACATTATATGAAGATAAGCAATCATGGTAGGCTAAGAAATATTTCATCCAGTACATTTCTCCCCGTTATATTCTGTTGCACGTTGCTTTTGCCTCATCTCATATTCTGACAAGGTGTAATGCAACCAGACATTGTCTTGCAAACTCTAAGATAGGAAATAACAAATTAGAAAATTGCTGAGAAGCCAAGCATTAAATGTAAAAGCCTCCTTTAAGACAAACCCCCTCAGCAGAACAATGAGAGGGTCAAATTCTGGCCAATGCAGGCAAAGTGGTGTAACCACTTGCCAAATGAGTGCATACATAATGCTACAAACACAGCACAAATATACACCAATGTCCTAGTTCTAATCCATTCCCCAGTTCCTATCATTGCTATTAGATACAAATACAGATTTGGGATATGGTGTCTTATTCTCTTTTCACACTAGTAGATGTAATTCCAAAGACTTCACTAAAGATTTAGACTGAGGGGAGTGAGTAGAAAACCAGCCATAGAACTGTTCAGTATACATGATTACATTTATGAATTTGTGGAGAAAATAGTGCTATAAAAGGACTGAATTTATAACTGTTCATGGGTCTTTCTATATTAAACAACACGAAAGTGCTACCTAGCTCTTACTCTGCAAAACGAAATTTGGACTAAGATAAAAAACCCACCATGTTAAAATACAATATATCTGGGACATTATCTTTATCAGATTCAACTTCTGACTGTAGACACACTTTATGGGCCAGATTCTCATATGATATATATTGACATAGCTCCAGTGAAGTTCACTGAAACCAAATGACGTCGCTTTCCTGAAACCATTTTATAACCGCTGAGGGTCTAGCCAACATAAATATCCAGCTATTTAGCTATGGTATTTCTTAGACACTGAAGCCATCACCATGTTAAAATAAATACAGTAATGAAGATTCACACTGAGTTACTCCTAACGATTTTTTGTTCTTTACCACTCCTAGTTTCGGCAGTCTGAAATATTGCTGGTATAATTTGGGAAAGATCATGCCATTCACTGGACAAAATCCTGCATATTAGACAGATTCCTCTATGACAATATGCACACTTTATTGACTGAGCATGATTTTAAATTAAATGGCCTATTACTGAACATTAAGAATTTGAAGGCAAAGACTGCCAATAAAGACTGAAAAAGTCAAACTCAAACAGTAACCCCCTTAATACCCTTTTTTTCCCATGCAGACAGTAAATCATTTCTTTTCAGTAGTTTTCAGCCATAAAACTGCAAATAAGGCATTTTGTACTGAAAATTGATTTCTATCAAGGACTATACCTCCATGCAACTTAATTTGTAACTGACATGGATTACCAACAACAGAGATTGCAATATAAAAAATAGATGACAGTAAGTAATTTAGCTGCATATTGCTACTCTTGAATCTTCAATCTAAATGAAACTATTTATTTTATTTTATTATTCCCCCTCCCCTCTCCAATGCATGGCACCTAGGACAGAAAGCTATTTATGGAAATTGAAGTGTAAGCTAAAGTGCTGTTGCAATACATCTGAGGAATTCAACTATGGTACACTTTAATCTTTATTTTTCATTTTTTTTAACATTTATTACAGTGGGGTATGATTGGGCATTAGGAAACCAATATTTAGTGTTTTCCAAGAATCTGAATAGACCTAAGCAAAGAACACTTGCATGCAATAATCCCATGGTTGTCTCTGCCAGATGCTATTATACACGGGAAATAAACACCCCGTCCTCACACTACATTAGAAATGGAAGGAAGGTTCATCTAATGCCTTATTGCTGGGATGAGAGTTACTGGGTGCTGAAAGCAGAATGGTCACAGACAGTTGGTATGATGTTTTGTTACTAGGTCCACAGGAGGAGTTGGGGGGAGGGCACGGGGAGAAAGGCTGGCGCAAAGTCAAACAGGATTGTTTGAAATGTTTGGATGACATTATTTAGGAAGATCATCTCAGCTGGAAGCCAAAAAAAGCCACCCACAATAAGGGTGAGTTTGGTTTCTATCCAGCTCCCTGAACATTAATCCAGATAAATGAAATCGTGACAGACCTTGACTTATATTGTTCACACCTCCCTCTTAACACGTCGTCCCAAAAAAGTAGATGGCATGACTTTTTGAGACATGATAGTCAGGCAGACACTTTCCTATCTTCCATCATTAGGAAAGGAGTTCGAGTAGTGCTAAGGAGAAACCATGGGAACCTCTCAGGCCCTTATCTAGTAAAGAAATTCAGTCAATTAGACTACTCCTGATTAAAGTTAAGTATAAATATAAATGTTGTGCTGGGTTGGGGTTAGAGTGTTCAGCAACTTGCAAGGACAAGTTCCATGTGTATTTCGTCCTCATAACCTTGGAAGACCCTTCTGGATCAGGAGTTTTGTAGTACACGTTCTTCAATCCTGGCCCCATTAAATGAATGGGAGTTTTGCCATTGACTTCAATGGGTTCAAGATTTCACCCATGTCTTTGGTTATATCTGTTAGGTGCCTAGCACACTTTGAATTCTGTATCACAATGATAAGGGCATTCCTTTTTTAAAAAAAAAATTACAGATAATTTGGGGGAGAAAATACGTTTTAAAATGAAAGCCAAGTATATTAAAAAAAAAAAAAGATTCATAGGACACAGATACAATAGCCTTGGCAAGATATTCATCTTTACCAACTTAATCTGCCCATCCAGTGACAGCAGAATAGTCATCCATCTGTTAACATCTTTCTCTTTTGCATGCATTAATGAAATACAATTTAATTTAAATAAATTATCTAGACTCTTAATTCCTAGGTAGCACTACCTTTCCAAATGCTTTTAAAGAAGGGATCTAATTTTGTGGTTTCAATTTTGTTATTAAGAAATATGACCTGTGACTCACCACTGCTTGTCGCCTCATCAGAAATCTTACAGACTGCTTTGATTATTTCAATTGTGGGGAGAAATTGAGTTACTAATATCTATTTGAAAATAAGTCTTTGTGGCAAATGGATACTCTGCAGTCATTATTTCCTCCATGTGGCAGAACTCTTTGTTTAGACTGTTGGATGTCTATTCATCCACATTGTCTAATTCTATCTCATCGTTTCTGTCTATATTCACCTATTTGTTGTCTCTTGTCTGATGCTTAGATTGTAAGCTCCTTGGGGAAGGGATTGTCATTTTCTTCTGTGTTTGCTGAGTACCTAGTACAATTGGGTTCCAGTCTGTGACTGGGCTCTGAGGTGCTACCACAATACAAATAATAAATGCTAATAATAATTAATATTTGTTGAGTCTCCATGTATAATGAAACTCAGAGTGCAGCAAGAAGAAAAACCAAGTAGAAGTGAATGGGGCTGGCTATGACCATAAAGTTAAGGATGAGCTCTATTACAAGGGGGCCTTGGAGCCTCAAGCCCTAATCCTGCAAAAGAGTTAAGGACGTGTTTAACATTAAACACACGAGTGGATCTTGGACTCTGTAGGACTGTTCTAATGGATGAAGTTAAGGATGTGTGTAAATCTTTGCAGGAACACAAGCTTATTTGAAAAAGGTGAGAAGCTCATCTCATTCTGTGCTCCCCATAGTTCGTGTGGGGTGTAGGCTAGGATGGTCTCCAGAGAAGCATGGACATGACTCAGTTGAAGGCAACAGGAGCTTTTCATGAACATTTGGGGCTAGAGTTTGACATTCAGGGTCTTGAAAAATACGTTAATTTGGATCCTCAACCAGTTCTCTGTAGGACATCCCTCAGCAACTCCAACTTTCTCACTAGCATTTTGCAACAACATCGCCCTCTGCTGAGTGCTGTCACTTCATGGCCCTTTGATGTACACATTCTAATGGACTAACCAATGGGAATGAATCTGGTGTGGACTGGGTTAACTACTGCTTGATGAGAGATCCTTGATTCTAGAGACATAAATCAACACTCTGTGAGACAGATTCACAGAGTAAATCAGCATAACTTGATTGACAGCAATGGAGCTATGCCAGCTGAGGTCAGCGAGAACATTTTCATTTTATGGATTTCAGCAAGATCAGATATTTTGGGGGCAATACAGTAAGAGTGAAAACATTTTTTTTAAAAAAAGAAGTTCACCAATGACTAACTCTTCTTCAACAGAAAATCTCTTGTATGGTTCAGTGTGAAGACCATTGACATTGTCAGGGGGATTTCCACCTCCCTTTCCTTGCTGGACATTTTAGTCACTACAGTTGTGTAGCTTTTGATGCTTTCTCATTGCAGAAATCCATAAAGGTATTTCATTAGTATCAGTCTATTGGGGAGAAAAGATTTGCACCTCGCCCCCTCCCAAGGTTAGAATTTCATCTGGTTTCACTTTGAACCCTGAGAAACCGTACATCACCAATCTTACATATTTGTTGAAAACTGGGGCAAAATGTGTGTGCTCCAAAGCATGTGCCTTATTCTCATGCAACCCCATCTGACTTTCACACTTGAATCATTACAAATGTCATTAGTGCTCATCACTGACCGAAATATGCATCCACTCAAGTCAATGGTAAAAGTCTTAATGATTTCCACGGTAGTGGAACTAAACTAACGCTGAACACTTTTGAAAATTCCATCCATGATTTGTAAAATCTCTGTTATTTAAGTGGATTTTGATTTTTTTTTAATTTGTGTTTTTGTTTTGTTTGGGCTTTCTTGACTTATTTTCCCATCTGTATATATAAAATTTTACTTCCAGACTGAAACTACACCTTGTTTAGTTCCAGCTCAGAAGCAATTACATGCAGTCAGGTTACAGCTCTGAAAAAATTATTTTATGGACAACTATAGGTGGACACAAATGGCTACAATATTTTCCCTCCTAAAGTAAAACTTCAGTGTAATATATAATCTCACACACATATACAAAAAATGAGCCAAGATAACTGTACAAATGTTATCCAAGAATTTGTCTGACATTTTCAAAAAATGTGAGTTTGCTGTGTTGTGTGTCCTTCCTGTGTTCAATTTCCCCTAATATTCCAGCAGATAATTTTATTTGATGCAATGTCTATTTGCCAGTGCTATACATTTTAAATTCATGTTGCATAATATTGATGGAAAGTGAGTTTCAAAGTCCTATTTGTGAGTATTCACACTAAAAACCTTATTTAAAAGTTAAGTTCATCCATGTTCAAACTCAGCCAAGTATTGACGCACGGATTTAAATCCATCCATATTTAGCAAAACACTTAAACATGTGCCTAAGTCTTAAAGTCAATGAGACTTAGTCTGTGATCAAGTGTTTTACTGAAAAAAAGGTTTCAGTCTCTCAAAGACTTATATACATGGGGTGAGATTCTGTGCTGAGCCTCTAAGATGTGCAGTACAGAACTTGCAGCAGAGAGGTAACCTGAAGTTATCTTAGTACTCTCCCAAACCTGGGCTGCCCCAGCGTAACTGCCCTAGGGACCTGTCTAAGATACAGCAGACTCCCAGGGTTACAAGAACTGCATTCTCACATTCCATCTTGGCTGTTGAGGGGATACTCTTAAGGCAGCTTTACGGTTGTCCTCCTTGGTTCCTGCTCCCCAAATATTCCCTCCAGTCAAAACCAGGCCTTTTAGGGTCCCTTTGCATTCCTCCACCCCTCTTACCAAGCACAACAGGGCTAGATTTCACTTAAGCACTATGGGTATGTCTAAGGGGCAAAAAACCACCTGCAGCAGAAAGTCTTAGAGTTGGGTCTACAGATGCAGGCTTTCGCTGCAGTGCTAAACATAGCACTGTAGACATCAGTGGTTGGGATGTCTACAGTGCTATGACAGTTAGTGCCCAGCTGTTTGAAGCTAGGACCCAAAAGCAGAATGTCTGGGGTTTGTGCTCTCATTTCAAACCAACATTCCAGCCCTAAGGTCATGGCACAGGTCTGCTGCTTTCTCCCTGTCCCTCAACTGGACCCCTCCAATGCTAGCAAGCTCTGCCTCAGAATGGGTTGTAAGCCCAGTTCTCTGTCTGATGGTTAATGAATTTGTTTCCTCCAACAGAAGCAGCAGTGGGGTCATAAAAATATATTGAAAGGCTCCGTGACTATTTTACAAGGTCACAATTGGGTCAGAAATGTGGTGCTAAACGTAGCACTGTAGACATTCGTTGTTGGGATGGAGCTCTGACTCAAACCTGATGAGCAGGGTGGATGGTTAGAGCAAGGTGGGTCTCAGAGTCCAAATCCAACGCAAGCAGGCATGTCTTTAATGCTAATTTTTTTGCAGCATATACCTGTCCGATTGACCTCAGTATAACTTCTTACAATATGTGGAGTTAAGCATGCGTGTAAATCTTCGAAAAACAAGTCCTTAAAATGGATTACTGAATTTTAGGGCCACAGTTAAGCAACAGAAAAATACCATTATGTCCACGTCCTGTTAAAGCATCTCAAATTTAAAATACATGCAACAAATTGCCAATGAACAGACCCAAGAATTATTAATAGAAAAAGTCTGGCCAATATAATCAAATCATGAATCCTCTCTGAGAAATGTGCAATATGATGGCAGACAATTAATGAACCAAATACAGTTAGTAACATAAACAATCAAGCAACAGACTTTACCTGAGAACTTTAAAAGTCATAAACCTTCATATTTGGAATCACTTAGTCTATCTCGAGCTATAGCTAGAGTAGTCGACTTGTTACGAAGTAGTAAAATAGTAGTTCTCATTGACATGCCCGGAGATACTTAAGCAGACACGATTATTTACAAAAAGGCCTTGGAAATTTCATATGTATATATATATAGTTATATTTAAAAACTATTTACTTCTTTTTCTAGGGTATTTGGCAGCAGCTTTCTGGTAAAAGTGCAGACCCCATAACCCAGTGCAGCAATCATTCTTTCATGGCAAGCTTTCTTCTTCAATCAGCTTTGAAATGTTCATATTCATGCAATAAAATACTATTTCTGTTTTGTAAACTTTAAAAAAAAATAACCAAGAAGCCAGCTAGTTTTGTCCCCCATAAGAATACAGTAGAAAAATATCAGGCAACTGTTGATCTACCAAGGCAAAGGCACACACTAAAAAACATGCTTATTTATGTACCCATGGTCCTGTTTCCCTGAATACAATAGGGGAAAAAATAAAAAAAACAGAAAGCAGGTTCCTCGACTTTCTAACTCCGAGCCTGTCTTTCCATCTAGTCCTGTGCCCAAGAAACACTCTCTTTCTCCTTCTCCTCATGGTCCTGCTCATACTTGCATCTGTTACTTTCTGCTGGCTTTTTACCTCTAACACACACAACACACATATAGCTGCAACCAATATTGTAGCCTCCATGTTTGCAATCAATCTAAGGGAAAACCCTGTTCATTCACCTGGTTTTGTATTTGCTCAGGCCTTACCATGTAGCTGATTGTCTTGGGCAGTAGCTTCTGTGGTTCCCTCCTGTTTTTCTACATAAAAGGTGCTTAATTGCTCCTTCCATTTAACGTGAAAGAAGAATGTGTGCATACACCTTACCTTTATCCAGACTTATGACTCTCTTTGGATCACAGATCCATTAACAGTTTCCAGCACAACAATATTATACATACTGGAAGATGTTGTCTACCGTCACATGAGTTATATAAATTATTTTTTTAAAAAACAAACCCTGTAGAACATTTATAGAAGGCTAAAAGTCTGTCATGTTACCATTTATAAAGGGCCTTCAGTGTATAAAGTAATATTAATCATGCATGGAATTCTCTTTCTCCATTCAATAAAAGTTAGGTATGTTTTGGTTTAAATAAAACAATAAGCCATTCTGTTGTTTGTTTTGCTGACATGGCAGACTTACATTAATGTTAGATTACATTTATATACTTTGTAAGGCTTATAAAGCAATCACTAAAAAGATAACTAAAGCTACATTACCATACAAGTGATATTTCTAGAACTAGGTCATCATGTTGATTTAAATAACTGAAATTATGCTGGTGAACATTTAATGAAAATAGCTGCAAATACGTAATATCTAAGTGAAGACAATTTATTGTCTCATCCCAGTCTCATTTGATTTTTCTTTATCCCCAGAAAAGAGCATTTCTAAAGTTATAACAGAGTGTTTCTCTCCCCATCCACACACCTTTATTCAGTGAAGATTAAAAAGAATAAAATGCTTCAGTCATAAACCCTGAATGATCAAAATGATGCAGGATCCACAATTTAACTCAGTAAAACCCCTTATTCATTGCTGTTCAAAAGAGTCCTCTTTTCATCCTCTCCATCCCAGATTGATTGTCCCCATTTCAAACATCCCATATTCCTGAAAATGACAAGGTATCGCCCAGATCAGTGGGCAGTGATTGATCTATTGGGGATCGATTTATCGTGTCTACTATAGACATGATAAATCAATCTCTGAGCACGCTTCCCGTTGACTCTGGAACTCCACCTCCGCAAGAGGTGGAAGCAGAGTCAACGTGGGAGCGGCAGCGGTCAACTCACCACCATGTGGACGGCCAGGTAAGTAGCCCTCAGATACGTCGACTTCAGCTACACTGTTACTCAAGAACAATTGAACACCTAAAGAAATCTCTCAGACAAGAGCAGGGAAGACAAGTGCATTAGATGAGAAAGATTTGTTAAACTCTGAGATTTATCTGAATTTTCTTAAGAAGAGCTAACTGTGCACAAACAGAGTCTGGATGCTCCCAGTCACATTTAGCATTTATTCATCTATCAAGAATATAGCAGAGGAAGCACATGCAGATCGGCACATCTTCTGCTCCCTTAAAATGCAAATCAGGCAATTTTCTGTTCCAGCTGTCAAGTCATTTAATAGATTTTTACATGATCTTCACAGAAAACAACGACTGTTCTGTTTGCCAACAACAGTGACAACATCACCAGGCCTGAACAGGGAATATTAGTATTGGACTGAACGTTCTCAGGACTTTTTTACCAAGAATAATATTTTCAGCCTTCGATGACTCACGCTATTGCCCTGCAAGGTATTTAAAGGAAAATAGTTAAATTTCTTAACTGAAAGTAAATATTCCCCCCTCCCCTTTGGCTTCTTATTAGAAGTGAGATATACTGGAATTTCTGTTCCATTCAAAGATGTTAAATAGGCATTTAAATGGAACATGGTTTGCCCATTTGATTGTAAAGCTGTACAGTAGAACTTGTAAGGCCGATTTTCAAGTGGCAGGACATTTTTTAAAGAGTTTGTATGGACGTTTTGCAAAAGATTACTGAGATAATCAGTTCCTTGGTCTTAGCAGCGGTAGATAGGCATAGTTTCACTGAACTCAGTGGAAGCACTCTGACTTATGCCTGAGGAGTCTGGCCCTGTCTTCTTCTGAATCTTTAACAGCATCCAGAACAGTGCAAATGCTTAATGATTATTATTATTATATTTTATCAACTCCCTTCTACCCACCAATACTCTAATCTCTCCCTTTCTTTCACCACAAATAATTTGTATTTCTTTTTCCAACCTCCAAGTCTTTTCCTCTATTTTCCTCCTGTGAAATCTGGTCTATGTATCGGGGGTAGGGTCATGATCCTTTTTTCGCAGCAGTCTGGAAGACTTCCTGATAGGCCCTTTTATCCATGTGGGCCACAGATTTTTTATTTATTTTTTTTTTTTTTTTTGCTTTGCTAGCTCTACCCAAAACACTAGCAGTGTTCTCATTAATCCACTCAGACACAGTGGATGCAAAAATCAGGGACCCAGGATTCACTTCATTCAATAAAATTTGGCCTTTCAGCTTTGGTCTGGAGAACCCATGTTCCTATGTTTCTTTCCAGAATGTGACTCAACTGTCCTGAAGTTAACAATATGGTTTTCATTCATTGGTATTTTCCCTTGTCCTTCTGCATCTTTGAATGCTTGCAGGGGCTAGACCTGCCAGAATACCACTCACAGAAAGCTGTTCTGGTGCTAGCTTCCAGCTTTTCTAAATACAGGAAATATCAGAAACCTTATTAAAAAACGCATTCTTCTAATAACGCAACTCACATTTTACATAATCAATAGGTCTGTATAGCCTGGATAATGGAACCCAATACTAACAGTGTGTCTCTTTGTCTCCCTCTAGTGACTGACCCACATCAAGTCTGCTATTACCTTTGAGGCTAATCTTTTAGCTCAAGCAGTAGAGGCTCCTGTGCATAGAACCTGAGGTTCTGAGCTCAGTTTCCCCACTTAACTCAGTCAGGGCATCTTTACAAGCAGTGTGGCCTCTGGGGGAACCCTGGTCATAACATAAGTACCTAGACCAGATTTTTACTGTGACCCACCAAAACTATCCAAAACCTGCAGTAAGCAACACAGCAGAAACAATATCTGTGTTACAGCGAACTCTTTCCAGAACAGAGACTGGCAAGCATTCTTTATAACTGCAGGCTGTTCACTAGCATGCACAGAAGCAGACCATGCTGATTTGTTACATAGACAGCAAACCCTTGAAAAAGTCTTCATTAAAGATTCAAGTTGGCTTTATGAGCCTTGATTCAAATTTTGATTGTAATAGTGATTTTATGTACATTTTTGGCATGAGTAACTTACCTGGAATTTGGATTGAAATTACAGTAATAAACTGTGAGTACTTAACTACTATTTCACCATACTCACTATCTCATCAACAGGGCTACTTTGCCTTGCATGGAGTCTCTCTAATATTTAGAGAACAGAATTGAATCCAAGAGAGAGATGCTTAATATGGGCATGAGCCCATGCCTTTCCCAAACTGTTCTATAAATGCAGCCTGCACACCTATGAGAAGCCCAAACTCACTGCCTAAAAGCAAAGCCCCCCCCCTCCCCCCAATAATAAAGAAGTCTGCAATCAGAAAACTAAGTTTAGCTCAAATCTTGTTCCTAGTCTTGGCTCTCTGAGGCATTCCTCACGCCACACTGCTCAGCCCATATTGTAGAACCACTCCCACAATTTGCTAATTGGTGTGTGGTGTTTCAGGCAAACACTCATAACCTGTTATTATCAAGATGTTTGGAAGAGACACGTCTTGCTGAAGGACATAAATAAACCTCTAATAAATGAAGGGTAGGAAGAAACTTCCCCTGAGGACAGATTATTTCACACTTGCCTATTGCTCTACTGTTGGAGATAAAACACTGGATGAAATGTGGGCAGTGTTGCCTTTTGAATAGAGTATTGGTCAGGTGTTCAGGAAACCTGGCTTCTAGTTCTGGCTCTACACCAATTTACTAAGTGATATTAGGTAAGTCAGTCCCCATCCCTGTGCCTCAGTATCCCTATTTGTACAAAACAAATATATATAATGATGCTAACCTGCTTTGAGATCTATGGACAAAAAGAGCTGGGTACTACTATATGGACCACTGGTCTGACCCAGTAAGGTAAATCTTAGGTTTCCTTTCGGGGCTGGGGAGGTATTAAGATTGATTTCACCATCAAGTGAATATATTTTACATGTGTTTTATCTACCTTATAAAAATATAGTAGCATTAAACTACTATGAATACCAACCAAAGACATTACCATTTCACCTCATGAAGTGTAAAATAAAATCAGCTGCAGTGCTAGATATTCTGCATGTGTGTGTGTGTGTGTGAGAGAGAGAGAGACAGAGAGAGAGACAGAGACAGAGAGAGAGAGAGAGTGTTAAATCCATGGAACAAATATTAATCTTGCTTCTATGGAGCAAAACCAAAGTTGACAGCATGCTGCTAGCCAAAGGGAAACATACACACACATGATTTGTTTCAGAAGTCCCCTAAAGTACTAAAAAGGAATAATAAATAGTAATAATAATAAAAATTATTCACAGGCCATGCAGCTCATGATTCATTGATGCAGCATGAATGTTGCAATTCATCCATGTTCCAAGCTGAGTTGTTCCCTATTGGGACTGCTTGTGATCACAGGGGTTAACAAACTGGCAAATACAACCAATTCTCTTGCTGGCCACACTCAAGCTACCTATTTTCTTTGCAAACAAAGATGAGCACACCGAACAATAAACCTGGCATATTTTTCCCCTTGTGGCTACAGAAGGAAACCACCAGATCTAGAAAGTTGATGTGGATAATGATATGTAACCATTCAAGATCAACCAGGTCGGGTAGAGGGGTCTGGTACAGCTTTGTAACACACTCTAATGAATGTGTACCTCTGCCTTCTAGTTCACAGAATCAGAACTGCATACAACTATAGCAGGTAACTGAGAGGCAATCTGATCTAATAGATGCAGAATTGGAAGAAGACTCAGGAGACTTGAGTTTTATACCTGACTCCACCACTGACCTGCTGTGTGACATCTGACAAGTCTCTGTTTCACTCCTACCCCTGGACTGCTGTGGAGGCAATGTGGATTTCTCTAAATTGGCTCCTAGGGAGTCTAAAGGCATGTCTACACCGCAGTGCTAACCTAGGATCTTACCAGGGTTTTAGCCTTAACCTCTTACCATCCACACAAGATGCTCTGACATCGGTTTAGAGTGCCTTAACTCTGAGCTTATTAACCTGGCTGGGGCTGAGAGTCAATATTCATGGTCCACTTTCACCTGAGTTGAAACCTGTCCACTCTACAGTGAGGACACTGGCTAAACCACCGGAGTGCCGACCATCCTCCAATGTCCTTTCCATAATTTCCCCCAACGGTCAAAAGTTCCCCCGTAACTGGCACGACTGACTGGAAAAGAATCCTAGAGATCCTCATCACAAAGAACCATAAACTTCGACCCCGAGGGCCCTCAAGTGAGTGTGGAAAGAGTGAGGATACATTAACACAGGTAGGGCTCTCTGGTGGGAATACTCACATCCAGGCTAGGCTAACCTGAGTGCAGTGAAGGCATAGTCATAGAGCTGGGTCAAACAAGTTCTAGCACACCACTGCACAGTAATTCTCTTTCTTTTAGGGCTCTCTGGGAGGGACACTACTGACCTTTGTCCGAAGTTCCAGTTACACAGCGACCTTGGGCTGGAGGCAGAGTTAACTCTAAGCAAGAGTTTATAGTGACCTTAGCTAGGAGTTAATTATACACAGGACCTTACAGAAGGAATGGCTTACTCCCACTGGAATTTGTCTGGGTCTTCTGTGCAAGCAGCAGCAACTTGGCAATAAAAGGGGCTACTAACTATACACTCGGGTGACATTCTAAGAAACGTAAAAAGTGCAATAGACTGTAAAGAAATGGCTTTTCACTTCATATCCAAACACCAGGTGACAATCTCCAGTCACAGAGGCGGATACAACTATGGAATCAGTATCTCCTGAGAGAAGTGGCGGAAGCCATATTGCTTTAAACTAGAGCAAGTGAAGCCTCATGCTTTAAACTAGACAAGCGAAGGTACTCAAGGGTAAAATAAATATACATTGGCAGAAGAATGCAGATAACCTCAGGGGGCTTTCTGCATCTCCGTGTTTGCATTTCCCATTTCCCTAAGGGCATAAAATAACCAAAAAGCAGTGTTCAGCTAGAAAGATATTAGTCAATTATTCTAATTAATACCTGACAAGCTGAGACTAATTAATTTGTGTCTGATTATAGAACTTGTAGGTGTCAAGTCAGTAACTAAATGTTGTGCTTAATGTACAGAAAAGGACTAAAGTTGCTCATGTATAATTTGTCAGGCTAAATTTGTTATATGGAAATTGGATTAAGTTATAAAATGTTTGGCCAGTGTTGTTATCCAATGCAAAGTTAATAGAGGCTTCATTTCTTTCTCAGGCTCAGCAGCTCCCTCCTGAAGATTTTAGGGGCTTCGGGTGCTGCAGAGATACAGTATGATAATAGTTGCTTCTTGAATAATCTTTTCATTATTTGTATTAGGATGGCACTTAGAGACCACCTCTCCTCCATCACAACCGAGTTACTGAGTGGAATTCATCGTGCAGGGCAGAAAACCCGTTGGAGGAAAGGAGGAATTTAAAAGGGTGGAAGGAGTAAAGGGTGGGAAATACTGCAGACCCTTACTCACGAGACTAGTTCACTGAGTTCTGGAAAAGGACTATTCACAAGAGTAAGGGACTACTTTTATGAGTAAAGCCTTTGCAGGAATACAAAGTAACCCAGTACAACATTTCGTCCACTTCTAGAGGTTTGAGTCTGCTACTGCTTTTAAATGTTTAGATTTGATCCTTTAACTCAAGGAGTAGCAGCTTGTGCTTTTAAATCCAGAAGTCTCAAGCTCCATCCCAACAGATAGCTCTTCCAGCGGTCTTACCACCATAAACTGAGAATGGGATGAGTGTACTATGAATATAGAACTGTAGACATTAGCTACCATGACATGGGCAGGTAAGCGTAGCTATTTATTCAGATCTTTTCTGAAGGGAACAGCTGACCAGTTGGATGACCATCTACAGTCAATGGACAAGTAGGGAACAACTACGGGAACAAAGCTTATTTTTAAAGAACATTAGTCTAATGTTTGGCTCATGATACGGGCTCGTATGTTCTTAGAACATTTATTATTCAAATTCCAGTAGAGTGTAAAGGCCTCAAGGAGCTGATCCAAAGCTGCTTGACGTCAACTGGAGTCTTTCCCCTCACTTCAATGGGCTTTCCATCATACTGCGAACAGGTCTCCATTGTGCTTGGCACTCTACAAGCCCATAGTAAAGAACAGGCCTTGCCCCCCAAGAGCTTCAAACATGAAGCTAAGACAAAATGTAGGAGAAAAGATGGACTATAACCCCCTTTTAACAGATGAGGGACTGACTCAGACAGACTAAGGCCCTAACATTCAGAGGTAACAATTGTCCCACTTCTAAATGATGGTAATAGTAACGACATGGGATCAACACCTTAGAAAAATCCAGCATTAAGTGGCTTGCCCAAAGTCACAAAGAGTGAGAGAGAAAGTCAGAAATTGAATAGTTTTCCTTTATTCCAACCTAGTGCCTTAATCACATGACTTCTCTTCCTTTCTATTGCACTTTTAAGAAAGCTGGTCCAAGTATTTGAGTAGGATTTTTTTCTTTTTTTTCTTTTATTTTTTTTTAAACATAAAAGGAACCTGAGACTACATGACAAAAGATGGCCAAATTTGTCAGCAACTAGGCACTTGTTCATAATAGTAAAAATCAGAAGGGCTGATAGCTTTGTATTTTAAAAATAAAAAGAAGTTGTTTTGCTATTTGCCCTTTCATGGTAACACAATAAGTCAGGTCTGCAAATTAGACTCTTCTTCATATTAGCTTCATTTTAAGGTTGCCTTTTGTATCTGCAGAATATGAAGGGAGATAAATGCCAACACCAAACCCTTCTACCTACCCTAACAGATGTTAAAATCTACATTCAAAAACCTACAGTTTTTCTTTTTTTTCTTCTTTTTTTTTTTAAAGGTCACACTTAGCCAAAAATTATACTGATTCACATGTGCATTTCCTGAAGGTGATTCTCTAATGGACAGGATCAAATTTCCTACCAGCAATTGAATTCAACCTTCAGATGCCCCATTATTTACCTGTGGTTTCTCTCTCTCTCTCTCTCACACACACACACACACACTCACTCACTCACACACACACACACACACACATACACTCCTTTCAAATGCATTTTTTCATTAGCTGGCTTGTAGTAAAGCATCAAGAATATGAATTTTCAGTCACAGTTGTCTGTGAATATATATTACAGGTTTAACTCTTGCCAGTGACACAGTTTTACCAGCTGACATTGGCAAGAAAAGCTCACAGGAACCTTTTTTTCCCCTCTTCTGTCTTTGTAACAGCAAGTATCTTTGTAAACTGCAATATAACTCAGGCATTCAGAGCTGCAACTTCTAATATGAAATATTTATAGCCTGTCTGATGTGGAGCCCTCTCTTCTCTATATTGGACTGTCATCCCATGAGCACAGTGACAGAGCCACAGGAGTTGGTTTAAGGCAATGATGAGTACTTCTCCCTGGAAACAATTGGACCGATTCTTCTCTCACTTATGATATAATTCTACAGAAGGTTGAACATTTTATTGGAAACTTTGTTTTTTTGATGGAAATAACATTTTTCAAAACCATCCCATTTTTCAAAGAAAAATAGATTTTTGTTTTTGGTTTTCGTCTACATTGACATATACAGACAATTTTCAACAGGACCGCAAATTTGTATGTGTAAATTGGATAGTTGGGTGCACTGTTAGAGAAAGTACATACACAAACACAGAATATTTTCAGAGATCCATTGAAAATTGGTTCCACAATGAACGATGTACAGAAACAACAGATATATGTCCAATCAATTTATTAGCAGAGATATGTTATTTTTACTGACATTTAAAAATAACTAAAAAGATTTCTAAGGCTCTAGGCACCCTGACGTACTATTAACAATACAAGTCAAGTCTCAGCAGTATTAAAATGATTAATTCAGTCAGCCTCTGACAAAAACTCCTTTCTGTCCCTTCATCATGTGGGAAACAAAACCTCGCTTCTCCAAAAACTCTATCAAATGGATCACCAAATCTGGACTATTTTGGACTAAATGCCAGCATTAAGACTCTACACAAGTGTAACTCACTGAGGAGTATGTGTTACAGACCCCACTCTGTGCTGGTGCACAGAAGATATAAGTCGTTACAATTGGCCGCTACAGCGGCACGGTTCTTTAGCTCAAGCTGTAGCCGCGTCTGCTTTTAGCTGTAGAGCAGGGGTCGGCAACCTTTCAGAAGTGGTGTGCCGATTCTTCATTTATTCACACTAATTTAAGGTTTTGTGTGCCAATAATACATTTTAACGTCTTTATAAGGTCTCTTTCTACAAGTCTTTAATATATAAATAAACTATTGTTGTATGTAAAGTTAATAAGGTTTTAAAATGTTTAAGAAGCTTTATTTAAAATTAAATTAAAATGCAGAGCTCCCGCCAGACCATTAGCCAGGACCCAGGCAGTGAGAGTGCCACTGAAAATCAGCTTGTGAGCCGCCTTCGGCACCCGTGCCATAGATTGCCTACCCCTGTTCTAGAGGTTCATCTGAATCTCCTGTGTGTTATGAAAGGGGGCAGCTGTTTCACAAGAATACATGCACACCAAAATTATCGCCATGGAGTGAAACTATAACCCTCCAAACCAAAGACATAGGCTGTACCAAGTGAACTAAAAGCTTCTCTTTCCTTGCTGAGTATACAGCAGTAGATTGGGACCAAACATTAATGGGAGATACGCTGGTTTATAGCATGTGATTGCGTTTTATATACATGGCACAGATTAGTACCTTCCATACTATATACTCAAAAATGGCATTTTTATCAATTCAATCAAAAGTGACTTCCTTTTGTAAAGGAGATAGTACAGAATGTACATTGTACAAACAACGTAATGGTTGTCATTTGCATAGCCGGGCAGGTTCCAGTTAAGCACATAACAGTCCAAAGTGGGGAGGAAAAATCTACAGGTGCTCTCAGTTCAAAACTCAGAGAACACAAAGAGAAAATAAGATAATACAGTTGAAGACTGGGCAATATTGCTTTAAAAAGTCTGAATAATCATGGAATAGACTATTGATGCAAGCTATTTGTATGTACAAATATTTTCGGTTCTCCTCCTGGGCATTTCAAAGAACGAATCACAATAATCCTTTGCTTAATTTTACCAAACATCCACTAGAACCAGAAGGCAGCTGGTGAATAAGGACAAAAATAGGCAGAAGGTTCTGATCTCTATCCAAAAGGGTGTGCTCTAATTGCTATGCAAATCAGTTCCAGTGCTGACGAAATATTCAGAGCATTGGAGGGGATATGACATTAGTTTGAACACTTTATTATAAGCCTTCATTAAGCAATGATAAATTACAGTGGGGCATCCGAATGAAATCCTATATCAGTTATAAACAGTGTGATTAAAGAGTTTATCAAATCTACTTATAGTGTTGTCAGATATATATATACATATAATATGGACATGTCTTCTTTGCTTTCTGTAGTTCCGAGCCACTCTCTCTGTTTAACAATTATTAAATAACACAGGCATTTTCTAAGGAACCTAAAGGAGTCGGACACCAACTCCCAGGCTTTTTTGAAAATACCATCCTAAATGTATCGTCTATTGGAAAACTTCATCCTGAGCTACCATAAGAGACTTTTCCATTTTTCTCACTCATGATCTTATCTAAAGCAATGTAATTGTCAGAAAGGAGAGGATAAGTTAATATTACCACACATATCACCAACATTTTGGAAATGAATAAATGTCACCAAATAAGAACTACAAAAGGAGCAAAAGAGTTGGGATTCTCCCACTCACTGGTGTGCAACAGTAACAAACAAAATTTTAAAAAAGGCCAAGTTGTTTAAAAGCCTTTCTTCTGAGAGAGAGTCCTGCTGACCTCACAACCACTGAGCTTCACACTGATTTAACTAGATGAATATGAGTTTTGTTCTTTCACTGTCCCCACTACCAAGCCCACTCCATATGTGGTTGGAAATGATTTGCTTTCTCCAAGGAGACCTGCAAACCAGTGCTGAGCCAAAAATTATTTGGAAAATATCAGATTTAAGAGACGATCCAGCGTGCGGGGTGTGTTTTCAGTGGTATATCGAAAAACTCTACTTAAATTGTAAATTCTTTGGCCTGGCTACACTGCAGGGGGGAGGGGTCGAACTAAGATATGCAACTTCAGCTACGTTATACACGTAGCTGAAGTCAACGTATCTTAGTTTGACTTACCTGGCCGGCCTCATGGCGGCGAGTCAACTGCAGCGGCTCCCCCTTCGACTGCGCTTACTCTTCTTGCGGAGCTGGAGTTCCAGAGTCAATAGGGAGCAGGATCCAGCGGGTAATATAGAAGTACCCTTTGAGACAGGGATTGTCTTTTTGTTCTGTGTTTGTAGCACAATGAGGTCTTAGTCCCTGACCAGGGCTTGTAGGCACTACGGTAATACAAACAGTTAACAACAATACTTGTAACACCTATTTTTGATGGAAGATTTTGAACAAACTAAGAGTGTTTCTTTCATTTGAAATTTATCATGGAATTAGATTGGTTTTCTGATGAAAGAAAATCTGTATGTGTGTGGTGTGTTCCTTGCACTAAAGAACTGAAACTTTTCTAGTTTTCAGATTTCTGTTGTTCTCCTCTTACCTCCTCTCATGCAGTACTTTATTAATGTTGGTGTCTTAAGTCATACTGAAAAGGAAGATGGTACAGTGGTTAGAGCATTAGACTGAATCAGGAGACTGATTCAATTCCTTACTCTACCACAGATTCCTTGTACGACCTGGAGCAAATCACTTAATCTCTCTGTACCTCAGCTTCCTATCTGTAAAACGTGGAAAATGCTTCCCTTCCCCCACTCTTTGTGTATTAAAATTGTAAGATCACTGAGCAAGGGACTGTCTTTTTCTCAGCTGGCACTTCCACACAGCAAAGTATATAGATTATAAAATAAAGCCTAAAAGGCTGGAGGACGGCAATTTCCTATTTTGAAAGGATTTAATCACTTTACAAGCTAATGAAGTGTCCGGTAGCAGCTACAGATGATATAAAAATAAGAAGTTGACGTGAGACAACTCAGTGACATTATCCTGAAGTGTTTGCTCACAGTAGCTACTGCACGGTGATCACAGAATCTATGAACTTTACTCAGGAGAATTTCTGCCCTTATGTAGACTAGGTGGGCCCCAAACAATTGGATTTCAGATGACCATGTTCATAAAGACTTGGTTCGGTTCTTCATTGCTGAAAAATAGAATAATCCTTTCTAAGCCCAATGTAAACTACATTAGGGAAATTATATAATTAGCTTAGAGTCATGTGTAATCAGGAGATCTGTCCAGATAAGGAAGATCATTCAAATACACTATGGACCTACAGTGTATTTTTAAGCTCTGTGCCTACAATGGAAATGGCGTGAAAGTGCACAGTCTCTGAAAGGCATCTGTCCTGTTTTCCAAAGGTGCAATGACTTCAAGTGGACTTGTGGATGTTAAGCACTTCTGAAAATTTGGTCCCTTGTGCCTGAAGTACAGAAACATCACTGAGAATCAATGATAGAGCTCATTGGAAATTTTCAGACAATGGTTTTGTTTATTTGTTTTGTTTTCCCATTGGAAAATGTCATTATATTGAAAGGGAAACTTTCCACAAGAATGTGTCAGTTCTGACAAAATTCCGTTTAAGAAAAAAGTTGGAAAGAAATATTTGGGTGATGCCAAATCACGCTATGTCAAGAGTGACCAGAATGGAATGTTTTGATTTCTCATTCCAAAATGTATTTTATTTGATTTATTTCACAATCAGAATAAAAACATTTGGATTTTATTGAAACAAATCATGTTGATCGATCTAAATTTTTATTTTTACTTTTTTAGGAAATTCCATTTTGCCAAAAAAATCCCTCCTCCTCCCCCACCCCCCTTCTGATTTGAAACAAAAAGTCTGATTTTTTTTCCCATGAAAAGGAAATTCTGATTCTTGCCCACATCTACTAGGTAATATATCCTTAAAGAAAGTGATGTGTGCCATTCTCTTCTACTGGGTGGTGTGAATGGGGGTAGGGTTCTTGCACAGGGGCATTATGGGGGAGCTTCTTGTCTGCCCTCTTTCCCTGTTGGATATCTGCGCAGAGATGAAGCATAATGTGGCCATATATCATTAACAGAAATAAGTTTATTCAGCTCAGATAGTCTAAGAACCCAAAGCTGTTGGCCAACATTTTCAAAAATGGAAGCCCAAAGCTAGGCTCCTGAAGTCAGGCTGGGGATAAATAATTGTGCTTTCTCACATTCTTTTTCTATTTTGATTGCAAGCTCCCTGGAACATGGACAGTCTCTTACTGAGTGTTTGTAAAACACGGTGGGATCTTGATCTCGGGTGAGGCCTCCCCACACTATTGTAACACCAATAAGAAATAATAATAATGTTTTCATCACTGAAGCAGTGGGATCTGTAATAACCACTCTGGTAGATAGCTGGCTTTTAAAGCGGCGAATTGGGTTTGACTGATACTCGTCGTCTTCTCTGAAGCGAGAAGTTTAAAAGATTTTAAAACTGAGATCTCCTTCTGTGTTTCCATATACAAAAGATAAAGGCTGATCATAGTTAAGGGATTTCCTTATGGTAAATGGAAGTGGAAGGGCTGGAAAAAATCTACCTGACCCCTAG
This sequence comes from Dermatemys mawii, assembly GCA_007922305.1. Taxonomy (NCBI): domain Eukaryota; kingdom Metazoa; phylum Chordata; order Testudines; family Dermatemydidae; genus Dermatemys; species Dermatemys mawii. Next base: position 8,523,456 of record ML677387.1, read on the forward strand.
CTTTATAGAAAAAATACCCACTTTGCTCCTAAGTCTTGGAAGAGGTTAGTGCAAATCAGTGGATAAATCTGTTAGGAAAATAAAGTTAATCACTAAAACCTGTTCCTTTTTCGGGGGTGGCGGTCCTCACAAAATCTATGTATATATGTAACTACCAGGACATCCTATGATTCTTCTCAAATCTAATCAAGTGGAGCAAATTAAAAAAAAAACAGGCTATCTAGTGAATTGTATCCAAATGCTACAATACTAGGGGAGCTGCAGACTATGAAAAACCGTTTTTTAAGCATGAATTTTAATGCTTCTGGAAATAACAGATTGGCAATACCGGAGAGTCAAGATCTCTGTGAATCCACTATTTTTTTTTTTAAAGGAATGAAACTTTTCCACCTGAATTTTCACTGGGGGAGGGTCATTTACCATACCAAAAAACCCCACTGTTTTTCATTTAAAAAGTGGACTTTTTACCTCTAACTCACCTTTTCTTTTCTTCTTTATATCCTCACACTTTTCCTTTTTCTCTATTTGGCCACTGGGAGTGGAGGGGGGAAATTATGGGAATTTTTTGGGAAAAGAGAAATATTTTTTGAAGTTTCTTGTGAAACCTTTCAACCAGCTCTATTCACCGGTATTTGGATCAGGACTCTGGTGTAGGCTCTTCTCATCAGGAACTAACTAGCTACCTGTCTTAGGTAGATACATTGCCACCATTACCATCTGCTCTGAGTGCCTTTAAATCTTCAATGTGCTTATCATCACAACACCCCTGTGAGGTAGGGCAGTGCATTTTACAGATGGGGAGCTGAGGCACAGAGGGACTAAATGAGGAAGCATGATTTAGTGATTAGAGTACTAGCCTATGTTGTGGGAAATGCAAGTTCAGCTCCTGCTTTCACACAAACATTCTGTGTGACCTGCAGCAAGTCCTTAGGCCAGATCACCAAAAGTATTTAGTCAAAGGTATTTAGGCAGCTAATACTGGGCCTTGCTCTCTCTGAGCCTCATTTACACATTAATTTAACCCATCTGTAAAACGGAAACATTATTGCCTTCCCTCACAGGGGTACTGTAAGGATAAATATATTAAAAATTGGACTGTACTCAGACACTGTGGTAATGGGGCCTTGTAGTGGGGCAGCTACCCCACTCCTGGAGAACAGGGATTAAAAGCAGCTAAGCTGATTGGGGTACCAGCTGCAGCTGTGGCCAGCTCACTTAGGGCCCAGCCGGTGCTTATAACAGAGCTGTAGGGGCAGGATGCAGGGATCTGACTCTAGCCCTGGAGTGGGAAAGGCTATCTGCCTAGGAGCAAGGTACCTGAAGAAGAGCAGTGCTGGGGAAAAAGGCAAGAGGAGCTCCAGCCTGGTAAACTCCCAGGCTGCAGGAATTGGTGAAGGCCTACAGAGGTACTGGGGCTGCAGAGGTGTAGCCCAAGGATAGGAAGAGATCCTACCCCATTGCCAATGATGAATGGCCATTATATACTGCAGTCTGCCCCAGTGAGCAGAGACTAGATGATAACTGGCAGTAGCCACTGAGGCAAGGTTGGTTTAGAGGGTTGGGGGATCCCCTGGGAGGAGAAACCCAGAGTAAGGGGGTACTGCTAGGGCAGAATCTTGAGGCAAGGGGCACCGGGGTCCAGGAGGGACATGGGACCAGTGGCAGGTGAGACACCGGCCAGTAGGAGGAGCTCTGTACACTGGAGAACTAATTCCCAGATGACCAGCAGGAGACACCACAGCAGTTAGTTTTCACCTCGCTACAAGCCACGTATGTACCACAGACAGGCTGACTTGTCCAAGGACACACAGTAAGTCTGTGGCAGGGCAGAAACTTGAATGCAGTTCTTCCAAGATCTAGGCTAGCAAGCTAACTACTGGATCATCCTTTTTTGCCTGTGGGACTGTATTTTTGTACAGCACCTAGTGTAATGGGACCCTGGACTGCAGGTGCTACCATAAAGCAATAAGTTTATAGTGTTTATAGCTCTGGAAAGATTGCAGACATGGACATTACACCAGGCTTCCAGTGAGTGCTTTGTTGTCTGCTGTTAATACATAGCATGGAAGAAGCCTGTCTCTGAGTCAAGAGTGGAATTACATGTAAATAGCATGCTTAACTCTATAGCTAGTAAAAAAAAAAAAAAAAAAAATAGGAAAAATTTTCATAAAATATATATCAAAAATTATAATTTTAGACCAGCTCCAGTTAACTCTTAAATATCCCAATTCTCTATAACTGGAGTTATAGGATTGTTCTAGCTCTACGAACCTTTCAGTGCTTGGTAGGACAGGTTGAAAATTTAAATACTGTATATATATTCCATTTCAATGACGAATTTAAATGTTAGCCCATTTTTCAGCCAGTTCTAGTCCTAGGTCTCTTCTGACATGGCTATCAAAGAGGACAGCTAATGCCAACTGTTATTGCCGTGTTTACAATGTGGATCCATATCTAGAGGGGAGAGGATTGTCAGTCACCAATTCCTGCCATGTTTAAACACTAAAAATAATTTCTAAGCAGTCTTCATAAAGGAACTTTCTTCAATCACATATAACCAGCTTGGCAATATTAATATCACCGGGGAAAATGCCAGCATTTAATGAAAAATTAAACCCTCCTCAGTAGAGAATCAATTAAAAACAGTGATGCTCCTTCAATAATCTGGCATCTCATTTATCAATTTCATAACCCATGCCAATATTAAGAGACTTTAATATCAGTTAGACATCAATGATTCTGAAGAGAACAGTGATGGAGGGAGAAGGGACGCTGATAGAAATAAAGGATTTGCATACCTCTGGAATGATGTGAAATTTACCTGCCAACTTTTTACGCTCAGCTGGCCAAAAAAAGCCCCTTTCATAACAGAATATAGTCTTAAAGAATCAGAGTCAAATGCTAGTTTAAATGTTTGATGCAGCAAATTCTGGTGGAGGATTTTTTAAAAAATAATAATTCTTAAGTTGGACCAAACTAACTTTGTGCCTTAAGGGCTGCTTGTGACGATGCATTCATAATAGTAATTATTTTATACAAACCTGCATCACACATGGTGGCCATCTGCTCTTATTTACTCCTTAAGATGGGGCTGCAGCCCAGTATTGAAGATCTCAAGAGAAGACCTCAGTCCAGCATTTGAAATGTCCAGAATTGCTATGCAAAAGTTGACGGTTGGGCAACTGAAAAACGTGGCTACTATTTATATAGGTAAACCCACCGAACACATCAATACACTCACTGCACCAAATCACAGGTGTAACCCATGCCCCGCTCTCTCCCCCTCAGCATTGTAACATTACACTTATTACGTAGGCTTTAATTTTAAGTGGAAGAAGGTGATTTTTTTTTAAACAGAGAGAAAAAAACTTTAATATTGAGAAAGGAGGAACCAGAGCCAAGGCTGGGGGATTAACAGAAGTCAAAACAAGGCTGAATATCAGAAAGGATTAATCTACGCTCAAGTTGGAGGTTTAATTTCCCGCTTGGTATCCACTGCCAAGGATATGTTTCTTTTTTCAACATGCTAGCTCGATCAAAGTTAGCGCATGTGTAATGCGGACATAGGTTACACCAGAACATCTATATAAGCCGGAAATTACACTTCCTGGTCAAGCGCAGATATACCCAAACAGAGACACCATGGCAGGATCCCTCATGAGAAGCGATGGGGATCTCCTGCTGGGAGGCATTTAAAATGAGGCCTCCAATCAAGTCCACAGAGTTAGATCTGTGCACCCCTGTGGGGCACCAGTGAAACCACAGGGCTCTATGTAGATCCAGTTGTGAGATCAGGACCAGAGACTGGACAAGGCATTTGAGAATGTATTAGAATAATTGAATATCAGAGTTGGAAGGGACCTCAGGAGGTCATCTAGTCCAACCCCCTGCTTAAAGCAGGACTAACCACAACTAAATCATTCCAGCCAGGGCTTTGTCAAGCCTGACCTTAAAAACTTCTAAGGAAGGAGATTCTACCTCCTCCCTATGTAACCCATTCTAGTGCTTCATCACCCTCCTAGTGAAAAAGTTCTTCCTAATATCCAACCTAAACCTCCCGCACTGCAACTTGAGACCATTACTCCTTGTTCTGTCATCTGATACCACTGAGAACAGTCTAGATCCATCCTCTGTGGAACTCCCTTTCAGGTAGCTGAAAGCAGCTATCAAATTCCCCCCTTATTCTTCTCTTCCGCAGACTAAACAATCCCAGTTCTCTCAGCCTCTCCTCATAAGTCATGTGCTCCAGGCCCCTAATCATTTTTGTTGCCCTCCAAAACTGGACACAGTACTCCAGATGAGGCCTAACCAATGTTGAATAGAGGGGAACTATCTGCTGACAATGCCCCTACTTATACAGCCCCAAATGCCATTAGCCTTCCTGGTAACAAAGGCACACTGTTGACTCATGTCCAGCTTCTCATCCATTGTAATCCCAAGGTCCTTTTCTGTGAATAACGCTGCACCGGCATTGACTTTCAATGGCAACTGGGTATCTAACTCCCTCTGGTGCTTTTGAAAATTTCACCTAAATCTCCCGCGTGACAGCTGTAGCAGACTCATCATCCTTTTACAGAGACCAGCCAGAGTGGGGGACAAAGACCCAAACTCTCCTAATGAAGGATACACAAAAAAGGCAGGAACCAGAGGGAAGAAGCGGGTGGTAAAATGGCAGCAGCTGAGCTGTTCTGTCAGCAAAGGGCAGATGAGCAGGGCAGGCAGTCATATTGCATGAGGTGGAGTGCCCACTGCTGCAGCTCCTCCTTTGAAAGGGAGCATCCGTGTCTCCAGCTAGCACATGCTGCATCTGGCAACATCTGTATCTCCTGGCTGCAGATGGGGCCATGCCCCTATGTGGGTGGAGCCTGCCACTTCATCTGAATTTTCACTGGTTTCAAAGGAAGACTCTTCTGAAGGGGGACCACTAAGAGAGGAGCAAATATCGGGTGGAAAATACCAAGCACCAACGAGGAATGAAAAAAATTTCAAAACCTCAAAACTAGTCATGAAATGAAATTGTCCTCCTCCAGCTAGCTCTACTAAGAGATTTGCAACCTGATTCAAAGTTTATTGAGATCACTGGAAGAACTCCCATAGATTTCAAGGGCCTTTTGATCAGGGGCACAAATCTTAGTGTCCTAGGCATATTCTTATTTGAGTAATTTTACTCTCATTCCCTAAATTTCCCCTTTAATTCCACCTGGAAAAATACTCTGAGGGCATCATTTTCCTGTGAGCTGCTCAACAGCTGCTGTGTTTCACCCCAGAGGTAACTGTATTTTAGCAGCGGATGAAGGATCATCCCCTTGTGTACCATTTGTAAAGTGTCATGTGATCCTTTGAGAAGAATTATAGTACAGCTACTAGGGAAATTATTTTTCTCCACAATAAATTTAGACTTTTCATAGAAAACTGAAAACGTGACTTGTTTTTTTTTAAAAAAAATTGGGCATTCTCCCAAGGTGCTTCATCAGAGTTATAGTTTAGGTTCCCTATGTCCCCTCTCTCCTCTGTAGGTTGGGCTGAGAGGCCTGACATCTCCCATAATGCACCACAGTCTCTCTCCCCTCTTTGATAGAAAATCTTCAACCAGTACTAGTTGTAGAAATGTAACTGGTACTCCTATTTCTAACAGTGCGAAAGGTTTTAAACCTCTCCTATTCTAAATAATTTATCTCTCTTCCTCTAAATTAGTGCAATCTTGAAATATACAGCAGATCTAATTCTGATATTGCTAATACACTGCTATCAAGATTGTAGCTCTACTGACTTCAGTGAAATTACTGCTGATTTAAACTGGTGTCTCTGAGGCTAGTATCTCAAAACTACTTTGCATGTGTTTAAAATATATATGAAGAATAAAAATAAACCCTTCTTTAAACAAGAAAAATAATATAATTCATCATAACTTTAGTAAAGAAGGATAAGTTATGTTTTTCATTTCTGTGGCTGATAAATTTGTAATGGACCGGAAGTATGATGGGGAAAAGAATTAATTGCATTCCTCTAAAATCAAACTTGGGAAAGGTTCTGTATCCTCACCAGCTATTGCTTTCTGGCAGTCATCTGCAATAGTAATTGAGATGCACCCGACAACGGTGACAGCCCTGAAATGCAACCTCCGAATGATACTTGAAAGAGCTACCTACTGCCCACTAGCTGTAAATCATGCTTTTAGTACAGATCTTAATTCATCATACTCTATCAAACTGATGTGATGATTCTGTTGATGATCTCCATGGCAGAGATTTGTCCAGTTTGATATCACGGTGAGACTGGGACATTCTATAACCTAAGATTTATTCCTGACAGTGACAAATTTTATGGGGAGACGATAACATTGCACAGTTTGGATTATCTGGCTACTCGCTCCTTTCCTTGGATCTGCATTCACACTTACCTTAGTGGTTAGTAAAGCCCTGCCTTTAAATTTTAACTAGTGATATGCTGAAGTAGGCCTGGGACCGATCTATTGATAAATTCCATTGACTCTTGTGGGCTTTGGATAAAGTTCCGAAAGGCAGGGAGTGCAACTGTGTTTACTGTATTTTGACAGCTTTTCAATGCCTTTAAAAGATAATCACTGCAAAAGTCATCAAAATACCACATAGAAGACTGGATATAAAACCCACTGAAAACAATGTAATCTTTCAAAGGAGGTCACAAGCCTTGCTGCAAAACTTAACCCTGAAACCTCATGCAAACACCTTCACTGTTATATTAACAGAAAACTGTGTAATGGATTGTGCGGAGCTGGGTAGCAAGCCTGTGTATTTAAAAGGGACAACGAGATTTTACCAACAAAAATGTGTATCAGGAAAGTCAAAATTTATTGAGCTGGTTGAAAAATGCCTATTTTTTATAGGGAATTTTAAAACATTCTCTCTGAAATTCCCCATCACATTCTTTAATCAAATAAACACAAAAACTGGGGGAAAAGAGTTTTCAAAAAATATTTATGTCAGAAAAGAAGTTTGTATTGAAAAATAATCATCAGCCTAGCTCTGTCTACACCAGGGGTTAGGTTGGTTTAACTGCGTTGCTCAAGGCTGTTGAGTTTTCATACCCCTGAACGATGTACTTATACCAACCAAATTTCCTAGGGTAGAGTGGCCCTACCTATGCCAATAGGAGAGTTTATCCCATTGTTGTAGGTCAGTGGTTCCCAAACTGGGGTACGTGAACCCCTGGGGGTTTGTGACATGTTACAGGGGGTACTTGGGAAAAAATCCCTAATGGCAGACAGAACTGTCCCTAGGGATCCCGGGCAGAGTGGGGCCAGCAGCCCAGAGCCCCTGGACTTCCAAGAGCTAAGCAGATCAAAACAAGCATATTTATTACATTGAGGAGGTTTAAACTTCAAGACTTCTTACAAGAACTGAAGAGGGAGGTGGATATTTTTTGCAGATTTTAAAATTAAACAGGAAGGTAGTATTGTTTTTAAAATGATTATGAAGAACAAATTTAAGCTTTATTGTAATGTGCGTTGTGTGCCTGGACTGCTCAAGACCTGAATGCTTGTGTAGGAGGAACTCTTTGAACTGGCTTCTTAAATCCCTTCCTGCTGTTTCACATCTGATACTACTTGATTAATTGAATTCAAAGAGATACAAGCTACTAAAGTGAGATCTGGGAAGAGTGTTGCCATTTTCATAATGTAATAAAAAAACCTGTAATGATCAACAATAATTAATTATAAATAGTGTGTCATGAGCATGTCATAAAAACAAATTTTATATTTGCAAGATCACTGCTTTTATCATTTATACTCAGGTCAAGGAGAAAATCCCAAGAAATATTCATGGGGTGGGGAGTTTCATGAGACTTGGCATTTTAGTGAAAAGGGTTCACAGGTTGTTAAAGTTTGTGAACCACTGTTTTAGGTAATCCACCTTCCAGAGAGGCAGTAGCTAGGTTTACAGAAGAATTCTTCTATCAGCCTAGCACTGTCCACATTGGGGTTGAGGTTGGTGTAGCTATGTCTCTTGGGCTGTGGATTTTTCACACCTCTCAGAGATGTAGCTATACTGACATAAGTTTCTAGTATAGACAAGCCCTGACTGTAGAGATGCTAAAAAACTTGCCCATGGTCACACAAAATCTCAGTTTTGGACACGCCCAATTTACAATTATTGTCTCTTTGAAATGAACCCACTTCTCCCGAAGCTTTCATGATCAATAGACTGTGGATGAATACAAGTCTCTAATTCAAACCATTGTTCAAGCTCCTTGTTGCAGACACCCACCATTTAAAAATATATGTTCATGAAACACCCACTATTTTGTGGGATACTATCAAAATAACTACCATTCTTATTTTCAAAGTTCCACTTGACTATGCACAATCTTCTGCATAGTATATTCACCTTCAAACCACTAAACTAGTATTAGAAAACTAAATAACCCAAAATTAGCTAAAGGCACCTGTGAATTCAATATGATTTTCTGCCCAGATCTGTAGAGATTAAATGCGTTGTCCACAGCCACAGAGGGAATTGGACATAGAAGTGGCATTAAAATTCAGGAAATTTGTGCCTAGAGCTGGTTTAGAACAAAACAAAAAAGCAGAAACACACACACAAAAATAATTTTTTCCTCAAATTTTCACAAAAATCAACAAAAATGGTGTTACATTTTGGTGAATATTTTGTAAAAAGAATTATCAATATGTTGATGAAAAAATTAAATTAAAAATCAAAATGGAAAATTTTGACCAAGTCTGCTTATGCCCAGTTCTGTATTCACACCGTGCCTCTGATTTCTCTGCTTACCATCTAACCAGATGTCCCACTGCTAAAGATAGGTCTAGTTGTCAGACCCATGCTTGATCCATCATCTACTTGAATATATATGGAGCCTTTGACTTCACTGGGATCCCACATGGATGCATGTGTACACCCATGAGATACTACTGCAGAATTCAGGCCCAAATTTTCAATCACATTTTCCCCATTCTTCATTTTTGCATCTCTCAGTTCTTCTCCAGGACATTTTATAGGCAGAACTGGGTTGCCATAGGCATATTTCTTTACAAACTACTAGGATTTCATTCAGATTCTGGCAGAGAAAACAATGCCTAAGGTTTACCCTTCCATTTTCATTCTCAGTGCTGGCTGCACTAAATTATAGTAACTGGAGTGAAAGGCAATCTTTCCATTTCTCTGGTAAATTGCATAAATGCAAAAGAATACACAGAGGAAGCTGTGATTATCTGAAGAGCAAACTGCAGGCATCAGTGCAAAAGCTGTAGTGAATATTTCCTGGAATCCAAGCAAGCTTTAACAGTTTGCTGACAGCTAAATATAATGCTTGACACAGTTCCACTACTGCAAAAAAAATCTTCTTTTCTTAATGCATTTCACCCCATGTCCCCTCAAATTCTGTAAGCCAGCCAAGCAAAGAATTTCTCATAATGCAAAAGGTGCTCTTCTAGGTCATGATATATGGAATCAGGAGGGAGTATCACCTCATTTTACATTTTGTGCTGAGGTAGAAAACCTATTGAGACCTTGGAATATTTTTTTAAATTCATCCCAGGAAAGGGAAACTTTGGGGCCAAGTTCAGACCCAGCATACATGGGTGCAACTCCACTGAATTTGGAGGGTTTTGTCTTTGCTCTCTACACAACATTACAAATATGAGGAAACCACATGGACACAGCTAGGATCCAAATAACCATGTTTACAAACCAGGTTTATCTATGTATAATCCTTCTGCCAGGTGATGCAGGCAGCAAAAAGGACTGGCTTCAATTTCCTAAGTGTTATTTCTGGAAACAAACACCAGCTCAATCACCACCCCAGCAATTTGGAAAACGACACATCTCATCCTGGCCACTTTTGCAGGCAATACTTCCTCACACACAAGTACTGAACCCAGGGCTTTAAAACACAGAGAATTCAGGATTATATAAGGGGATAGGGGAAATAATTTAATTTGGGAAAGTCAGCAATTAACAATATCTATTAGGTAAGACCCGCCGCCCACCCCCACCCCCACACGGTTGTATTAGGGCTTAATCCTCCTCTTGCAATTGTGTGGCTAATGCATTTGTAGCCTGTTCCTGAGCTTCCCCACTCAGTTCAGTGTCCAGGATGGGAGTGGTCCAAGAATAGTGGCAGATCAGTCTACCTCCAACCCACCAGAGAAGTGCTACTTGGGTTGCTCCAGGGGCTCCACCACCTAACCCAGCTGAAGCGACCTAAGTCCCTCAGTAGGCTGCTGCTCACTGTGGCTTCAATCTAAGTTACCTCAGTGCCATCACCGGCCTCAGCACAGCTCTGTCCATCACCTCCACTCAGTCTGCCACCTGGAAACATCCACTGCCCCTGTGCTGAGTCTTTGGAGAGGTATCAGTAGTACAGAGGACAGAGTCCCAAACACCACACAAACACACCTCACAGAAGGTATGAGCCCCTTTAACTCTGCCCAGGCTGCCTTAGGCAACTGTGCCTAACTCTGGTCTTGGTCAGGGTGACCCCTAACACCGAGCATGTTTGGTGCAGTTATGTTGTTCTTCCATTTCCTTACTAGGAACTTTTATTGCTGTCTAACTCAAAAGTTAACTGTATGTTAACCAAAACCACCCCATCTGTCACATAACTGGCACGCAAAGCAGGCTGGGCCCATCCAGTCATTTCCCCTTGGTCACCAGCATACTCTGACAGAGAGCTTCCTCTACGGTGACCAGACAGCAAATGTGAAAAATCAGGACAGGAGTGGCGGGCCTATATAAGGAACCTACATAAGAAAAAGACCCCAAAATCGGGACTGTCCCTATGAAATCAGGACATCTGGTCACCCTAGCTTTCTCTCCAATAGAGCCTCTGTCCGTCTGGAGCTCTCAAGCCATGTTTTCCTCCCTTCTCACCACAGGTATCAGTAGTGAGCTTCTCTCTCTCTAGTGCTTTGGCCACTGGGCTTCCATTCAGACACACGTAGGGACACACACGGCTGTTGATCTGCTGGGGTTCTGGTGGCTTCTGTCATAAAGGAGAGGAAGACCTACTGGAAGGCTGCCAAACTACTTAAAGGGCTATACCCAATTCTTGTACATTTGTAACAATTTACCTGCCTTTTGTTTCTGTTCCGTCTCCTTCCCTAGTATTCCCCCTCAGTCACACCTTTCACTCTTCCTACCCCATCCTTCTTTTCTTACCCTCTTGTGTTTTTTTCCATTTCCTTCTCATCAAATATTGGAACCTGTTCAATTTTTGAAGTTCTCTACAAAAAATACATGCAACTGTGGGATGAAGCCCTCAGCCCTGATCATTAACTAGAGATGCTAGTCATTCAGGATGTAAAATGGTTAAAAAATGTTCATTATTAACTAAGGATCTGGATCAGCTCCCCCTAAACTCAATGTGAGTCTTTCCATTGACTTCAGCAGGAGCCACACCAGGTCCTCAGAACCAATCTCAGCACCCAACAAGCAGTTCCCAGTTCTTGTTGTTCCCTTTGGGAATCATAGGACTGGAAGGGACCTCGAGAGCTCATCTATTCCAGTTCCCTGTACTCTTGGCAGGACTAAGTATTATCTAGACGATTCCTTACTGGTATTTGTCTAACCTGCTCTTAAAAAATCTCCAATGATGGAGATTCCACAACCTCCCTAAGCAATTTATTTGAGTGCTTAACTACCCTGACAGTTAGCAAATTTTTCCTAATGTCCAACCAAAATCTCCCTTGTTGCAATTTAAACCCATTGCTTCTTGTCCAATCCTCAGAGGTTAAGAAGAACAATTCTTCTCCCTCCTTCTTATAACAACATTTTATGTACTTGAAAAGTGTTGTCATGTCCCCTCTCAGTCTTCTCTTTCCCAGACTAACTAAACCCAGTTTTTATAACCTTTCCTTATAAGTCATGTTTTCTAGACCTTTAAGCATTTTTGTTGCTCTTCTCTGGACTTTCTCCAGATTGTCCAAATCTTTCCTGAAATGTGGTGCCCAGAACTGGACACAATACTAGGGTGACAAGATGTCCCCATTTTATAGGGACAGTCCCGATTTTGGGAGCTTTTTCTTATATGGGCATCTATTACTTCCTACTCCTTGTCCTGATTTTTCACACTTTCCCTCTGGTCACCCTACACAATACTCCAGTTGAGGCCTAATCAGCATAGAGTAAATCTACTCATTTCTTCTCCTTGCCCTAAATGGCTAAAGCTGATCATAATTTTTGGTTGAGAACATTTTTGATGGAAAATGGAGGTGTTGACTTCCCTCACCCACTCTCACACAAAAAGTCTGCTTCCCATTGAGGGGGAGAGACTATTTTTTCTTCAGAAAACTGAATGCATGAAAAGCAAAACAGATTCTGAAATGCCACCACAGTGCCTCATGTCATTTGTAGTTCAGGTGCCTCATGTTCCCATTGTCCTTTATGAGCCAGGCTCCCCAGTCAGACTTCCTCTCCCATAGTACACCACATTTGTGCAATGGCCATGGTACACCACATCCCATCACCAAAAAGGGGGAACCATGGTGCACCATGCGAGCTGTAGTCCAACCCAGAAGCACAGCCTATGGAAGAGAATGTGAGTATAATGCAGCCAACTTACAACTCCCATTAGACACTATAAAATTCATCCCCCCCGCCCACACACACACTCCAAAAAACCCTAGCAATTTTACATGGGGGAAAAATTCTATTTTCTGATAAGCTGTATAAACATTTTTGATTTAAAACCAGTCATCCCCCACTTTGACACCTAAACAAGTTACCCTAAAAGGGGTTGGGTGCTGTACTCTTGAAAACCTGGTATTTCATTGGTCAGTTATTTGCTCATTTGTGGATTTTAAAAAGGCTGTTTTTGTTTTTAAATGGCAACAATGTTTGCTTCTGGGCCGCTCTGCCAAGTCTTGACGGCGGGATGTAAACACCCTAAAAATGAGGGATTTGAATAGAAATCCTGACACAACGTTAGCCACTGAGAATGGTACTGCTTGTCCTCCTGCCAAGCAGTAGCACCTACCTGGCATTTAAACAACGCTATTCCCCAACGGGAGAAGGCAGACAATTATCCAGAACAAATTGTGACTATAACAGTGAAGAACATTTTATTATTGCCTGGAGGGTTTTTGAAGCTCTCCCTATGAAATTGTCTCGTAAATAATTCAACGGAAGTGATTTACTTTGCTGGGGATTTTAAAAGGGGAAGCCTTTCAAAAGAGTGTACTGTCAAAAGTTATTTAAATTAATTTAATCTTAAATTCCAAACAAATTGAGTTAGATTCAATTTCAATATCAATTAGCACAGGGTGGTTGTGTTTTTTGTGTTAAGCCTAATGCCTAGAAAGGCGCTAACAACATGATTCCTGTTCCTTCTGCTTCTGCCCATAAATTCTGCAACAAGTTACAACTGAGCTGAAATCCTGTGATCATATTCTATGAAGAACTCACACAAACTCTGAACTAGGTTTTAAAAACCCTGCGGCTGACTTATTCTCTAATTGAGCTGCATCTTTAAACTGAGTTTACCCACCTTCTCCTCCATCCCACACAGCATGCTGTCATTCTCTGGTAAAGCTGTTAACTTTATTTGCAGTTCCTATACATATCGCAGCAATGCTAGCTGAATAAACTTTTATATTTAAATTGCACTCAATGGTGGGATGAGAAACAAAGTCTTGAAGTTTAATAAATTGGATGGCATCACAGACCAAAATACCCAAGGGCACAGCTGCTCAAAATAGACTTCAATACTAACCTTCTCCCATCCACCAAAAAAGCTATCAGGAATGCAGGAAGGAGAAAGAGAATGCTCTGCTACATAGTATGTTCTGGATATTTTGAATCACTGCAGTAGTGAAAAACTACCTGAAAATCAGTAAATTTAGCCTCTGGGGATCAGGATCTCCCCTGAAGGAGGAGATCCTTAGATTATGTAGACCTGTATCATGGGCTCCCATGCTCTCTTGCATGGCTGGTGTAAGAGGCATGAACAAGAACATTTCCTGAACTCTGGAAATCTCTTTAGGTGTCTCTGATAGCTAGCACAGATTAGAATAGCCTTTGCCATTTCCTCAGATGCTTTGCTGAATAAGGGTGAGATTGCTTACATTGCTTAGTTAAAGACATGTTCAAATGCTTTCAGGACCCATACACTGAACAGGAAAATTACATCCGCATGGACATTGTCGATAGTTTACAGCTGGTTGTCTTCCTGCCTCAGTTTAGATTTCTCATAGTCCTACTTTAGGCTACAGTAGTGCAATGAAATTTTACAGGGGAAAAAAATTGTAAGTCGGTTCTGGACAATTTTATGGTTTCAAAGCTACCCACTTTTTTTTTTTTTTTTTTTTTTACAAAATAAAGGTTTCACCCCCCCCCCCCCAAATGCTAAATGTTGCAGTTTGCAGTGTGAAAATAAAGTTTCCTCAGCATGCTAATTACACGTTTGAAACTGAATAGTTTGCCAACAAATGCAAATGGGCCCTATCATTTTAACTTAAAATGTTCAAGCCAGAAACAGATTCTGCACTATGTAAAACCAGCTCTTCAATCACATAGGCACATACTTAACTCTATGCATGTGGGTAATCCTGTCATGCAGATCAGGGCCCCTTATTTTAAAGAAATGCACAAATAAAAGCTGGCAGCTTTTCTAGCCTAGGAAGAGGCAAAATGTCACTAAGAACGGCCCTACTGGGTCAGACCAATGGTCCATCTAGCCCAGTATCCTGTCTACCACCAGTGGCCAATGCCAGGTGCCCCAGAGGGAATGAACAGAACAGGCAATCACTGAATGATCCATCCCCTGTTGTCAATTCCCAGCTTCTGGCAGTCACCATGTGTGGAGCACGCTGTGCAAATCACCAACCTCAGTGCGTGATACTAAGGTGTAAATTTTGCAGGGTTCATATCTACTATGTGAGGATAAAGTTATAAAAAATGGAAATCCATTCTTATTTCTTTTGTAGTTGTGTCTAAGGACTGCAATCGGAGATCAGGACCTCATTATATTCGGACTGTAAAATCAGGTAACCAAGACAGCTCACAGTGTAAGAGTATTAGATTGTTTCTAAGGCTGAAATTGCAATACACCCATCAGGTAACAGTAATTTTATAAACTTGTACTGCACGCTGCTAAACCTGCAGCTTACAGGTCACCCTGGGTAGAAAGTACAGAAGAGAAAAAGATGTGGGAGAGAATTTGTCTACAAATCTCCCCAGCCCTTCTCCTCCCCTCCAAGACCATATGAGCAAATCTGCAGGTTTCTGAATTAAACTGGATCATTCTGTATTAAAGACATCACAACCCCTCTTTGGTCAGCCACCTCTCCCTACACAAGCTGGGCTACCTCCAGCCGCCACAGAATCTAGTGTCTGGCACCACTAATAATAGCAGACTCTAATCAAATGGTTTCACAGGAGATTCTAGATTAAAAGGACCTGGCTTGCTCTGCCACGAAATGGATATTAGAATCCTATTTATCCAAATTACTGAGGGGATCTGACAAAATAGATCTAGCAAGGTAAAAAAAGGGGCCATGGCAACATGATCTCAGAGTTTCCAAGCTCTGAGAGGTTAATACAGTGAGTTTAAGATTATTTTAATGAGATCTGCAAACTGACATTTCTTTTTTCCCCATCCCTTTTGTTTTTACAACAGGTTTTATTGAAAAAGGAACTATGCTTAAATCACAGCACCAATTTTTAATGCATGGTCACAAGATTGAATGCACAGTAGAAATGCTTAATACAGAGCAGTGGCTTGGTTTAATGTAGTGCTGGCATGTTTTGTTAAAGGTAGACTGTCGCGCCATATCAAAGATGAGAAAAGAAAATGTTTATACCACAGTTCATTTGCTTGGCTGGTATTTCTGGGCTTCCACTGAAAATATTTATATGAAAATTTACAGTCAGGGCAGAGCTGTAGACAGAGCGGTAGTACATACCCACTGCCCTAATCTGTTAGCAAGCAATGGAACTCCTCAGAGGGATTACAGACAGATGTCCATTGATTCATGGGGATGTAGCTGTGGTTCTTTAACACCAAAATTGACCTGAACTGTTGTTGTTGTTTTTTTCTTTTGAAGTTTGTTAATTTGCAAAAATTTTCAAGATTTCAATCAAAATCTCAAAAAATCATCAAGGGATGGGAAAGTCCTTCCTTGTCAGCCCGAGTCATCACTTCATTTGCAAAAAGCAACCCGCCTGCTCTTTATGTCTGATCACAGCCACCAAGTGCTGAAATCAGCCACTTGTGGGGCAACTGTTTAATAATGCAGAGCCACAAGGCACTAAACTCAGGGCATGCAAGGAGGATCCAGCTGAAATAAAAAGGGGTATTACAGCTGAGAAGAGCATGAAACTCCAGAGTTAAGACCCCTGTCCTGATAGAAGCTGGCACCATACTGCTACAGGGCCCAATCCTGTCAGGTGCCCGCAACTCTTTCTATAATCAATGGGACTGATCCAGCAAGGTGCTGGTCACCCCAAACTCCTACTGAGTTCTTTGAGTGCTGAGGGCATCCCAGGCTTTGCAGGAAGTTCTCAGCTCCTTCTAGGATCAGTCCCAGTATGAAGAGAGGGCAAACAGCTGTAGAGCTGTTAAAAAAACATCTTTTGAAAAATGCCAGTTCATCTAGAAGTTTTCTCAAATCCAAGAAATAATTTCTGGTCGGAATCAGAGAAAGCTACTCTAAAATAACCGATCAGCCAGTTGTTAGGACACTTGTGGAATATAAGACACCCAGGTTCAAATCTCTGCTCTGATTCACATTAGGAATTTGAACCATGGTCTCCCAAATCCCAGGCAAATACCCTTAGCACTTGTCTATTGGGGTCAGAGGAGTGGTGGAGAGAAGAGAGAAAGGTTTCAGAACAAAACAAAATTTTAACAACTAGGGAAACAGAAATGTTTTCTGGCCAGCCCTATTCAGCAATTCTCATAACAGGGACCCTAGTGGTCAGACTGGAAACTGCACAGGACAATTGTCATAGCCCTGCCGCCAGCTATCGTCAGAAACTGTTTGTCTGTGGCCTTCCTTTAACCTATGTTTATCTCTGTACCACTTGCTTATTTTCCATCAGTATCCATTTTGTTGATGAAATTAGGGCAATCCTTTCTAAACTTGTGAACAACACTAAAACAAATGTAAGGTAACCTGCACTTCATAGGGATTTCTAAAGGACAACTCTCTGATTCAGTTTTTAATAATGGTGAAATTTTGACATGCCAGTTTAGAAAATAATGCTATTCCAACTAATCCCAATCATCCGATGGGATTATATGACAAATGTTACATATTTTAATATTGTAGTAATCACAAGAGTGGTACTTTTTATAGAAATCTTTTAAAGCCTTCATCAAAATTATATGTTCTATTATTTATATCCAAAGTCTCAAATCCATATTTTATGCAACTTTCAGTTACTCTTATAACACAGTATTTATTAATTTAAAAGCAGTAGTTCTTATACTCAGTTTTGATTCAAACAGATGGCTTTTTGTCATACCTAATAACAGATTAACTCTTTGCAGCCTTCTCATTCTTCGGACTCTGCATTCTGCAAGTTAATTTATTTGGATTTCACACAAGATAGAAGAAAACCTCTACCATCCAAGTACCCACTGTTACTCATCAGCATTTCTGAAATGCCTGTTACCATAGTCTGTGGGAACAATAATGAGCACAGATTATGGAAAATACTGAATGCTGTCCCAAGAGGTCAGTCAAATCTTTTTCTTATGCTTCAGTTTATTTATTTGGTTATATCTTTGAGCATGCAATCAGGCTTCATAGAATATCAGGGTTGGAAGGGACCTCGGGAGGTCATCCTGCTCAAAACAGGACCAATCCCCAGTTAAATCTATCCTTGCCAGGACGTTGTCAAGCCTGACCTTAACCTCTAAGGAAGGAGATTCTACCACCTCTCTAGGTAATCCGTTCCAGTGCTTCACCACCCTCCTAATGAAAAGGTTTTTTCCTAATATCCAACCTAAACCTTCCCCACTGCAACTTGAGACCATTACTCCTTGTTCTGTCATCTGCTACCACTGAGAACAGTCTAGATCCATCCTCTTTGGAACCCCATTTCAGGTAGTTGAAAGCAGCTATCAAATCTCCCCTCAGTCTTTTCTTCTGTAGAATAAACAATCCAAGTTCTCTCAGCCTCTCCTCATAAGTCATGTGCTCCAGGCCCCTAATCATTTTTGTTGCCCTCCTCTGGATTTTTTCACATCCTTCTTGTCGTGTGGGCCCCAAAACTGGACACAGTTCTCCAGATGAGGCCTCACCAATGTTGAATAAAGGGGAACGATCACATCCCTCGATCTGCTGGCAATGCCCCTACTTATACAGCCCAAAATGCTGTTAGCCTTCTTGGCAACAAGGTCACACTCTTGACTCATATCTAGCTTCTCATCCACTGTAATCCCTAGGTCCTTTTCTGCAGAACTGCTGCTTAGCTATTCGGTCCCTAGTTTGTAGCAGTGCATGGGATTCTTCCATCCTAAGTGCAGGACTCTGCACTTGTCCTTGCTGAGCCGCATCAAATTTCTTTTGGCCCAATATTCTAATTTGTCGAGGTCCCTCTGCATCCTGTCCCTACCCTCCAGCACATCTACCACTCCTCCCAGATTACTGTCATCTGCAAACTTGCTGAGGGTGCAGTCCACACCATCCCCCAGATCACTGATAAAGATATAGAATAAAACCGGCCCCAGGACCGACCCTTGCGGCACTCTGCTTGCTACCGGCTGCCAACTAGACATAGAGCCATTGATCACTACCCGTCGAGCCCGACGATCCAGCCAGCTTTCTGTCCACCTTATGGTCCATTCATCCAGCCCATACTTTAACTTGCTGGCAAGAATAATGTGGGAGACCGTATCAAAAGCTTTGCTAAAGTCAAGGAATAGCACATCCACTGCTTTCCCCTCATCCACAGAGCCAGTTATCTTAACCTTACTCTGACTCTGAGGAAAGGTTTGTCCACATGCTGACAGATAGGAACAAGATGGTCTTGTAGTTAATCCACTAGAATAGGAATCAGGAGATGGGGGTTCAGCTTCTGACTCTGCCACCAGCTTCCTGTGTGACCTTGGACAAGTCACTTAACCTAACTGTGCTTCTGTTCACCCACTGTAAAAACGGGGATGGGGAGAGGGAATAGTCCATCTTGTCTATTTAGACTGACTTTTTTATTATACCTCTGTACAGCACCTGGCACAATGGAGGCCTGATCTTGGTTGGGACCTATAGGCACTAGTGGAATACAAATAATACTAATTCTACCACTGCTACTGACATTAAACTAAGAGGCAGTATGGACTAAGGGGACTGAGCCCAGGACTCTTTCTGATCCTTTTGCAATGGCGTTTCAGAGCCTTAAGCATACTACTGAGAAGGCTCAGACTCTCTTGCAGATCTGAAGGAAATCTACAATGTGTCTCACCTCCTTAAAAGAGAGAAGTAACATCATACAGAAGCGTTACTCTATTAATGCTTATTCTAGACCAAGTGACTTGCAAAGAGAAGCCAAAACCACAAATGTATTAAAAAGAAATACACTGGGTCAATTCAAGAATCACTGGGTGAAAATCTATAGCTTGTGTGATGCTGGAGATCAGACTAGATATCACAATGATCCTGATTTGGCTTTAATCTGTAACAAATCCTTTACAATCATTTTGATCCATGCTTGTACAGAACCTAGCACAATGGGGTCCTGCCCCTTGATTGGAGTTTCTGGGCACTTACTGCAAGACAAATACATAAATAAATAAATATATTCCCTCAAAATTCCCACTCAAGTCAATAAGAGTCTTCTTTATTAATACTATGTTAATTAACTTTCCACAGATATAATATTTTGCTCTATTATTTGTGCCCCAATGCACTCAGTAGTTCCATGAACCCTTTTTATGAATTTATTGCTATCCAAGTTAGGATTTATTTGTACGTACATGTGTTTTGGTTTTCCCAGCCTTTCTGTTCTATGTTTAAAGAGATTTGAAAAACGTATTCGTTGCAATGCTGATGTTCATCTTATTTGTTTAATTACTTGCCTTTTTTTGTGAGTGATCACCAATTGGAACAAATTTCCAAGGGAAGTGGAGAGTCTCCATCCCCTGAAGTCTTCAAATCCAGATTGGGTGCCTTTCTGCGAGATATGTTTTAGTTAAACAAGTTATTGGGCTCTATACAAGGGTGACTTGGTTAAATTCTATGGCTCGTGTCATACAAGAGGTCAAGCTAGATGATCTACTGGTTTTTTCGGGCCTGAACATCTTTCAATTATGAATTTTATGTGTATGGCTAATATCATGTCAACATTTTCCCTCAGTTTCCATCTCTGTTCACTGTAGTTCTGCACATTTTTATGGTTACATTTTTCTTCAGAAAAAATATTCAGTAACTAATTATAAATTATATCAAATAAAAACAAGTTTGGGATCCTTACAGGGCCTAAGTCTGAATAGAAAGGTCCACTGATCACATGCCCCTGAAGAGGCCTAAACAAAGATTTTAATTTAAAGGAGCATCACTTGAACAAAAGGGAAAAAAGAGAAAAATTAAACAAGAGTAACAGCAGACAAGGTTAAAACATGGCTATATATAACAGAACGCTGGGTACAGAAACTGTGAGCCAGCACTATCAACATGTTGCGGGAACCAGACTGAACAGTTTACAGTTTGGAGATTTAAGATAAGCCTGTTTTCCATACAATATGTGTCACATGGTGAATGACCTTTCTAATATTGCCAGAAAGAAAACTTCCCTTTCTCTCTCTCCCTCCTCTCTCAGGAAAATGCCAGTAAAACTTACAGTCAGGTCTTGATTTAAATCAGGTGACCACAGAGAAAGGTTACCAAACTGGAAAAGCTCTACTAACTCATTTGGTAGGAGAAACTAGCACAGGAGCAGAAATAGCAAATCAAACCAGCACCATTCAGCACTAGATTCAGCAACATATGTTGTGCTAAAGAATAGGAGAGTCTGAGCATGCAAATGGCTAATTGTACACAAGCTATGCAGTGATACAAGCAATCACCTAGTGATAGGATGAAGAAGCATGATGTGTGGGTAAGCCACACATCATGGCTTGGGTCCTACTCCTAGTCCTGCTGTGGATTTAGTGGGCTTGACTTTCATATAAGATTTCCAGCCCAAAATATTTTCAAAAGTGACTAATGATTTTGGATGCCCAGCCTTAGAGACCTCAAAGATCGGTGGGTAACATTTTGAAAACCCACTGAGTGTCATTCGAGCCTACAGAGTACATATCATTTTCAAAAGTGACTTAGGCACTTTTGGAGCTGAAGTCTTATTTAAATCTCAGTAGCATAATCAAACATAGGGCTGAAATAGACTTCGAGAGGTCATGAAGTCCAGTTCTCTGCAATGAGGCAGACCTGAGTCAATGTAGATCATCCCTGACAGGTGTTTGTCCAACCTGTTTTCAAAAACCTCCACAGACTCCCTTAGAACCCTATTGCAGAGCTTAACTACCCTTATAGTTAGAAAGTTTTCCCTAATGTCTAACCTAAATCTCCCTTGCTGCAGATGAAGCCCATTCCTTCTTGTCCTACCGTCAGTGGACATGGAGAACAATTGATCACAGTCCTTAGACTGTTATCAAGTGTCCCCTCAATCTTCTGGTCCCAAACTAAACATGCCCTGTTGTTGTTGTTTTAAACCTTTCCTCCTAGGTCAGGCTTTCTAAGCCTGTTAGGATTGGCCAGAAAACTGGAATTCTTTTCCATGAAAAAAATTGAGGTTTTGACATTTGTTAATGTTCCGCATTAGAACAAACAACTTTTCAGAACTTGTCCTAAAATAAATGAGACCATGAGCGACCAGAATACCCAATAACCCAGTGATTATGGCCCTTTTACCTGGGAGACCCAGTTTCAAATCCCTGCTCTGCCTGATTCAGAGCAGTGAGTTAGTTGCCCATATTGGTGCCATACCCACCACATTGGGAGGAGGCTCCTGGACTTGAAAAAACATTCATGATGAATTGTTTGTACAGTTCCACAAAAAGCTTCCATTTCAATTAATTAGCATTTTCCACGTGAAAAAAAAAAACCCTCAATAAATTCCCATGATCTATTCAAACTCTCTGATACTTCTGCAAATTTTACTCTGAGCATCCACCCCTCTGAAAATCAGGCCATTTTGAGGTGTATTCACTTGCACTACTATGATCAATAATCATGGTTTCCAAACTAAGACTCGAAAACCTAGGAGATGTATTGCCCATAACTAGTTTCAGCACCTGCTGTTTTCATTTTTTTCTTGTTTAAAGATATTTTTAAACTGAAATCTCTCTCTCTCTCAAAAAAAAAAAGAGACGAAAAAATAAATTCTGGCATGGTTTTGATAAGCAGAGATTTACACATGAAAATCCTCTTAATGAGGCTGATTACATGGCCAGTAATAGCTGGAGTTCCCAGGAATATGAAGCAGCCATATATTTTGCTCAGTGTGTGCTGAAAATGATTTGCAATTTGACTGCTTCAGCCATTGTTATGTTTCTAAATTATTTCCTATTATCCAAAAGTATTTATAGAACAAGAATAAATAAACACAAATAGCAAAAGGGATTGAATAATGAGATATGGCGATTTAAATTGTAGGTCACTGGCTTGACATGGTGCAGATATTAAAGGGAGCAAATAAATATTACCATCTCATGAGTGGCAGACAATGGTCTACTGGACACATGCCTAATACAAATACTATGGCCAAGTGACTATACTGGGTGCCCAATTTGAGACATTTCAAAGGGGCCAGACTGTCAAAAAGCAGCGATGAGGCCTCTTTAAGAAGTCATAAGGTGGGCACCCAAAATCACTAGTCCCCACTGAAAATCTTGACCCACTGGCAAATAACTGGCAGTAGTGTTGGTAGCCGCAGAGATCAGGCCAAGGACTCAGTCAGCACAAAGGCCACCATAGGTCAAGGTGGAAGCACATTTGCAGGACTAAGTGAAGAAGCTGGGGCTATGCTGGACTGTGCCTAATCTATGGAGGAGACCATTACTGTTTCCTGTGTTGTCAGTCGGGTAACTTCCAAGAGCTTTAAATTCATCTGATGGAGGTGGTGGTGGGGACAAAGACAAGCCAGCTGAAAAATGGGTCAGGTTTCTTCCTGCCTTCTTTTAATGTCTAAGTACAAGCTCTTTCTCCTGAATTATAGAATTTCATATGGGCCAATCCAAATGATCTGAATTACAATTTGAGATTGTACCTGCCATGGCGAAACTCTCCTCCCATTGACATTAATGGTAAAGGGACACAAATTATGCCAATTATGAGTGTCTGAAAATCCTACAGTAAATGATCAAATTTTCAAGGCCAGTGTACCATGCAACAATTCAAGGTTTTGTGAGTGTAATGACTCTCCCCATGGCTCTGGCGTTGTGAAGGACTTTAAAAACTCAGTCCATAGTTTCTTACAGAGAGTCCAATCTAAATTACTACTCGGATAGTGACTCACTGAGTGACCTTGAACAAGTTGATTCATCTCTCCAGCTTGCTCTGATCCAGCCAAGATGATTTGAGACTCCTGGGAGTTAAAATGCTGAAAGTTTCCCCACTGTTGCTACCATCAATTCAGCTCCTCCCCAAAAATTTGGACCCTTTCTTCAATATCAGCTTCTACAGGATTAGGCGCTATTTCTCTCTCTCTTTCTCTCTCAGATTTGCTGCATATCAAAGTCTGGATTCCTTTCATGTCCTTTGCTTTGCTGCATGTGGTCTATTAGGTATCTGACATCTAGCAAATAATTACTACTCTTACTACATTTTTCCTTCACATGTAGAACTTGGCATAATTTTGTAGGAAAAGCTCACTCATTCCCTTGGCTTTTAAATTATGACCATGTCAGAAAGGATTATTCATTTCTTACTTTTGATGCCTCTGTTTTGAAAGCAATAGAGGAGCAATGTATGGGAGGAGCAAAATTCCTACAACGTACTGAAAAACAAAATAGTTTCCCCTTCTCCTGTTTGGCACCAAAACCAAAACCAAAACAAAAAAACACCACCACCAAAACACTTGCCGTATCTGCCAATGGGTAAATAAAGGTCATTTCAGAACATACGGAGAATGTTAATTTGATTTGGGAAAAATAAACATTAATAGACATAAATGAGCCTGTCTATTAAAACAAAATCCTGTCTGAAAGGCTTATTATGAGTAATTTGTTATGTTTTACCTCCTCATTAATGGAATTAATAGCCATAATAATAATATAATATATAATAATATATCCTTTCGGTGTATAGTTCCTTCCGTATGAAAGCAATTGATCAGAGATTACTTTCATTGGCAAAGCCTTAAACCAATCTGATACAAGTGCTGTGTAAAATGTTCACAGACATAGAATTTCCCCCTCCTCTTTTACGACTACGCATACTCCTCCCTTTGGCAAACATTGAGTCAGAAACCAGGAGTGGGACATGAAGTCAGAGCCAACACCAGGGGTCAAGCTGGGAACCAGAGCTGGAGAACCGGGCTGGAATCTGAAAAAGGGAATGAGCACACGGTCTATTGTTGCAACAAGCCAGAGTGCACTGACAGCTGCCTGGAACTGCCTCCATGCTTTAATACTGTGCCCGGACCAATCAGAGGTCATGGAGGGGTACTGCCAATCATGTCTTTCCTGAGCAGCATTTCCTGTGCTGCTTAGTCCTATAGGGTTTACAGAGCATGAATCGCAGCTCTGCCATGGCTGATGGGTGGCAACATGGAAGGTTCAGTCAGATGGAGCCTCCCAGATCCTCTCTAG
>ML677387.1:8548605-8917170 GCA_007922305.1 Dermatemys mawii
AAAAAAATGAATAAGCCAACCGTTAGCTATTACACATCCCAAAAACAAATGCTAGAACAGTGGTAATCATATAATTAAATTAGCAGACATTTTCATTTCTTTGATTCATTAATTTAACAAGCTGTTGCAGAAAATACAAAATTAATAACAAACTAGCTTATAAAAAGCTTTTTGTAATTTATTTGCCAGTTCATTAAATAGAAATAATAAAATAGAAATAATAAGGAAGCAGCATATGGAATGCTTTTGTTTCTCTAGCTATACAGGCAATTTCTGAAAAAGTGTTAGATTTCTTTTTGTTTGTTGACTTCCTTGTTAGACCATATTTTGGAGAGAGAATTCTTATGTTTGCATTGTTTTGGTGGGACTGTTACAAATATTACATTAATTCCCTACCCCACTCACACACACAAACTCTGCAGTATAAAAGGAAACTGCCTTCTCTAACAGAATATAATGCCTCAAGCAACGTAAACTGATCTGTTTGGTTACGACGCCTCAAATCAAAATCCAATCCAAACAGCCCCAAACTTTTGAGTGTTTGGGAAGTGAGCATCATCACCTTCCAATCTTATCCTTATTCATTCCATATCGGGCTTGGTTGTGAGAACTTACTTATTATTTCTGTTATGGTAATATCTACTGTGTCCCTCATAATTGGCACTGAACAGACAATCACTGTCTTAAACAGCTATCTGTCCATCAAAGATACTTAGATACTATGGCAATGGGGCTATATAAGTGTTTTACAATCTTTTGATTGTATCCTTACTATATTCCTGTAAGGTAGGTCAGTGCTGTTATGCTCACTTTAAAGCTGGAGAACTGAGGCACAAAGAGACTAAGTGACTTGTCCAAAATCACCGAGGAAGTCTGGTGGAATCAGGAATTTAACCAAGATCTCCCAGGTCCTAGGCTAACATGTCCTAGCCACTGGACCATCCTTCCTCTGAAGACACAATACATGGGATAAAAAAAACATGCTGGCACAGAGAGAGATTAAACAACTTCTTGAGCATCCCACAGGAAATCTGTGAGGAGCACCAGTATTGAACACGTGTGTCTCAAATCCAGCACCTTCACTACAGTTCGATTTCTGTCTCACTCACATCAGCATAAATCAGAAGCAATGCCACTGAAGTCACACTCACATCAGTGTAAACAGAGCTTTGTTTACACACACAAAATTTAACTTAACATAGCTACATCGGTCGGGGTGTGAAACACCACACCTCTGATTAACATGCTGATGCCGTGTAGACTTAGTGTAGATGCAGTTATGGTGATGGAAGAATGCTTCCATCAACATAGCTAACATTGTTCCAGGAGATGGTGTTCCTACATTGATGAAAAAAGCCCCTTCCATCTGTGTAGACTGTATCTACACTGCAGGGTTATGCTGGCATAACTATGCCAACGGAGCTACGCTGGTGTAGTCTCCATAGTGTAGACACAGCCTGAAGGCTGTACTACACTAAAAAGCTAGATTGACCAAGCTATGTTGCTCAGGAATGAGAAAAATCTACACCCCTGAGCAATGCAGTTAAGCCAACCTCACTGCTAATGTAGACAGCACTAGGTCAAGAGAAGAATTCTTCCATCAATCTACCTGCTGCCTCCTGGGAAGGTAGATGACCTATGCCAAGAGTGACTACACAAAAGCGCTGCTGCAGCTGCCCGACTACAGCCTTTCAAGTGAAGACAAGCCCTGAGAGTAAACAAGAGCAGACTTAGGCCTTTTGTCTCTCTTTCTTTCCAGACCATTCTTACAAAAAGAGCCTTGCTGTCCTATCCAGTACATGCTCCACAGATAAATACAATCCTATCCTCCCTGTTGTTAGCTAAATGAGTATAATTCATTACTCCACCATCCTTTTTCATAGTATTAGCAGGTGATTACAACTTAGGCTAATGAACCATTAATCCTCTCAAAGAAGTCCAGTGTTTCCTTTCATTAATTGTGTAAATAATTAATTAAAAAAGCAGCCTCTTTATTCTATGCCAAGAGTCTGCCTGTGTTGTAAGGCATTAGTTTCCTCTGGTAATATCTGCATTGCAATGGACTAACAGGCATGCAGGCATTGAGGTATGTACTTCCTCACCAAAGAAATTAGAGGTCTGCTTTATGTGCGGTGTACCTAATAGAGATAATTAGAGCAACAGGATAATTAACCGTGTTGACTTCTAATGGGTTAGAAACATTAATGTGTTAGGAAAAGGGGTAACACTTTGTTTCAGCTTATGGCCAACCTTACTTGCTTTTATACATTTAGAGCAAGGTTGTGATTTGGATTGTGCCTTCACCTGAAAGAATAAGTATTTCTGCATGGGCTACCCAGAGCTTGAGTCTGGACATCCAGGAGTAAGCAGGAATATTCGGCCACTTACTCTCTGCTCACAGATGGTAGCTGGGGAGAGGCAAGAAACACAGCAAAGTCCTAGCTTCACACTTCCTGACGCAGGCAAGCAGAAAATTACTACCCCGACCTCAGATCACGGATCAAGCAAGGGAGGTACAGTTCATTGATTCATCCATTACAAGGCCAAAAGGGATCGGGTGATCGTCTAGCCTGATCTCCTGTATAATCTAGCCCATGCATCCTCCTTAAAATAAATCCTGTTTGAACGAGAGCACATTTTTAGAAGAAGATCCAAAGCTCAAAAGGGTGTGATTCCAAGGGTTTTCTTGGAAGCACAATGCTTCCCCGGATGATTCCTGGTCATTGCTTAGGTGGGGAGGCCAACTCTCCGGCGTTAAGCCGGATAGTCCTGGTTTTCTAAAAAATCCTCTGGTAGGGATTTGGAACTGGATGTGGTTTTTGTCCAGTATTTTCACATGGCATCGGTGGATACATAGGAGATGCCATTTTTCAGAACATGCTGCCCCACCCTGCCCCCACCAGTACAAGGTCAGATCAGTGGGAATGGAGCAATGCACTTGGAAAAATGGCTTCCTCTTTACAGCATTACCTTACATGCACCATGTGTTTGAGCTCACACCAGTCGGGGCAGAAGTACCCAAATGTCTAATATTCTGGGGATGTGGTAGTGCCTGTCCTATACTGGGAGCTGTGATGAAAGGCAACTTCTAACCCTTCTTCTGTAGCTGTTCTTGATTCTTTTATAATACTGTTTGCCATGGCTTATGGGTTCCTCACCGTTTTAAAAACGGATGTTTTACAGCAATAATTCAGTGAACAATACCAATTTAATGCAGTGAGGTGGAGTGGAGTGCAATGCTAGCTAGATACTAGAATGAGCATAGTATAAATACTTAGCTGCATTGTAAAGCCGACACAATAGATTTGCCTATCTTGCATTATCACTATCACACAAACACCTGCTTGACTCAGTCTTCTTCAAACATTGACTTCCTTTAAACATTGGGATATCCCTGCTAAGAACAATGGAATAGCCCAGGGTGTAAATAATGGAACAGCCCAGGGTGTAAATAATCCCAGCTCTGGCAGGGGAAGAGAATTTCAAAGGCAAACCAAAGGCCCTCTCTCAAGCTCAGTGACGAGTCTCAGAAAACCCTAATGCCAGGTCTACGCTACTGAGTTAGGTTGATGCAAGGCAGATTACGTTGATCTAACTATGTAAGTGTTCACACTAAAATTTCAGTTCCACCGACATAACTGCCCGACTATGCTGAATTAATAACTCCACCTCCTTGAAAGGCATAGAGTCAAAGTCGAGGTAGTTAGGTTGACGGAGTGTCAGGGTAGACACTGCAGCGTTTACATCAACTGTCACTGGCTTTCGGAAGCCATCCCCCAATGCTCTGCATTGACGGTACAGTCAGTATACACATCATTGACACAAGGAGCATAGTATGGACATGCAAAAGTGATTTAATTACTTTAGGTTGACATAAATTTGTAGTTTAGACATGCCCCAAGAGTAGAAGTTCCACAACTCTTGCAAAGGCTGCAAGGGGGCAGAGGGTCAATGGAGCTCATCAGTATTTTATAAAGCTGAATCCAAGACCATTCACGGCATTAAAGCGCATAGCACAAACGATTCATTCAACAGCTTGGGTGCCTGCAAGTCCTCAGTGACTCAGAATCTAGACCTTAACACTTATGCACCCATACAAGAAGGCAGGAACCTGCTATCTGCCACTTTACGGCTAAAGACTCTTTCCCAGTTATACTAGATTAGTTTCCATCTGGGAAAAAGAGTTCTCAGGTATCACTATGGTGTTTTCTTGAGTCCTTCTTGTCTGGCTTAGTTCAGTCATACACACACAGTTTTGAAGACTGAAATAGCTGGAATCTAGATGTGTCTGGCTCATGTTTTTACTTTTTACACAAACAGTAAAAAAAAGTCCTCCCAAAATTTAAACCATTTGTAACTCTGGTGAAATCAGCAGAATTTACACCAAAGATCTTATTCTATTAAAAAAAAATCCACCAGGAGTAAGATAATATGAATCAGAGATCACACCATCTCTCTAATACACAGTTTTCAATATACCCCTCCACATGCTCAGAACCTCAGCTGGTATAACTGGTATAATTCCATTCAAGTCAATGGAGCTATGCTGATTCACCCACACAGCAAACGATATTCTAAAGCTTTGCAATATAGAAAAATGGAAAATACCTGTTGGTGCTGCCACGAAGATGAGGCTTTGTCCATTAATACTCTGTCAATACTTTTCAGCAAAGTTAGGGTGACCAGACAGCACATGTGAAAAATCAGGACAAGGAGGGAGAGTATATAAGAAAAAGACCCCAAAATCAGGACTGTCCCTATAAAATTGGGACATCTTGTCACCCTAAGCAAAGTCAAGCACTGAAATATATTTACCGTAGCCTTTCCCAAGCCCTATCACCATCTTCTCTGCTGAGGGCATTGAATTGGTATCACATTTCACAGTAATGTTATTTCTCAGCAGACGTCACAACACTGGATTCCCTCCCTTTTTTATTTTACTTCACGTTAATTTTGCCCACCAATCTGCTTTACTCTAGTGTCACTTCACCTGCCTCAGCTAATACTGGAAGCCCAAAGTATGGTATAAAACATAGAATTACCACGGCCCCTGTCTGGATACATTGGGGAAGTTTTCTAGAATAGCAGGGAAGTAACTGCCAAAGCTCTGATTCTCCTCAGCACTAAGTGCTGGAGGCAGAGCTCTGAACTCCAGGGTTTAGCTGACCCTGAGTTTTTATTTTAATAAATCAAATATATTTGTTTTGCTGTTGCGTGATGAGGCTGGAATAATGGAGGAAGGGAAAAGGAGTTGGAAGGCATGCTGTGTCAGCATGAAGCATACAGCAACAGAAGGATTTACTTTGATTCTTACTAGCACTACAGGAAAAAAATCAAGGAAATAAATTGCTCTACTGATGAGGAGACATTTTACTGAGCACAATTATTAATACAAAGAAGAAACAGAACATAATCATAATGTAAACCCAAGGTGCATCTGTGAAGAGCACCTGGAGGGAAACATACTGATGTCTGTTAACAAAGAAACATATTGAGAAAAACAAAAGGACAGTTTTTATCTAGAGAATCGAATCTATCAGTGCGCCATTTAGGCTTTGCAAACTGTAAAGTGACTTCTAGCAATGCCAGCCTCAGGCCTTGTCTACACAACAAAGTTGACAACTTTAGCCTCAGCCATTGCAGTAATGACTGCGGTTTTTCACATCCAGACTACCCTCCTTCTGCTGATAGTGCACGTCTTCATCAGGAGCGCTTGCACTCACTAAAGCTGGGCAGTGTGGGGCACTGATTTGGGAACCCTGCTGGCAGGTGTTGACAGCCCACAGGGGTCTGCGCGGAGCTCACAGCCTGGCAGCAGGACCCAGGCAGCTCCCCCGTCGACTCCGCTTACACCTCCTGCCGAGGTGGAGTACAGGCATCAATTCAGGGATCGATTTATCGCGTCTAAATGAGACATGATAAATCGATCCCTGATACATCGACTACTACCTGCCAATCCGGCAGGTAGTATAAGCATACCCTTACAGAGTTAGATCAGTGTAAGGCAGCTTACCTCAACCTAACTCCGTAGTGTCGACCTGGTCTCAGTACAGCTGTATAGATGAGGCATTTGCCTCTAATAATGGGTAAATGAGTAATAGTTTAAACTAAGGTCGGATGCATCCGACGAAGTGGGTATTAACCCACGAAAGCTTATGCTCTAATACATCTGTTAGTCTACAAGCTGCAACAGGACCCTCTGTCATTTCTGCAGATCCAGACTAACACCGCTATCCCTCTAATACTTTAAACTAAGGGCATATTTATAGAGGATTAAACATTATTAAAAAGGGGTGTGACAGATAAGAGGAGTGTGTATTATATAAGTTTAAAAGCACATCAGTAGAAGTCATTACATACGGTTATAAGCAACCTATAGACCTATGGGACACTGACAGATAATTAACCATGCATTCAAACATTAACAACAATTTATTATCCCTTTATAAGCTATTTGTAAATGTTTGCTTCATATCATATTTGGAAATGAAATCAATGGCTCCTAATGGGTCCTGAACTTTCTGGAGGCTTGGGATCCAGATCTGTCTTAGAAAAGAAGGATTATCATGTAGTCAAGGCACGGAACTGTGCGCAACCTTGAGCAAATGACACTCTCTGCTCCTCAGTTTCCTATCTGTAGGATGAGGTCTTATGTAGTTGGGGATTGGCCCTGCTTTGAGCAGGGGGGTAGACTAGATACCTCCTGAGGTCCCTTCCAACCCTGATATTCTATGATTCCATAGGGCTAATAGCACTTCTTTCTCCTTTTGTACGTATTTTGTATTTAGATTGCAAGTTCTCTGGGACAGGTATTGTCACTTGCTAGCTGAGCTGGCTGGAAAATGGAATTTCTATCTTGCAGGGAAGTCTGACATTTCAGAATTTGTTTTTGTTCCCAATCAGAATGAAAAGTCAAAATTTCTTGTGTAACAGAAATTCCAAAAAATATTTATTCGGAAACATCAAGACGTTTCTTTTCAGTGGGATAAAATAATGTTTCTGATCATCTCAAATCCTTACACTACAAAATATTATAAATATTATAGTTAATATTTTAACACAAATTACAAAGTAGAAACAAAATGATGAAGTTAAAGTAATATTTTGCCATCTGAAAACAGAAATGTTGACAATCAAAGTGAAAGTCAAGAAGCAATTCATTTTCAGACTTTTCCATTGAAAATTTTGTCAAAATCAACATGCTTCCCAGCAACATATCAATTTCAACAAAACTGCATCTTCCTAGGGAAAACTGAGAAAAATTTCAATCTGTTCTACTTGCTAGGTATTTGTAAAGTGGGATCTTTATGGGATCTAGCTGTTACTGTAATGTAAATAAATAGCCATTTGTACCAAGCTCATCTGTCAAGAAAGCAGCCTGTTGGCTTTCTTAATAGAAAGCACCTTGGCCAATAACTAGTGAGTACATTGCACAAATCCAAACTAGCACAATTATATAAGACAGTTTAAAACAACCTATCTAAATAACACTGTTGTCTGTACACTGAGGTGAGGCTTTATTAGGTTTGTAACTCCATTAAAAGTTCATTAGTCATAAAGATCCATCTAGCTGGGGACGGGTGCGGGGGGGGGGGGAGGCTTAAGTTTTCTTATAGCTGGAAGAGGTCTGTTAGCACCACAAACATTAAAGCATATTAAACAGCAGGAGCCCAAGAGCCCTATGGAGTTTTCTTTGAGTGTATTACTTTTAAATTAGAGATAGGAAATGTTCCCTGTTGAAGCTGGACAGAAAACAGCTGTGCTCATTAAAAAAGGAGGAACTGCTAAGCAGTTATATAATCCACACTGTGTAATTAACACAGAATTATAACGGGAGATCTAACACAGAGCACAAGCCGTGTGATGAGCAGAATGTTAAGTGCTTGGTAATCGACTGCCATTTTATATTGTTTCAGTTGTTCTGCCCACATTGTGGGTCCAAACACTGCCCTGCTCCACAGACTTCTTTGCAACTCAGAGAATGGTGTGACAAAGTGGGAATGTTCTTAATGTTATCTCTGAATCTATGTGTATGCCTCAGTTTCCCTATGTATTGCTTAAGTATCTAGGTGGTAGGATAAGAGTATGTGATCATTTCAGAGACCCCCCCAGAGGGCAGGTGTGACTACTGTTGGCACAGAGACTGTCCGACACTCTGTGATCTAGCAACCGATGGCCAGCCCTCCTCCTCTGCAATTCATTGGAACAAAGAGATCAGGTGATCTTTTGCCTGGGAAAGGGACAAAAGAGGGACTACAGAGGGTCAGAAGCTGGGCTGGTAGAAACTGGTCACTCTCCTAGTTTGGGACTTGGAGGTGGGAGTCCAGTTGAACTTTGTCCAAAGTTCCTGACTTTTGTGCTAACAAGCTCTCTTCTACACTGTGTTCCAGTCGACCGATAAACCCTTCTGTTTCACAACGCTGGCTGAGAGTCACCGCTGACTGTGAAATTGGGTTGCACGGCCCTTTGTGGGGGCGTGTGAGGCTTCCCCAGGTAGATTCACTGCAGGGATGAACAGGGGGCTGAATATTTCAAGGTCAGCCACAAGAAGCCCCGAAGCTGAAGAAGCTTCTTGCCATTGTGAAAGGGTGCCCAGAGAAGGGAATCACGCTAGGCCAGAGTCCTGACTGGCTTCACTCCGAGAAGTTCCAGAGCAGCCAGACTGTGTCCCACGTGCCAAATAGCCTTCAAGCCAATTTAGTAAGAAAACCTTGCTCAGAGGGCTTTCTCAGCTCAGCATTTTTTCACAGAGAACACAGAACCACAAATGCTGGGTCTCTTTCTGAAGGCAGAATCTGTGTCTGATTTAAGAGCTCCTTCCATACAGCGGGAGGAGAGAGATGAGATGTGAAGACAGAACAGGATTACAGAAGTCCTATGTTCTCGCCCTGGCTCTGCCACACTTTGTGGCCCCAGGCATTTGGCAGGTGCACGAGGTGAAATGGGGTAAACTCCACGGAGCCACATGAGAATTAACAAGGAAGGGAAATTTGTGCAAGAAAAACTTTAGGGTTCCCACAGCCCTAATGCTTGGAGACCTCACCACATCTATAACCTAGATACAACTTCTGTGGAAGCTCTGTTGTGAGCACTCAATAGCTTCCCTCTCTTCATCAATAGGGTCATCATTCCAGTCAAACATAGCTGTCATTGGAAGTCATAGTCTGTAAAGTATCAGAGGGGTAGCTGTGTTAGTCTGGATCTGCAAAAGCAACAAAGAGTCTTATAGCACCTTATAGACTAACAGATGTTAGGGATCATAAGCTTTCGTAGCTCTCGAAAGCTTATGATCCCTAACATCTGTTACTCTATAAGGTGCTACAAGACTATGTTGCTTTTATAGTCTGTAAAGGACACCATGATTCCTCCCATAGATAGTCCAAGCCCACTATGGGATTGGCTCTATCAAGAGATCTTGAACTGATCTTTTTAGAACTTTTTAGAGGAGGAGGAGGACCCTAGATTAGCCTAGGACTTGGGGGACCTCCTAGGTTCAATTGCTTTCCCTATCATGCTATTCCTTTTGAGTGTGGGCAAGTCACTTGAGGAACTGAGGCACAGAGACACTCTCTGAAAAAGGGGATAATAGCACTTGCCTGCCTCACAGAAGTGAGGATAAATACATGGAAGCGTTCGAGGCACTCAAATACTATGGTGATGGGAGCCATATAACTAACATATGTAGGTAAAGTCAAGAAGCATCTACAGCAGAAAGAAAAGGGGTGATATGTTTCAGGCAACGTGCACTGCTTAGTAGATGGGCTGCTCCATTTTGTACTAGCTGAAGCTTTCTCAGGGCCCGGAGCTTTGCCTTCAGATGCAAATGGCTGGCAGTGAATCGAGCCTGGAGGACACAAATTGAGATGGTTGAATTTTTTCAGAATCGAATTTTTGGAGAGCTTCATTGACAAACCCTTTAGAAGAGGTAAATGTTCCCAACTTTTTCCCCTGCCACCTTCTCCTTTTTAGCCAGTTACAAAGGAAAGGATCACTGGGGCCTGATCTGTGTGCAACAGGACAGGGCATAAAAACAGCTTGACATAGATAGAAGTGGGTGTTTTTATGCTATCCAGGCGTCCGACAGGAATAAGGAGACCATGGGGACCAACACTGCAGGCTCCCTTAATCTGAGAAGAAGGAATGAGATCTTCATATGGTTTCCTCTCCTCCCACCTGCATCACTCTAGTCTCGCCTGGGCTCAGCTTGATCAAGCTGCATTTCAACCAGAAGCTGATCTCAACGAGGTATTGAATAAGCAGGGAGATGATGCTGACTACAGTGAATGTAAAGCAGATGCCTGGTTGGGTGTCACCCAGAGACTGCTGGCACTGCAAGTGGTCACTAATGATAAATTAGACTATCTCCAAATTGCAACAAATTCAATTTGAGCCACTTACTGGTGAATACATTTGTCCATCTACATGCACATGTGCACACGCACAATATCCAAACAGATCTAACAAAAACACATTTTTTACCCTGGGCCTGGAATTGGAACTTCATGGGATACAAAACTGCCAAGCCCCTGACTGTTTGGGTTCCATTTAAATACAAATGCACAAGATATGTCCTCCCTTTGTTCTGATAAATGGATTTAGGTCACTTCAAATGCTCTTGTACAAAGGAGTTCTGCTGCCTGCACACATTTTCCAGATTTAGCATTTTGCTTTTTTACTGAGCAGTCTATTGGGCCAAAGCTGCCTAATCTCCTCCCTAGAGCATTGGGATATTTAGAGTCTCAGTGTTTGTGTCACACAGCAAGTCAGTGGCAGACTCAGGAATGGAACCCAGGAGTCCTCACTCCTGGTCTCTCTCCTTAACCACTAGATGACACTACTACCTTTGTAAAGGATCTGATTTTCCAACGTTGCTGTGCACATACTTTTCCCATAGACTTCAGTGGAAACTCAGCACTACTGAATCTTGAGTTCCAAACTTTCTGACAGAGATGTATAATGATTAATGGGCTACAAGCTAAAAAGCTTATCTAAGTTAAAACGTTTATTTTCTAGCTCAGTTTTCCTTCTCTCTCTTTTTTTTTTAAAGCCATCACAAGATACAATATCTTTTCCTCTTCTATACTTGACAGAATCAGTTTATCCAGTCGTCTCCCTAACATATGCTGTCAACATCCTTCTCCAAAGCAACCTAGTAAAATACAGTCTGGCCATCTTGTTTGTTCTTCCCCTTCAGTTCATTCTCTCAGAGGTACCCACCCTACTCTGGATCCAAAAATCCATCATACATTTTCTAGCATTAGAATATGCATATCCATATATGCAAGTTATGGGGTCTGATTCATTACTGCATTATTCCAGATATATGCTGGTGTAATTGTGTTATTTTTTATGGCTATTACACTGACATAAAACTGGACTACCACAGTGGTAACCAAGCCCAAGTTCGTCAAGAAATACACCCACTTTTTTCAGATGTACTCCATTACTGCAAGGTCTTCAAAGCAGGGAACTTGCCTTACTTTGTTAGTGGAGGATCATGTGTGCAAAAAATGATATATAAGTACTAATAGTCATCAAAATACAGACACTTGATTTCTGTGTATAGCAAAAGTGAACACTGGATGAGTGGTAATTGGCTCTAATTGCCAATTTCAACAAAGTCATCAAAGATCATGGACAGTGAGTTACCTTGTCAGCTCTAGAGGCTGGGCATCCAAATTCAGGATTGGGGT
Organism: Dermatemys mawii; assembly: GCA_007922305.1. Taxonomy (NCBI): domain Eukaryota; kingdom Metazoa; phylum Chordata; order Testudines; family Dermatemydidae; genus Dermatemys; species Dermatemys mawii. The sequence goes on from ML677387.1 coordinate 8,560,299, forward strand.
ATATATTTCTGAAGCGGAGTAGTGCATTTAGGTTACCCAAGCTATACTGGACTTTGCAGATAAACAGGCCACTCCAGCCTGCAAATTTGTCAGTCCAGTACTAAATCCTTTCAAAGTAATAAAAGGAGCATCAAGCATTTAACTTTTCCATGGACATCTCATGCACATCGCTGCCATTTATGACTCTGGAGGAAGATTAATCTTGGCAAACAGCCCTTGCTGATCACAGTGATACCTCCAGGCATGTCCTAAAACATGACTGTTGATTTTAAGATGTTTAGATGTATGCCAAATGTTGCTGGATTTTTCACCTGCAGCTGTGTCAAATATGCTGTCTTTCCTCTCCATTCAGAGATATATATTTTTTTTTTCTGGCTCAGCAAACTTACCATTCACCTGCAACTACTGTCAGAATGACATTATGCGAATGGGCTGTGAAAACGCTTCTGCATGTCTGGCCAACTATTCTCATGAACCGTTTGGATCACATCAGAGTCATTGCAACAGTGTGGCTCATGCCTTAGGGTCCATCTACAAGGCCTGGGTCAGCTGACTTGGGTTCACGGAGTTCAGGCTGTGAGGTTAAAAATTGCTGTGCAGATATTTAGACTGGTACTGGAGCACTAGCTCTCATGCTTCCACCTTCACAGGGTCCCAGACCTCAGCCTCCAGCCCGAGCCTGAACAGGTACTCAGCAGTTTTTCAGCCCCACAGCCCAAATCAGTTGCTCAGGGCCAGCCATGGGTTCCCTTCCTCCCCTCACATGCAGATATACTGTTAGTGGCTGGAGCTAGCCAGTCCTGATTACAGAATAAGTCACACCTCGGAGAGATCCAGCTGATTGCCCTGTACAGAGTGCAAGAGGCTGCAATGAAAGGGGAAAGCTCAGGAAATTGTAGAGGGAGTGAAGGGCTCCTGCCGCGAAGATACTGACAAGCAGCAAGGAAGAGATGGCAAAGACAAATCCAGGGGGTAGAGGCTCTTGTGTGAGATACTGACAACACATTTTGCATACCGGATGCAGAATATAATGATGCAGTTATTGAGAAGAGGACCATCCATCAAATTGGTTGAAAGGGCCCTAATTCTCAAAGTTCAGAACACTCTTGTTTTCTTCACATTCTATATAATAAAAGAACGTGTGGCATTGCCTTGATGCATCTAACAAATCCTTAGCATGGTGGTGGGGATTTCTATTACAGTTGCACATGCAGGCGCCAGCCAAGATCTGGGGCTTCCCTGCGCTTAGGCTCGTAAAAAGAGACAGTCCTTGCCCCAGTCTAAGACTTCAACCCTGCAAAGAGGCGCACATATACTTACCTCTGAGTCCCACTGACTTCCACCCCCTGTACCAGTCCTACCCCTAGTGCAATAACAAAGTAACTGAAAATCAGATATTATCGTTCTAGGAGGCAAGGATCAACATTGCAGGATGCTGAGTACTGTACTGCCTCTGAAGTCAATAGGAGGTGGAGCACACGGCACCTTGAAGGAATGTGTTTCTCGGCTCTTTTTAGCTAAGATCAAGCATAAGTAGTTTCTTGACCTATCAAAGGCCGTGATCGAGTGTCTTGATGTTTTTGGTCTTTTGGTCGCGAGAGGAAAACCTTGTCTGTGTCTCTTGGACTGAGAAGTAAAAACATTCTCTAAGTTATACCTGTTCTTATTAGTTAACATTTATGCTGTGGTATCATGAAAATCACTGTCAGACCAACAGAGTGTGTCACATAGCTCAGCAATACATCAGAAGATACGGCCACAACAAAACCACACCAAATAAAATTCAACATGCCTGCTCCAATTTTTCTCATGTCAAGGAATCTGCTGTCATTTGAGCTAGCAAACATCTAACCCAAATGCTTGTTGATTTGTAGCAGACTGGGTATCAAATAGTATAAACAACAGATGCAGTCATCTGAATAATCTACAGAAAATTAAAATTGGCTCCTCTCCCCTACCCTTGAGCACATCTGACTGCAGTGGATGACAGTGCTTTGGATTAATACAAATGGGTGGGTGGAGAAAGGGGAGGCAAGTCCTTATTCATATGAGGTGAACAACAAATTAAGCAAGCATTTTTATCAAGCACATATCCTCTTGGCGGTATTTAGCCTTTTCTTTGCAAAGAGACGAAGCTTCCACCTGAAATGGATCTCACTTTGTTTCATTGGTAACTGGCACATTAACATGTTTTGTTTTGTTTTTAATTATATCTTCGATCCCTCCTGTGCTGCTGTATGGATTCTAGGAGACACTATGATATTGTTGATATCAGTGTTATAAAATTGCAAGAAATCTGACAAGATCTGCCATGTTAGATATCTGTGGAAATGGCATTTTGTGCAGATATGACTATCATGTTTATGTGGTTGTATCACCTTTGTATTATGAGTTATAGATATGTATGGTATATCTGTATTTCCAAACTTGTGCTGTGTGACGCTCTCAGGCAGATTGGCATCAGCACTAGGCCTGCTTGATGGCCAGTCAAAGGACATCAGTTGTACAATAGACACCAATCTGCACCTTTTTACAGCCTGATCTGACCTTGGTAATTCCAGGGAGGGGCTGCCTCGGGCACCTCAGGTCACACCTCCTTTAAAGGCAAATTTCAAATTCAGTAACTGAGAGGAAGGAAATAAATAAGGACTCAACTAACTCTCTGCAAAAAGCAAAGTCAACACTTGATCTCCAGTAGCTCAAATGAGGTCTAGAGCTCATTGGGAATTTTTTTTTTTACCAAACAGTTATTCATTGAAACTAAAATGTTTAGCAGGAATGTATGAGTTTCAATGCAAAAAAAAAAAAAAAAAAAATCATTGGGAAGCATTTCTCAGGTCAGGATGGAATCTCTAAAAAATGAGAAGCAGATCTACGCGCAACAGCTCAGCACTTAGGGCACTTACTTGGGCGGTGGGATACCCAAGTTCAAATCCCTGCTTTGCCTTATGTGGAGTAGGGACTTGAGTCTAGGCAGTGCCCTAATCACAGGCCTTTATTAACGCTCCCACCCCACCCTTACTAGTGTGGGGCCTATACCCGCCATACCATATGTTCCTTCTGATACCAGGTCAAGTTATCAGCCAACTCTGTAGGAAAACTGAAGACATAAACTCCTAGGCCTGGATTTTTAAAGGAGCCCAAATGTCATTGAAATTCTATGGTAGTTGGGTACCTAGCTCTTTGAAAATTTCAGCCTTTAAGGAACTGGAGTAAAATTAAACCAATACATTCAAATGTGCCTGAAGTTTACATAAGTAACATTAAATATATGATTTGAAAAGAAACATATCCAGAGGCATGCTTCGCAAATTTAATATTAGTTACATAGGTGGTGGGGGGATGAATAACTTTCAGAACTCTATGGAGGCTGTATTCTTCATTAGCTAAATTGGATCTTGTCAGTGAAAAAAAATAAAAATAAAAATCAACCAGTCCCATATCTTTAATCTGTGTTTAATAAACACATTTTCCCCCTAGGGATAAGCCTGTCCGATTATATTTTTGCTGTTTGTCGGGGGTGGGAGGCAGTTCATAACATCTTCTGTGCTGTATTGAGCCAAAAAGAGAAGTAATTCAATGTAGTTTAATGACCTTGTCATCTACAGAGGCAAACCTCCAACAAACAGGACACAGCCTTCATCTAAACAGTTCTCCGGGCCTTGAGTTATCTGGCACAGATATTAATGCAATTTTTCATTTCATTCATCAAGAAATAAGAAAAGTTTGCTTTTCTGTAAAAATGAAACAACCCATATGAGATAAACAAACAACTATCTGGTGAATGGAGAATGAAGGACAGCATAATTATTCATGGATATCATCAATGCAATTCATAATTCTCTATATGTTTGCAGTGTTATAAGTGTGTTGGTCCCTGAATATTAGAGACACAATGAGGTCATATCTTTTACTGGACTCACTTCCGTTGATGAAACAGACAAGCTTTTGAATTATGTAGCCTTTCTTCAGACCTTTCCAGACATAAAGAGCTCTATGTAGATCTAAATCTTGTATTTCACCAACAGAACTCGGTCCAATACAAGATATTATCTCATCCATCTTGTCTTGCTTAGACTATATCAGCTTTAATGATGTCCTTAGATCATTATATACATAGAACAACTGCTGATTCATTGAAAGCCAAACATTTCACGGAAATATTGTCTATATTGAATTTTACTGGAATGAAATGTTTTGATCAACCTGAAACTATTTTTTTAATTGTTTAATGGGTAATTGTGATATATTTCAGAGAGAAACATTTAAAAAAAAATCACAGAACTTCCTATGAAATAGAAAATCCAGTCCACTCTTAGCTCTAAAATATACAGAGTGAGAATGCAACTGGATAGGATTCACAGAAGGGTAACCAGAATGAGTGGAGAACTGGAAGGTTTCCATTTAAATGGCAGACTTAAGGAGATTCATGTGCTTTGTTTATCAAAGAGAAGGTGAATCTATGACTTGATTGCAGCCTATGATGACATGCACAGGGAGACTATATACAATAAAAGGCCTCTTGAATTTAGCACAGGCATAACAAGGCCCAATGACTCATAGTAGCAACTGAGAAGCTTATGACAAATGCTAACCTGGAAATGCAGAGCATATCTTTAGCTGTGAAAGTAATTAGACAGAGAAACAACTTCCCATGGGATGGGATGGATTCTTCATCACTTGAAGTCTCTAAATCAAGATTGGAAGGCTTCCTAGAAGACATGTTCTAGGTCCTGGGTGAAATCTACAGTTTGTGTTATTCAGGAGGTCAGAGTAGGACCAGGTGATGATAACAATCCTCTCTGGCCTTAAAATCTATTAATCTATGAAAGGGAAAGACTGTAAAATCAAAACCAAAATCTTACCAGTACTAATAACACTTTGCAGTTACATAGTCAGTTTATTGCAAGAATGTCAGACTGCTGCTTGTCAGTCTGACCAGGATTTTCTCTTTGCACTCCCCAGTACATATGTACCAGTTGCCTATTACCTTATACTGAGGGTGCATCTGAACGGCAGTTTCAGGTGTGATTGCAGCTCAGGTGCACACACCCATGCTAGAATAGCTAAAAATAGCCACGTAGATATGACAGCACAAGCTTCTGTTTGGGTTAGCAACGCAAATGATACCCAGGGCCACATGCTTGTGCAGCCCATGCCACCATATCTACGTGACTATTTTTGGCTATGTTAGTGCAGGTAAACCTAGCCCCTTTAAGTCTACTATGCTGCAGTCATGCTCCGAGTGAAGTGTAGATATGCCCTTTGATTGTGAACTCGCTGGAAGAACGACCATCTTTTTGCTTTGTGTTTGCACAGTGCCTTATACGTTGAGGTTGTGGTTCATAACTGCTGTTCCTAGGCACCACTACAATACAAACAAACAGCCTCAGAATGTTCCAGTGAGGTTTTTAGATTCACAGCTTTTTTTAAGGCCAGAAGGCACCATTATAACCGTCTAGTCTTACCTGCTTCATAACCCTGGCCACAGAGCTGCAGACAAGGATTTTGTTCAGTGTCAAATGAGGAAGAACAAAGCTCTGGGCCCAAATTCCAGACATAATGAGACCCCAAAACGGCAACTGAAGTAAAATGGAGCTTCAGGTCTCTCAACGCTGTCTGGATGGAGTCAGGAACCGATGCTCTCCCCATCCACAGGCGTAAGCATCAGACCATCCTTCCTATGATTCCAAACTAGAACAGCTAATCCAACTCTTTCAAATCCTGACCAAATCTGGATACTTGGTTTTGGCCCTTTTCCGGTAAGATGAATCAAACAGGAGAATGGGAGAAGAATCTCTGATATTTTGGAAGCTAGCTTTCAGTCCAGATACACACCTTGTCAATGACTACACCAATACTAAGAGACAGATGTTGGGCCACTGGGTGGAGTTCCCTCTGTGCAGAAGGTGAGCAAGCTGGTGGTGTAGAAGCACCATAGGTTTGAATTAAATGGTATGTAGGCTTTTCGCTGGACCTCTGCATAGGGTATAGTTGTTCCCCCATGGTGCTCCAGAGAACTACTCTGTTTGCAAGATTGGGGCCTCAGGGTGCCCTGTATTTTCTCTCCTCCATTTTAAGACATTCTTATATGACCATTGCCAATGTTTGGAATCTGGGGTGCTTCGTAAATGCTCTTCTTCAGAGGCTTCTACATAATTATTGTTTATGACATTTGTAATCAAGATGTATTATGCCTTTGGGTAAACATGTCTCATTACATAATTGATCATCATTATTCTCAAAGGATCAAGTACATATACATATAAAACTTCCCTTAAAAACAAATATTCCCATTCCTTCCTTTGCAGCAATCCCTGTTGAGAGGATAGTGTGTCCACACACATTGTAACTGACAAGGGTATCTAGGTGAAACTGCAGCTGTTGAGAGCTTTCATTCCACAGTTATTTACGTTTCTTTCCCTTTGAAGCTAATTCAGCACAGCTCTCCTCCCCACCCCCAAAAGATGAGATAACACTGTCAACAGCTATCGTTTGTTGCTCATTTTAGGATGAAATTCACCTCTGTGAAAATAGCCAGAACGGGGTCTTAAGGGTTTAAGTGGGACTTTATAGACCTTGGGCTGGCCTTCTCCCCAAGGGTGAATCTGACCCACCATGAGCTGAAACACAAACTCCTAGTACATTGAAAGCTCAGATATACAAGTGTGTCCTATCTGCTTTGATTTTTCATTCATGCAACACTTTCAAACTATCATGTGTTTCATTTTTTCTAGTGTTGATTCATGTTTTCCTTCATTGCGCTCTTCTTACCCAACTCCCCCACAGTTTCACTTGGATGCATTATCTTTTATTTTCTTTCCTGAATGGCTCTGCATTCTTTCTAGAACCCCTGATCGTACTGCAAAGTTCTAAGAGCCACCTGACGTCAACAGAAGATGAGAGTGCTTCAGTACCTATCAAGATACAGCCCCTAAAAGATGGGCTACATTTCATCCCAGATATTATTACATTTCAGTGCTGGTTTAAAAATGATTCTAAATATTATGAATGAAAATTTCCCAAATCAAAAAGTGTCACAGCCTGGGACAATGAGTGTCCAGATACCACAAGGTGGGGAGAACAGAGCGTCAGAACCCCACACAGAGTAAGCAATTGAATCAACTGGTTGTATACAACATTAGTGCATAAAATACATCAAGCAAGGTCTTTTATGACAGTTTCTAATATTCTGAACCTGATCGCCATTATGAGATAGGCATACAGATGGTGGCTATGACTCTATGCATATAGAAAGTTGGGCTCATGACCTGTACTATAATTTCAAATATAACACACAGCAGGAAAGGGCTCCTCCCAAGCCTGGCATTTACACAAAACCAGACACGAGTAATCTACAGTATAGCCCAGGAAAAAGACATATGCAGGAGGGACCATTACAGTTAATGGAAAGATACTGAAACACTCCGGCTATCAAATAAAGAGGGAACTTCCCCTCTTCTCTGAATAACTATGAATTACCATAGAAACGAAGTTCTGAACAAAGGACTGAACAACCCATCCAAACTGTGGATGTGTTCCAGAGGGATTTTAAAGCCAGCAAACTCAACCATACTGCTAGGAACTTGAATCTTTGTAGGTATGTGACTGTCTTACCATTTAGCATCTCTCTTCCTGTTCTTTTTTCTTTATAATAAACCTTTAGTTTTAGACACTAAAGGATTGGCTGGCAGCAGGGTATTTTGGGTAAGATCCAAACCTATACTGACCTGGTAATGTGGCTGACCCTTAGGGGTCAGAAAAGCATTTTGTATACGTGAGCAAAGATTTTTAAATAACTTCTCGCTATATTTTACCTGTGCTGACAGGAAGCCAGAGAACTGAAACTGCAATAAAGGGGGCTGTATGATTTATTTTTTGCTTCTTGATAACCAGTGTGAGGGGTCAGAAGTACAGTTTGGGAGTTTAACTTGAATGTTACCCACCAGTTTTGGGAGTATCTGCTCTCCCCTTTGTAGCCTGCCCTGACCTTGGCATTTCCAATGAGGGCTGCCCTAGGCACATTGGGTCACACTAACTTGATATATTTTTTTTATGAGATTACAGGTTTGTTTGGTGTAATATACTAAGACTTCTTTAAGGTGTTTGGCTTAGTAACACACAACATTTTATTTAGAAGCTTGAATGATATAAAATTAGCAGAGGACACATCACATGGATTAAAAGTAGGCTAACTGACAAGTCTCAAATTGTAATTGTAAAAGAGGACTCAAATGAGTGTGTCTCTAATGGTTCCCAACCAGGACCAATGAGTTCATAGTTCTCTGCTATTTAACATTTTTATCAATGACCTGGAAGAAAACAAAATCATCACTGATAACGTTTGCAGATGACAAAAAAAATTGGGGGAATGGGTAAATAATGAAGAGGACAGCTAAGCAATTCACAGCGATTTTGATCTCTTGATAAGCGGGGCACAAACAAACAATATGTTTTAATATGGCTTTTTGTAAGTAAGATGTTATTTCCATTACATTGGAGTTTGGCCTATTAGCCTGTCCATCCATACCTTTTCTTGTATTCTGAGAATTTCTCTAAATGTTTAATAAACCGATTTCTCTCAATAAATAAAAACTAGGCCAAGTAAATGATAGCTCCTGGAGTATAGATTTCTTAGAAAAAACTCTGTCATTTTTGACAAATACAATCTCTTTGCTTTGCAGTGTAATCCTACTATAGGCCTAGCAATCAAAAAACTAATAGGCCCTTCAAAGATTGTATCTGAACTGGAATTACTTCTTTATAACCTATGAACATTTTTCATATTAAAGCAGTGATGTCCATTTCCAATAAACTGCTTGTCATTTTAAGTGACTTTAAGTCTTTCTATCTTACAAATACAATTGCATTTACTCCTGATATTGTAACATGCAGAGAGAGAGCAATAGATCCAGTTATTAAAAGTTCCATTTCATTGAAAAAATGAAGTTGATGTTCAAGCCTGGAGCTACAGAACTGGCTGATGGATATTTTCCTAATTCCCCACTAGTTGTAGAATTAGAATTTATAGGTTTACAACTGTTCACGTGGATTTATGTAATTTTGTTACGTGCTTAGATGATTCTGAGATAAGTGCGGGGTGGATGGATATGGGGACTGGAGGGCTTAGTAGAAGCATAAGAGGACACCAAAATGCTTGATTTTATTCCCGGAGTCATAGATTTGTATTATTATTCTTTAAAGTAATTATAATAATATGATATTATAAAAGCGGGAGGGGGGGATTTAAAAAGACCAGGAACCTTGGAACAAACATTTCAAAATGTGTTGTTCTCCTTGGGATAATTCTGAGAAGTTGAAGACAGGTTTGGGGGATGGTAAAAGAGTTTATGACACAAATTCTTTTTGCACAGAGATCTATTCAGCATAGAAAAGTGAGAAGGAGCCATCATGGAGTTTCGTTCTCCAGATCGAACTGCACTGGCCCAAGCAGAGATCAGAGCAGGTCTAACCTACCACAACTGATAAGTCTCCAAGGAGGCATATACTACCAGGGCATTGCCACAGCACCTCTTCTAACCCCTTTCTGCTACACCCAAGCACTGTAGCAATAATTAGAGACTTAATGCTTCAACCAACTCTCCAGGCCCAATGCAAAAGACGATGCAGTCAGACCTGTTGTAGAAGGTGTTAGCAGCCGTGTTTGGCTGCTGGTGGCAGATGGTTATTTATCCAAAAGCCCTGCCCACCCCACTGAACAGCAACTCTGTGGCTTCTGATCATTGAATAACTACAGAACCCCTCTGCACCTCTTCTGCATTGGGTCTACCATCATAGTGATCTCCCTGTCTAGTGTACAGCTGGGTTATTCACCAGCAGAAGGCTTTCATGTCCCTTCCAGCCACAAGTGTTTAGAGCACTCCCATTAGCATGGGTTATCTACTGGGATAGTACCCTCCCTACCTTCAGCATCACACCTGTTAAGTTGTCACAGTAACCGGCTCTTAGCCTCCATGTAACGCAGTCACTAGAGAGCGTACTATACTCGCAACCGTACCAGGATTTCACCCACAGACTGTAGTGAGCACATCTCTGCCACTCAGCTGTGCTACCTTTATGCTTCAGTTGTAATTCCACTTCATTCAGGAAGACACTGTGCTGTTCCTAGAAATGAAGCACAGGTCTCCTGCAGCCAATAGAGCTGCCTATCTCAGCATCTGCCAGCAGTCAGAAGGGGACTGCAGTACAAGCAGATCTGCTTTATAAAACATGCATGTTTCCACCCACTTGACTTCAGAAATATGTACGGTATGCAACCAAGAGATTGTCTCCAGTCGATCGTGTGTATGGTTTTTACATACCAAATTCATTTACATTCATTGTTCACAGTCTGCAATTTTTATCAGACACGCCTGATCCAACTCCCATTGAAGTCAACAGGAAGATTCCCATGGACTTCAGTGGGTTTGGATCAGGCTGTGCAAAGTACAATCACCTGGGATACTAACAGATGAGAACTTAAGTCACTTGCATTGCCAAAGCAGTACAGTACAAGGGAAACTGGATCTAAATAAAGAACAAGTCCCTGCCCAGAAGAGTTTATAATTTCTGACGAGTTACAACATAAGAACCAGATACTGCCACCTTTGTACACGATGAGTAGTATGTTGCTCCACAAACAGATTCTGTATTCACATTTAGTAATCTCTTCTATGGGAAATTGTAATGAAATCAATTTAAGAATTAGAGCTCTTTGTCAAAAAACTGAAAAGCCCTGAAAGTGTCAAATTTTTGGTTTTTAGTTTTCCAGTGAAACACTGACATTTCTCAAGGAAAATACATACTTTCGGGAGGGGGAAATCAAAAACTGAATTTTTTGGTTGAACAAAAGTGCTGATAGAAAATTCTTAAGTATATTATTGTGCCTGAATCTGATGATGGCACATCTGGAGAAGTCAAATTTGGCAAGGAAAATGTAAACAAATAATAGGGCAGGCCAAGAAAGAATTTGAGCAGCAAAATTAAAGATGCAAAAAATTAACAGTAAAATATTTTTTAAGTACCTCAGAAGCAGGAAGCCTGCCAAACAGCCATTGGGTCCACTAAATGAAGGGGATAAAGGAGCACTCAAGGAAAACTAAGCCATTGCAGATAAGTTAAAGAAAGTCTTTGCATTGGTTTTCATCGCAGATGATGTGGGGAAAATATCCACATCACAGCTATTCTTTTTGGGTGACAAACCTGAAGCATTTTCCTAAATTGGTGTGTCAGGAGAAGAGGTTTTATAACAAATTGTTAAACTAAACAGGAATAAGTCACCAGGACTAGATGGTGTTCACCCACGAGTTCTGATAGAATTCATACGTAAGATTGTGCAATTACTAACGATAGTAATATGTAGCTTATCACCGAAAATCAGCCTCTGTATCAGATGACTAGAAGGTAGCTAATGTAACCTGGATTTTTAAAAAGGGCTCCAGAGGCGATCCTGGCAATTATAGGCCAGTAAGCCTGACTTCAGTACCAGGCAAATTGGTAGAAACGATAGCAAAGAACAGCGCGTTTATCTAAGGGCTGGTCTACACTGGCAGTGCTTTAACATGGCTTATGTACTCACATCAGAGTGCTGGAGGGAGCTCTCCCAGCGCTCTAAAAAACCCACCTCCACGAGGAGAGTAGCTCCCAGAGCTAGTGTACTGTCTACACTGCTGCTTTACAATGCTGACACTTGCTGTGCTCGGGCAGTGGGGGTGTTTTTTCACACCCCCGAGTGAGAAAGTTGCAGCACTGTGAAGCACCAGTGTAGACAAGCCCTGAGTGTCTGACAGTGATGTGTCAGGGAAGGATCAATATAGCTTTTGTAAAGAGAAACCATGCCTCTTTGTTTGAGGGAGTGAACAAGTATGTGAACAAACGTGATCCAGTCAATGCAGCATACTTGGATTTTCTAAAAGCCTTTAACAAAGTCCCTCACTTCAAGATCTTAGGTAAACTAAGTAGCTAGCCATGGGATAAGAGGGAAGGTCCTCTCATAGATCAGAAACTGATTGAAAGATAGGAATCAAAGGATAGGAATAAATGGTCCATTTTCACCATCGAGAGAGGTGAGCAGCAGATCCACAAGGATCTGAGCTAGGACCTGTGCTGCTTAACATATTCATTAATGATCTGGAAAAGAGGTTGAAAAGTGAGGTGGCAAAGTGAACTCCAGAGCTGACTGCAAGGAATTACAGAGGGATCTCACAAAACTGAATGATTGGGCAACAAAATGGCAGATGAAATTTAACTTTAGTAAGTATTAAGTAATGAGCATTGGAAAACAACCCCAACTATACAAAAAGGGGTGGGAAGAGGCAGGGTAGGGGGGTTTTTGTGGGGCGGGGGAGGATATCCCAGGCCCAACACCCCCTGAGAGACAACCTCAGACTTCCAGAATCCAGGCAGGGAAGACAGGAATTGCTCTGTAATTGCCCTGTTCTGTATACTATCCCTGAAGCTCTGGTATGTTCTACTGTCAGAGACAGAGTACTGGGAAAGATGGGTCATGATCTGACCCGCTATCATAGTTCAACTAAATGGCTGTCAGTTCTGGACTGAAATTTGACTGTGTTCAGTGTTGGACAACAATTTAGCACAGGAATGAAAGAAGGGTAATGTATAATATAATATAATGTGTGTATTCTCTTGAGAAAACTTGAATGCTTAAAGCTTAGAAAATGTGAATATTCTCACTTCTGGTATGTATTAAAAATACACAGAGCTTTGTTTCCCCATATTAGGAAGCTATGGGCCAGATTCTGAATTCATCTGCCCTGCTGTAAATGCAGTGTGAGTTGAATGGAGTCATTCTACCACGCTGATGGAAATAAAGTTTATATCAGAAAATCTAAATGCATATTGTCATTTGAAACAAAGGAAAACCCTGATGTATATTCCATGCTATATTTGGCATAACTATTAGATCTGTTATTCCTTTTCATGTGATTAGGTCTTGAAATCGGAAATGAAGAAAAAAGCCTGCAATACTGGCTATCCTGCTGTTCAGTTTATGCCTAAATTTTCTGTTCAACTCATGGGGAAGCTATGATCCCATGGCTGAATGCACTGCCAGGTTACAAAAAGCAGGCTCCCAGGTGAGACTCACTCTGTGAAGGCTAAATTGGGAACTGTATCTTGATATGATAGTGTGGAGCAGATCTGGGAGTAATTGAAAACTGTGGGGCTCCCAGATATTAAAAGGTAGGGATTTTCTGTATCTTTCTGCTACACAGGAAAAAAAAATGTATCTGCACTTTCAAATGAAACCTGTGTTCTTTCACTGAGTGCATCCAACCAGGACACAAGACTGACTGGTGTGTCACTGGGGTGCTTTGCAGATGCAAGGGTTCATAATGAAATATTTAATTACAGCTATTAAGCAAGTGATTTTACTAAAATAAACAGGCTCACATGATTAGTACTCTCTGAGACAGATAAGGCATGGACGGCTTTTAGAAAGCAGGGCAAAGCTGGCTGCACTGATCATCTGCAATATCAGCATTAATTTTTATTACAGACATGAAATAGATCAAAATAAGGTTAGCAGTTCCTATATAATCCAATACCAGGGGAGAGCCAGAATATCTGTTATGGAGATTCTAGACACTGAAAATGGTATTTTGATCATGCTAAATCCCTGATCCTAAGAAATCTTGAGCACTCTAACCTGAGTTCAGCGGGGTGGTCAGCATAATGTGTGAAAACTTTGCTCTATTAAAGTCTTTAGTAGTTCTGTCATTGACTTCAGTGAGACCGTAATTTCACTCTAGGATATGAATGGCATATAAAGAGGAAATAACCCTTCCTTTGCTGGCATTGTGTTTTGGATCATGTGACCTTCAGTTGGTGGACTATCTTTCACTATATACTCGCAGAGTTGTACAGCACATAATATAATGGCTCACTGATTTCAGCTGGGCCTTCAGGCAATAAAGTACAAATAAATAAACCATCAGATACTAAGGGCTTTCATACCATGGTAATAAGTACAGAATAGACATTTTACACAGATTAGGATAGATACAAAAATTCAAGGATTTCAGAGGCATATTTTCATTAGCACTGTGTGAATTACCTGTGAATATTATTATGCAATTATTATAACTGGGCTAATTATAATGTATCTGAAAGATATAATTACCAAGCCCCCTTCCACATTATGGGTAGCAGATGAGATTTTCAAAAGTGTCAGAGTGATTTACGAGCATGAACCCCAATGAAAGCCAACGAGACTTATGCTTCTAAAACACTATAGCGTTACCAGGCTTAAACTCAGTCCACATAAGGCTGAGGTGCTCATTGCTTATAATAAGAAAAGCTACTGGTTGGGATTTTCAAAAGCACCTGAGCAATGGGACTTTAAAATCCCTCCAAATAACAATGTTTATTATATGTAATAAGCATTTTGGTCTTGTGTGACTGAAATTCATCCAGGTACAGTAGCTCTAAACTATGCTCCAATCAAAACCAGACACTTAGATTAAGTGATCATAATTTAGGAGGGATGAGGAGACAACAAGGGCTGGGTGCCATTTACACAGTGAAGGCACCATAAACCTGTCCCTCCTCACTATGACTGTAACAAATCCATATATTGAACAAGAGGGATGACAAGATGGAACCCAACAGAGCGTGACACGAATGATCTGGTGATAGGGTGTGGTGCAAGGGAAAAAGTGAGATTACCCACTTCCCTTGAGTCAGACCTACAGGGACTTCAGAAAGGAGATCAATGTCCATGTCCTTCAAGTCCTTGGCCCTTCGGCTGAGGCTTCCAAAAAACGCTCCAACTGAGAGACAATCATGGCAGTAACTTTTGTGATGAGGCTCTCTGTCCTACTGGGAAGTAAACTAAGACTATCCACACATTTCACTAGAGGTTAATGGCTCATTTCAGAAACTAGCCACTACACCAGCCTGGCCTACATCGTCGCAATTTTCAGTTCACTGTATTAATTGTTTTTCTCAGTAGTGAAACTTAACATGAGGGAACATTTGCTTGTCTTTTCCCCTACTGCAGAGCTTGAAACAAGCCAAGTTCAAAAGCTAAATGCAATGGCTCTGTATCTCTAGCTTCACAGAGAATATCTGCAGGGTGGGATTTAAGAAAGACTGTCTGGTTGGACTAGTTAAATGTTAATGTGTTGAAATGAGCAGCAAGCCTTGAAGCATAAGCGACAAAGAGTCTTGTAGCACCCTTATAGACTAACAGATGTTTAGGAGCATAAGCAAACATGAGCAGTGAGAACTCAAGCTTAAATTGCTTTTTAATGATCTCAGAGTAAGAACACAGTGATATCTAGTGGATAGGCCACTTGTGTGTGATTCTGGAGACATGGGTTCTAGTCCCATTTGATGATCTGTGGTGATACCAACGTTGTTTGATCTTTCTATCTGTTTTCCTTTCCCCCTATTGTCTATTTAGAATTGTAAGTTCTTTGGAGCAGGGACTGCCTTCCATTATGTGTTTAATGCCTAGCACAATGGGGCCCCTCTCTCAGATGGTTCTTCCAGGTGCTACTATAAAACAACAAACAGCATTATTGTTATTTTCAAAATTTAATGAAATTGTTTCTCCTTAAAACTTATTTTTCATTAGTTAGAGAAAAATAAAGGTCACATTATCATGCTGCATATGCCAAATCATTTGCACTTTTTCTTTGTGTTTAGGTAGACTGTTGGTTGTCTCCCTTTCTCTATCTCAAGTTAGATTTTTAAAAGGAGACGTAATAAGGAGTTCTGTGTTGAGTTAAGGGACGTAAACCCAGCTGCCAAGTCCAAAATCCCACATATACTTTTGCAACAAAAACCTGCTTCATTAACATTTTGGAAATGGTTGAACAGGGAAAGACTGGGTGGCTTTGAGTGGTGGGGGTTTAATGGGCAATTGAGACTTGCATGTCTAGGGCCTCAACTCAGGAAAGCGTTTCTCCATGGTTCAAGTGCCCTTTGTGAATAAGGTTACTTTCCTGAATTACACTCTAGGGTCACTCTTTAAAATTATAAACCTGTTGGTTCTCACTGAAATCAATAGTAAACTGGCTTCAATGGCACAGAATTAGGCCCCCAAAAGCGCATCTTACGTCTATTCAGCACCATTTATCCTACTGGATGGATTAAAAAAAGAACTAGGTAAGTCCATGGCTTTTAGCCAGGATGGGCAGGGATGATGTCCCTACCCTCTGTTTGCCACAAGCTGGGAATGAGCAACAGGGGATGGATCACTTGATGATTCCCTGTTCTGTTCATTCCCTCTGGCGGGGCACCTGGCACTTGCCACTGTCAGAAGACAGGATACTGGGTTAGACGGACCTTTGGTTTGACCCAGTACTTATGTTCTTGGATCCCAACGTATTTTAAAATATTTAGCTATTACATAAATTATATTTCAGGATCACTTAGCCCAGCACTGAAACAAAGGAGCTTCTGAGTGTGCTGAAACCTAGCAGCTGTTCAACACTATAAGAAAGGAAGTGAACTAGCTTTTCCAGTCAGGGCTTGATTACAGATGAACACTTAGAAAATTTAAGGTGAATCAACAAAAGGGGTGAACTCAATGTAAACAAAGCCTGGTCTACACTAGAAAAATAGGTTGTTTCAACAATGTCAGTCAGGGATGTGAAAAATCCATGTAGACACAGTTGAAGACCATCTGTCTAGCTACTTCCTCTTGGGGACATGGATTACCTACACCAATGGAAAAACTCTTCCCATTGGTGTAAGTAGTATCTACACTGAAGTGCTGTAGTGGTGCAGCTATAGCATTTTAAGGATAGACAAGCCATAAGTTAAAGCATGTTAACCCCCCACACTTCCAAGCATGGATGCTTCCGTTCAGGAGAAACCAGGCTTTAGTTCTCTTTAGCTTAACTCCGCCTCTAAGGAGGAAATCTGAGAACTGATTGGATGTGATGTACAAAAGTTATCTCATTACAGACAAACAGAAATGCGATCAAGTTGAATGTGGGGTCTCACTTGGCTCAGTCAACAAGTAATACCACCTAGATGTTACACAGTGCCTTTCCTCAGTAGATCTCAAAGCACTTTATAAAGGAGGAGAGTATCATTATCCCCATTTTACAGATTGGGAAACTAATGCACAGGGAGGTGAAGTGACTTGCCCAAGGTCAGCCAGCAGGGCAGTGGTAGAGTTGGGAATAGCTCCTATGCTATGCACTAGGGCCAGTCGCTCTTAATCTTTTACAGATCACTGTACTGCTTTACAGAGTCTGATTCATCTTGCGTACTCCTAAGTTACACCTCACTTAAAAACTACTAGCTTATAAAATCAGACATAAACCCTGAAAAGTGCCACAGCTACACTATTACTGAAAAATGGCTGACTTTCTCATTTTTACCACATAATTATAAAATAAATCTACTGAATATAAATATTGTACTTACATTTCAGTATACAGAGCAATATAAACCAGTCTTTTTCTGTTTGAAATTTAAATTTGTATCAACTTCACTCATGCTTTTTTATGTAGCCCATTGTAAAACTAGGCAAAATATCTAGATGAGCTGACGTACCCCCCTGGAAGTCCTTTGCATACCCCAGAGGAACACTTACCCCTGGTCGAGAACCACTGCACTAGGCAACACTGCCTTCCCACGTATCATCCATTCCCAACGTTCAACATGCCCTAACTCTGAGCCTTGGTCCATCTCTAACAATAGGAACAAGTTTAATTTTGCTAATAAGTCCTTGATGAAGTGCAACTTTACCCTTACAACCTTATAGTAGCTATTTTGTCCCACAGTACCATTCAGTCTCAAAGCACAAGACCATTTTTATTGCTAGTTTATTTTTGGTAGCATGCATAATAGACAACTACATCAATAATCCATTTTTCTTTCATTCTCTGTAACACAACATAGCACACATTCAAAACAGAGCTCAAGTAGACATTAATGGGGTTTGAATGATTAGATTCTCTAATTGTATTTACTGTGTAAATCAATAACATTTAATTTCTTTAAAAATGCTGGCAATGCCATTTTAAAATTGAAGAGACAAGCTAGCTAAATTATTGATCTGATTTT
The DNA here is from genome assembly GCA_007922305.1 of Dermatemys mawii. Lineage (NCBI taxonomy): Eukaryota > Metazoa > Chordata > Testudines > Dermatemydidae > Dermatemys > Dermatemys mawii. Next base: position 8,578,344 of record ML677387.1, read on the forward strand.
AAGACTCAAGGAACCAATTAATTTTTTTCTGCATGTCAAAACTGAATGAAAAACCCCATCAACTAATTTATGATAGTTAACGAATATCTATTTTACATAACACAGCAGGGCTGTTTTATTATGATCCAGATCATATAAGATTATTAAACTCAATATTTCATGCTCCCAGCTAATATTTCACCACCACACAGTTTTTGATCCAACATACTGAAAAATACAATATTTCTTTTATTTAATTCTCTCCATTGAATCAGGTCCAGATCCCCAGCCAGTGTAAATTGGCATCTATTGAGTTCAGTGGAGTTTCACCAGCTGAGTATTTACCCTTCACCCCTTACTGTGTACTCTAAAATAATGGGACTATGGTATCTGTAGTATAAGATTTACCTTCGGTTATTTATATGGCCCTATTACCATAGATTCAGAGATCAAAACCAGAAGGCACCATTAGATCATTTAGTCTGACCTCATTTAGGCCCTTAAATTTCACCCAATTAACCCTGTATTGAGCCCAATAACTTCTGTTTGACTACAGTATCTCTTCTAGAAAGGCACCCAATATTGACATGAAGACATCAAGAGATGGAATAAAAAGAATGTGGAGTACTTGTGGCACCTTAGAGACTAACACATTTATTTGAGCATAAGCTTTTGTGGGCTACAGCCCACTTCATCAGATGCATAGATGATGCATAGATGATGAAGTGGGCTGTAGTCCCCAAAAGATTATGTTTAAATAAATGTGTTAGTCTCCAAGGTGCCACAAGTACTCCGCATTTTTTTTGTGGATACAGACTAACATGGCTGCTACGCTGAAACCACTTCCCTTAGTAATTTGTCTCAATAGGTAATCACTCTCGCTGTTAAAAATGTGTGCCTTATTTGTGATTTAAATATTTGGCTTCAGCATCCAGCTATTGGTTTTAGTTCTGCCTTTGTCCAAAAGATTAAATTGTTCTTTAATATCGGAACTGACCATCTTTTGTGCATTTATCCTTATAACAACTCTATTATCCTCATTTTATGGATGAGAAACATGGAGACTGAGTGACATGCCTGGAGTCCTACAAAAGTTCTGTGGTGCTGCAAGGAATTGAGCGGGGGTGTCTGGAATCCCAGATGAACACCTCAAACACTGGACCATCTTTCTTCTCTTCTCTGCTAGAGAAATTCACTCCTGTGCAGAAGAGGAGCCTGAGATCTATGCATCACTTAAACCATCTTGTGAAGGCTTATGAGAGTGTTAAATGGTGCATAGGTTATATGTAGGCCCCCCAAACAGGGGTGAATTTCACCCAACAGTAAGAAAACAATATTTGGCGCTGAAAATGAATACATAATGGATATGATGTTGTTCCAACATATCCATAAAGACACTAAATGGCAAGGAACTATTTAGTGAAGCAGAGTATTTATAAATACACAATAATTATAGTGGAACACCACCTAACACCACAGTGGATAGAAACAAAAGGATTCTCCCATGCCTCACAACAATCAAGCTCCAGGCACTCCAAGGGGAGAACAGAAGATTAAACCAACCGACTGCCTATTGCATGATTGTACTGTAAAAGCATATCAAGTAAGGTCTTTTATGCAAGCTTCCAACCTACTGAACTTGGTGGTCGTTATGAGATCTGTATACAGATTGTGATGATGAGTCTATGTATTTGTTATATAGAAAACGGTATTCGTAACCTACACTATAACTTCAAGTACACTTCACAGCAGGATGGCACATAGTCAAGCAGGATGAAGCCCCTCCCAAACCAGGTATTTACACAAAACTGGCTTCAAGTTGCTATCCCTTGGACAGCCCAGAAAAAGACAATGACGGACCGTTAGAGCTAATGGAAAGACATTAAGACACCCCAGGGAATTTCCCCACTCCCAACAAACATGCATCAGCATGGACTGAGAAAAGGGAAAGATTTTTAAAAGCAGGCTTGGGATGGAATTTATCCAAAACTCGAGGGACAGTCTCAAGGCAGCAGGCTGTCCATGAACCTGGACCCCTTCTATAGCTAGTGAATATACTGAGAAACTATTTGATGGCAATAGATAACGCGCATTAGAAAACAGTTTTTATCCAGTATGGAAGAGTGGCTTGTGACTGAGGCACTGACATAGGATTTGGGTTCAATTCATGGCTCTGCCAGTGATGGCATGTGTAGGCTTGGATAAGTCTCACACAGGGGGCCATTTTCAGAGGTGTGTCAGCTCCAGTAAAGACTTCAGCTGGAACTGAGGATGCTCAGCACTTGTGAAAAATCAAGCCCTTCCTCTCCCTGTGCTTCATTGACTTAAAACAGTATTTCCTGTGTCTGTGTTGGCTGGTTAGATTGGAAGCTTTTCTGGACAGGGGCTGTGTTTTGCAGTGTCAAAAGAGTGACCTGCCTGTGAGTCCCTGATCTTGGTTGGAACATGCAGGCATTAGCACATGGCAACTAATAAATTAACAACAGTTGATAGACAAGAATAGGAACAGGGCTCACTGTGTAAGATATAGAGGATAGGAATGTGACTGATTTTTTTTTCCAGTTGGGTTGTTTAATGCAATTACTTCAATACACATCATCTCCCCCCCCCCCGCCCCAATGATTAAAAGCAGAGTAATGATCTGCCAACTCTTGCACGGCAAACACATACTAACAAATTTAACTTTGTACTGAGCTGCATGATTTTTCACTTTTAATCTAAAAAAACCCAGAGGCAAGTGGCTAAACAAAAACAAAGAGAAATAATATGAATATAAATATATAAACAGCCCAGCTTTGTGAATATATGTAATCAATTATGCCATCTTCTCTTGCCTCCACAGGTGTCAAACAGTGCCTGTTTCCACCTGAAAATAATTATCATTCCTTAACAATACTGTAGTCAAGCTGATTAGCATATACAGCACCCCTTCTGGCTGATTCACCAAGAAGCACAGATGTTCCCTTTAGAGGGAGAGCATTTCATCTACCGCTCTGGTTCAAGGGAAGGGATTTCCTGTGGCTAAAACCAGACAGTTGTAAATGGCCACTTCCAGAATAGAGAGATGCGAGGAGGAGAATATCAAGTACTCAAAACTTAGAAGCTGGGTGTGCTCTCCTTATGTAGCACCGCTTCCCAAAAGGTGCCTCCAAGCTTATCATCAGTGCAGCCTGCAGACATCTGGGTAAAACAATTCATTAATTCTGTTCAGTTTCATTAGTCTGTGCATCACAGCAGGGCAAGTAGGACTGTTATCTCCCCAGTGTTTAGAGATAAATATCCTCTAGTCTCAAGTACTGAGTTCAGAACCCGATTTATTGACTCTAAAGCTAGTCCTTGTGCCCTTGCTTCATATCAGAGGTTTATTTGCCTCAACGAGGATTTATTTTTTCCCTCATTGACTTCAGTGAGCATTGTATTCAGCCCATAAAGGACTCCAGCCATGGGTGCTGGTGAAATGGTCCAGAGTTCTGAATGCTCCTAACTGATGTCAATCTGGACTGTGGTCTGGACACAGCATGGAAAATGCTCTCTTTTAGTTTATGCAGTTAACCACCTCATCCTTAATGCAGATGGTGTTTGGGAGGAAGTGTTGCTTAATTAACAGAGCAGGAAACATGGACATATACGAGACCTGGTTTCTCTTCCTGGCTCATCTATTGATCTGGCTGCTGTGTGATCTTGGGCAACTCACTTCCCTTCTTTGTGCCTTAGTTTCCCCTACATAAGATGCCAATAATGATTCTGGCCTCCTTGGTAAAGTACTGCAAGCCACTGATGAAAAGTGCTGTTTTAATATTATTGCTGCCTGCAACATCTTTTTGGACCTATATAGAAGTCTTCACTCAATTATTTCCTACCACTTTGGTATCTGAGCACCATACAAAACCAGAAGATGCACAGAGGGGCATCTGCTAAAGAGCACTGCCTGCTGGGAGCTCAGAATACATAGCCATGCTCACAGTTAGTAGATTCAATAAAGTCGTTTTGGCTACACCCTGCAGTTGGCTTCCTAAGTCCAGGTCTTAACAATAAACACCAACAGCTCCACTGGACGCCAACGGACTTCAGCACTAGAGCTAGACAAAAGAAGAGGGGGGCCCTTGCAAAAATACTTATACTTTTTCAAAACCACACAGTGCCCATGGGAGTTGCAGTTTGTGTGCCTCTGTCCACATGCTTCTGTTTTGATGTGTGATGTGAGGTGGTGAATCATGAGAGTCCCTGACCATGATGCATCATAGGAGATGTAGACTAGCTGGGGTAGCCACTCCACAGAGAACAGAATGAGGAGGAAACTGCAGTGGTATATCCAAACAGAAAGACTTCCACTTTTGGCTGCAATATTTTGGTTTGTTTCCATCTGAGAAACAAAAATGTCTTAATTTGGGGGTATTTAGTTTGACCCCCAAAAAGGTGAAATTTCAGATTTTTTTTTTCAAAAAAGTGTCTATTCAGTTAAAAAACAATTTTCCCATTGAAAAACTGTTGTGATGGAAAATTTGCAACTAGTCCTATTTAGTGCCTCTGAAAATTAGGTGCCAAAGCTTTTTCAAAACGATACAGTGAAATTGTTTTGCTCTTATATTTGGAACATATGGCAAATTACTCATCATGTGAGCCAAATAAGATATAATGCTATTTAAAAATCAGGCCATTTTTAGGTTATCACAGTTTCCGTATATTATATTCCACAGCAGATAAAACATCTCAAAGGATCTTTAATTACTCTTGTCAAATGTTATATGTATTGGATTTAGTGGGATTGAATTATGTATGCAGTATGTCCTCAGATACCTTTCATCTATTCCTTTTATTTTCTCCTTGGGAGGTAACTGTTTCCTGAACCATGAAGAGCCTTTTTTAAAAAAAGTTTATTTAAAAACCAAAATGGAACACTTGCATAGCCGTTCTGCCACATGCTATGGTCTGACCTAACAGGTGCTTGGAACTTAATGCAACGTATAACCCTACACAACATATATACTTGCTCCATTCATTTCCCTGGATACATGGAGGCAGCTTTTACCTTTATCTTTCTGCCATCCCAGGTTTTAATTGCTGCTTACTGTCACACACTGTGCTTTCTAATTTCCAGAAAAGTACAACTCTACCTTGGAACTGTGCAAAGTACCGAAATGATCTAGGCTGACGAACAATTTAGTCACTGACAGGAATGTATAATAAATCCCCCGGGGGTGGGGGAAGCATCTTTTGGTGTTAGAACTGTATTCCTAAACTGCTTTGACCTGCTTTTATTTGAGTTGTATAAACCGTTGCTAATTGATTTAAAATCAGCACAGGACACTGTCTTGAAGAAGCTTTGGTGGTACACAATCTCATTTGGAGTAATACAACAGGGTCAAGCATTTCCAATTTAATTGCTATCATTTTATGTATATAGGACCAGATTTTACCCAGTTGTTGCATTGGGTAAACAAGGGAAAGGAAGACACAAGCCATGTTCACATATGCATAAGCCTAGATTCTCAACAAGGACTAGTTATTTTTGGTGCCTGTGATGGGGTATGACTCACCACACTAGTGCTTCCAGCTGGCTGTCCTGGGGATTAGCTCTGTTAGCCAGTGTACTTTCTTCTAGTGATGTCTCGCAGCCATCAGATCTGCTCCTGGACCCATGTCATTCGAAGGACCATGGCATCCTCTTCAGGACATGGCCTGACCATGCCAGTGTTAGCAGCCAGCCAGGAGTATACTTCATGCCCCTGATCCTGCCCAGAACTGCTCTGTCCAAGGTACTAGTATTCTCTCTCCTGCAAGGCAGCCAGCACTCCCTCCTTGAGCTCTAGAGAGCAACGGCCTCCCCTCTGCCATGCAGCTCCTTTTATATGGATCTACCCAGCCCTGATCGGCAACTCTTCTCCTATTGGTTGCTTTATGCACACCCTCCTCAGGGTCCCATTAACCCCTTCCTGGCCACTGTGGCCCATTCACAGTGCCCAGATTGAGAGACACTTTAAAAAGGGGTCTGATCTTCGTAGGGGTGAAAGTTAGGCCAATCTGCAGTGTCTGAAGTCAGGTACCTGAACATCACTAGCCATGTTTGAAAGTGTTGGCCATAAATTGTAAGGCCAGAGGGAAAACTTATGAAACCTAGCCTGACCTAATACAACAAGATAGACTTTCACCAACTGATAGGAAGCCACCTTCTGCAGGGCAAGAGACAGCCCAGCTAAGCTTGATATCAAACACCTCACTCTCTCTCTTGCACACACACACTTACTCACTCTATATGAGCTGATGGGAATACACATTATAATAAAGAATTAATTGAAAAAAATGAACAATGTGCTAAAGTAGCTAAGAAGAGAAACATGGAGAGCATGCAAAGGTGACTCAAATGCACACAGAATGCTACTCTCCCTGTGCTAATACTAGGTTCAATCTGATTATTTCTGAACTAAAGCAGATTATCCTGACGTTCTTAAAACATTAACAATGAGAGGGAAAGTGGGTAGTGAGAGAACAGATGATAGCAAGAGTTCTCATCTGTTCATTTATTGGGCTGACCACAACATGTCCAAGATTTGTGCACTTTCAAGTCCTAGGTTTAAAGGTTGAAAAAGAAATGTGAATTCTTGTTTTATCTAATATCATTCCATCCTGTGATTGAATTCTCTCTCTAAACTATGCCCAGATGTCAAATCCAATAAGAGCATTAATTAGGTCTGATTTCTTTAATGGTCTAGTTTTATTAAACCCTTGGCAGGCATGACCACAGTGCAGCTTGTGCCAGCAACAAACTGAGTCTGGAAATGTAAAACACGCCCATACATACACACTACTACACAAACGCCAGTACCAAAGACCTGCATAAGTCTGCAATGAAATGAGCAGCGTAGGTTTTCAGTTAAGTAGGCCTGTCTTGGGATAATCAGCCACGAGCCAAGATTTTCATAAGCAGATTTTGGAAACCGTTTTTTTTTTTAAGGTGTCCAACACAAAAACGGGGCCTCATTTTTATGGGGTGCTGAGGAGGACAGTGCCTTACGACAAAGGGGTGTTGTGGGGATAGATACACCGCAGACTTCAAGGTGCTCAAATACACCAGATAGGGGTAGGAGGGAGGGGGCTATAAGTACATTAGATACCATGTGAAGAGCTTTGAGAACCTAAAGCACTATATACACCAGGGCAGTGTTATTATCCCTCTGCAGCCTTGTAGGTTCATGTCTCCTCCTCCTCCACACTAACCTAATGTTTTGCTGGTGAGGTTCGGGCACATTAAGAAATGAACTATGGCTAACAAAATCTATGAATTGTTTTGGAGCTGGGGTAAGTGCTGTATGGGTCAGTAAGTAAAATACAAGATGACAGCAATCATCCTTTTATCTCTGCTGCTAGAGAACGAAGTGACACTACCAGCCCATTCTTTTTGTTCCATCTTTTCACTGAAGTTTCTTTTTCTGCATGACAGATTAATTCAAGAGTTAAAAAAATAAGAAAAAAGGAAAAAAAAGCCTCAGAGCACACGGAATGACTTCTAACAGTCTAAATCATCAAGTGCGAGTGACAGAAAAACAACATCATTACCTGCTACACATGTGAGACTGCACGCAATCAGCACTGTCAAGGAGGGAGCAATCTTCCCTGATCTGCCACTGAAACATATTGTGGGCTATCATGCAACTGATGCATGCAACGCTCAAAACAGTCACCCTCAGGCTAACAGAGGCAGCCACTGAAAAGTCATTGAAATTAAAATGGAAGTTAGACACTTCTCTCTTGGAGTGCTTTGGAAAATCCCATGTGTAAATTATAAATGTTCAGACAGTATTTTATTGTCTGGTGTGTAATTTAAAATTATTTATGTAAATATTGATTGTATGACTCTAATATTAATATGTGTAATAATAATATCTAGATTTCATTTGGCACTTTTCAGCAGTGGACCTCAAAATGCTTTACAAGAGGTCATTATCTCATTATCCCCATTTTACAGATGGGAAAATTGAGGAACAGAAAGGGGAATTGACCAAGAAGGCCAGTGGCAAATCTAGGAATAGAATCCACTTCTCCTATCTCTGAGGCTACTGCTCTATCCACCAGTCCACACAGCCTAACATATGTACACTTGTTGACATGTTTCGGAGTTGTTTAGGCCTCTTTCCCCATTATTTCTCATATAAAACAAAAGTATTTTCTTTGGGGTTTTTTTGTTTGTTTTTTTTGCAATGAAAACCCAAAACATTTTGATGCAAGTGGACATTTTCTGAGACAGTTTCCATTTAATTGAAAAAACTAGTTTTCCATAAAAAAAGCTTCATGAAGACTTTGAACCAACTCTCCTACTAACATGCACAAACACAGTCCCCATACATAAGACATGCTTATTTCTCTTAGTGCCTCACAGTATTGCTAGTATAAGCAATAAGGTTGTGGGGGTTTTGACTCTTGTAACCTTCCTGCTATGGGAATACTGAGTGGAGTCTCCAAAGAGGCATATTCTGTTCCTTTCAGAACTCATAATTCATTTTTGAAAAATAATTTAGCATATCTATCCAAACCGACAAGCATTTGCTGAACTGGGGAAAATGCTGTTCCTGGGTCTCAGTGCAGTATATTACTACAAAGACTTCAGAAGTTGCTGTAGCTTTCTTGTTCTGGGGTCAATACATCACAAGTTCAGACTATAATGACAACTAACCATGAGCTATCTATGATTTTATCAGCATAATATAACAGTTGCTTCCTATTAGCTTTGAGAGACCTGCTAGATACCGTGATATGGAACAATCCTTGCCCCATGGAGCTTACAGTCTAAAACCAAGAAGTAGACTAAGAACAGGAAGGAAAAGTTACCACCACATATGCATTTTGCAGGACTGGCACTTCAGTTTTCGTTGGGGTAGGATGAGGGGGAAATCCAATTCCTTGCATGAAGAAGGCTTTGAAGAATACATGTGAAATGACAGCAACAGAAGCCTATTACAAACTGATCCTGGTTTTGGAATACCCTGAAAAATGGAGGCTTGGATCATTTTTGCTCAGCAGGTCACCTAGGCTAAATTCCAAGTTTAGGCTCGATTATGGGTATGCCTCTGGTCAGTGGAATTTTCTGTGCCAAGGTCTCCTTGAAACCATAGTGGGAGGGAGCCTGCAGGGCATATTTTGTGCGGTCCCTTACACTTTGTAATGCACTCTCTCCCCATTGGTGTTCAAAACAGTCCTCATCTGTTGAACTTCCCAGAATCAGCAGGTCTTCAAGGGAGCAGAGACATTATGCTGGTGCTCTACAAGAGGATGAATTTCACCCTGAATCAGTTACTGCCTATAATTTATTTACCAAGCTCAAGTAATAGGCTTTGGTTAGATTTAAACCAGCAAGAGGAAGGACAGCCTAGAGGTTTGAACACTTCGCTGGGACTTTGGGAAACCCAGATACAATTCCCTAGTCCACCACAGACTCCCTATGGGATCTAGAGCAAATCATGCAGCCTCCCAGTTCCCTATCTGTAAAAGGGGGATGGCAGGGCAGTGCTATCTCACTGGGGGGCTGTGAGGATAAAGACGTGAAGGGTTGTGAGGAGCCAAGGAGGACATTACCAAGATATAGTCATGTCAGAGAGAGCATGACTGCAGTAGTCCCTCAAAACATCTGAAACATTAAAGGATTCTTAAGTCATTCTAAAAATATATTACCAGGGAGGAAGGGCAGCCTGGCTGAATGTAGAACAGCTTTGTTCTTCAGAGAAAAAAAACCACATTTTTATTATTCCTCCTTTTTTGTATCCTCCATTTTTTATCTTCTTGCTCATTTCCACTTTATATACTACCGGAAGTCAACAGTATAACTCAAAGCTTTGTGAAGATATGTTTGTTCAGTAAACAAGTTAAATGTGTTTGTATAATTCTTACTGAAGTAAGATTTAGCCTTTACTGAATGGCTACATGCTGTGTATTTCTCTCTGCAGATATATGCTAAAAAAAGAGAATTTAAAATAAACAAACAAGCCACCAAAAGTTTCCAGCCATGAATCTTATTATGAAGGAGAGAGAAAGTAAAAGAGGGCGACTGAGTATCTTTCAAAGGATGTGTAATACATTGCCATGACAACTGTACATGTACTGAATACAAGGACAAATGAAAAAACAATAGAATTATGATGCAAATGTTTCAGAATGAAACACTGCTTAAAAAACATCAGACAGATTCTACTATTGATGTTAAATCAACAACTGAGAAAGGTTAGCAGAATTTGACCCAGAGGTAGGAAAACAAACTAGTAAAATGATTTTCACAAGGATTTGGCATAGGTCTAATACTGTTCCCTCAGAGGCAGTCAGGCCAAATGCTTTTAGAAATCCCACTTATGTGCGGCCCAGATCTTTAACTCCTAGAAGATGATTTTTGCAGATACTTCCCCAAACATGTGCACAGTTAATCTGTCCTACCCCAAACCAGAAAATTCTAGTGAGATAGCCCATCCCATCAGACATGGGCAATAACAAGTCAGGGATAAAAATGGTAAGACTTTGGAGATAAAGGAAAAGTCCCTCAACGAATGAAGTTCACCTCTGAACAGAAAGCAAGCTCAAAATCCATGTATTACTAGAAGTGCAATTAAGTTCTCAAAACAGGGCTTTGAGCAGTGCGTTCACCTTGTGCTGGATCTCTACAGAGATATAAAATGCATCCAAATTGACTGTCTACCTCCAAATCAGAAATGGATAATTATACAGCATTGATATGCTATAAAACCAAACTAGTCCTGGTTATTCCGTTAGCAATAAGTGACACAGATGGTAGAGTTCTGTCCTCTACTGAGCACGCACAGAGGCCAGGGATACATACTTAGAGGCCTGTGTTTGTCGGTAGCAGCCTGATCACAGCTTGCATTCCTGAGCACCTGGTCTTGCATCAGATTAGGTCCCTCTTTCTCCAGTTCCATTCATTGTACTACTAACCATAGACATTTGAAGTATTATTTTTGGCTGCATGAGGCCGTATCAGTAAAATTACCTTTGGAGCATTCTCCACTTTGATCCAGGCCTGTTCAACACACCATGACAACAGCACCCATTGTGGCTTTTGTAACCCCCCAAACAGTGCCAATCTGACTACTAACATTGCAGGATTATGCAGGAGGGTAGGGGTACCAAAGGGGCACTTTGCACCAGGCCTCCTATCAGAGAAAGCTCCCAAGTCAATGAATTACCAGCAGTGAAATTCACAGGCATGGCTTTTAATGCACAGTGGAAAGCATACATCAAGGATGATGCACAGTGGAAAACATAATCACAACTACACATACAAAATAAAGGAAGTCTAAATTAGCTGTTACCACTCAATGGCTAGTAGAGAAGATGGTCTGGAATGGAAACCCATGGGTGTCCCTTAACCTTTGACTGCCAGATGCTGGGATGGGAAGACAGGATGGATTACTCAGTAATTGCTCTGTTCTGTTCCCTCCCTCTGAAGCATCTGGCATTGGCCACTGTCAGAAGACTGGATACTGGGCTAGATGGACCATCGGTCTGACCCAGTATGGCCGTTCTTATGGGGATTGTTCTTCACTACAGTTGCACTTAGCGGCTGTCAGCTTAAGTGAATATTGTTCATGCGTCAGTACTGCAAGCATTTAGCTTTCCAACTGCTATTGCATACATATTGCTACTGCATACGTATAGTGTAAAGGCAATTCTTTGAAGTTTGTAATCTCTTCTCTTTCTTGTGTATTTGTTTTTTCCCCCAAAAGATGCGTGTGTTAATGCCTTACCAGGGTGAATTGTGCCTTGGCATTGTCTTTGATACTGTCTTGGTGTGTATTATAAAGATAAAAGAATTGTGGCTACTGGGAGTCTGAACAAGTCCCAAGGCACATTTTTCTTTTCAGCTCTTGTTTTAGCAACAACTGATGGCATAGAGTGTTAACATGGAACATCATTAGTATTACAGCTTGCATTAACTTTGCAGGAGGAGATATTTCTTCCATCATTTCCACAGGACTATTTTCTAAAAGCAAAGTAAGAGGTTTCTTGCAAAATAAGGGCAAGATTCTTCCGTTGTTAGTCACACTCAGTAGTGCTTTGGTTAGGGAGTACTCTCACTCATTTTAATGGGACTACTTGAAGAGTACTGAACTGCTGAATGCTAGGGTGGAAGGAAGGAACCTTATGTTTGTATGACTCAGGGAAACTGGTAATCAGAATTCTAAGGGCGGGAAATTGATGGAGAAGTATTTGGGCGTTTTATGTTGCCTGGCTTACTGGCAGTGGGTTATATATTAATGGTACTGAAGAACTTGTATGGAGTGTGGAGAGGTGCCATTTTCATTTTCCTAGCATTTCTATAAAGCTAAGTTAATAATTAAGAAGTCATTTGAACCATCAAACTTAATTGAATGTGAAGGCAAACCAAAAGCTTACAGACTCAACATGTCCAGATATGTTACTAATCCTTGTTAACAGAGATGATCCAACCCCTTCCCAACATTCACAGAAAAGGGCTTTTCAAAACATATTTCCCTCTTTTCTGGTCAAAATTTGACTATATGGCACTTTTATCAAAATTTTAAAATTGAAAACCATCAACCAGCTCTAAATTCATCAACAAGGAGGGAAGAATCTATTAGCTCCCGTATCAGATCTATAACATCTAAAATCCTAGGAACCACATTTCAATGCCCTCTGGGTCAGCTCAGCCTTCTTAAAGTAAAGTAATAAATGAATGAATATGATTGAAAGTGACCCTTTTGGATGACTAAATCTAAATCACTCTGGTCCCCAAATTCAGTGTTCACAGAATCTGCCAACCTCATGGCACAATTTTCTTCTTAGTGGACAGCAAGAAAACAAATTCACCTTATTCACTGCTTCTATGAATGGAACCGGTTAATGGAACGAAGCCCACTCACTTTGACAGGCTTTGGACTGTGTATCAAAAAAGAGATTCCTTTTCAGCGCTTTCAAAGTCAGGTAAGAAAAAATGCAACTCTACTCGTTTCTCACCATAAGCTACAGACAGTTTTCACCAGCATAACCCTCTCATTACTATATGTAGCATGGTGCTTAAACATATAAATTTTGTTGATAAATTGTCATGTCAATTAGTTCACCAGTTCATTCTGTGTAATTACAATAGTTTGTCATTTGGTAGTTCTCACTAATTTGTAGTCTCATTTATATAAATTAGATTGATTTATAGGAATGTGTGTGTGGATTACCTTGTATACACAAATTGCAAGTGGAGCTCTCCTTAGCCTGCTTGATCATTTCACTGCTTTGTGCGCTCCCACTGGTGGTTTTTATTTTTCGTCCTGGGTGATAAAAAGAGAAAACACTGATGAGAACAGAGTGCTGGTATTCCTGAGACCACATGTTCTTCCCTTGTTGCCTTGGCATTTTGGATAGGCTGAATTTTAGAGCAGGGAAGTGAGGCAACCCTTATTTAAAAAGCCTTATGTAGTCTTGCCTTGAAATTGATTAGAATAGGACAGTGGGGTCAAGACTCCTGTGTTTTATTCTCAGCTCTGCCAATGGCTCAGTGTGATACCTTGGGCAATTCACCTAACCTCTCTGTACCTCAATTAACTCAAGTGCAAAATAATTAATTCCAATTTATAATTATACAGCAGCTTTCATCAAGGGATCACCAACTGACTCAAGTTATTATTATTAATAGTTCCAAACACCAGAGTTCCTGATGGTGTTTCTAGCCTGCTCACAGCCATTGCTGTAGAATGGACATCCATCGCTCTGTGTTGTAAATGCAATATTGTATAGCATTTATAACATAGGTAAATTCTTAAAAGCATAAGCTGCAAATGCTTCAAGGCCTGATTTTCCATTGCCATGTACCTTGTGTAATTAATATAGCTGTGTAAAATGGGTGTAAAACATTACCAGATGAGAATGGTAGTATTCTGCATTTACTTTACACTAGTGAAGATTTCTAGATAGGATCCAGACAAGAATCAGGACCCCAGATATTAGCACTCCATCAATACACTAGTTTGTATTTCTTTAGTGTAAAGTATGCATATTGTGAAAAGTCATGAAAACATTTCTAATCAGATTAGGTTTTGCCAAAATAGAGTTGGATGAAAAAACAGATTTTCTGTCCTACTGGAAATTGAGGTTTTGGAAGAAAAAGTCATCCCGAGTCAGGACAAAAAGGAAAAACTTTTAAATTTCTCATGAGACAGAAATTCCAAAACCAGCTCTATGCAAACCCCCAGGATTGGTAACCAAAATATAATGCCTTGAGTGAGGGCAACATTGTAGCTTTGCTGCTTTCCTTTGAAAAAAGAGGCAGTACACAGCTGCACCATCCCAGGGACAACACAGGAACAGAATTATGCTGTACAATTACTGACCCTCACCACCAGCAAATTATTTCTCACCCTTAGGCCTACTCCACTTCACTGGCTGGTGTGTGAAGAAGGAAAGAGTCCATGTTCTATACACTCCCTATCCACTCCTTGCCCGCCTGCTTAGGGAGGAGACAGGTGTAGTGGTCCCACTTTGCCCAGAGACAAGATCTGGTTGCACCACAGGGGCATTACTAGGGTATGAATGGGATGTGGGATAGTTTCTTATCCGCTCTTGTGTCTCTGCACAGGCACATAATCAAGCCCCACACTGGCAGTGTAGGGAAGCCATTAAATAATCTCTCATAGGAATATTGTGATGATAAACACATTGAAAGTGGAGTTGTGCAGGTAACAACTTCCATTTCTTGGGAAAATCTACAATTTCTACATTTGTTTTTATGAACCTTTAAAGTTCACTGGGGGCTGGAGGAGGTGTCAACCGAAAGATTTTGTTTCTATTTCAAAAGTATTTTATGTTGATAATGTAATGTTGTATAAAATACATTTCAAATCGAAGAGTCACCTCAAAATGAAAATGTTCCATTCTGAAAGCATTAAAAGGTTCCTCTCCCTCCACTCCCACAACAAAATTTGGTCATAATAGACACGTTCCCAAAGAAAGTTTCAATTTGGACAAAACCACATATTCTGATGGAAAAGTGTTCCATCAGAAAGTTTTTTACCAGCTCTAATTAAAAGATTGCGAGGTGCACAGATACTACAGTAATAAGGGACATGCAACTGCAACAGACAGATCCCTACAGCAGAAATTATGGGAATAAAATGGCCCCTTAAATCTTCTCAGGCAGAAATTAGTTAGATTCTTCAAAGATGTGAGTCATAAAAAACACCCCACAACCCATCAACTTTTTTAAAGTTTACCATATAATATACAAAAAAGTGACCCCTTCCCACAAAAAAAAGACAGCTAAGAAGTGGCACAGATTGCTGCCAAATAAAAGCCCTGAATATACCTTGCAGCATTAGGAAATCGGACAGCTCATGTTTTTACTATAAATAAATAAAAGATAGAGGCCTAATACTCCTCTTGCTTACAGCCGTGTAAACCAGGAGTAACTCTGCAGTGAGCACAGTGGAGTTCTGCTGGAGTAAAGGAGGAGAAATCAGGCTGGGGGTTCCATAAACCAGAACACTAGGCTCATGATGGTTTAACTGTGATCCCATCAGACAACAGGAAAGAAGAAACAATGTCTAGAAAACTAGAATTTAATTGCAGAGTTCTGATCAGATCAGACCAAACCTGAAGTGATTCCGGAGTGGGCTGCTAAAGATTGAATTACTGCTTGGGCATGGAGTCATTAGAAAGAGACCAACACCATCCTCTATTCTATATATTATATTTTATTATGTTAAATATACATTATCTGCCTACAGCAGCTCCCTACTTAGCACGTTGTTTACTCAATATGTTGCTTGGATGAGTGCTCTAGGGCAAAGGTGCCAGGTAAACAGACTTTAGCACAGCAATTGTCAGCTCATTAGCGATCAGTCTCATCCCTGGTACAGAAGAGTGCATGTGTTACTGCCACATGCTGTGTTACATCTCATCATACCCCTCTGACTTGAGGATCATGAGGGTTCAAATCAAAGGATTTTTGTTACTCTTTGTTATGCTTTCCAACCATCATGACTGCTGGCAGGGATGCAGATAACCTCTTGGATTTAATGCAGATGGTGCCTTTACCCCCACACTATATTCATAAAGATGGTGCAGCTACAGGGTAGGTTTTGTTTTTAATTTCACCCACTTCTCTTTGTACACAGTATTGAAGCTGTGTATAAACAAATACATAAAAAATAAAACAGAAAACACACACACACCAGCCCTTTCAGGGTAAATTCTACTTTTTTTTTTTTCTGCAAGATAGATATCACTTCAAGTTGCTAGGTCTGCATGTATCGACTGTAATGGAAATGTACCAGATCCTCAGGTAATTTAAGTCACTGTAGTTCCATTAATTTCAGCTACACTGATTCACATCAGCTGAGAATCTGTCCCGCTGAGCTTAAAATTAGTGTAGAAATTTTCCATATTCTCCACAAACTTGTTTATAATTTAGTTCTCTCAGTAGTGTAGATTGGGAGTACAATTTTCAAGGGTGCTTGGGTGATTTATGATCCTAAAGCCCACTGTAAGTCAATCAGCATCAAAATTTCACACAGCTGGGAAAAGCTCCTGGGATGAATCCATCTTTTGCTTTGTTTTTCCACACAGAACCCAAACTCCCCACTTTTTTAAGGCCAGGGTCTCAGAGACACCTATCATTTCTACTCTTTTTTATTTACATATTATACATATAGACAGCAATATAAACTGCTCGCTAACCTGGGTTTCCCAAGAGATAATGTTTGTTTTTCGCCTTTGTTCAAATGCTGCAACCAACTGTCCTTGGAAGGCCAGAGAAAAGGAAGGAAGAGACAGGAGTGTGGAAGTCCAGCTATTATTCTTAAAGGGGGAAAAGGTATGCTGCCTTTGCATCAGTCTAGGCAAACAAAACTTATTACAAACACGCTCACACCAATCCAACTTAGCCCTCATTTACACTGGGAGTGGGGGAGGATCAGCCTAAGATACGCAACTTCAGCTACACGACTAGCAAAGCTGAAGTCGACGTATTTAGGTCAATTTACTGCAGCCTCTTCACGGCGCTGAGTCGACTGCTGCTGTTCCCCCGTTGACTCCGCCTGTGCCTCTCACGGTGGTGGAGTACAGGAGTCTACGGGAGAGCATTCAGGGATCAATTTACACACAGCTGGGAAAAGCTCCAATCTGGCGGGTAGTGTATACCTGGCTTTAAAAGTCCACAGACCAGGTTGTTTTAACCAGTCTCTCTAGCCTGTCCCAATACTAACCAGGTCGACTTAGGCAAGCGAAAGGATTCCCCAACAGCTTTAATGCTCCAGCTGGCTAGCAGAGTCCCTTCTTCCTCAATTTCAGGAAGTACTTCTCTCCAACCCCCTGCTGCCTTCTGCGGAAACTGCTTTTATAGGAGCGAAAAGAAAGAGGCGTCCTTGTGGCACCTTAGAGATTAACAAATTTATTTGGGCATAAACTTTCCTGGGCTAAAACTGTGAGCTGTAATTCATTTCACCTGCAACTTGTCTGGTTTCTTAGTCTGCATCTTAATCTCTTCCTTACCCTTTGTATGCCTACGGCCCATCATGGGAAAGAAATTCATATATGGCTAAGTGTCATCTCCAGCAGCTCATGTGGGAAATGATGAGCACAACCTGTTCCCCATGGAGTTAAACAAAAACAGACCCCTCCCAAAAAACCCTCCCAGCCCCAGCAACCTCCCAACAAAACATGCAGACAGAACCACAGGTGGGCTGACATGTTACAGGTGCACAGCTGAGGCATATATGCTCTGTGTTCATATAGCTGAGCAAAATACACACACAAAGGGGTTTTCTCCTCCTTCCCCCACCCGTCTGTTATCAAAATCAATAACACTTTGGAAAACAGCCAGGATCCCTAATTCACCCATTGTCTAGGTTGTTCATAAATATCAGATGCAGCTTTGAAGCAATCCTGCCAATGAACAAACAGTCTGTCTTAGCACCTGTGGGGCGTTATTAATAGCTCGTCTTGTATATTCACATTTCTCCCAGTTGAACAGATATATTTTGTTCCAAGAATCAGAGAACTTAGATGAAAGGGTCAGATTAGGTCAGCTACCACAGTGGTTCTCAACCTTCCCAGATGAGTGTACCCCTTTCAGAAATCTGATTCATCTTGTGTACCCTCAAGTTTCACCTCACTTAAAAACTACTTGCTTACAAAATTCAGATATAAAAATACAAGTGTCACACAATTAATGAGAAATTGCTTACTTTCTCATTTTACCATATAAATACAAATCAATTGGATATAAATATAGTACTTACATTTCAGTATATAGAGCAGTAAAAACAAGTTATTGTCTGTATGAAATTTTAGTTTGTACTGACTTTTAGTGCTTTTTATGTAGTCTGTTGTAAAACTAGGCAACAGATGAGTTGATGTACCCCTGGAAGATCTCTACATACTCCCAGAGGTACACGTATACTGGTTGAGAACCACTGATCTACTGGTGCTGCAAGACCATGCTAGCTGGCAGGGGGTTGTGTAAACTCTTTTCTGATGGCAGTACTCTCTGCTCAACATTTTCTAAAGTGATTCACAATTTTGGGGTCCTACTTTGAGATCCAATTTTCAGAGGCTCATCACTTTTTGAATATCAGACCCCATTAAGGTGTCCGAAGTTCCCCAAATCACTAGTCATGTTTTAAAATTTTAGTCCCTTGTGTTTTGTTCCAATTTGCAGGTTTGGCTAAACCCTAAAATTTAAATTGACCTCACACTGAAATACAGATACGTCTCACCTTGTTATGAAAACTAAACCACAGCATTCATTTGGAAGAATTGCATAGGGCTCAAAGTTTTGCAGATTAGTTTTGCAATGCTTACAACTAGTCTGAGTTCACAAACCCTTTTCTCCATGAAACTGAAACCAACAGTTTCCTCCCTTTCTCAAGGAATACCATGTTTCATATAAAAGGCTTTCTAAGGCCTGAGCTACACTGGCGGGGGGAAGAGAGAGGTTGGGGTTTCAAACTAAGATATTAAGATATGTAACTTCAGCTATTTGCGTATCTTAGTTTGATTTACCTGGTCAGACGCACGGCAGCGAATCAACCATGGCGGCTCCCCCATCGACTCCGCTTACTCCTCTTGCAGAGCTGGAGTCCCGGAGTCAACATGGAGCATCTAGAGGAGATGCGATAAATCTATTCCTGACACATCGAACACTACCCGCTGATCCGGCGGGTAGTATAGACATACCCTAACTAAAGAGAATCCTATGATATTGGTTTGGGATAGGGATCCAGTTCTGAACTTGGCAACTCAGGTCCATCTATACAACTGAGTGCAACCTAGCATTTTGCAGAAGCCCTGTTAAAATGACAACAGAAGCACCCATGAGTGACTTAAAATCTGGTTATTACAAAGCAGGAAAACAATGAGTTACTGCTGTAATTTCTGTTGGATGTCAAGAAGAACATACACTTAGGTTTATGCTAACTATGCCCTGGATAGCTCTACTTCTTTACACGTATACTGTGTTTAGTTGACTGTTCCACGCTACAGGAGTGAAAGTATGATTCAGGAGTCTTGCCAGTTCAGAAATATAATAAACACTTCACCTGCTTGCTTCACACAGGTCTGCCAGAAACCTAAAAGAATCAGATGCTTTCTGAATGGGCACATAATCTCTAAATAAGCAGTTCCATTTTAGTGCTTAGCCTTGATGCTGACCTTTGCTGTGTTCATTCCTCCATGGTAATGTAGGATTATGAAGAGTAACACCTCCAAATATACATCTAAACACACACACATACATACACACACACACATACACAGAATATTTTTTATACTATGCATGTATATGTAGATATGTACATATTTTAAGCGGTAACTATGCTTGGAGCAGTAACCTAGGACTTGGGATTTTTAGGTTCAAGTCCCTGTGCCACCATAGACTTGCTGTAAGACATTGGGCAGGTCGCTTATTTTCTCTGTACCTCAGTTTGCCATCTGTACAATGGGGATAATAGCACCACCCTGCCTCACAGAGGTGATGCGAAAATAAATACATTAAAGCTTGTGAAGCATGCAGCAACTGTTCTAATGTGGGCCAAATAGGTGCTTACATTGCTGCCTTAAAGTACTTCAATCAATCTGGCCTTCATACATAGAGATAAGCATACTAAGAAAGAATAGTCATGTGGTTAAACCACTGCACTGAGACTCAGGAGACCTGGGCTCAAATACCAGTTCTCCTTTGGTAACCGTACAGAAGTCATTTAATCTTTCCATCTGTAAAATGGGACTAATAATATTTCTTTCCACCTGCCTGGCCTATTTAGGGTAGAGAGCTCTTTGGGGAAGATATTGCCTCTCCCTATATTTACACTCCTTAGAATGATGGAGCCACGAAATGCTACTCTGGTATACATAATGACACAAGGAGACTGGGGTGAAAAAAAAGAGGGAGGATCATGAGCCCATTAAGAGGGAGGAAGGAGAAGAGATTGCAAACACCACAAGAAAGCTGATATAGTGCCTAAAACGAGGGGGGGATAAGATAAGAGTAATATACTTGATAAAGTTGCACAGAAAGATTGACTGCAGAAATCTGTCCAGACCATTTATTCCTCTGCGAATGACTGGCTAGACTCATTACAGATTCTGCCTTTGTTCCTCTTGAAAAATGAAAATGCTAATTGGTTTACTTGAAGTTTAATTGAAAATTAATAGAATTTCACTGGAGATTTGTTGACTAAGACTCAAGCTAAAATGACATTTGATTCAAGTCGTACTAAAATCTGCTCAAGGACAAAAAATTAAGGACTGAAATTTTGAAGCCAGTAGCTTGTTCTTTGTTGTTGGTTTTTAAAGCTGACATGTTTATGTATTATTTCTAATAATGTTTTATATCTGTTTGTCATAAGCTGGGAACAGGCAATAGGGGATGGATTACTCGATGGTTAGCTGTCCTGTTCATTCCCTCTGAAGTATCTAGCATTGGCCACTGCTGGAAGACACGATAATGAGTAGATGGACCATTGCTTGACTCCAGTATAGCCATTCTTATGTTGTATCTGCTGTTTTTAAAGAGATTGTGATACAGGGTACAGCAGGGTGACATGCAGCAAAACTCTATTGCCTCCTCTTAGTGCTTGTATGATTCAATCAAAAGTGACAGATATACTAACCAGGTCAGTATATACATATTTAACAGCATCCCTGAATGGTTCATGGGAAGGGATTTGAGACCAGGACCTCTGGACCCTAAAGCATGAGCCTCTTCTGCTTTAGCTAAAAAAACAGTTTCACTAGCAGATTCAAATGTCTATACCCAATCCTGACACTAGAAGGAGACAAAGAGCTATATTGTGTTGGCACAGGTTGCTATGTTGATTATCATCCTCATCATCATTAGTTCTGGCGGCATGCTCGGCTGGGTATACATTATACAAAAAACTATATACAGCAAGTCTTTGAGACTGAAACTATCTAAGGCATCAATCCTGCAATGAGGGCCTCCAATGGAGCTTTCCACAGATGCTAGGATCCCCTTGCAGGATCCCATTGTGGGCTACATGGTTCCCATTGCTGGCTCAAGGTTTAAAGCATAAAGGAAGAGATGACAAAACACCTCAGGAAGGCTTCACTGAGTGACGTGTCATGCTTGGGCACAGACACGTGTTGTGCTTTGGCATGTGCTTGGGCACAGACCTCTAGCCATCACATTTCTTAGGGCAGTACCCCCGATCCTCTCCCTCCAGACTGGGATTCGGGCTTCAGGAGCTTTCAGTGCATTGTGATTATCTCAACGGGGTTGACTTTAGTTCAGCACCTGCAGTCCCATTCTCCCAAGGGCAATGACAGGATTAGTCAGTGACCACCAAGAGTTGATAAAGCAAAGTACTATCTATTCAGAAGAAAGCATTCCAGAGAAAATGTATATTGAAAGCAACCAACAGCTTATATGCCTGCATAGAGCTTACCAGGTGTCATCCATCTTCCACATGGAGACCTCGGTAGATTCCATGGTACTTCAAGCCTTTTTTGAAGGAACTCTTCGGCCAAGTTTCATGTCAATTCTTGGATCAAGTGAGTGACCTCTCTCCCTGTGTCAGCATGGTTACTTTATACAGTTAAGAGTTCTCTTGTTTGTAAGGCCTCTTTAATCAGATAAAACCAGTTTAAGCTAGCACCCCTATTGTGTGAAACTTCCACTGAGTTGTTACATGCATTAGGGATTTGCACTAATTTCTAGTGATTTTAGTTCCTTCAGGAGACTCTGTTGCTCCCCAGGTAGCTAAGAATACAGTCTCTAGCAAGCCCACAGAGATAGATGTAACATTTACAAAGTTGAAGCAATAGTTTTTGAATATTCCATGCCTTCACATAATCTGTCACAGGCATAATTTAGATGCTGATCCTACAAATGCTTACACGGATGCTTAGCTTTGCTCAGGTAAGACAGCTCAATGACTTCCAATGGGACTATTCACATGGGGGACGTTAAACAGTTGCATAAGTGTCTGCAGGACTGTGGACTTGGTAGCTTGATTTTTATTCTTTGCATTTTGAATTATAAACTCACATTTTGTGGTCCTAAAACTCACTTCTGGTTACACAGGTAAATACCTGATCTTCACAAAACAATAAGCTGATGTTCCCTCTTGGAACTCTTTTCTAAAGCATGGATATAATCCCTTACATACTTTAAACAACAAAATCCCATTTCTACCTTGCATCCTCCTTGATTTCAAATGAGTCAGAGGAAAAAGAGTTTCCCTTTCTTTTTTAAAGGATGAGACAGAAATGAAACAAAACAAAACCTCAAACATGGCCCTTATTCTGCCATGAGTTCTACATAATCAAAGACCTTTTCTAGATCCCCACTGACTTCTGCACAAAGTTCAGTGGAAGGTTGGCCCTAACTCACCTATCGTATCTTGAACTGTGTTGCCATTCTGTGTTTGGGGAAGATTTAATACCATGCTTGGAGAAAGTGGGTGTAGCAAAGAGCATGGAACTTAAAGGAAGAACAACTTTGGAGGATGCACCAGGAAGTCAGTCTGTGTGCATATGGCTGGAATGTTACCTGTATCTGCAGCATCTCCGTAAAAAGTTCTCTAAATAAAGTGCCAGTTTAGTTTTAGAAACACTGAGTCCTAATGTTATTACCCAGCATGTGGTATATGAAATAGAGACCCTAAAACAACTATCTCTGGTCCCTCCTAATGCACAGATTCTAAAGCCAGAAATGACCATTGTGATCATCTAGTCTGACCTACTGTATAGCACAGGCCAGAGGACTTCCTTAAAATAATTCCAAGAGCAGCTCTTTTAGAAAATCATTCAATCTTGATTTTAAAATTGTCAGGGATGGAGAATCCACCACAACTTTAGTAAATTGTTCCAATGCTTAATTACTCTCACCATTAAAAATTTACACCTTATTTCCAGTCTGAATTTGTCTGGCTTCTTCTTCTTCCAGGTATTGGATGGTATTATACCTTTCTCTGATAGACCTAAGAGGTTAATATTAAATATTGGTTCCCCATGGAGGTACTTATACACTGTCATCAATGAAAGTAGCAATCAAAGCAATCAAATATGCAGTAAAGCAACTGGGGGCTACTATCCAAGACACTTGGCTGCACAGCAGGTCAGAGCTAAGACTGCAAGGTTTCTCTGGCTGCAAACAAAGGGGGCCAAGACATGGGTTTGCAACCTGTGTGATTTTGGGGCAGAGACAGCCGGAATAAGGAGGTGTGGGCATGACCCAGAGAGACAGAGAGCTTACTAAATGGGAAGAGTTAGGGATTTCTGAGCAAGGAAACAGTCTTCTGGTTTTGGTTCCTACTGTGGTCAGGGAAACAGGACTTTGTGTACAGTTTGTAGATAAACACCATCATACGAGTCAGGTATAGTCTTGGTATAATCAGTTTCTCAGCCTACGAAAAAAATCCTGAAAAGTTCTGAATTTTGGCTAACTGCTCAGGCCAAAGGAACAATAGCACAATCTTCAAATGCTGCTCAGAATAACACAATTGCCACCAGTGGCCAAGAGAGAATGGGTACAGACTCCTCTATTAATAAGTATTCTCCATTGAAGGGAAACAACATTTCTCTCTCCTTGCTAAAAAGTTTGTTGCCTTGTTGCACCTGTGCCCTCCTGAGATTGTTTTCTTGCTTTACAGCTCTGCACACAGCTAAATATAAAAAAAAGTGCTGAATGAAAGCTGGTTGCTAGTACTGTTTTCTATTTGTTTCACCTGAAAGCAAGTCAAGGTGGAAGGTTAATTCCTGAAGCTCCAAAGTGCTAGCAAACGTATTACACAAGCTGGAAAAGCAATACCTTTCATTCAAGCTATAATTGCAGGAATTTCTTAGTCTGGGGACAGCTATTCTGCTAATATCAAGATTTGTTTTTTATTCCTGTCTAAAAATGCATATTGACTATCCACACTGATGCAAAGCCCATTGAGTCTTCCCATTGTCGCTTTGAATGTCATCTCTGAGGACTGAAGACCCAATATTGAACCAAGAGAGTCAACGGTAGTTTTTACACAAACATCAATGACAGGGGGATGGGACTATCTGGAACTCTGCTCAATGAGACAAGCTCAAGATCTCGCTGTAGAATGCTAATAGTCATCTTGAACTTATCCCACAGTCTTATCTAACTATCCTAGTGACATTAGCTAGTACGACCAACACACAGTGCATTAGGCAATTTTTATCAACAATCATTTTGCAAATAGCGTTCCCCCTTCATATTTCTGAAATAAACATTCAATTGACCATATTTTCTGCCTGTGCAGAATGAGGGCAATATCTGAAATATGTATGTGACTATCATACGTACATGGCTTTACCTATTACCCTGTCTGAATGAATGGAACTCCCAGGATGCTGTTAGGAGGTAAAACAAACTGGAAACGAAACAACGGTAGAGATAATCCACTTGGGGTGAACAACTTCAAAGGAATTCAGATAACAATGGCTAAGCTAGCAAATAGGAAGATGCTATTTTCCAGATGCCAGGCAAAATGACACAGCTGGTTTGACAAGGCTAAAAGCCTACCCAAAGAGCATAAACAGTTAGAAAGAGCCTCTTGGAAACAAGAAAAGGAGAGTGAGTTATGAGCCACTGCTCAGTTATCTGCTTCTCTTAGCCCAGAGATGGAGGTAACTGGGCTGAATGGAATTTACCAAAGCTTTCAAGGAAAGGTTAAGGTTTAGGTATGTGGAAATAAGCCTAAAGGCCTGTATTGTTTTAATGCCCATCTCTGATTTAGACTCAGACTTCAAGGCCAGAAGGGACCATCCAGATCATCTGGTCTGGGTGAATAAATAACGTTTTGCTTTGAAGAAGCTATTTCAGAATCACTTTAACCAGCAACTACTCACTGGACCCCAGAGGAAAAGAGACTGCTGGTGCCAAACACAGCTAGGCCTGTTGTATTAACATAACTGGGAAACAGAAAAGCTTCCATCCAGAGATCCAGTTCCAACGTGGCTGAATCATAGGGGTACACCCTTGAGAGAGGTGAAGGAAAGTAGGTCTGTCACCTAAGAGGTGCACTCCAGAGGGACAAAAAGTGGGATCTAAGGCACAACTTGCCCTGTCACATTTCCAATTTGGTAATGTGTTTTTCTTTTTAAAACAGTCTTTTTTAAGCCATGTGAATCTTTGAGCCTGAAATCCTCCAATGAGCACAGAAAACGGAGCATAGATATTTCAGAGCTCACTCCCCCACACAGTCAGCTGCGGGAACTGCTTGTACTGAAGAAAGTCTTGGTATGATACATAGGAATGACCAGCTTGGATTAGACAAATGGTTCCATCTCCACCAGTGACCAGCACCAAATTCTTCAGAGAATGATCCAAAAACTCCACAATAGGCAGAACTGTCCCTCATGAAGTCCTTGTCCCAATCCCCATGGCCACCAGTGTAAGCCCTAAAGTAGGAATATAGGCCTTCTGGAGAGCAAAAATGATTAAGTAATAGCCTGGGACTTGGGAAATGCATATTCAATTCCACTACAGATTTCCTGAATGACCTTGGGTAAGTCACTTAGCTTCTCTGTGCCTGAGTTCCCCCATATGAAAGATGAAGCAACTACCACTCCGTCTCCCTCCGAGGTGTCAGGAGGATAAATACATTGACGATTGTCAGATACTCAGCAACTACAGTAATAGGGCACCCTATAAGTTCCTTAAATAGGCAGACAGGACTCAGTAGTTGTATCTGCAGCATCCCTGAGCCTGTCTGCTGCAATTAGGTGACAATTAGTACCCAGGGCTGGTCAAAAAACAATAAAACTTTTAAAATTATTTTATTATGTTGTTTTGTCCAAAATTTTAATTCTTGAAAAAAACATTGACCAGGTTGAGTGAACCAAGTCCTTCAGAAATTGCAGGTAATGGGACCAAGTGGGGCCACAACAGACATGTGGAAGTGAATTGGATTCACTGAATAGTTATTTGGCTGATTGGAAATCAGCCCGTCAGCATTACTATGACAACCCATTAGGATGACATTTGATATTCGCATGAACCACATTATGATTTAAATGCAATAACGTAAGAATGGGCCATGTAAGTCCAGTCTCAATTAACACGCATGGGTACTTACTCATTCCTCATGGCTGACTTGATTGCTTCCTTTCCACTCATGAGAGTAATTCAGCACTAATAGAAAATTTCTATTGATCTGAACCACAGAGCTATCCAGTCTGAAGGTTTTCAGTATTAGCCAACTAGGAAAATAAAAGGACATCCTAAATTATCCACTTAATTCTTTGCTATCAAATTCCTTCATTGGTTTTTCTGGGAGATCAAAAGATGGTAGAATTCGAGATGTACGAGTTGAAATGTAATCTTCCTTTGCTGTTTATTTCAATCATACTGTGTTTGGCATACATAGTAATTATGTCAAGCCCAGGTTTTCAAAGGATGTCACGGTCCCAATACCTCCTATTTTGGGACTCGATAGAGAGGGGGTCGCAGCCTACTTGCCAGAGGTCTCAGCACTTAGCAGAACCCACTATTCTTAAACATGCCAAGTACATTTTTCACTTTGATTTGGAAAATCTGGCCAACCATTTTATTTGGTTTTTTTTAAAAGTGCTCTGAAAAAAGTGACTTTTTCAAGAATGATTCTCTCCAACTCCCCTCACCACCATGACCCACCAGAACTATTCATCATATCAATCAACCCAAAACTGCATTTGTTAGCCCAAAAAAATTCCACTCATCTCTAATTCCTTACCAGAACAAGGGGAATAATAATAAAAAAACCCCAATCAATCTGGGAAAATAGTGAAAATAATTGCATATATTAGAATCGTAGAAGATTAGGGTTGGAAGAGACCTCAGGAAGTCACCTACTTTAACCCCTTTCTCAAAGCAGGACCAACTCCAACTAAATCATCCCAGCCAGAGCTTTGGCAAGCCAGTCTTTAAAAACCTCTAAGGATGGAGATTCTACCACCTCCCTAGATAACCCATTCCAGTGCTCCACCACACTCCTAGTGAAAAACTTTTTCCTAATATCCAACCTAGACCTCTCCCATTGCAACTTGAAACCATTGCTCCTTGTTCTGTCACCTGCCACCACTGAGAACAGCCTAGCTCCATTCTCTTTGCAACCCCCCTTAAGGTAGTTGAAGGCTGACATCAAATCCCCCCCTCACTCTTCTCTTCTGCAGACTAAATAAGCCCAGTTCCCTCAGTCTCTCCTTGTAAATCATGTGCTCCACCCCCTAAATATTGTCATTGCTTTCTGTTGGAATCTCTCCAATTTGTCCACATCCCTTCTGTAGTGGGGGGGGCCCAAAACTGGATGCAGTACATCAGATGTGGCCTCACCCAGTGCTGAATAGAAGGGAATAATCACTTCCCTTGATCAGCTGGCAATGCCCCTACTAATGCAGCCCAATATGTTGGTAGCCTTTTTGGCAACAAGGGCACACTGCTGACTCATATCCAGCTTCTCATCCATTGTAATCCCTAGACCTTTCCTGCAGAACTGCTGCTTAGCCAGTCGGTCCCCAGCCTATAGCAGTGCATGGGATTCTTCCATCCTAAGTACAGGACTCTGCGCTTGTCCTTGTTGAACCTCAGATTTCTTTTGACCCAATCCTCCAATTTGTCTAGGTCACTCTGGACCCTTATCCCTGCCCTCCAGCATATCTACTTCTCCCCATTAGCCGATGGTTATAATCACAAACGGTGAATTTCACTCCTATGCCAAGGATGAGCAGAGTGTCTTTTCATCTCAAGACCCTCTGAAGACCAGACAGAGCACAACTGATGATGGAGCCTAACTGAGAACAAACAGGCTAGACTAATATAAGACCAGGAAGGGGCTGCAGTGAGGGAACATGTAGCTGTCGTCTTGACATTAGAGAAGGAAGGACGGAAACCTTGGAGAGAGAGTGTAGGAAAAGGTTCAAGGAAAGAGCAGCAGGGTTTACAATGGTGCAGACCTTGGCTACTGATTAGAGAGCCCCTGAGCTAGAACCTGGTGTAGACAGCATGTCTGGGTTCCCCCTACCAGCCACTGGAGAAGTGGGACTGTTTGGGCCGTGAATAGGAAGACTGCCTGAGACTATTTGTACAGAAAGACTTTTGACACCCAAGGAAGGAATAAACACACAGTGACCTGGCTGGAGGGTCAAGCCATGAAGGGAGAGCATCTGGAGTTGCACAGAGTGAGAGAAAGTGGTTGGGGTGTTCGACCTAGAAAGAGCTAATCCCCAGGGCAAGCAGGACGAGGTGCCCTAGTGGTGAGTGGGACACCAGGACAGCCCATCTCTAGGGATTATCCTCAATTAAATTAAGAACATTCTACATCAGGATATATCTATTGCAACTTAACCACAGTACCCCCCCTTAAAATGAATCAAGCTTTCTCAAAGTGAATTACATATCAGAGTGAGTTTTGATACTGCCTCCTGAAGCAATCCACAAAAGTTCCCACATTAAAATGTGTGCACATTAAACATCAGGGAACACAATAACTATTTATCTACTCATACGAGGAAGTTCAGTATCTGGAAAAGGACGAGGCTCACCCAGTGCCTGGTTGCACGCTTTTTTACTGTGGCTTTGCAACCTAAATGAATACTTGAATTGTGATGAATAGCAGCAGTATAAATGCCAACTTGCAATTGGAATCCAGCTTCCCCACTGACAGCAGGTATACGATCCAAGACGGTGCAGTGGAATGGCACTATGACATGACTTAGTGGCCACTGCATGACCTTCAAAGAGGAAAGGAAATAATTTTTTTCACACCTGTTGTCACTTACAGGACCAAGTCCAAACTGTAGGTCATTTACAAAGCAATTAAAAAAAAATAAGGCCATGATTTTCAAAAGTCATCAGTGGCTTTTGGTGCTGAATCTCCGACACCCTAAAAAGGCCTTTTGATCTGAAAGCGAGTCCTACCCTCTGAAAACAAAATCAGACTCAGATTGGGCACCCAAGAAGTGATACCCTCTAAATCATTGGTCATCTTTGAAAACCTTGGTTCAAATTCATCATTTTGAGGGGGCAGGCATTTGTGACCTACATTCCTGATGACAATCACAGCTGCCTGACACAGATGGTGGAAAATCTCAAGTACATAGAACCTTAGTGCCAGCTGACAAATCTGGCACATTGTGTGTCCTTCATCAAATCCGTTAGTCTCTTTGCGCCCCTCTGTAAAGCTGATATAATGTTTACCTGGTTCATACACAGTAGAAAGGATTTCGTTTCAAATTTATGTTGGAGAGAATTCCGCCAGCATGAAAGTAGATAGGATTTGGAACAGTGTATGTTCCCTGGATGAAACTGACCTACTACTTTGATGCGTCATCAAAATGGGACAGTCTATATTGTAAAACAGCAGGGGATTATATAATGAAATTTTTACACAGGTAAAAGTTCAGGCATGCAGCATTGTTGTAGTTGTGTTGGTCCCTGGACATTAGAGAGACAAGGTGGGTGAGACAATCTCTTTTATTGAGCCAACTTCTGAGTAAACTCGGAAGCTTGTCTCTCTCACCAAGAGAGAAATAGATATGACACTATTCTGGGACAGAGAAGGTCACCCTGTACAAAGTAACCCAGCACAACCCCTTCCAGATGTTAACTCTCACTTAAGCCCTCAAGACACTGCTTAAATGGGGCTTAAGCTGTTTATTGTCCTTGCTCCTCTAGCCTACAGCACAGGGATGATTTTCACCCTGTGTGAATAGCAGGCAAATAAAGACTGACACTGTCATATCAGTTGGCTGGTTAAATTATGAGCCAAAACCCCAAAGTGATAGGCTGAAATCTGGCCAGGTAGCAGATGTTGTATAACAACTGAACATGAGGCTTAAATAATGACATGAGTTGGAATCGAAAGGATTAGTTTATTTGCAACAAAAGCAAGAGGAATGAGGCAACATGAAGCAGAATAAACAACCTTTGGGACAAGTAAATCAGATTTGAAGCTTGAAGCAAAGAAAGAAATATATATATATATATATATGTTGCACAAGAGACTGGGGATATCAGTGGGATTGTTTATTCTAAAATTTCCAAATTGATCAACGTGTTTTTTGAGTCAATGAACAACACAGAGCCTGATCTTGTGTAGTGCTTAATATCAAGCCTTGTTGCCTTCAACATCTCAGTCTTTCACAGACTGAGGCTAGTGTAAGAGATAAAGGAAAGGCATGGCCAGTGAAATAAGTATGGGCATAATTTACAAAGTAATGGAATTGTTTGGAGAACTTAAGCTGATTAACCAGCAAAATGTTTTTGGAAGGAAACTATTGGTTGTTCAGCAACCCTAAATGAAGAGGCAAAGGCAGGTATCATAGTTATAGGATTGTTTGAGACGTTATGTTGCTGAACCCCATGCTTAGCGCTAATTATTTTTTGGGGGACAGGGAGGGATTCACCCTATGCTCCAGGTTTTAGTTTCTTAATGAGCACACATCATTTAAACCTTCTACTGTGTGAACTACATGCTACAAAGAAAATTTCACATCCCAAATCACCTTTTTCTCTTACGCTTTTCAAGCTACGATGGCAGTATTTAAATGGTTATTATAATGCAGTTCAATGGGTGGCAGCCAAAATGTTTTCAGCTCACTCACTCCACTGTGATTTTGTTAAGTCAGTTTCCCCCAGTCGAACACAAGCAGATAAACACAAGGAAAAAGGCAGAAAGGAAAGCTGCTCTGTTACAGCTAGATGCGGGTGGGTGTTTAGCTGTTACATCATGTGAATCTGGTGTCATCACTCAAGCAGGCAGAAACCTCCTTCTAGCTAAGGTACTTATATGGCCCAGGAAACAGGCACTCTTCCTCGGGGTACCTCACTGTGGCCCAGAAGGCGCCCAGCTTCGGTGTCCCCCAAAATAATCCAGTCACAGCCAAAGTCAACAGAACAATATTCCATTTCTCTTGGGGTCTAATTTATTTATCATCATTCACCTCCTATAAAGGCCCATTTCTGCTGATCCCTTCAGGTTTAGGGATTCAGTCCCCCTTCCTAGGACCTCGGCTTTAACTCTTTTCCTCTCCATCCCATAAATCAAACCTTAAGTGTAGTGGTTGCACTGCTCTCCTTCCTGAGCCTGTGTGTTGGATGACTTCTTCCCCACGGTCGATCCCCTTTTCCCTTCAGGGATTTCCCTTAAATCCTTAGGCCTGGACTGAGTTTTTCAAATGGCAAATCATTCTCCCACCTGGGGTGGCAAAGTTGAACTCGTGACAGGCGGACTGGGGCCCATCTCCCTTTAACAGGCCAGCAATCCCGTGACAGGCCCCCCCCATCACCATTATAGCCGAGCAACTCACAATCACTAATGCACTTAGCCTAATACCCTCTGCCGTAGGGAAGTGCTACTATTCCCATTTTGCAGATGGGAAACTGAGGCTGCGCGGCTTGACCAAGGTTACACAAGAAGCCTACGGTAGAGCAGGGACTCAAACACAGGTCCCAGGTTAGCACCCTAACCACTGGGTTCTCCTTCCTCTCTTCCCTGTTGGGACTTACACGTCAACCTCAGCGCTGAGGTAAGTTCAGGGAGGAGCTCTTCAAGAGCAAGCTTCCATATGAGGTCCAAAGTCAGTGGTGGAATATAAAGCTACCAGGCAGCAGATGTACCTAGCCCCAGGAGTCAGTGGCAGAGCTGGGAACTTAACCTACCTCTCCTCTTCCTCAACCCCCGGATCAGGAGCTTGACCCAAGTAAGTGTAAAACAGACTAAAATAGGAGCTGGATCGAGTTGCTTCATCCTTTGACGCACTGTGACTAATCCAAGGACGGCACAAATGGATGTGCTCTTGTGCCACTGTATCTCACCAGAATGTTTTGCCCCAGAATGCAAATGTCTTTTGGGTAGGACACTGTTGTGTTTGTGCAGGGCCTACCACATGGGTTCCCTGATCTCAGCTGGGACCTCTTGGTGTTATCATCATACAAACAATGATAATACTGGGCACACTGAAGCAGTCCCTAAAGTTACAAGCATAGTCAGATTGTATTTGGAGTTATATTTATCACCCTCTTTTCTCTGCCTTGGATACATGTAATAAATGTTATTCCAAAGTGAACTGCAGTAACTAGTTATCATCAGTATCTTCCAAATCAAACATTTTGCTCTTTAAATATTTCATGAATCCTGTCACTGAGAAGTTATCAATGGGTTACTAAGATTCAGAACATGTTTTAGAGACTGAGTGCTAAGTGGGTGCAGACTTAGGTTGCCCCTGAAGGCATCTGCTGATCGGTAGACTGCTAAATAGAATAATCTCAGAGTTGTATAAGAGTCTGTGATCAAACATGAAGAGCGGATGTTAAACAGTTGTAAAGAAAAGAGAAAGAAAACTAATTAACAATGAATCAGTCTCTACTGCTTAGGCTGTTGGCCTTCAGTTTTCAGTTGCCTGGGGGTCGGGGAGGGAAATCCATAATTGAAGATTAATTGATCAAAAGAAAATTGCTGGGGGGAGGGATGGATTTAGATAAACATTCTCCTCCTAATTTTAGATAAAGTGCAATGCCCCTGTTTTCTGTAATAGGTGCAGCAATCAAAAGATGCAACATTGAATACGAAAGGAAAATTCAGTGCGTAAGATCAGAGCACCCACAGATGCAGTTATTGAGTCACAGCTTGAGTGTATATTTTCGTATTTAGACACACCCACCCACCATTGTAAGTGGGCATTGTACCATGCAATGGATTAACTGTCCTACTAAGGATCAACTCCCTGCCCCGAGGAACCAGAAACGTGAAAGCAGGAGTGGATATATTGTAGTACAACACAGTTCTAAATTCAAATCAGCAATGGTATTAAAATGGACACATATATTGGCTAATGGCTGCTTTGAGCTGTGCCTACTGTACACATTATTACAGTCATTCAGCTAAGAACAACTTAGACACCCTCATATTACTATGCCCAGGCAAGGTCAAACAAAAATAGCTGATGGGGGAAGAGGGAAAATTTTTATACTGAGCACTCAGGGAACAATCAGTAACGTACGCAACATTACATTAAAGTGCTTCATTGTAAACATCAGGTCCCCAGCAGAGTATTAAAATATAAATTGGTCAAGCCAGGAACATTTGAAACCAATTACCTCTTTCCCTTGCAATCGTAATAGAACGATTATGCAGCGGATGGAGAGAAGAGAATTAAATGCATTGGAGGATGCGTGGGAGGACAGCGGCTTACTTCTTGAAAAGATGCACTCTGTTCTTTTAATAAATATGAAGCAAATGTATGTATTCAGCAAAAGTCAGGCAGCAAGGCAGCCACTTGATTTCCTGAACTGGGTCCCAAAACAATTCACATTCTTGCTGCCACTTAAAAAAAAATAATCAGGGAGCAGGATGTGTCAGGGTATTTCTCTTTATCCGGCGTATCATGACAAGGGCTTGTTGTCAGTTCCCAAAATTAAGTTGTCAATGAGGAAGTGACTGGCTTAAAACACTTCTTTTCTCATTAGCTGCTGGGTGCCTGGATGTGGTAGTGCTGCAGGTCTTAATACCTATTAGAACTGGAATTTACTTTTTTAACTAACTCATCAACTTGGCAGTGAGCTTTCAACTCAGACAGTCCGGGATGTCTCATGAAATTCGGCAGTGCAATGGGTTGTGGTGTTTGGGGTTTGTTTGGGTTATTTTTTTAAAAAAATGCATCATCTTTTCACTAAATCAGAAATGTAACAATTCTGACAGGTTTATTAAAACCTTTTGTTATTACACTTGACATTTATGAAGGGTAGATGCCAAATAAGTGGCAGGATGAATCATTTGCCACAGATTCACACTCTAGTGAGAAAACTTTCCCTCCAGGCTTTCCCTTAGAAATTCTGGGTCTCCTTTTTGCTTGTGTCTGGCTAGGGGAGGAAAAGAGAGAGAGAGAGAGAGAGAGAGTTTAATCCAACTTTTCTAAACTTGAAAAACTAGTTTGGTTCCAGCTTTGGGTGAAGGTTTTCTTTGGCCCTACATGCTTCTAGCTATTTTTTAGTTACCTTGTTATCTTTAAAGGATAGATCTGGTAGGTGCTGTGAGCTTTCATTGAATTCTAGCTGGTGTTGAGAAGGCTCAAAAGCTTGCAGGAGACCATCAGCACTTTGAAGAAATACACTAATAGGTAGCAAATACAGTCTAGAGTACTTAGACTGTATGGCTAAATAGGTTTATTAGACACAGTTATAAGTCATAACTCATAGAAATGGGATAAGTCTGGAAATGGAATTTTGCCAAAACCAGGGAGTCATTAGGAGGATTATGCTTTGAACATGTGTATTGTCTCTTGCCAGTGGTACCTTATTCTGGTATATCACATGGGTGGAAGTTAATTTGTGGGTGGAGCGTGGAAAAGTATCATGGCAGTTTCTCTCTCCTCCTCCCGCCTACCCCGCAGACATTTTATTGAGTACGGGCAACTTATCTTAGTGAGGGTTGAAGAACTGAGCTTTCATTTCCTAACCCAAAAGGATAAACGAAATTCAACTATATTTAAGCAACAAGACAACTTGTGCATTTCAGAGTTGTAGCCTATAGGGTTAACCTACTTGTTTGCATATATGTATCTTTTTTTAGAGTTTAGGTATTTGGTCTATTGTAATAGCTTTATAGACTGATATTAAAGAAAGTTTGTCTGTAATGCAAGAGACCTACAGGCCATATCCTGTATGTTAACTAAGGCAAAGTTAGCATATCTATATTAAGACCGCTTATCCAGAAAGCAAAGTTGACCTACATCTTGTTACCTAAATAGATAAGTATCCACGCATATGTCTAAGACCTTTTATCTAGACCAATAGACAATGGAAGAACGGCATAGGGGTTTTTTTCAATGTGTACCCACAGACTTAACAGGTACACCACAAGACTAAAGGTTGAAATGACTAAAGAACAGAAATAATAAATATGCGTAGATACATGTCATCAACATGCACATACATACTAGCCTATGGAGTAAGCGTACCGTAACATTTTGTGGGTGAAGAATTAAATTTGGGCATAGGAGGAAGGATTTCTGGCATTTGTGACCTATAAAAGAAGGAGTACGCTATCTTACTCACTCTTCTATCTATTACAACTACTACTATGAATAGGCTATATTTGTTCTTCTTAACTTTGTGTTCCAAGGGGACTAGGCTAAGCTTGGTCTCCCTAAGTTTTACCCTTAGTTTTGTTTATTAGGTTTTGATTTTAAGTTGAAGTTAGTCGAGTAAACCCTAAGTTAGCTTTGATAGCTCTTAGCATTAGCTTCTTCTAGGCACTGCATCTAGAGTGCAGATGTCCCAATTTCATAGGGACAGTCCCCATTTTTTGGGTCTTTTTCTTATACTGGCTTTTATTACTCCCTCACCCCCTGTTCCGATTTTTCACATTTGCTATCTGATCACCCTAACTGCATCCCTCACTCAAGAATTGAGAAACCTGAACTACAAGGCTGGTCTTGTGTCTCTTACCACAAAGCTATCGAGGACGGGTGTGAGTATATTAACCAAAGCTTTCTTGCATATAATACTATATTACCATATGTATCTTTTGAATAGCAGTAATGCAATTGTAACTTTGTAACTCTGATTATTTTACTATTCAATTACTACCTCATTTATTTTAATAAAAAGTCTTTATGGCTCTATCTGTCTCCGTGTAAGCTTCCTGTCACACCCCCGATGGTCCTTTATAAATTCTGTGGAGGCTGATTTGGGACAAGAACTTTTATCTTCTGATCAAGCAGATTGGCAAGCCTAAAACCCGTATTTATCCAAATTAATATTATTTGTACACCCTAAATCGGGATACAGAGTGATATTGATATTCTGTTAGGAGGAGTAATAAAATGTAGCATATCTGTAGTGCCTTTTATCCCCACGTTTTACTAGTTTCAAGTATATATTTCATATCCACCACACTTCACCAGCCACCACAGTGCAGTTGATGCAAGGGTGGAACATGGCAATGGTTAAACAGTGCACAGCAAAACTACTCAAGAACTAAAGACTAGAGCTTATAAATAGTAATTCAGTTTAGAATACATCACTGCCAAACATTTGGAGGTACTGAACAAAATAAAGTGAAACTGAATCAAAACATAGTGTAGCACACATAATCATCTTTACAAACCTCTCTTAATTCAGCAGAGGACACTAAGGGAACCCAAGTTGTTTTATTAAATGACTAGTAATAAAGCAAAAAAACCCCTTTGTATTTCCAGTAAGTTGCAAACCTTTTTAAAAAAAACAAACTTTCTCCCATGTTCCATCTCTCTGATTCCTCTCCACAAATCTGCTTTCTGAAGAGCTCAGAATAAACTGTGCTGAGGAGCATGGGTGTAAAGGGGAAGTACTGAGGGGAAATACACTAATAATATGTCTCCATAATTCAGGACCTGGGTTATGTTCAGGTGCTATAGCTGGTCAGACCCCAAAAGGTTTACCAGGCACCTCTCTGGGCACCCAGGTATGAGGTTGGTTGATTCTCTGTCTTAAACTAACATGCCTGCTGGCAAAAACAGTCATTTTCCAGTTTTCCAATCAAGCCAATAGCAAGGAAACAAAATCTTCAGTTCAGGCCCCTTGATGTTTTTTCTACAATAGCACATCTGCTAATTGAAAAGGTGAGGTGAATAAACAGCACGACAGAGCACTCAGTTGTGACTACAGCTTTCCTTTGAATCTTGGCACGTATGCAGTTTTGGAAGAGTTACTGCTGAAAGGAACTAAAATAATAAATGGATGAGAATGTGACATCCAATAAAACAAAACAAACATTGAAAAGAATCGACAGTAACTGTATAATTCTGTATTCATTACTGTTTTCTTACAGGGCAGTGTGTATAGTGATTAGAGCAGAGAACAAGGAGCTAAGAGTGCTGAGCTTTATTTGTGGCATTATTATATTATTTAGGGCTGATCAAAAAGCAATGAAGTGAAAAATGTTCCTATCTGAACATGAGATTTTATCTAAAGTGAAATTCTCCATGGGAAAGGGTTAATTTTGGCAGAGTTTTCAGTGACCTTGGACAAGTCACTCTCCATGCCTCAGTTTCAACACTTGTAAAATAGGGACAATCACACTGATTTCCTTTACAACGTGCTTTGAGATAAATAGATGAAAAGTGCTATGTAAAAGCTAGATCGGGGTTGGCAACCTTTCAGAAGTGGTGTGCCGAGTCTTCATTTATTCACTCTCATTTAAGGTTTCGCGTGCCAGCAATGCATTTCGATGTTTTTAGAAGGCCTCTTTCTATGTCTCTAATATATAAATAAACTATTGTTGGATGTAAAGTAAATAAGGTTTTAAAAATGTTTAAGAAGCTTAATTTAAAATTAAGTTAAAATTCAGAGCCCCCTAGACTAGTGGCCAGGACCCGGGCAGCGTAAGTGCCACTGAAAATCAGTTTGTGTGCCACCTTCGGTACCCGTGCCATAGGCCGCCTACCCCTGAGCTAGATGTTATTATCATTCTAGTAAAAAACATTAGTTTTGGTCAAAAATATTATTATAAATGGTTTTGACATTTCTGAACTGGAGGTTTTCAAAACTTCATTCTATTAAAATGTTTTAATATTTTGATTTTTCAGCCCATTTGGGACTGGAAAAAAACTGAAAATCAGAATTTTCTACATGACAGAAATTCCATTTTTCGATCAACTCAAATATTATTAACAGGTTTATTTACTACTCTTATCCCCCTTAATGCAGGGAGCAACAAAACTGAGCTAACATGGAGTTTATTGTAAATTGACTTCAGTGGGACTAGTCACATGAGTAAAGCTAAGCACATTGTGAGTATTAACAGGATTAGAGACTTTAGATATTTTAAGAAAAATTGGTTGAAAAAATTAGTATTTTCTAATTTTCAAAAAAATTCTTCACCAGTTCTAAGCTTAGACCATTTGTCTGCAGTAGATTTTAAAATATGTTTTCAAGTAAGAATGTGTCCACTACCTGGGAGTACAGACATGTTGATCTTTTGAGCTATAGTAAATATTGAATGCCTTACCATTCATAGACTTATAGAATATCAGGGTTGGAAGGGCCTTCAGGCAGTCATCTAGTCCAACCCTCTGCTCAAAGCAGGACTACCAGTTCAACTATGACTCAGTCTGCCTTCTAGAATGCTGTTTGGCAGCCTATGTGATACGAAGTGGTCTCAGTCCAGTTCTTTGTAGACAGGAGACTATTTCTGAAGGTAAATTCTATAACAGAGCTCTGAGAGGGAACCAGAGGGGTTTGGGAGGTGTGTGGATTATTCAACAGAGCTGACTGAAAAAAACCCCCAACATCATCAATATGTCATGTTCCTCCCACCCCCAAATTTTAAAATTTTGAAATTTTTTCAGTCAGCTTTTCTACTCAGTTGGCATGGGCAAGTATCACGTGGCATGAAATACAGCCCTGATGCACTGGCAGTTCGTTCATGTGCTTCTGGTTTCCATTAGGGAAGCCCGAAGGCTGCTCTAACTTACTGTAGGGTAGCTAATGACCCTAAAGGGGCTGAGAGCTGCTGAGAATATATGGAGTGTTGAATGCTCTTATCACTGCTCCTCTATTTCCCCTACATGAGAGACCAATGCTGAGTGTAAAGGAAGTTGCTGCCCACATGTTAACTATTTTGGGGATGAATAGAGGGCCTCAGATCTCTAGGATCCAGCTTTCATAGGTGGATTGATTAATTTCACAGGTATTAATTTCATTTTAAAACTGTGTTTAGCCTGCAAGTTAACCTCCCTCCCCCTCCCCCCCCCCCCACAATGTCAATCAGATGGACAATGCCATAACCTGGTTTTTAATCCTAACTGCATCCTATCATAGTTGATGGTTTGGAAGACAAAACTCCCCTATTTGCAATTACATGGCAAATCTTTATCTGTTGTATGCTGCAGACA
The DNA here is from genome assembly GCA_007922305.1 of Dermatemys mawii. Taxonomy (NCBI): domain Eukaryota; kingdom Metazoa; phylum Chordata; order Testudines; family Dermatemydidae; genus Dermatemys; species Dermatemys mawii. The sequence continues at coordinate 8,617,659 of ML677387.1, forward strand.
CATGCATTTGCATTTTTTATTCAGATGCCAATAACAGAGATTAAAATCACATTAAATACTGAAAAACAGCCTGTCATAAAAGCACATACGTAGATGAGGAATGACCTTACAAGCCATGTGATGGACAAAAATCTATAATGGGAAACAACAAATTCATCATGCACATTTCATGTTGGAAGATCTATAGTGCAGTCAAAAACCACCCTGCTCCCCAAATCAGGAATTCTAGAAATGAGTGAAACCACATAATCCATATGAAATGAAAATTAGATCCATGGGTACTTAATTCAGTGCATTCACCTTAAGACAAGAACCATTTGGGATAAGAATATTTTTCATAGCTAGTTCTGATGAGAACTGAATGCAGCATCCCAAACTCTCCTTTGAGATTTTGCCAGTTTGCACTAATCTCACTGTGCAAATCAACCAGAAAATAGCCAAGACTCCACGACAATAGGCTATTCCTCAGATGATGTAAAGCCAATATAGTCTTGCCATAAGGAACATGAAGGGATGTGGCTTGACCACCACTGCACACTAGCTGTTCTCTGTTGGCTGCTCTAAAATCATTCTTGGGCTGGCAAAGAAACGGTCCCAGAAACAGGGAGCTGCAACAGATTATTTTGCATGTCAACCTACATCTCTGGAGCTGGCCTGGCAATATTATGAAGTGATCCATTTGTTCAACTCTTGAGGAGAGCGATTATGCAAAGATTTCACAAACTGTGGTACAAACTGAACATGCAAGCCACAGGGGAAAAATACACAGAAATAAAACTAGAGATAGCTAGAAATATAGAAGTCATGACAGCTTCTGTGGTGCATGAACTGGCTGGGAAAATACTGAACTTTAGAAGCACCTGAAAATAGCTAATCTAAAAGAGAGGAAATTTCCCTGGTTTCCCATGATGTGTATCCATCACTGATTGCATAACCACCTTGTAGGTCACAACAGTTGGGAGAAGTCTATCCAGTGAGGAGCCTAACAGAAAATGGTAAATTGGGTGATCTTGGGAGCTGGGGAGAGGGAGGAGCTTGTGGCAGACACTGATGGAGCGGACAAGGGCTACCCCCACCTAATGCTGCAACTATTCATAAACCTGGGACTATGTTTCATCTTGCAGCCAGTGGCAAACTCAGTGGGACTAGTCACATGATTAACATTACTCACATGTGTAACAGTTTGGAGGACCAGCCTTAATTTCTGTAGGTTTTGTTTTAGAGGGAAAAAAAGTTGGTTGTAACTTAATTCTCACTAATTCTAGAACTCATAAAACTGTGGATGACCAAGTTTGAACTTTTTCAGACTTCAGTGAAAAAATTAATTCTGCTTGTCTTGCTAACAATATCATCATGCCATGGGGCTAAGTCAAATGAAAAATGAAGTGCTAATTAAAAAATAAAAATAGTGAAAACCCTATTTAAAAAGGAAATCTAGTGCCAAGTGGTAAAGCAGCTATGTTCATTCCAAGAAGAGAAATGTAATGCAATGCAAATTAATAGACATAATAAGGTAAACGGATGCAATTGTCAAATCCAATTTAGTGAATCCAAATTAGTACCTAGTTGAAGTTCACTTAAAGAAATTCAAATCAGTTACCCTTAAATTAAGCAGTTTTTATTATTCAATTAGCCAGTGCAATGTGCAACAACGAAAAAATCAGGGCAATAAAGGGCAACGGCATGTGACAAACAAGGTGAACATTTTTTCCCCTTTAAATTTACTTTCTTCTGAGACAGAGTGTGCTAATAAGACAAATGTAGGGACTTAGGAATTGACATACTAGACTAAAGCAAGGATCTCTGTAATTTGGTATTACGTCTCTGACAGGGGCCAATACAGAGTGCTTCAGAGGCATATTTAAAACTACTAGAGTAAAGCTAATTTGCTAGTGCTACTCTATGGAAGGAATTTTTTCATCCTTATTTCAGGATATTATGCATTGGCTTTCAATAGGAGTTAGGTGACTAACTTGCCTTGGCACTTCAAAAATCCCACTAGGTACCTTCCTGGATCATTAAGTGCCTAATACTTTTGCAAATCTGGACTTAGTCATTTTTGAAAATTTTACCCCGTGAATCTCAGAGAGACTTAGGCTTCCAAGTATCCAACAGACTTTTGAAAATGGGGCTTCTTACACTTTTGAAAATTTTACACATGGGTGTTTTGAAGTGGGAGGACTGGGAGGCCATATACTTGTGTTCTAGCCAGTGTAACTAAGGGTACTCATTTATAATCTATCTCAAATCCTCCTCTCAACCTTACATTTACTGAGGGGTTTGCTTTTATGGTATGGCAATCAGTTCCATGGGTTAACAATACAACATTTAGGGAATATTGTATATGCATTGCATATAACAACTGGCATTTCCGTGTTCACTTCATTTTTATCAGTCTCATTGCAGAGACATATTACAGTGTATTATGGGATAGATGCAATGATAGAGGTCAGAGAGTTAACACCTGAGCCTGCACTATGATCACTCTGGCACTAATTGGCTCCTCCAGAGAGGTCTGATGAGAGAATTAAGTGTAGTTAGATAATCAGGATAGTAGTCTGGGTGAGCTAAAGGATTAATTAACTCATCAGCTGGGGACTGATAAAAAAGGCACAGAAGGAAGTATTGGGGGGTAGGAATGGGGTTAGCGGAGTCCAGAATCAGAGATCTCCCGGAAGGAAGAGCTCTTTTCCTTTTGGGCCCTGGGAGAGAGATTGTGGATACAAGAGATGTTGCACAAAAATTTAAAGGTGTTGGATGGATCTGAACTAAACAAACACTGGGTGGATACCCAGCCAATGGAGTCTGAGAAGATTTCTCTGAGGCAAGAAGACAGGAACAGATCATGCACTGGTACAGGGATCAAAGCCCAGATCCTTAAAAGGTATGTAGGCTCCTAACTTTCACTGAAATCACTGGAAGTTATGTGCCTGGATATCTTTGAGGATTGGGGCCCAAGAATCCCAAACACAGCATAGCCTTGAAGCCATGGAAATCAAAAACTACATATTCTATTCTCAGTTCCACCACTGACTCAACCTATGACCTATGTGCAAATCAGTTAATATCTCTGCCTCAGTTTACAACAGAGATTAAGTTTACCAGTCATATAGAGGGGTTGATAGGTTTAGCTCTTGGGTCAAAATCAATGGCAGTTTCTACTCCTAGTTACACCAATGTGAATTGAATTACTTTGGATTTACACCAGTGGAACTGTGAACAGTAGTATCACAGGAACTCTTTGTAAGATACCAGGCACAACTATGATGCTATAAGCAAATGCTAAACAATAATGCTTTCAGAGCCTATTTATCTATTATATATTTATCTATTTTATAGATATACAGTAAGTAGATAAAACATTAGGAATATCCTACTTAATGAGCTGTCATTAAATATGGCTGATGAACAGAGATATGTGGATAAAAGAATCCAAATGCCAGAACCCTTATTTAGGTCAGTTGCCCCTATGCATGTAAGTCCCATTGGAACTATTTTCATGAGTAAGAGATGTTGGATTGCGGTAGAATTACCAAAATGGTCTTCATGAATACAAGGACTCTTTTACTTGACAATCCATCATGTTGAAATATCAATCTCAACTGCACTGAATCTGCAGGGGCAGCAGTTCCTCAAATATTAATCATACCAAGAGATCTGACATCAGCCCTGGGGTTACACTGGTGTCTTAGGGTTAATACTCTGCAACCTGTGATGTGGCAGGAAAACCACTCGGTCATAAATGCCTCAATATTTACAGAATGACTGGATGTTTTTGTGTGTGTGAACCTGATGCTCAGTCAATGATCTAAAAATCAGCCTGGTCTATGTAATTGCATAGTCAATACTCCTTTGACGTCCATGCACATTATAGCAAAACTAGAGTTGTGCAGGTACCAGATTTCCCATTTAATGGGAAATTCTGGGATTTCAAAACTTGTTTCATTCTAAATCAAAACTAAAATAAAGGAATTTTGAAATTTCTCTCAGAACCAAGTTTCTGAAAAAAAACATATTGGGTCACTTAAAATGTTTGATTTTAAATGGTCTCCTACAACATATGCAAGCCCCTTATGCTTAACAGAACATTCCATTCCAAAAATGTCAAAACTTGTATATTTCAACTGTATTTAAATACTCCCCCCCCCCATTTTTTCCTTTCGAAATGAAATGGCCAGAATCAACGTCTTTCTGTAGGAAGTTCCAGTGTTCACATATTGGCATTTTTCAGTGGAATAATGATCTGTTTGAAACCTGCTGATCAGTTGTAAACAAAAAGCCATCATCATCTAGGATTTTTGTAACTGTAATAAGAATCATCTGATTTTTCCAAGATGTCAAATATTAAAGTTTGAATATAGAACTGTAAAGTTCTTAAAATCAGAAGATTTTTTCCATCAAACATAACTTTTTCTTTCAAAAAGTAAAAAAAAAAAAGAAATACTGATGACAACAGCTTTCTTTGACATTATTTTTATAAAAATTGACACATTCTCCAAAATGTCATCAAAACCTATTAAAATAGTTATGAATATTTTCATTTTTCTGACACCTGGTTTCCAGTGAGCAAAAAATTCATTAAGGTTCAAACAATGTCAATAAAAAATGTGTGAAGTTAAAAAAACCAGCAAAAGGCCCATTTAAAACCATCAAAACAAACATCTTTTAACTTTTTTTTTACCATATGTTGTTATGACTAGCTTCATCGAAATTAAAGAGAAGAAAATATATATTGCAATTTTCCTAAACTCCCTCTTTTATGAAATTATGTAGAGTTGGTTAACATTTCTAGTTTCAAAAAAAGATGGTGAAATATTTCCCATTTTCTTTACATCAGAGCTAACAGTCATTATGCTGCATGGCATTGTTAATTGCAACTTCCTGGTAGCAACAGGAATAAGCAGGAGAGTCAGTTCTTCATCTTTTGCTGTCCTGTTGACTGCTTTTCTGGCTACACTTTGTCCCATGGGCACCTAAGTCACATATCAGTGCATTTGTGTAGATGTGTGTAATGTTTGCCATATAGTTATCACTCTCTGTATTTGGCTTACATACATATCACACAATTCTATCTTAGGGAAGAATTTTGGGAAAAAAAATCGCAAGGTTCCCTCTTCTACAATGACTCAATTCTCTGTCTCATCTCATCACAATAATATTTTAATTTGTCTGTCATCAAAGGCCTTGTAGCCATGATGGCTCACTTTCCGTTCATGCTACCCAACCTAATGTACAACTCATTTTGAAATCATCACAGTGAAGAGACATGCATAAAAAGAAAAGACGATATGCTGGCAAAGGGGAAAAACGGAGGACTTTCTAAAAAGCTGCCAGTTTAGACTGATGTCTCCATAACACGAGGATAGCTCACCTGCAACTATATACCTTGGAATCTGTAACCAGAGCTTAATCTACTGAACTTTTAAATATCTTGGGACCAACTTTTAATGGCTTAGAGTTAGAGAGTGTCTCTGTACCAGTGATAAGGGACAACATAAATTAGTACAGGTGGGCCTCTTTTTCTTGGAGATCTGAGATCAATTGTCTTTGCCCTTAGGGTTGCTGGGATCATAGGTATCTTGTAGGACAAATGAACAAAATGCCAGTAGGTATCACTTTTGCCTTAGGACCTAGCTGTTCCACAATTCATCATCCTATCAAAGACGGGTTTATATTCTACCAGAGTGAATTTTTATAGCTGTATGTTTAAAGGACCAAATACCTCTGAGAAATCTGGAGCTTAGCAACAATCCACACATCTGATATTTACTAAGCAGCTTCAACAACAGCCAACCTGCCCTTGAGATGGTCACACGATTCCTTGACTACAACATTTTAGGATGAGACATCCATGTTCTGTGTCCAAGACCTAACTAATGCTACCCTCTTATTGTGAGGGATTTCTTGGGGGCATTTCCAACCAGTTGTTCATTTGTCGTTAGACTTTCATTATCTTCAGAATCACCATGCAGAGTTAGCAAAGTTTTCTGATTTGGTTTACAAAATGTCTTTGCTAAGACACGAATAGCATTATAATTATATTTTAGCTCTATAGTGCCAGCCTTATGCAACATACTTTACAGGCATGTATGAGGACAAGATCCCAGATCCACCAAAAATGAGCATCCTAAAATTAGTTTATAGCCTTTAAACCCCGCTTTGATCTAAGGGGTGGCGTGTGGTGGCACCTTCTCAAGAGCTCAGAATTAATCACTCAACTCTCTAGTGAGAGAGAGGGAGAAGGGACATCATAAGCGTTCCTCCCGCTTGCTCACTATGGATTGTAGCACACCAGTAGCTCCTTCTCTCCTTTCCATGCCTGGAGTCACAATCCGTGCAGGGCTGAATAAGGAAATGCAAGGAAAGCTTCCAAGTAAGAGTTGTAACAATCTAACCTTCAATATTTTAGGACAGCAGTTCCCAAACTAGGGACCACTGGGTGGTGTGCAGAGCGTTCCTGGTCACACAATGCTGGCTTCTCCCCCTCATTTCCAGCTGCTTAATCACAGGAAAACTGGGTTAAAAAACCCCAGCATTACCTGCTTATTTTTCCATGTGTGCAATTGCTGAAGTTGCCACGGGAATGTTAGACCTTTCCAAATGGGAGAAGTAACGTATGTAGTCATATAGAGAAGGGAGACTGGTCAATGAGAGACACGGCTGAAAAGGTCATCCATACTATGCAGACGTTTGGGAAATCCTACTGCTAAACACACACACACAACAATATCTGCAAGTTTTGGCCACTTGCCTTATCCATTATGATTGCTGGGACCATTCAGATGCTTAGCTCAGCTGTCCCACTTTACCTCAGATGTTGCCAGAGCTTTAAAGCTAAGTGGGTCAGGCTAGATCAGTACCTGGATGGGAGGGTGCTGTGGGTGGTGACTCTGTAGGTGGCCCTCTTCACCCAAGGTGTCACTAGTGCTTAACTATGAAGAGCTGAACAGAAGATGACAAAATACTTTTTGCTTCCCAAAAGTCAACGACAAGGAGTTTGCTCTCCGAGCTTAATAAGGTCAAAAGAATTGCTACTTTTAGCTTTCCTTTACTCAACCACTGAGAAGTTATTCAACCAAAGAAGACCTTAAGCTGAAAGGACATGCACAATGTTTTGATGTTAATTGGGTTGAACTCCTAAAACAAAGAACAGTTCTGCAAAGGATCATTTTCCTCTGTCTATAGGTTTCTGTAATTTCCTCTCCATACTTCCTATCCTCACAAAACATTAGAGCCTGATACTCGACTGTCTTACACCATGTGCAGTCATTCATACCAATCTAAAGTGCTACCTGACCAGTCTGATAGAATTTTACACCTTTGTAAATAATTAGTGATGGTGCACAGCCAAGACACCACAAGGCATTAGAAATGAAGTGGACAGAAAGCTGACTTCACTGACCATCTTTATTAGCCAGCATATTACTGATACCTTGAAGAATTCTGTTAAGGCAGCACACAATTCATTCCAGGTAATTAATGTGGATGCTCAAAAGAACAAAATTGAAAATAGGACACTCTCCACAAGCTAACCCAAAAGGTGATAAATAGCTCAGGAGATGGTCTTATTAGGTCTCATACCTGAGGGAATAATGGATTTTTCAGTTTCATTGGCAATTTCAAAAAGTAAAAAAAAAAAAAAACCAACCACGCACACCACAATTATGGGTGAAACTGAACACCAGGTTGTTATTTCAATTTCTGTTGAATTGAAAAGTCAAAATTCATTTCAGGTCAAATTAAATGAGTAACCTAGACCAAAAAAAAAAGTTTCAGTTTGACCATTTAACATTTTTTCACCATCCTTCTGCCAAAACAAGCGTGCATAACAGACATAAATTTGCAAAAAAATTGTGGAATTTCCAGTCTAAGTTTTTTTGCCATAAAACATTTTGGCTATGAAATTTTGCCTAACTCTACTCATAACCCGAGAACAGCTGAGCCAGAGGTTTATGTAGATGGGAAACCTCTCCCTCCCTCCACCCCGCCAAAAAATAAATACCAAACGGGGAAAAAAGCAGCCCAGATGCTGTAGAAGATGACACTGTTGAAACACTACCCTAAGGGGTTCCTCTTGAAGGTCATATACAAGCAGCATTCTGGCCTCTGGTGGTGATTAAAGATCACACGTTCCTTTTAGGGAAAAGGACAGGTATTGCTGTCAGTCTCAGCTAAGTTGCAACTGGGTAGTCCCGGACTTTCAGTCTACAACCCCCCTTGTATCTTGAAACAGAATAACCTATTTTGCATTTCCTCACCATCACTATTCCACCCCCAAAACAAATTCATTTCGCTCCTAGGTGAAACAGTCCCTATTTGCAGAATTAATCAAGTACTTTGCAATCTTTGAATGAAAGGTAACCTATTCAACACCTATTATTAATAATAAATGTCTCAGCTCTCAGGACGCTGCGCAACATACTCAAATGCCATAAAAACATCATAATTAAAACACAGAAAAATGAAATAATGCTTGAAATCATTTTAGTTAAGAACACGCAGGTGGAGACATCTATCAGGGAAACCCATTATGAGGACGAGCACTAAGAGCATGGAAGACTTTGACTAAAGGCAGTCAAAACGTTTTCATCAAGAGTCATCTATTGTGTGCTGTAAGTTGCAGTCTGCAAGCTCATCCCCAAGGAAAACAACACAGAAGTCTTTTCCATTTATTTGTAATTTCTTCATATGTTTTTAGCCTTTTTAACCCCCTCTTCTCCTCCTCCAAAAGTGTTTCACAGACAACTCAATGTCTTTGATTCCTGTCACCACAACAGAGGGATGTTTGTCCCTGTTCAGTCAGCTATGGAAAGACCAACCAACCAAAATTACTTGCCTTCTTCATCCCACTCTTCCTTCCCTTCAGAGATGTCCTTCCGCTGCGTGTTCTAAATAGACATTGGCAGGTGTTCAACCTATTGGGTAGCTGCACAGAAGGGGGATTGCAGTCACATAGCTGAGACGTTACACTGCCAAACTAACGTCCACTGTGACCTCCCACTGAGCAGGGTGACTCTGTACTGCCCCAACTGCAGACTGTGTTCAACAGAAACATAGAATACCAGAGTTGGAAGGGACCTCAGGAGATCATCTAGTCCAACCTCTCGCTCAAAGCAGGGCCAACATACAATCCATCCAGATGTTCAATGTACTCTTGGATCCTGAACCTGCAATCAGATCACAGATTCATAGAGTTTAAAGTCAGAAGGGACCACTAGATCCTGTAATCTGACCTCCTGTAGATCACATTTCATTCCATTACCCGTGCATTGAGCCCAGTAACTTGCATTAAACTAAAACATTTCAGATCTCAGGGGAGCTGAATTTTGTGTACAGGCGGAGAACAAGAGGGACCCTGGTGCCATCAATGTCTGAGATCCCTGCAATGTCAAGGAATTGATTAGGTGACATATACCCAAATGCTCCTAATGAACAATCCAGGTCCCATGATGCAGAAGAAGGCAAGTTGCCCCAAGGTCCCAGCCATCTGACAGAAACCCACAGAAATCAGGGGTGCTCCTTCTATCTTATACCAAGCAAGATCTCCAGCGGATAGGTCATTTGACTGGAATTTGGGAGATGACTCAGGTTCTGTTCCTAGCTCCTCTGCTTATCTACTGTATTACTTTGAGCAAGTCACTACACCTCTCCTGCCTCTGTTTACCCTCTTATCCTGTACCTGCCTTACAGTCTTTTTAGGCTGTAAACTTTTCAGAACAGAGACTCTCTTTTATTGTATATTTAGACAGCATCTAGCATGGGCCTCAAGTTTTCCTTCTGCATCAGCACTGTGTTCCTGAAATGAAGCATGGACAAGAATTGGGGAAGGGAGAAAAAAAAAGAACCAGCAACATTTGTACTAGGATGCACATAAACTGTTATTTTTGAAAGATACTTGAGGAGCAGTAATTGATGGAAGTGAAAAAAAATAAATTTCAACCATTTCGGCTATTTCTCTTCTGTCTCTCTTTCTCCGAGTACAGCGGGTAAAAGTTGTTTGTTACATATTTTGGTGGGGAACATAACTCCAGTCAGGTGTCTCGTGATCTCTTTTTCTGATATAAAACATTGCACCAAAAAAGCAGTTTAGTTTATTTCAGCGACAGTAGTAACACAGGCATCCTGTTTCTAAGATTGATAAAGGGCTGAGGGCCCTGTTACTCAGGGGCTAACTGCATGAAGAGGTATATTGAAAAGTGCAAGCAATCCCTGACACCTTGGTTTTCTTGGAACAGAATGCATGAAGTACCCAGAGAGAGAAAGATTGTGCTGGGGAAACTGTTACAATGGGTTCTTGAAAGATTTAGGAATTGATATATTTTTATGACTGTAAAAACCTGACCCTCCTTGTTCCCCTACTGTGACACAGGGGTCCATTGATGGTTCACTGCTCTGTCAGCAACTCTTATCAGGCCTGACATATTCACTACACCTAACATACCATTGTCACAATTTATACCCGTATACCCATGCAATATATAATTGGAAAACTAGTAACTCACTGATAGTTAATCTTCTGGTAGGGTGTATGCACGGAGCATGTACAAATTGTTATAAATATGTGCTAGAATAATGTTCTTAAAATTTGTTTGGAAAGCAATGCATAAGCACAATCTGACTTAGAGGAACATGTATTTGATTGTCTGACCAACCCTGATCATCAGGAAGAAATAATGAAGATAATTCATGTAAAAGATAAATAAAACCATCAAACTAGCATGGGGTGAAAACAATCTCTTAAACACCATGACAGAGGGAGGGAGACTGTAAAATTTAACATGGTGTCACTTCCCTGGTCTACACAGCAAGCTTCCGGTCTCCTGGTGCAAGATCATGCAACTGTAGATGATATAAGCTAGCACAGAAAACCAGTTTGAAGTCCACCATCTGAGGGACTGAAGGAGCCAGCGTTCTTGAAATCACAGAACTTTGGTTCCTTCAACCAAGGAGGTGGAAGTCTTTGGCAATGGAGTTTAGGTGAGGAACGTGCTTAGGCAAAGATTGTAACTTGCCAAAATTAAATTGGAGTCTTAGAAGCATAGTTTTACTTTTGTTTGCTTGTAACCCTTTCTGTCTTTATTCCTTATACTTTCTATTACTGAAGCCTATGACATTTTGTTTAATAAACTTGTTTGACTTGCACTATAAGCCAATTCAGCACACTGATTGAAGGGAAGGGTGTGTTAACCCCAGTTAAGCTAACAGGGTGCAGTGTATTGTCTCTTTAAAGGAACAACAAACTTAATAGCTTCTGTGAGTGTCCCAGGAGAGGGCTGGGCACTGTAGGGAGACATCTATTTGGAGCCCAAGGGCTGGGGTTCATTGTTTGTTACCTACAAGGCAAGATTTGGACAGGCAGAGTCCTAAGGAGATTGCTGGTAAGGCAGACAAGCTTTTGTTGCCACACAGCTTAGCAGTAGCAAAACTCTCACTTGCCGAGGCTCAGAGGGATAAAAACAGTAACTCACAATTCTAAGAACCCCAGCAGATTGTTTCTTTTGGGGGACGGGGAGGAAGGATGACATATAAAAAAAGGATGGAGAAATTAATCTGCCAGCTTTGAGTTCTGTGATGTAGAAAATTAAACCATGCTGAAAAACATGGGGAGCCATTGGCTGAGAAAGTATACCCAGACAGCCGCTGCATAGCTTATGAGAACCATTTCACGCGCTGCTAAGCCACTCTACATCTGTGGAAGCAGATGGAGAAATTTAGAGAGAGAAAGCCAGCAATCTTGCAATTCTTATTTTTATCACTTCAGGGAAAGAAAAAAGATTCTCAGATCTCACAAATGGATGATTTTGGAAGCTAAAATGCAGTCTCTGTAGCTGAAGGGGGGATGCAAAGACTTTTGAATCCATCTCCTACACAAAAACATTTCACTGAGCATCTGAAAGACGTTACTCAGTATTTTTTCCTGAAGACTATGCTATTATGTGTGCCAAAGAACCATCAGTGAGCATTAAGGCCCCAGATTTCACTACTGATTTCACATTAAAGTAGTTTAGATACTACAGTGATAGGTGGCAATATGGGAGCTCTTCAGTGACCTGCAAATGAACAAGGAATCCTACAGAAAGTAGCAATATGGACAAATTGCTGAAGAGGGGTTTAAAAGAACAGCACAAGCATGTAGAGACAAAAATCAGAAATGCTAAGGCTCAGCGTGAGTTACATCTAGCAAGGGACACAGAAGACAATAAGAGGAGATTCTATAAATTTAATAGGAGGAAGAAGAAAAGTGGAGGCAGGGCTGCTGAAATAATGTGTATAGTGGGATGCTGAGAGCCATTGAACCAAACTTTAAACCATGTACATGACGGAAAGCACTTCAAGCCAGGAGGTACTGTAGCACCCCCAGCACCCTTAGTTCCAACACCTGTGAGTGTAGCTCCCTCAGCTTATTTGGTGGAATGAGAGCTAATAATGGATGACATCAATAAGGCTGAGTTTAGTGCCTCTTTTTCTTCAGTCTTCACTAAAAAGGTCAATTGTGATCAGCTATTCAACATAATTAATATGAACAACCAGTGGGAAAGAACACAAGCCAAAATAGGGAAGGACCAGGCTAAAGAATATTTACATAAGTTAGAGGTATTCAGGTCAGGAATACCTGATCCAATTCATTCAGAAGTACTTAAGAAACTAACTGAAGCAATCTCAGAACTGTTGTTAGTGATTATATTTGAGAACTCATGGAGGATGAGTGATGTCCAAAACAACTGGAAAAGGGCAAGCACAGTACAAAAGATAGAGAGAGAAATTATTAAACAATCAGATGATAGTAGGGTTATAAGGTATAGCCAGCATGAATTTGGCAAGAACAAATCATGCCAAACTAACATAATTCACCAGGCACCAGGCAGCAGCCAGGCGGGAAGTGCTGGGAGGTAGGCAAAGGAGCGGGGATGCTCAGGGGAGGAAGAAGTGGGGCTGGGGAGGTGAGGGAATTTGGCTGCCAGTGGGTGCAGAGTCAGTCCTGCTATTCAATATTGTCATTAATTATTTGGATAATAGAGAGGATGTTGGCTTACAAAATTTGCAGATGACATCAAATTGGGTGGGCTGCTAGCACTTTGAATGACAGGATTAGAATTCAAAACAACTTTAGCACATTGGAGAACTGATCCGAAATCAAGATGAAATTCAATAACGAGAAGTGCAAAGTACTACGCTTAGAAAGGAAAAATCAAATGCCCATCTACAAAATGGGGAATAACTGGCTAGGGTGTAGTACTGTTGAAAAGCATCTGTGGGTGATAGCAGATCACAAAGTGAGTGAGAGTCAACATTGTGATGCAGTTGCAGAGAAGGCTAATATCATTCTGGGGTGTATTAACTGGAGTGTCACATGTAAGACGCAGGCAGGCACTGGTGAGGCCTCAGCTGGAGTACTGTGTCCACTTCTGGGTGCCACACTAAGACAGCTGTGGACAAACTGGAAAGAGTCCAAGGGAGCATAACAAAAGTTTTAGAAAACCTGACCTATGCAGAAAGGTTTAAAAAAATGGGTATGTTTAGTCTTGAGAAAAGACAACTGAGGAGTGGACCTGATAATACGTTAAGGGCTGTTATAAAGAGGAGGGTGATCAACTGTTCTCTGAAGACAGAACAAGTAGTAATGGGCTTCCTCTGCAGCAAGGGAGAGGAGCCTTAGGTTAGATATTAGGAAAACGGTCTAACTATAAGGATAGTTAACCACTGAAATAGGTGCCCAGGGAGGCAGTGAAATCCCCATCACTGGAGGTTTTTCAGAACAGATTGGTCCAACACTTGTCAGGAATAGTCTAGGTATATTTGGACCTGCCTCACTATGGGGCACTCAATGACATGACCTCGATGTCCCTTCCAGCCCTACATTTCTAAGCCCTAAGATATAGATTTTTTTCTAGGTATTTGTCAGCCTGTGACTGTCTCCCAACTGTCAATTTAGTTTCTCCACAATTGTCTTTGTTGGGGAGAAACAAAATCTCAGTCTTCATGGCTGAAAATGTGAGGGAGATTCCTAAACCTGAGCCGTGCTTTATGGGTTACAAATCTGAGGAACTGTCACAGATTGAAGTGTCACTAGAGTGGTTTTGGAATTAATTGATAAACTTAACAGTAACGAGTCACCAGAACCAGATGGCATTTGCCCAAGAGTTCTGAAAGAACTCACATGTGAAATTGAGGAACTATTAATTATGCTTTGTAACCTGTCCTTTAAATCTGCTTCTGTACCCAGTGACTGGGAGATAGCTAATGGAACACCAATATTTGTATGTAACACCAATAACTCCAAAAAGGTTCTAGAGGTTCTAGAGGTGATCCCAGCAATTACAGACCAGTAAGTCTAATGTCAGTACCAGGCAAATCAGCTGAAACAATAGCAAAGAATAAAATTGTCAGACACATAGAAGAACATAAATTGTGTCAGCCCATCTTTCACCCTTGTTCTCATTCCTCTTCTGAAGAACTCCTGCAGCACCTTCTCCACTGCCTACCCTCTGGTTCTTTCAGAGCCCTTCCAGCTTTCCATCACTTATTCTCCACTGAGGTTCCCCACTGACCATTGTAAGAGGCAACTATCCCTCATTAGGTGTCTAATTAGCCACAGGTGGGCTGGGATACTCTCCACCTGCAACAGTCCTATACAAAACACCCAGAAGTTCAGAGCCCTAATACTATACTATAGACACATGGGTAGATCTTGAGATCCAAGATGGATTAGGATTCCATGGAAACCCAGGTGTCTACTGAAATGGACAGTTACATCAGCATGATGGTGCAAACACTTATGGGAATGCTTAACTTCACTAAAAGTCAAGCACAGATGTGTTTGCGAGATCAGGGCCTTGGGCTACAACAGGCATAGCAACACACAAACCAACCTTTTGTACCTGCCTTGCAGATCTTGTGCTTTTACATATATTTTTTTGCACACGCCAAAATATAAAACATGATTTTTGGGTCAATTTCACTTGTTTTTTCATTAATTTCACTTCACAATTCCACTGCCTTTATTTAAAAATGTGTGTGTGGGGTGAGAGGGAACAGTAACAGACCACATGTTCAACCACTTACAGTAGTGTTTCTAAAAGGCCAGCGTGACAAGGTGTAAAGGCACTACTGCATGTTCCAGGCTCCTTTCTACCATATAGCTGATCTGGGCAAAGTTATAAATGGAAAGGAGAACCTAGCGTATAAGAGTCTTCTCTATGAGAAGGGTGTGTCCTTTACCTCTCCCAATTGACTGACACCGGAGAAGCCCTGGGTTGTTATTATCAAGCAGCTTGAGTTGATTTGTTCAGGCTTTTGGGAATAAAGTAAATATTGAGGAAAGGGATGTGAAGACAGTTGTAGTGGGGACTTCATTTTTCCAGCCAGCATTCAGCCACTCTTATTCATGCAGAGTAACCGATCACTTGGCATGCAGTGCTACTGACTCCAGTTGAGTTACCCATGGAATATGGTACTACTCTACGTAAATAGGGATGACACGATGTGGCCCAAAGGTTTTCATGTTTTCCTATAGCATTCAGAAGAACGTATTCCTCTCCATTTATGAGACAAGTCCTTACTTATAACCTCTCACTTTTTAATGAATCTCTTTAAAAAAGGGAAAAGAAAAAAAATCAAGTCTAACATGCACTTCTCAGAAGGATAAGCTACAGCACATAGTAAAAAGACCTTAAGCCACATTATGCCCGCATGTCCTCATTCTTACTTAAGCAAGTGTATCCACGAGATAGAACATTTCTGCAATCAACTCTGCTTTTTAACAAAAAAAAAACTGAGACCTAACCGTTTCCTAAACCCTAGTAATTATTCCATACTTTTAATATCCATTTATTAATTGTGTTTTCAGGTACAGTCACCATACAGTATTTAAATATCATTAGCATTTATATGATAATATTGACTTTTTACTATAAGATTAATTTACTGTCCTTGCCTAGGGAAGAGCAATATATATGGAATAGAATTGAAATGTGTTTTAAAGTTCCAGTTCAATTTTATGTTCTAATTACTCTGGAGTAACTGCTAACACCATATCATATAGTCTTGTCATCCCATAGACAGCTTTACAGTAACATAACAAAAGTATATTGAACTCATTACCTGGGAGCATAATTGAAATGATACAAAAATTGCTGGGGGATAATAAATATGATGCACACAGCTTTATCATCTTTCCATAGCTCTCCAGACTTAATCTGGATTGTGACAGAAAATAGTGCATAATGGAAATGGACACATTTCTGACTTCTCTCACTCTTATTAAAAAGGATAATGGGTCAGATCCTTAGCTAGTGTAATTTGACACAGTCCCACAGACCTCTGGTAGAGTTATGCCAAGTTACATCAGCTGAGATGCTGACCCAAAATAGACTTTCATTGAATTTCTGTTAGAGAATCCAATGCACCTGCAGAAAGACTCAACCGAGCATGAACCAAATACCTGTCCAAGACAAGACTCAGATGTTTTTATAGTGCAGCAATCACGTTACCTATTCCACTGCCTTAATGCTTCTGCACAAATAGTTATATGGAATTTATGCTGGGAAATGTGAGAAACTAAATATTTGTTAACTTTTGCTGTATCCCCTATGCATGTATTTTTCTATCACATACTTTTATAGGATTCTGCATTTATATGGTGATCAGACGACACCAGCCATTACAAAAAATAAAAGGTGTAAATGACCATTTATTAAAGAGCATTCATAGAAGCGTAGGCATGATTAATATCTAAGTCACGAGTAATCCCCAAGAGTGCAAAATCAGTATTGTCATGCAGTTTTAAGTAGATGATGTCCCACACAATGCTTCATAAGCCATGGTGGAAATGCTTTCATTTACTACGTGTCCAGAAGAATTGTATAATCGACCCAGAAAGGCAATATTTTCTCCCACATCAATCACTTCCACAGCAATTAGACATGCATTAGAATCTGTTGGCCATCCCCTGACAATGCAGTATTTTTCCACATCCTCGGGTAGTTAGCATTTTGTCCAGTCAGATTTTAAATGATTCAAAAGATGGGGGTTTTGATCATGCTCTTCAGATTATTCAAATGTAACCAGTAATATACAAACAGTGCTACATTGCAGCTCAGCAAAAGGGGTAGGGGAAAGGATCACTGTGCACTCTTAGCCCCAAATCCTCCTTTTTCTTTGTATTCAGCATGTGAGATTTCTCCTGCTCTAACCTAGGTGACATATTTCTGCATTAGTGTAGGTCATGCCTCAGCTGTACATTTCTTTAAATGTTCATTCTACAACAAGTGTAGACAGTATTAAGGTTTCCCAAATGATTTCTGCTATTACTACATTTGTTTAGTTTATCTGCTGTTATTTCCCCCCCTTATCTAGAGCCTTTGCTTTGAAAGCACTCAGTTGCATATGCTGCCCCTACTCCCATCCAGAATAGCACAGAAGTCAATTTAAGCATGTACTTTCCACATCAGGGCATCTATTTATTGCTCTTCACCACTACTTGATAATCTTGCATGTAATTTCACATTGCTTAATAAGGGCTAGATTTTGCAACTCTTACTCATGTTTGTGAGCCATCCCTCATAGGGATTAGTCCCACTGGAATCCGGGGCCAGGCTGTAGAGCTGTTATTCACAGAAGACAGCATTTATTCATGCAACTTCTCTCACTGGCTTCAGCGTTCCCTATGGTTTCTCCAAAACTAGACAGTAAAGTGTTTGGGGTGGGGAGCAGCCCTGTATCTCCACTGGCCTACTTGGAGTAGGCCTTAGCCAAGGCTTGCTTGTGGCTGTAGCCCTTGCACAGAGGCTTCATTCCTACTGTATAACTCAAATGCATATGAGGCTTAAATATTTTTCACCACTGAATTATTCCAGTTTTACTCCATTAATTTCAACGTGGTGTGACGGAGTTAGACCAGAAGGATATAGGAGAGTGCTGGAAGGCAGGTATATCAGCCTCAGGATGTGCAGGTCCCTGTTCCCTGGATAGCCAAACAAAGACTACTCCAGGCCAATCAGGAACCTTCTAGAAAGGAGCAGAAACAGCTAGCCTGATTGGGACACCTGAAGCCAATCAGGGAATGGCTGAAACCAGATAAAAACCTCCCAGTTAGTCAGGTGGGCTGTGGGTGTCAGGAGCTGTGGAAGGAGGTTGTGCTGTTGGTGAGACTGAGTGGTGGACAACATATCATCCAGAAGGAAGGAGGCCCTGAGGTAAGTGTGAAGTGGAGTTTGAAGAAGCAGGGACTGCTGTGGGGAAGTAGCCCAGGGAATTGTATTGTGTTTTGTGGCTAAAAGGTCAGCCATCTTAGCTGATACTATTAGGGTCCCTGGGCTGGAGCCCGGAGTAGTGCGTGGGCCCGGGCTCCCCACATTTTTCCATCTTCCATACTGGCCTGTGATGAAGGTAACTCACTAGGCGGTGACTCCTGCCAATTATACTGAGAAAGAGAGGTCACTCTGGGGCCTAGATGAGTTTCTGAGGCCCCTAAATCTGCCAGGAAGTGCAGGACCCACAAGTACAAACTTGGAGCTTTGTCACAGCAGTAACACTGGCACAGAATTAATCTAGTGCATTGTGCATCAAGCCTATTGACTATATTGTCTGAATTTGCTGTCAAACTGGCGAGACCATGCCCTACTTTTCTGTTGAACCTGGGCCTCATGTGCGTAGACTGTACATTAAAATCAGAAGGGCACTGAACTAGGAGTCAGAAGACCTGGGGTCAGATCCTTAGCTGGTGTAAATGGTTATAGCTAGCTCCATTCGGGAGCAGCCCTAGCTGTTTTGACAGCAAGGGCATAAGATATTTTCACTGACAATGGGCTAAGCCAAAAAAAAAAAAAAAAAAAGCCAAACCACCCCACCACAGCCAATCAGCAAGGCAATAATGGAAAATTAGCAAATCAATAGGAAAGACAGCACCCGGAACAACCACTCTCCTTGCCTGCCCCTAGAACCAGCTATAATCAGAAATGTCATGAGTAACAGTTGCAATAATGTCAGTGATTTTTGTTCCTCCATCTCTAGCTAATGGCTTTTCCAAAGTGAGAGCTTCCCTGCCCACCCTTCCTAAACCCAAATCCACAGGCATATGGCAGACTCCTCTCCAAGCATCAGAGCTCCTCAGTGAAGAAAGTCACAGCAATAAATCATCTTTAGAAGCATCTGCTGCAAGCCAACCTTTTCCACATTCCATGATGACAGCAACTGAATCTTTATTAAAGGACTTGAATGTATAAATAATCAAAATGTGTATCCATTAATTGAATTCCTATGGGGGTGGAGGGGATGTGCAGCATCTAAAGATGAATGATTTCAGCTTGAGTCAGTAAGATTTCATCAGAAGACTCTGGGCCTCATAATAAACCTACACAACCTCAAGACAACATAAGATGAAGAAGCCACTTTCCCGACGTGAGTGCCACTACTCTGACCGAGTTTCCAGAGATCCTGCACTGTCGTTCTGTGGTGTGAACGGACTCATCCATTTCAGTGGTGGCTAACTCAGATGCCAATAATGATACTTTTATTTTAATGTCAACATTAGCTATTTTGTTGCTCGCCAATAAAGGATGGCTCACGTTAAGAAAATCTAAACCAGCATTCCCCAAAGTCTATGTGAGGGGGAACACAAAAGAACTAGGGGCTGGTCGTGTGGATGATGTATAAATTCAGATGAATATGCTTTAACAGAGCATTACCATCCAGAAACAGAGGGTAAACGATCAATTGTGTCTAACAGATTGGAGATACAGAATTGTTCTGATATTTGAAAATGGTATGAAAATTGGTACAAAACTGGCCTTTATATCTTGTGGTGGGGAAGATTATTAGGCATTTTGAGGATAAAATACTTCCACTGACTTCTGCTCACTAAAAGCCATAACTTTTTGATGAATAAATGGACGTGCTTTAAATAAACCGTGGTAAGAGTTGGTTGAATTTCTTCTTGGAACATTTAGAATAATAGCCAGCTATTACAGAATACTTTTAATCTGTGGATCTCAAAGGGCTTTACAAAGAATGTCGGTACTATTAAGCCCATTTCACAGATGGGTAAATAGAGGCTCAGAGCAGTGCAATGACTTGCTCAAGGTCTTCCAGCAGGCTAGTGGGAAATCTGGCAATAACCTTCCTTCCTCCATCTTCTTAGTCCCAAGTCTAGTGCTCTATCCACATACCCCTATCAGATCTCTTTCTGAAAGACATGCTGTAACTCAAACCAAAGTTATGGGATCCATGCAGAAATTACTGCCTAATTTTTTTTTTTTTTTGGCATTTGTTTTGCGAAAGGTCACACAAGATAAACATAATGGTCCTTTTAGGTTCATAGATTTTAGGCTAATGAATCTTTATATTCTGTTTCTCGGAGTTTGCCATATAGAATCCATTATATGTGGAGATGGGCCTCAGTAGAAGTGTGTTGTCACATTACGTATTATATATTATACAAAGAGAATACCCCAATCACTTAGCTGGTTGTGAAACCTTGGCCATAAAATGTCCAAATAATGCACATTTTAGTGTTACATCATCTTCCCCATTCTGTCTGTTTGGTATCTATATAGATAAAGAGATTTATAATTTGGATATCAAGAGATTTCACAACAACACAATAGCTGCATGCTCCATTTAAGATACCTGAGGCAACCTATGGTTGCCTGAACATCATGCAGTTTTCATTATTATTTAGGTGTTCTGGGAATCTGGGGGCATATAGGGCCTGCAATCACTAAATTCCACAAGGTAATTATGTAATTTAATTCAGTACACAGAAGGTTTTTGCTCTCACTTCCACTGACTTTACACCAGGCAATTCCAATTGCTTCCAGAATTTTATCTTTACATCAGATTTAGGCCCACAGAGTACACCAACATAAATCTGTGAAAATCAGATAGTTCCATGCAGCAGCTTTGAAATCCAGACTGCCAGCTGTACTGCAAATAGCATTCTGACAGCATTTCCATCAGGACGGTGGACAATCTCACAGAGCTATAACTGACAGATCATCAGCATTGTGAAAACGAATGCCTTACTTGGGGACTAACTAGCATGATCAGTTTACCCTGGGAAAAGCTCAGAATCTACCAGGAAGGATAAGAACTGGATGTTGTAAGCATCTAGGAAGAGAATTTGAGAGGCATCATGATCCAGAGGATGGGGCACTGGCCTGGAACTGCTTTGATCTGCCATGTGACCTTGAGAAGTCATGTCATCCTTCTGTCCTGGTTTCCCTCTGCACCCTTTCCCTGTCTTGTCTATTTACTTGGTAAGCACCTTGAGGAAGGGACTGTCTCTATGTTTACACAGCACCTAGCACAACAGATCTCCAAGCTCAGCTGAAGCTTGTAGGGGCCACCTTAATATAATTAATGTAACTAAAGAAACGTGGTAGCTTGTTAGGAATAATGATTATTACTACTGCTGGAAGTTTGCGTGTTTTTTCCCCTCCTATCAGAAATGTCTGTGCCTGGAAATTGACATACATCAGATTAATTAAATCTAAGGTGGGAAAATAAGAGAAAAGCCGCAGAGATGAACATTAATAGAATCAAGTAATGATGCCAGATAGAGCTATGTGCCAGGAATGTGGCTATTCATAAACTCTGTTTCATTTCCATTGATAATCATTTCTTATTCTTTGGAATCTGCAGTAGCCTATCCATCTGCTGAGATATTTTATTGCTGTGCTGTGTCAAACATCTCCCAAGCAATCTGATGCTCTCATGGGGTGTCTCAACACTGCAGTCATGGGGTGTGATTGCAACTCACGGAGACACACCCTATCTTGGAACAGCCAAGACACAGCAACACATGCTTCAGTGATGACTTTAAAGCCCTTCCTGGAACCCTGGGTAATTACTCAGCAGATAGCCTATGCTGCCACAGCTTTGCTGTTCTGGTACCCAAGCAGTGTAGACAGACTCTCCATGAAAGAAGTTCTTTCCTACCCTGCCCTTCCCCACTCTACAGCTGCCAGCAAAACTATTCCCCGAACTACACTAGGAACTCACGTTGCATGGTTATCCCTGTATTCAGCAAGGAAGCCAAAATTAGGATCACTGCAGCAACCAGTTCTGTAGACTGGATGGGTAGGCAGGGCCACCGACAAGATTCAGGACACCAATATAGTCAGAGGTATCCATGAGGCTACAGTACCCATTCGCTCCTTCTGTCTACTCTACTATTTATTAAATGTACAGATTGGCTGGATCTGTGGATTGGTGACAGACTTATGCACCTTTCCTCTCTGCAGTAGGTTCAAATCCAACCCAGATTGGAGGTAACTAAAAGAAGCTGACATCCAGTTGTGGTTGAGAGGCTAACCTGAAACGAGTTTGATGGTCTCGGCCAAGCTACCTTTGGGGAAATGGTCATAACCATGAAAACATGATACACATTGGCACTACTTAGCACTGTGAGCAGTCCTGATAGAGGCACCAAAGGATGAAAGACTGGTTGGAAGGGATGGAAAAAGGAACCCAGCAGAAGTACAGTCCGTGAACAGATTTATGGAAAAAGACCATAGAGTATATTGGCTCTGTAGAAATAGGGATAGAGACTCAACTACCCTTCAAGATGGTTCTTCCAGGTCGTTTTAAGGCACACTGGTGGAGTGGAAGCTTGCAGCACCATTGTCCACATGGTGCCTGATCTATGGATAAACAGAAGACTTGAGGGCCAGATCTCAACTGCTTTAAATGGGCCTAGCTCCTGAGAAGTCATCTGGATTTACACCAGCTGAAAATCAGGCACCTTTAACCAGCTATAGCCCCAAGTCAGCAACACATTTCAGCATGTATGTATAAGCTGATCCTCATTCAACAAGGTACTTCAGCATGCTGCTGAATGAGGTTAGACTGCTGAATCAGGTCTTAGATTCACACACAAGGAGAATATAGATTAAAAAGAAGAGTGGTTAATAGAATATGATTTGAGGAATAAAAGCAGAAGAAAATTACCTCAGATTTTGCATTATTGCTGTTAAATTGCTGGTACCTGACATTTTGAGAGAGACTTCTCCTCTAAGAGTTGATAGAAACAGTGAATCATTTAACAAGAACATGGATTTTATGTTTTAAGACTCAAGGAGCTCAATCTATTCAGTTTAACAGAGTTAAGAAACGACTTGATTACAGTCTAAGTACCTACATGGGGAACAAATATTTGATAATGGGTTCTTCAGCCTCTCAGAGAAAGATATAACAAGATCCAAAGGCTGGAAGTTGAAGCTAGACAAATTAAGACTGGAACTAAGGTGTAAATTTTTAACTATGAGGATAATTAATGATTGGGACATATTTACCAATGGTTGTGGTTGATTCTCCATTACGGGCAATTTTTAAAATTAAGATCGGATATGCTCTAGGGATTTTTTGGGGGAAGTTCTAGGGCTCGAATTTACAGGAGGTCAAACTAGATGACCACAATGGTCCCTTCTGGCTTTAGCATCTAAGAATGAATGAATTAGACAAATAAAAAGGTTCACTGCACAGTATTTAAATAGTAATTGTATGGTGCTCAATATTTCTTCCTTTTCATGACTTTAATAAATGGATAGTTTCCTAAAGACCTTTGTTTTATGCATCATCGAAAAGATGATACCCTGCCAATCCCACTATGCTACAAAGCAGTGACTCAGAGAAAAGATGCTAGGTAGTGACTCACTAATGTTGATTCATTGAGGTTTTCCATCCAGATATTGATCCAGTCCAATCCTGCTTAGCTTGAAGAGATATGACAAGACCAGAACCCAAGGAAGTACAGCTACTGATAATAAAGACTTCTTTGATTATTGTAATTTTATTATATTAGAAAGAAGACACCACAAAGGATTGTGGTTTCTATGATACATTTATACACTGGGTCACAGTCACTGTCTTTGCGTCTGATATTCAGTGAAAAATCCTGGAGTTAAAAAAAAATGGGAATATGTTCTTAACTTTTCACAAGAAAAGGATGGAAAAGAAATGTCAGTTTAAATGCCAAATAATAATTTTTAAAAATGGTAATTTGTTTCTTCTGACCCTAAAAGGGAGGGTCATGCAGAGTCTTATGAATAGAACCAGTGAAAATATTTTTTGAACAGAGAGCTTTTTCGATGAAAAAAATATCCTTTTCCAAAAGGTGAAAAGTTTTGTGAAAAACTGAGGACTTTTTTTGGATTTCGTACAATTTCACAACAGATTTAAAATTCATATCAAAATTTTTAATTGACAACTGTTAAAAAAAACAAGTGCTTTTTTTTATTTATTGAAAAAACAGCTTCGGAGTCAACAAAAGGTGTCAATAATGTTAAAAAAGGGTCTGTTTCAAACTCTGTAAAATGGATACAACTTAAAATGTTTTCATAATTCTCCCACCAACAACTTTTTAATCTGTTCTACTCATGAACTCTTCCAAAATTCCCAAGGAAGAGTTCCTGTATCTCCACTGAATGAACAAACCATAAAAGGTTGAGTTCAGATTACCAGTAATAATATTGTGAACTTCTATGGCATCTTTTCCATAAAGATTTCAAAGTGCTGTGCAAATACGAGTGAAGTCATCAGATAAGTTTCCCTTCCTATGTGGAAACTAACATAGACTGATTTTGATCAAGGTCACTTATATCTGTGGCACAGCCAGGAAGAGAAGCCAGCACTTCCAATTCCTGGTCCTGTGCCTTGAACCCGCAACCCACTTAAATGACTGAAAGATTGCATCAAGATCTTGTGAGGTCCTGCCCTTTACCTCTGGGGATGCTTCCGCAACCATGTCAGCAACAAGTATTATTTTTATTGCAGTAGCACCTAGGGACTGCACTCACAATCCAGGACTTCATTGTGCTTCATGCTTTTATGATACAAAAGCAAAAGACAGTCCTTGACCCAAAGAGGTAAGTTCTGAGGCAAGACTCTAGTCTCTCAGCCTTGTTCTTTGACTGCAAAAAGCTTCTTCACAAGATGTCTCCAATGCTCCTTCCCACTCTAGCAGAAGTCTTTAGGGAAGACTTTTCTCTAGCCATTCTAGACCTCAATCCTGTCCTTATTCTTAAATCCCACCTCCCTATGCAAAAGTAGTATTTCAAGAGCCATCCAACTCTGTATCAGAACCCTCACTCATAATAGAGTCTTTGTATGCTAGAAACAGTATGTGAGAAATGTGGCTCTATCAGTCACTGGAGCAAAACAGAGGATTGTTTAAGATGGGCTCTGCAATGATGTAAGGCTACTGTGAGAGAACAGAAAATGGGGAGCTGGGTTTAAAATGGCTCAGGCCAGTGGTATTGGGATGTGGAGCTCTTTGAAACTAGGTTGCTCATCTATATATGAGTCAGATATATACATATATCAGATATATTATATATATCTGACTCAGGTCAGTAAAGCTTCACAGCTATTATTATCTACAGACTTTCTGGTGTCCTATGTAAAACAATCCTTTGGGTCCCCCTTTTAGTTCTCAGTGGACATGTGCCCACAACCCAGAAGCCATTTACACAACTGGTACAAATAACCCTTCTTGCTAGCTACCAGTCCAGAGAGGCCAAGGACTTATTTGGCCATAGAGGCTGAATTCTCAGCTCATGCACATAGATGGTCCCAGCAGATCAGGGCTGATTCCCATTGGTGGGGGGAAGCCTGCATGTCATTCTACATCTGCACAGAACAGAAGACTTCAGTCTCAAGGGCTGGTGAGCCAGCTTTTTTAAGTACTATATTGACACACAAAATGCAATGGTGTGTGTGGGGGGGGGGGGTATTGGGAGGGAGCTAATGAGGCTTCTGATGAGGGGCAATCTAGAGAAGAAACTCCTTAATCCAACTGACCTAAAGCTCATGAGAGATGCATGAATTGAACAATTGTTATTTTACCTGTTCTAGTTCCTCCATCTTTAATCACAGTGGGTGAAATTCAGTGCTGTTCTGTGCCCCCACGCAAAGCCATGTAGCACTTGAAATCCTCAAAATATGGTTTAAGTGGGACATAAATAGTAGAAGTCCTGTTCTAGCCCTCTGTACAGGGAAGAATCTCACCCAATGTAATTTTACACAGCAAAGTACACAATGTATTAAAACAACATTACTAGTTTGACTAAGTTAAGAAAATCCAAAGTTAAAGCTGTAACTCCATCCTGTGGTACCGAAGTATTACAGCACATATTTTAATTCCAGTGACACATAGTTTTCAATGATATGCTCAAATATCTAGGCACTTTGGGGAGCTTTTCAGCCTTTATTTTGAACATCCTGATTTGTGTGTGTTGTGTGAATTAGATCAGCTCTGGAAAATTCTATCCACTTATAGCATTAGACTTGCACAAAATCAGCGTTAGGACAAGCAAGCCAATTTTGTGTCTGGACTCAGCTAGACAGTTGTTCCTATTGCAGTGTTGTGGGCTAACGGAATTTCCTTTGGGTTATATTTTTGGGGACTTGTTTTGTTTTGTTTTAAAGAGAGAGAGAGAGAGAGTGTGTGTGTGTGTGTGTGTGTAAGTGCTGGAATCAACTCTGAAAACTTCAGCATGCCATTTTGTCATTTGGCTTCAATTCAATCAACTCCTTCAGTGTCGATTCCATCTTAATGGAAGTATAAGAGAAACCTAATGCAGTACTGGATCTCTATCTCATCTCAAAGTGGAACTGGAAGAGAAACCTAGGAGGTTTTAGAAAATTGAAACTGGGGTATTTTTCCCCCTATATATATATATATATAAAAACTTTGTCATTTAGGGAAAGAAAAATCTGACTTGTACTCCCATGACTTTTCACCCTTGGAGTCAGCACTCATTCACTCATTACACTAAAAAAGTTTATGTACAATTGATTTAACAATTATTCCTGTCTTTGAATGAATACCAGATCAGGTTGCTTTCTTGCAGCTTTACTTCTAAACAAAATCCTGCAGAGGTAAATTGACCTTGACATTTGCCACTTGTTTAAAGGTCTTGCAGTTCTTAATTCACAAGCAATTGAATTGAGAGGAACAGCCTTGTCATTTGTTACTCCTGCTTACTCCTTCAATCTTTTCTCTCACACCCTCACCCACCCCTCATTATGAAGTCGACACTAGCCAGCAGCTTTCCCAAGCAGTTGCAATTATTATTTATATTTTAGTAGCACCTTGGGGACTCTCCCTGATCAGGGACCCATTGGGCTAAATGCTGCATATACATGCAGTAAGAGACAGACCCTGCCAAAAATGGTTTGCCATTAAAATAGGCAACGGATGTGAGAAACTGTTTCCATTTACCACTGGGGAAACTGAGACACTGAACATTAATGACTTGCTCAGGTCACACAGGAGGCCTGCAGCAAAACCAGGAATTCAATACAGATTTCTTGAGTCCTGTCTACTGCCTTGGTAGTCCACCAGGAGTTGGGGTGGGGATAGAGGCCATGGTATGCATCTTCTGTCCCTCTCTGTGCCTAGTTAGCTTCTGGAGATCCCTAATTCAATCTTTGCCATTAGCCAAGATGGTAGCCATCACACATCAACATTAAAGCCTTTCTTCTTCACCGTTATTTCATATTCCAAGTATAAATCCAGCAGGGAGAGACATAACCTCTCTTCATTATGGATGGCAACAATAGACTTGAACATGAACCATAACTGAACATTAGGAGGGATGGAAGCCCATTGCTGGATTATGACGGTAAGGTCCATGGACGAGATAGGCTTTGGTAAGAACTTCCCAGCCCCCCAGTGGCAAAGATATTATTGCCATATCTCACTATTTTGCCATCGGTCTCATGATATTTGGAGTTTATATTAAAGTCTCATCTGAAATCATGCAGTTATGTGATACTGTCATCTTCCATTAAAAAATAGATTCTAGCCTTCATGTATGGCCCTAGTGCATCCTAAATACTCAGAAACTTGAAGATAAATTAAGAGAACCCCATTTTTATAAATCTCATGATTTTCGGGTAGGCTGACTCGTTTTTTTGAATGAATGAGACTTGGTCACAGTGCTAAAGGCCTATTTCTAACTTGTTTGCAAGTCAATGGGAGTCTTTCCATTGACTTCAACAGCTTCATACTCTGAGTGCACTGTGAATCTGCTCAGACCATCCAGCAATGCTCCACAGAGCTCTAAGAGTTAATCTACTGCTGAAGGTAATGGAGGTGAGGGGGAATTCGCCCCTCTGTATTTCATCCAGTTGCACAAACTTTTCCTTAGTCACGATATGCTAGCAATCAAATGAGTCAAAACCCAAAAATGCTAAACATACACAGCATAAATAAATGAGTAAAAAAAATTACACACTAGTCATGTTCTACCTCAGAATGTTTTTATAAGTTAATTTCCTCAGCATGAAGGTTTTTAAACCCAAGATAAAACTGATGCCAATTGCAGAATCTATGAGTGACAGGTGTGAAGAAGGGAGGTTAATCACAGATGTGTATTCCCAATGGAACTTATGTTTTGAAAAAGACAAGCAAAAAGAGAATCACTCGCTATATACCAAAATACAGCAGTACATCTTGAAAGGCAACATCAAAGTATAGTGATGTTCATTTATGCTAGTAAAAAAAAAAAGTTACATTTGTAGCTCAGGGGGGAAAAAAACAAGCAAAACCACCACATCCATACATATCTTAGGCAGTCTTGATTGTTCTTCGTAACAAGTACCCAGTATATATTTAGAGACATACTTGGCAATTTGAAGAAGTGACAAAGAGTCCTGTGGCACCTTAAAGACTAACTAAAGTTTTAGAGTATAAGCTTTCGTGGGCTAATACCCACTTCGTCAGATGCATCCGACGAAGTGGGTATTAGCCCACCAAAGCTTATGCTCTAAAACTTTTGTTAGTCTCTAAGGTGCCACAGGACTCTTTGTCACTTCTGTAATTCCAGACTAACACGGCTACCCCTCTGATACTTGGCAATTTGGTTCATGATAAAAAAAAATGTCCTTTGTGGTTTTAAATAAAAAAGCATTCACAAAGCCTGTATAAGGAGAAACTTCTTGTGCATTTATTAAATTGATATTTAAAATTTAAAATTTAAATTTAAATTTAAAATAAAGATATTTCGATATTTAAACATCTTCCAGTAGTGTTGTGAACAGAAGTGGTCAGAAAAGAGATTTTCATCCTGTGACAATTGTGAGATTATGAAGAAAAATGTCATCCCAAACCAGGATGGAAAGCCAAAAAGCTAACAATGAAATGAAATTACAGAATAATCATCATTTGGATCACCTGTGAGGGGCAAATCTAAGTTGAAGTCCCTGCTCAAGGGACAGATTTCAAACTTAGTTTTCCAATATGCTAGATGTGCCACTGTGTTCTGAGCTACAGGGCATGGGAAACAGGTCCCCACCACCTCAGCTTGCGTTTTATGAATCCCAAAGACACCGAAATCCTCTTGTGAATCTAGACTTCTACTTTTTTTTAATTGTTTCATTCAACCCAAAGTAAATTTTTTTTCTGATGTTTTGATTAGATGAAAAAACACCATTATTTTTCTGCTTGAGACTGACCTTCAACTCCCCCCCCCCCCCCGACACACACACACCCAATTTTTCAGAACTGCCATCAAACAGAAAAATCAATTATTTGTCCATCTCTACAATCCTAGGCCTAGGTTCTTTAGACAATGGAGTAGGTCCTGGGTCTCAGTCTACATAGCTCACCAACTACAGCCTCAAAGCTACTCCCTTACAGAAGGGAAGAGTCATTTATTTTGTCCAGCCAGAGTTCCTTTTTATTGGATGCCTCCCATTTGGGCACTGTGTGGCAAAAACAAGTTTTATAACTTGACTGGAGCAGAGAGGTAGAATCTACACAGGTAGTTGCTCAGTTGTTGTCTTAACTCTGAAATGATTTCCAGGGGTTGGCTTATCTTGAGCCATTGTTTCACTTACAACTCTCTATTCATCTAAACCAGCATATTCATACTGTAATCATCCCAACAACCAGGTCACAGACAACATTCATACATTATTACAGTGCAGTCCCATATCTATCCTGGCTTATCACCATGAATAATAGTAATCCTTAACTCTTTCAATGCACATTTCATCCATGGGACTCAAAAGGTAGGTAAGCAATTTAACCCTATTTTACAGGCAGTAAAACAGAGGTAAACAGAGAGGTGAAATGACTTGCCTAAAGTCACCCAGGAAGTCTGTAGCAGAGGCAGGAAGAGAACCCATTTCTACTGAGTCCCAGTCCACTGGTCCCTGCTACCCCCAACAGAAGTGGCCACATGAACTTTCGAATCAGGCCCTATGTGGTTAATTGTAATATAGTTATGAAGAGTTTTTCAATGTGTAGTTCTTTTCTATTTCTAAACTCTTCTTTTGAGGGATTGATAGAAGGCTTGTTTTCCATACAGTATACAAAATTCAATTATTGCTCCAATCAGAATAAAATTTTTGGCCTGATGCTCGTTATTATTTTTAGAATTAAAAAAAATCAGCAACACACCTGTTTACAATAAGAATCCTTACCTTGATGATCCCACTATCCCAAACTCCCATTCTTGTAAGGCAGCCTAAAACAGTCAAGTCTGCAAAGGATAACTTATTCTATTACTGCAATCAGACTTCTCATCGGAGATGAGGCTACACCACAAGGATTACATATGTATCTGAATTTCCCCTACATATGAGATTTACTGGTTCATAGAAATGGGGTGGGTAAGGTATCAAGCTGAGACTTTGAGCTACATCCCAACTTTCCCAAAGCCAATGGGGCATTCAGATCTAGTTTGGGGTTCAGGTTTCTGGGTAATCATCCCTTAATGTGATTTTTCATCAAACTGGTAACATCCCATGCAGAGTCAACCATGACGCGCCAGATGGTATCCTTCAATCCGCTAATCAGAAAGATCTTTATCATGCAACTGCATCCATGTGAGCAGAGCAGTAAATCCAAACAGAGCCCCATTAAACTTCAGTGGGTCTGTCCCCATGGATCTGTTTGCAGGACTGGGACCTAACTGCCCTCCAAGAAAATTTTTCAGAATTCATAGCGGCATAAAGATCTCCTGCCTATCCTATCATCACACGGTTCCTGCCTAGAAACCAGTACAATTCCCTTCGCTGCAATGTTCCATTTTACAATATGTTTAATCATCCTTAGTATGTAAGCCAGGAAAACCTTGCGTCTGATCACTGTTCTCCTCAGTCAGTCCATGCATGATTAATGTAACTGTCCCAACCACCAATTCACCGAGTACCTTGGACATGATTCAGATTCTGCTTTCTCTCCTGCCGGAATCGATCACCGTTTTTTCCCTGCTGTGGATATCTTGACAGATCCCTATGATTTATCACTAAAGCTACTAAAAGTACTCATATGCTTCCCATTACCTAAATAACTAACACACCTTCATCCTCAAGTGACAAAGAGTCCTGTGGCACCTTAAAGACTAACTGAAATTTTTTCAGAGCATGAGCTTTCGTGGGCTAATACCCACTTCGTCGGATGCATGCAGTGGAAGTATCCAGGGGCAGGTATAAATAGGTAGGCAAGAACCAGGTGGGAGATAACAAGGTTAGTCCAATCAGGCTGAACCAGCTTGTTATCTCTAATCAGGGAGGGTGAGGTGTTCCTCTAGCAGCTGAACTGGAGGTGTGAATAGCGAGAGAAGAGAAGCTGCTTTTGTAGTTAGCTAGCCATTCAAAATCTCTATTCAGTCCCAAATTGATTGTGTCAAATTTGCAAATGAATTGCAGCTCTGCAGTCTCTCTTTGCAGTCTGGACTTGAAGTTTTTTTGCTGCAAAATGCTGACCTTTAAATCTTTTATGGTGTGTCCAGTGAGGTTGAAGTGCTCTCCTACAGGTTTTTGAGTATTGCCATTCCTGATATCTGATTTGTGTCCATTTATCCTTTTTCGTAGGGACTGTCCAGTTTGGCCGATGTACATAGCAGAGGGACATTGCTGGCACATAATGGCGTATATTACATTGGTAGATGTGCAGGTGAATGAACCAGTGATGGTGTGGCTGATCTGGTTTGGTCCTGTGATGGTGTTGCTGGTGTAGATGTGTGGGCAGAGTTGGCATCGAGGTTTATTGCATGGACTGGTTCCTGAGTTAGAGTTGTTATGGCGCGGTGTGCTGTTGCTGGTGAGAATATGCTTGAGGTTAGCAGGTTGTCTGTAGGCCAGGACTGGCCTGCCTCCCAAGGCCTGTGAAAGTGAGGGATTGTTGTCCAGGATGGGTTGTAGATCACTGATGATGCGTTGGAGAGGCTTTAACTGAGGACTGTAGGTGATGGCCAGTGGTGTTCTGTTGTTTTCTTTCTTGGGCTTGTCTTGCAGCAGCAGGCTTCTGGGTACACATCTGGCTCTGTTGATCTGTGTCCTTATTTCCTTGTGCGGGTATTGTAGTTTTGAGAAAGCTTGGTGGAGATCTTGTAGGTGTTGGTCTCTGTCTGAGGGGTTGGAGCAAATGCGATTGTACCTCAGTGCTTGGCTGTAGACAATGGATCGTGTGGTGTGCCCGGGGTGGAAGCTGGTGGCATGAAGGTAGGCATAGCTGTCAGTAGGTTTTCGGTATAGGGTGGTGTTGATGTGGCCGTCATTAATTTGCACCGTGGTGTCCAGGAAGTGGACCTCCTGTGTAGACTGGTCCAGGCTGAGGCGGATGGTGGGGTGGAAGCTGTTGAAATCATGGTGGAATTCTTCCAGAGTTTCTTTCCCATGGGTCCAGATGATGAAGATGTCATCAATGTAGCGTAGATAGAGGAGGGGCGTGAGTGAACGAGATTTGAGGAAGCGTTGTTCCAGGTCAGCCATAAGGTGAGGAACACCTCACCCTCCCTGATTAGAGATAACAAGCTGGTTCAGCCTGATTGGACTAACCTTGTTATCTCCCACCTGGTTCTTGCCTACCTATTTATACCTGCCCCTGGATACTTCCACTGCATGCATCCGACGAAGTGGGTATTAGCCCACGAAAGCTCATGCTCTGAAAAAATTTCAGTTAGTCTTTAAGGTGCCACAGGACTCTTTGTCACTTCTGCAATTCCAGACTAACACGGCTACCCCTCTGATTCTTGACTTCATCCTCAAAACACCTGTGAGGTAGGAATTTGCTACTGTGCGCAGATGAAGAACTGAGGCACAGAGTACCTAAGCCAACCTCATGCACGAAGTGTGACAGAGCAGGGAACTGGACCAAGTCCTGGCCTAGGCTCATGCCCTCACCACGGAACCGTCCCTCCTTAAGTCTTCAGCTGCACTGCGACAGTTGTAGGCTGTGGCATCACGAAGCAGCCCTAAAGGTTGCAGCGGCTCACACCTTCATATGGACATCTCCTACTACCAGTATAAACAGCTCCGATGCCATCCCCACATCCCTGCAGCCAGTGCAAGGCACAACTAGGGCATAGCTTCCCTTCACCCCAGCAGTCTTGTGGTGCTGTAGAAGTCCCTTGGTTGGCAGTTAAAACAAGCTAGGGTGACCCCTGTCTAGCAAGCTCTAGCTCTGAGACAGGCCAGGATCGGGAAGTATAAAGGCTACATTTGCATTCTCTGTCTCCGGAGCAATATTATGCCATTCTCAGCCACGGCCGAGGATCAGGTTCTTGACTCATGCTGGGCCTGATTCTGAACTCTCTCTCACACACCACTCTTTTTGCGCTGATGTAACTCTACTGGCTTCTGTGGATTTACTCCTGATTTACAGTCTTATGGTAAGGGAAATAAAAGGGAAGACAGATATCTGAGCCCACTATAGACACTGTAAACCATTTTCCCCAGGAGTCCATATCCACATGCCCCAGCAACCTTAAAAAAAGCCCCTACCCCTTGCTTTAGAACCACATTTTTTTAAATTGTTTAGAAAACAATTCCTTAGTTGCAGCTATAAAGCAGTTACTGAACAAACGCTTCACAGTAGGATATTTTGCAGTAACTTCCCTTCCTTCTTCAGTGTAAGGCCTGTGAATAACCTTATTAAGCATGAAGATGTTACAGCCTGTTGCTCTACTGCTTAACACCTTGAGTAATCATTTCCACCAGTGCAAGTCAGGTGTAAAACATGTCACCCTCCCCCCGCCATTTAGTAGCATTTTATAACCACTTTGCACTGGTGTCAATGATGACAGAAGGTGCAAAGATAGTGGAATATGAGGCACTGAAATTGTATGTTTCAGCCAAACCACAATACTCTGATTTCTGATCATCTTGGTGAAAGATCAAATGTGTTAAGAGCAGCACTCTCATAACAAACTGGGCATTACTTTGCACTAAATTGTGTGATTAATTCAACTCATAAAGCCTTTCCAATCAGATAAATACACGACAAGATTCATGCTCGTTCTCATATTTCCAGCTGGATGTGGTTTTAAATCTTGTCTCAAA
Organism: Dermatemys mawii; assembly: GCA_007922305.1. Classification (NCBI taxonomy): domain Eukaryota; kingdom Metazoa; phylum Chordata; order Testudines; family Dermatemydidae; genus Dermatemys; species Dermatemys mawii. The sequence goes on from ML677387.1 coordinate 8,651,952, forward strand.
TTCCCAGTTCCCCAACTAATGAAACATGCAATCACACAAGGGTCAAGACCCAAGATCTTTTCCAAAGCTTCCTGTCTATGCGCTACTTGTAGGCAAACCATTTATATGCTACCACATAACCATGTACAGCATATTAACACTATTGCCTGACAAAGATTCTCTCTCTCTCTCTGAACAGGTAAACAAATGTGAGCATTTACTTTATGATACCTGCAGCTTCTCTGTCTCACAAGCAACCAGATTTTCTGGATACTCTTCTGTTTCACCAAGAAATCTTAAGAACATAACATAACATCTTCTGTAGAGCCTACTTGAAACTCCCACAGCAGGCCCTCAGTGGCTAGAATGGTGAATCACAGGGATAGATCCATTCTTGAGATGCCATTCTGCAGCACAGTCCGGGTACAGTTTACTATATAGTGCCCCAAATGAGATTTCCCCAATACAAAGGTACCGAAAACTTAATTTAAATCTGATGTCAGCTGCTTGCCACATCCAGTGGAGATGCTCACAAAACTAATGCAGTTTACCCAGGTTAATGAACATTTGCTGAGTTCTGCAACAGATGTTCACAGAGCAAAATGTTATGGATTGTTTCAGTGTACAATTTAAAGTAATTTCTTTGGCTTGGGTGCAGATCAGACACCACATAATCACTGACCCTCAAGTCACTGTTTACATGACACAGTCCCACATAAGTCTCATAAATAAGCTAGAGAATTATGTCAGATTGGAGGGCATTCTCAAGTGGGGTTCCACAAAGATCTGTTCTGGGTCCAGTATTGTTTAACATCTTTATTAATGACCTAGAGAGATTATACTGACCAAATCTGCAGATGACACAAAGCTAGGAGGTTGCAAGCACTTAGGAGAACAGAGTTAAAATTCAAAGGGATCTTGATAAAGTGGAGAACTGGGCTATAGACAAAAAATGACATTCAGCAAAGACAAATGTGAGGTGCTGCACTTCGGGAAGAAAAACCAATGCACAAACACAGAATGGGGATCACTGGCTTGGCAATGGCGCTGCTGAGAAAGATCTGGGAGTTGTGGTGGATCCCATCCTCAACATGAGTCAGCAATGCAATGCTGTTGCAAAAAAAAGCAAATGCAATTTTGAGTTGCACTAACAGAGGCATAGCATACTTGTCAGGGGAGGCGATAGTGCTGCTCTGTTTGGCACTGGTTAGGCCTCAGCTGGAGGAGCGTGTCCAATTTTGGTCACCAGTGTGGATGACCAAAGGATCTAGAGAAACTGGAAAGGACCCAGACGCAAGTGACAAAGATGATCAAAGGGATGGAATCGAAGCCATATGAGCAAAGGCTGAAGGAACTGGATATGTTTAGTTTGGAAAAGAGGAGATTACGAGGGGGATATGATACAGGTCTTCAAATACTTAAAAGGCTGCCACAAAAAAGATGAAGAAAAGTTGTTCTCTCTTGCCAAAGAGGGCAGTAGAAGAGGCAAAAGTTTCAAATTACAGAACAGCAGATTTAGATTAAATCTCAGGGAAAATTTACTAACTGTAAAATCAGTAGGACAATGGAAGGGATTGCCCAGGGAAGTTGTGGAAGGCTCCCTCGCTGTAGGTTTTCAAAAAGAGGCTGGATAGCCATCTGTCTTGAATAGTGAAGAGACAACAGATCCTGCATCCTGGCAGGGGGGTTAGGCTAGATGGCCCGTCGTCTCTTCTAACCCCATGGCTCTATGATTCTACTTAGTCTTGGATTAACATGGAGAACATCATCTTTATTGTATTTAGGAGAACAATCAGTGGCGTAGCCAGGTATTAACATCAGAGGTTGGGGGCCTAACCCCCTCCAAAAACCCTGAGGTCAAAGCCAAAATGATGGCCCATGCCACCAATATAAGAATCAGTGGCATGGGTATGGCCACCGAAATGCTGCCGAAAGAAGAAGCGGTGTGCGGCCCCCCCAACGTTGGCCGCCCCAAGCACGTGCCTACTCCAGCCAACCTCTGCGCTGGTGAGTTGAAAAGGCCCCACTTTGGGAATTCTGGGCTCAGGGGGAGTGGCCACTCCCCCTGATCCTCCCCAGCTACACTACCGAGAACAATATACTTTGTTGTACATAACCTTGTCTGACAGCATCTTAACATAATCCACCCCATTCTTTTGCAGTCTTTTTACCAAGCATTCATGGTACGCAGATACTTCTTCATGTCTCTCCATTTCCTAAATATCACTGATGTACAGGGGCCCGAGCCTACAAAAGTGCTAATATCACCTTCGTCACCATAGTATCTGTGTGTCCTCTTACAGAAGGAGAGCTAGGAATGTCCAAGGTCACACAGAGAGTAAGTATCTGAGGCAGGAACTGAACCACACTTCCCCGACTCTCAGTCCAATGTCTTAATCACAAGACCATCATTCTTCTGTAATACATATTAATGAGATTAACAGCCGTGGTCATCCAAAAAGGGACATTACAACATCAGCAATATGGTAGCCCAGTGTCAACACTTGGAAAGCATCTTGAATCTTGATATAGTGCTGATATAACAGGCCCGAGAACTTCACTGTTTAATATTTAAATATTTAATATTATTTATTTAATGCCTTGAGGTGACTAAATATGGACGTGACAATTACAATCAAGGCTTTAGTTTTTAATCACAAGCCCTCTCCGCCATGACAACCCAGCAGGCCACAGTGTTGATCAGTTTACCTGTGGCTTTCCTTCTAGCATATCTCCTCTGGTAATGACCTAGTCTTCTGTACCTGATTTGCAACAGCTGAGAGCTGGAGGTCCAAGTAGTCCAGTCACCAAGCCAGGCTGGTGAGATTGCATCAAGGTGCTTGACTTGACAATTTCTGTCTCCTCTTTTAACTAAGTTCCTTGCTAAAGCAGTTCAGTCTTTCCATCCACTAGCTGCTAGCCTTTTCCATTCACGTGTCAATCAAAGTTTGGATGTGCTAGAGGTAAAGTATTTATCTCCTTACATTGCCCAAAGACTCCTTGAAGTGCTTACTTCTTGCAGGTATCTGACCTGCTTCCAGTTCAGCGTTGAGAAATGATGTTTGTCAATTCTCCAGTGAAGCAACCAATGTCAGACCTGTTCTCTTCCCTCTATCCTAATCACAGCTCTCAGCTAGGCCTCTGTTATTGCTCGTATTGACTTTCTATTATTTTGTATGACCATAGCAATTAGGAGTACCAGTCATACACAATGCTAGGTGATGTACAAACACAGAACAAAAATATGGTTCCAGCTCTCAACGGTTTACAATCTAAGTGAAGAGACAGATCAGGGAGTGCAAGGAAACAATGACACAATATTGGTCTAGTTCAGAGGAGTGCTGCAAGGATCAATTAGTTAAGATCAGTTGGTGCTTTCAATTACTAATTGCGACAAAGAGTCCTGTGGCACCTTATAGACTAACAAATGTATTGGAGCATAAGCCTTCATGGGCTAATACCCACTTCATCAAATGGGTCTTAGCCCATGAAATCTTATGCTCCAATACGTTTGTTAGTCTATAAGGTGTCACAGGACTCTGTTGCTTTTGCAGATCCAGACTAAACATGGCTACCCCTCTGATTCTTGAATTCCTAATTGCTAATTATTATTGTCACTAGTTTTGCTTCCACTCACCGCTGGAACCCAAAATTCAAGAGGCATCCAGGAATAAAATAAAAAAAATTGAGCTTCATAAAAAGATTTGGCTTGAATTTGGAGAATGACTGTGGCATGGCTCTGAACTTACCCATACTAGATAGCTAGTCCCTACACCTATAGGATGAAGGACCTAAGGAAACACATTTTCAGCCCAGATGCAGCACTGCCATTCCCAAGCATTCAGAAATGATGAGTTGTCACCTCCACCCACCCCCAAAAATCATGCAATTGCCTTTAAAAATAATTTTTTAAATAACAGGGATTATTTTTCTTTGCTTTTAGTTTAAAACGTCAGATTACAGGGAAATCACGTCAAACTTTTCACAGCAATCATGAGGTCTAGAAACTTTCATTAAACACAACAATTAAAGTGAGACTCATGTAATCACATATTACCGTGGGGGGAGGAGGGAACCTTGCTTCTTAACGTCAGGAGACTCACAATGAAACTGCAAGACTAATCAACACTGCACCGAACGCCTTGATCTTGCAAGCATTTGTGTGCCTGCTCAACTGAATGCTCTTGAGTGGACAATTTAAACTTCTGCATAAAGTTAAGCACACATGTGTGAGTGTTTGCAGGATCCAGGCTTTCAATTGGCAGCTTTGAATGTTTAGAAGAATCCTGAGGTTTAACATTTACACTGGCTTTCCCCCCACACTCAGAGACATTTCCTGCAGCGGGATTCTGTGCAACCCACTGCTACAAAGATCTGTAAGCACCAGTGAGGAAAAATCCCTTCTGAATATGATTCTTCAAATGACCAGATGGCACCACCTGGAGACTGCTACTCCCAGACAGGGACCAGTTCTTTGCCTTAATGTAGATATTTATCTTCAAAAGACAAAGTAAGCAAATCATCATGAAAGAACAGTTTGTTTTTTTGGAGGGGGAAAAACTGCCTTTCTCCCTATAGATAAGTGATTCCTTAAGCAACGGCCCATGAGTAAAAGAAAACAATTGATTTTCTCCTTCATGCCTTTAAAAAGACATCCATTGAAACATAAAAATCCTTCAAGCCCATTTAACCTTCCTGCCTCCTCTAAAGAAAAATAACTTTGTTAAAACATGGTTGGGGCTCAACATAATGTATCAGGGGTTCTTGCCTATCTGAATAGGGAAAATATGCCACTGTCTTGTTGAAGAACTAGGTTTTAACACTGGTGGTTGGTTGCATCGGTTAAGACACTGTTGGGCGCATATATGGTTCCCATGATTTTAGTATCTGATCCCCTCACAATCTTTACTTATGGAATCATAGTCCTGGTAGCAGAGACAACTCATGTCTGCCGATAATGGGGGGACAGAGTGAGTGGGAGTCAGCTTCAGCAGTGTTACTGAACATACTTAGTCCACATGGGCATGTTCAGTAGTAGAAGTCAAGCAGCAAATCTGTGGGTGGACAGGGATGTGACCTTGCATGCCCCCCATGCATCACCTCTGACTGGAAGGAACCTCAAGAAAACATGTACTCCAGATCTCTGTGTTGAAGCAGGGTTAAGTATGCCTAGACCACCCCGACACATGTTTGTCAAACCTGTTATAAAAAACGTCCAGTGACTAGGCTTCCTTAATGTATTCATCCTCACTCCTGTGATGTTGGGGAATGGTATTATTCCCGTTTTAAAGATGGGGAACTGAGGCACAGAGAGGCCAAGTGACTTGCGCAAGGTCACACAAGAAATCTGTGGAACAGCAGGTAATTAAACCTGGGTGCCCTTGAATACCAGGCTACCACCTTTATCACTGGACCATCTTTCTTCTGATAGGTGGCCCGTAGGCATTACTGCAACACAAAATAATTAATAACTGTCTAAAATGGTTAGCATATGCTTTTTTCTATCTACATAGACATAGGGTGACTACACAGCAAGTGTGAAAAATCGGGACGGGGTGGGGTAAGAGGAGCCTATATGAGAAAAAGACCCAAAAAACAGGACTGTCCCTATAAAAATCGGGACATCTGGTCACCCCCCCCCCACACACACACACACACACCACATTAGATGGTTTGAGCACAACTTCTAACCACAACAAGAATGAAATGTGATCCCAGATATGCAAGTCCAGCATGCTATTTATGTATAGGGGTCTGGTGCATGGGCAGACAGGAAAAAAAAAACCCCATGAAGACGCTTTGCCCATAGCTGCCAGATAGCTATTTCTTGTAGCAACATCTGACATTTTCCAACTCTTTACAGTGTGATTACTGTGTAACTTTGGGAATTGTTCTTTTCATGCTTCTCTGACAGTTTGAGTCCGGCTACCTGAAAATAACTCAGCTGAGCCCTATGGTATGTATAGCACAGATAAGCAACTTCCAGACAGCTTGATTCCTATAGAAAGTACACCAGAGAGGCTATTTAAGCAGTGTGTTTTGCGACAATAGTGAGAGGACTATTTTCAAAGTTGGGGCTATTACACCAGTAATTCCCATCTATGCGGACACTTGCCTGGTTGAGACTGGTGCAGGGGGTTAACACATAGTGATTAACCTTTACTTTAAGAAAAGTCTTAATCCAACACAAGATTGTAATGGCAGCGTGCTGCTAGGAACACTTTTGTGTGTGAACTCAAGGTGTGATAGATGGGCTAGGGGGACCAAATGGTGGTTAGCAAACTAAAGTTCCCTTGTATGAGCAAAGTCAAAGGGGTTACGGGCAAAATCCTGCTCACCTGGACTTCAGCTGGAGCATAATAATGTGTTAACTTGAGATCCACCAGAAGCAAAGGTGGAAAGAAAACCCCAAATGTCCTGATTTGCAATTCCCCATGTTCATATCCTTGCTAGACAATATTTCCTTTCCCAGCATCTGTACTGATACACTTACATTCACATTGCAAAGACAAGAGTGAATTGTTCAAGACAGGAACCAGCAAGGAATGTGACAGGTGACTTTGGTTACTATTCAGACTGAGCATAATAATGAAGCTAGGGCTGAAAAAAGTCCACAGATAATTTCCCTCTACAGGAATGGTACTGTCGAATTAGAAATAGGTCTCAATTCACAATGAAGTCAGCTGAGGTCAGCCTGATATTGTTCAGTTTGGAAGACAGCATCTAGGCTAGAGACATCTAATCACTAATTTATAATGGCAAGAAATAATGGATAATTCATAGGGGATAATTGTGCCTTCTCTCCTAGCATATTTAAAACCACGGGCTTCTTCTCTTGATAAATGAGAACAATATTATCTAAAAGGAATAAAACAAAATAATTCATATGCACAGTGGCAGAGTAACTCACATGACTGGAGTACTGTCATGGATGGATATAAACTGTTCAGGAAGGACAGGCAGGGCAAAAAACATGGGGGAGCTGCACTGTATGTAAGAGAACAGTATGACTGCTCAGAGCTCCAGTATGAAACTGCAGGAAAAACCTGAGAGTCTGTAGATTAACTTTGGAAGCATGAGAAACAAGAGTGACATTGTGGTTGGAGTCTGCTATAGACCACCAGACCAGAGGGATGAGATGGACCAGTCTTTCTTTAGGTAACTAACAGAAGTTACGAGATCATAGGCCCTGGTTCTCATGGGGGACTTCAATCACCCTGATATTTGCTGGGAGAGCAATTCAGCAGTGCACAGACAATCCAGGAAGTTTTTGGAAAGTGTAGGGGACAATTTCCTGGTACAAAATGCTGGAGGAACCAACTAGGGGCAGAGCTCTTCCTGACCTGCTGCTCACAAACAGGGAAGAATTAGTAGGGGAAGCAAAAGTGGATGGGAACCTGGGAGGCAGTGACCATGAGATGGTCGAGTTCCGGTTCCTGACACAGGGAAAAAAGGAGAGCAGCAGAATACGGACCCTGTACTTCAGAAAAGCAGACTTTGACTCCCTCAGGGAACTGACAGGCAGGATCCCCTGGGCGAATAACATGAGGGGGAAAGGAGTCCAGGAGATCTGCCTGTATTTTAAAGAATCCTTATTGAGGCTGCAGGAACAAACCATCCTGATGTATAGAAAGAAACAGTAAATAAGGCAGGGGCCTGCTTGGCTTAACAGTGAAATCCTTGCTGATCTTAAACACAAAAAAGAAACTTACAAGAAGTGGAAAATTGGACAGATGACGAGAGAGGTGTATAAAAATACTGCTCAGGCATGCAGGAGTGAAATCAGGAAGGCCAAATCACAGTTGGAGTTGCAGATAGCAAGGGATGTTAAAAGTAACAAGAAGAGTTTCTTCAGGTATGTTAGCAACAAGAAGGTGGTCAGGGAAAGTGTAGGCCCCTTAATGAATGGGGGAAGCAACCAGGGCCAGCACCAACACTAGGCAACTGCCTAGGGCAGCAGGATTTGTGGGGCAGCATTTTGTCGCCCTTAGCAGCATTTCGGCGACAACTTCTCCCAGGTCTGGCAAACCATGGGACGGGTGTGTGTGTGGGGGGGGGACCGTGCTGTCCCTAACTGGGGCAGCGCTCCTCCCCGCTTCGGCGGCATTTCGGTGGCAGCCCTGGGCGGTAGCTGATTCTTTTTTTGGCTTTGCCGCCTACAGCATCAAAAAAGCTGACGCTGCCACTGGAAGCAACCCAGTGTCAGAGGATGTGGAAAAAGCTAATTTACTCAATGCTTTTTTCGCCTCTATCTTCACGAACAAGGTCAGCTCCCAGATTACTGCTCTGGACAGCACAGCTTGGAGAGGAGGTGACCAGCCCTCTATGGAGAGAGAAATGGTTCAGGACTATTTCGAAAAGCTGAACGAGCGCAATTTCATGGGGCCGGATGTGCTGCATCCGAGGGTACTAAAGGAGCTGGCGGATGTGATTGCAGAGCCATTAGCCATTATCTTTGAAAACTCATGGCAATTAGGGGAGGTCCTGGATGCCTGGAAAAAAGCTAATGTAGGGCCCATCTTTAAAAATGGGAAGGAGGAGGATCCAGGGAACTACAGGCCAGACAACCTCACCTCAGTCCCTGGAAAAATCATGGAGCAGGTCCTCAAGGGATTAGTTCTGAAACACTTAGAGGAGAGGAAATTGATCAGGAACAGTCAGCATGCTTTCAGCTACCTGAAAGGGGGTTTCAAAGAGGATGGATCTAGGCTGTTCTCAGTGGTACCAGATGACAGAACAAGGAGTAATGGTCTCAAGTTGGAGAGAGAGAGAGGTTTAGGTTGGATATTAGAAAAACCTTTTTCACTAGGAGGGTGGTGAAGCAGTGGAATGGGTTACCTAAGGAGGTGGTGGAATCTCCTTCCTTAGAGGTTTTTAAGGTCCGGCTTGACAAAGCCCTGGCTGGGATGATTTAATTTGGGATTCGTCCTGCTTTGAGCAGGGAGTTGGACTAGATGACCTCCTGAGGTCCCTTCCAAACCTGATATTCTATTATTCTAATTAAATGTATTTTGCAGGGGAGGGGGTGAAGTCCTCTTGATAACTGTGCAGAGCAGACTGCTCTTAAAAAAATAAACACATCTCTGGTACAAAGAGCCTGTAAATTTAGCTTAGAAAAACAAGAGAGAAAAATCAGTTAGCAATTACCTCTCTTGTAATGGTGCGTCCCTCTAAAATTATTATACACCTGTGAACTGAAAACCTAACAGGGTCAGAAATTCAGTATTATTAGTGGAGCTAGTCAGAAAACTTTGACAGAGCCAGTTTTGATCAGAAAATGCAGTTCAGTCAAAGTCAAAATGTTTTACAAAACTGTGTTGATTTTGCTGATTTTTTTTTCTTTTTCTCTGAAACTAAAAGTTCCATCAACAGTTTTTCAGACCATGCTCTGTGCTACTCTGTACCTAATGCTGCATAGAGAATAATCTAGGAATGCTTTCCTGAGCACAGGATGTTTCATTCCAATTCCTCATTTCAACTTTTAAAAGAAAATGTATAATCTTCTATACGAACATAACAAAAAAAAAAGTGAAAACTGGAAAGAAGTGTTTCAATTTTGCCCAGCATTTTGACTGGTAGATCAGAAATTAAATCTTGTAAGAATTTTTGTTTTCACTTGACTATTTCCCAGATTTCTGGTTTTTGTTTTGAATTGGATTGATACCAAATTTTAGAATCTCAAAATCCTTCTCAAAATGGAATTTCCATCCTCTACATAAGCTCTATTATTTACCATATGATTGGCACTATACAAACACAACTTCCATAGACAGTCACTGGTCATAAGTTACTGGATCCTCCTCCAGGTTTCCATCTTCAAAATCATATTAAATCATTTCTTCACGCTACTCCCCCACAGAAACAACTTCTGTCATGGCTCTGTGATCATGAAGTGGAGGGGAGGTGGCTAACTTAGGTGAAACTGGGAGGGGAAACGGTCACCCAATATCAGGGGGTAGCCATGTTAGTCTGGATCTGCAAAACCGACCAAGAGTCTTGTAGCACCTTATAGACTAACAGATCTTAGATATCATTAGCTTTCATGGGCTAAGACCCACTTCATCACCCAATAAACTCCCTGTTGGAAGTCAACCCTATCAGACAGCTGGAAATCCTTACTGTAGAAGACACAATCACCAGAACTGTCTCTGACCCTTAGACTTTACAATCTTACAAACGAAAGCAAGATGCCTTAGGCGCCCATGGGGAAAAGCCCTGCTACGGAAAGGATGGTCTTGCAGTGAAGACAGAGAGAGAGAGGTTCAGCTCCTGGCTGTGCCAGACTCAGGGGCAGATCCATACCTAAGGAGATGCAAATGGCATAAATTCTGCATATTAAGATGATGGATGCCTTAGAAATAATAATAAAAAATTTGAGCGTGAGGGTGTATGGCTCATGTGTGTGTAGCAGCAGGACAGGAGCAACACCCACTTGCGGACCTTCCAGTCGTATTCTCCCCCCAACACACACATATGCCCCCAGACATGGGAGGATGAGGGGGTTCAGCCCTGAAAACATTCCAAAACAAACTGAAAACCCAACTCACTACCGGGGCTGTCCTCCAGTCCTCCATAGAGGCATCCCTGTTCTTCCCTTCAGGCTCAGCTCCTCCTGAGTCTAACTGCTCCTCCGCAGAGGCTGCTCTGGCCAGCAGGCCCATTCCTACGCCAGCCAAGCTCCCTTCAGACAGGGAGAAGGAGAACTCCATCCTCCTTTCTGGCTGGACAGCCCTGAAATGAGCCAGGCTCTTTCCTTTTATTCCCCTTCCAGCCTGGGCATTGACTGCAAGTATAGAGGGAGGGGCTAGTTGGTCCCAGGGATTTTCCTTATCTTCTTCTCTGCTGAAGTGGGGCTTCTCTGCCTCATCACAGTATGCCTGTGCTTGGACCCACTGAGCTCCATGAGACATGGTACAGTAGCCAACTTACAATTTGTCTGAGATAACATAAAAAGACATTGCTTGAAGTTCAGGGTTAAACTATGAGGTGGTAAAAAAGCCCACAACTGACCTATGCAGCCATCCCATTACTGCCACCATCAGCAAACTGAACTGGGGATTCCAGTCATGGGAATTTTTACCATAAAATGTTATTGGAAAGTCCCCTCCCCATCCTTGATATGCCTGTCTCTGATCTCACACCAGTTTTACACTGGTACAATGTAGTTGAGATTAATGCAAATACTCCTGATTTACTTTGTCATAGGAAACAGAATGAGCCATGACATTGTTTAATCCATTCCAGTTAATTGAAGTGTTCTCATTGTTTTATACCAACTTTTGTGCAATTGCTCTAAGAATCCCTAGTGCAATCTCTGGCTTGGTCCTCTGTTGCTTAGTTTCAGAGAGACATCCATTTGGAATTTCCTTCTGTTGACTATGCAAGTATTGCAAGTCCTAAGACTTAAACTCCCACTGACTAGAGAAGTGATGCAGAGTAGATTTTGAATCTTTATTTGCTGTGGGATTGTGATAATGGTGTATGTACGCACTGCTGCCTTCTCTTGTCAAACCCAGCTGCTGCTTCACAATAAGATGTTTCACTTCTGTGGAAATTTTCTGGTTAAATATTTAAAACGGGTTCAGAGGAGCTGATTTCTACACTACAGTAGAAACTGGCAGTTTGAAACATGTAGTCTGCAATTCCCCATACTGCTGAAGCGTAACTCCAAGGCAATAAATACATATACAGTCTCCTTACAGACAAGGCCCTGAACACACAATTAAACAAACAACTAATAAAGAGGCTCAAATATTTTGAAATTTTTATTTCAAATTTTAAAAATTAAAAAAGAACAAAAATGATTTAGTATAAAACACTTTGTCAAAAGAAGAAGTTTAATAAAAAATGATTATTTTCACAACAGATTATTTTCAATTAAAAGAGGCGGATATTCACTGAAAAACTAAACCCAAAGCCTGAAAATTTGTCTTTAATGGGAAACATGTTTTCTTGTGAAAGATTTTGGGGATTTGGCAACTGCAAAACAAAAATTGTTTGTTTTTTCAACAAAAACTTGACTTAAAAAATGTGTCTGTGCGCATATATATACACACACACAAAATGGCCAAGGAAAACAAAAACATCTCACAAAAGTTTGACAAACACTGAAATAACACATACATTTCCAGTTGGTTTGAATCACATGTACCAAATTCTTTCACACCAGAGCCCGATTTATCCAGAATGTTCCTCTATTGACATCAGTGGCATTACAGTCCTGTGTCTGCATACCTCTATGTGCCAGTACAGATGGAAGGGAGGTGCCTCTCTGATCCCCATGCTGTCAGGAAAGGGTTGGGTCTGTAAGCCTTGTGGAACTCCCCAGCTACATGATATCCTGCTCCACAATGCCCTCCCACACCTGGCTTTTGGGGCAAAGAGGAGGGCAGGGATAAGAGAGCAGAACTAGCATAGCTGGCTCTGAATCAACAGAAGAGATCTATATTATACCAGTATGCTCCAGAGGCGGGTTTACTGTCCATTTACAGTCACTGACTCCCACCCATTCTATGCCATAGGGCTGGAAAAACTGCTAGACATGTGGAACTCCTATTGACACCAGTAAGAGTTTGCCTAAGTAATGGGTGCAAGATTTGAACATGGGTTTTGGAGAAAAGAGCAGATCCATGGGTAGCAAAAGAAAACAAAACTATGATCAGGTAGAAATTTATGGGACTTATGGCATGTTGGGAACTGCCTAAATCTGCTAGTAAGGGATAGCTCTTTATGTGTGAAATTCAGCCCTGTGCATCATCGAAGTCTCATTTTAAGAGCTTAAGTGAGGCAGAGACCTTATGCTGATCCTCTTAACAGGGGTCAAATTTCACCCTAACACCATTTGAACCAGATCAGAAAGCCATATTAGACTTAGGGTAACCAGATGTCCTGATTTTATAGGGACAGCCCTATTGTTTGGGTCTTTTTCTTATATAGGCTCCTATTACTTCCCACCCCCTGTCCTGACTTTTCACATTTACTGCCTGGTCACTCTAATCAGACTTGCTGTGAAATCATGTACCAAGCATATGCTGATCATCACTGAAGGAGGCCCTGTTGCTGTGGTGCAGCCTTCCTTAAGATACTGTCCTAATAGATGGGAAGAGCAGTAAGATTCGACCTCCAGGGGCTGCTTGGAGAAGTATCTCACAATCAGCTGCAGGCCAGGATCAGTCAGTTTCTCCTCCAGCACCTAAAAGGGGAGGGAGCAGGTGGAGGCCAATCAGGGCTCAGGAGACCAGATAAAAATGGGGGCTGTTCCTATATCGGGGGCCAATTCTGAGTGAAGTCAGGACAGAAGAGCTCTCCCTATAACTCAAGTAACTTGGTTTGGTCAGGAGCCTAAGCTTTACAGAATTTGCCTTGGACTTCTGTGAAGGACTATTTTTTGTGTTATGGGGTTTAGTGCATAGGTGGTTATTTTGGCTTCAGTGATCATTTCTTCTCCGTGAAACCTGATGTGAGCCTGCTCCATGGGATGTCTCCCTCAAGAAAACCCTTGACACTTGCCCTGATGCTGCCCTCAAAGTGGCCCATCCGGTGCATAAAACCCACATTGTCCTTAGCATGCTTCTGCTTTGCTAACCAAGTTTTTTCATAGCTCATAAACACCTCTCCTGAGGTAGGAGCAGGCTGCAAAGTTCACATCGTGAAATACATTTGTTTCTGCTTTGTACTCCATACAGTTCATTTATTAAAATGTCTTTAATTATGTCAGGTGTGAAATAATTCTGGTGTAATCGACTACTTTGTGCTATATTTTTTTCCCCTTTTGCCCATTCTCCTGTGAAATGTGAGAGTATTATAAACTTAAAAAAAAAATCATTCAAGCCTTACAAATGTTTAAAAGAAAATTTCCTCAAGGTTGTTTTTTTTTTTTTTTTTTTTTGGTTGTTCTCTGCTTATTCATCAAAGCGAAGAGAGAAGATAATAATTTCATTTGTATTTAATACCCAGCCTCCTTTTCTCACTCTCTCCCTGTGTAACGTACAAATGCTGACCTTAATTACTCCCACAAATCTGATTAGACTTGTTAACTTCAGTCATTTCAATAATTAAGAAGGTGAATGAAGAAACAAGTGAACTCTAAGCAATTGTCCTCCGAGCTCCAATAATCACCAGTTTAATAAATGTTGGCAGGAAGTATATGTCTTCTCTGCATGAACTTTAAGGCACAGAAAGCTGAATTAAGTTTGGCAGACTTTCAAGAAATCCTCAAGGAACTCTGAAATGGAAGCTTATCTTAGACTTGACTTGATTTCTGTGGTGAAATACAGCATATTACATGATGATTATGCAAAGCTGTTACATAATAGAAAACCCTACATGCTTTTAAAATACCTTTCTGGATACCCCCAAAGAAATACAGTGTGTGCAAATGCAAATTCGCAATGTAGAAATAATCAGTGGCTGGGGTGTCACTACAGTGATAAGAATGTTTTGTTTCTATCTTTGAGGTTCAATATGCATTAGAAAAATCCGCCTCCCATGAAGGCATAATAAAGCAGCAGGAGAAACACACTAATATTCACCCTTTTTTAGGATTGTTCTTTTAAGTCTGTGAAATGTTCCATGGTCTTTTCAACCTCTTACACCTGATTCTTCTCTCACTTATATGAGTGTAATTCCATTCACTTCAACTGACACCTGATTTACACCAACGTGCACAGAAAATCTGCCACCTGGTTTCTAACCGAGGACAAGTAATGGAAACAAGTTAAATGTTATTTTCTTCAAATGTAAATGAACCATGTTCTGGGTCTGATTCTATAGCCACCCATAACCAGTGCAAAGTGGATGTAAAATACTACCACATCAGAGTATTGGCAGATTTGCTATGATGTAAATGACAGCACAAACTGCTGGTCAACAAATAATTAGGGCTCATTGGTTCAAGATAGGGAGCATCTAACTATGATTTGTCCAAGAGAGAAAACTATGCTCAGGTGTCCTCCTGCCATATATCTATGGTACCTTCTGTGTCGGTTTGGAACTGAAGAATAAATGCACACCTGCTGAAATGGAAACAACCTGTGCATGTTTGGTTAGGGGACCACAAGTACAGGCTAGGCAGCAGACCTCAAAGGGGAGAAGGAGACCTGTCCTGTGACATGATTCATATAACAATGCAAAGGCAGAATAGATTCCCCACTACCCTGTGCAATTACACCTGTGGAAAGCGACTACAAGAAACTACCAGTCTAGGCCGGTGGTTTATATCTATTTTGCAGTAAAGATTCAGGCTCCCGGAGCTGATAGTAAGGCTATGAAAACATGCTTAGAGTTTTATTGTCAAACTTCAAAGAAATAAGGACCTCAAAAGTGGAAAGAAGAGCAAAGTACACCAATACTTCAAATCCCTCTTTTACTGCAACATAAAATGGCCATCCAGTGCAGCACTATCGTAAAATTAAATCATTCCCGCTTGTCATTTTGTATAGTCTATACCTCAGATTAAAAACTACATGGCAAAATGTAATTTCCTAAACTGAGGGTATAAGAGGAATTTGAAATATCTTCCTTTGCAGTGTCTGCTCAGTTCTATGTCCTCATGGTAATAAAGCAACAGTCACAGTTGGGTAGAATTTAGCACTGCTGTCTGCCTCGAGGGTACAAGCTACACTTGTCCTAACAGTGCTGAGGGAAACAGCAGCAAGTGACAATTACAGTAACATGCCAAGGTTATTTTTTTCCTTCGGAGAACTCCAGGAAAAGCTGCTGTTTCAAAGATGGAAACTCTATAATTTTAAAGTCAAGAAAAATGAGAATCGCTTCTTCCCATTCCAGCCTCTGTGCCCTGACTAAGTACATTAATCTCATTGGGATCGTTCAAGAGCAGATGTGCGACATGGACTGTAAGAACCAAAGGCCAGCTGATCCCCCAAAGCATGTCAGAACGGCAAAACATGGGTGATGCTCCATGACTCATGTCACTAAGCTTTTCTCCTTAACACAATACTGACCATTTTAACCAGACTATACTTTGTTACCATGAAATTCACCCTTGTGTAGGGGGCTAGCATGAAGTCTAACCATCAGTTAGGTCCCATCTAAGCCCTATTTTTATGGGTGCCATATAAATACACAGAGAGACAGCAGTTTGAATTAGCTGGTTTCTACCCAAAATATCATATTTGAATATTTTTACTATGGAATACGGGCTGTAGGTAACTATTCTGCATTGCACCGGACCCTGAAAACATCTAACAACTCAGCTAGCTACACTAGGGGTTTGTTACTGGATAACTGGATGTTGCAAATCTCCTTTTACGTGTAAGCAACAGCAGGACCAGGGAGGGTGCCAGAAATGTCACAGCAGCAGGTATGGAAGACCTGCTGATATAAGGCCTGATTCAAAGTCCACTAAAGTCAGTGGAAAGAATCCTGTTGACACCAATGGGCTTTGGGTCAGGCCCATGGGAACTGAATGCTAGCAGAAAATGCTTTAGTGCTCTCACACCACCAAACTGTGTTGAAAGTGACCAAGTCGGTACTTCAAAAGGTCATGAAAATGACCAGTTAAAATAGAATGTGATACACCTAAAACTGTGCCTCATAGAAAGTGAAATATATCAGCAAATTCAATATCTGAAAAGGCCAGATTCTCATTTACACTAAACCCCCATTACACTGTTGTGGCAGTGTAAAAGGCCTTTAAAATGAGAGCCAATGTAATCGATGCTCACCTGAAATCCCAGTGCCAGAGTGGTGTAAAGGGCCTTAGTGTAAATGAGAACCAGGCCCACCGTATTTGTGTCACACAGTTCAGGGCAACGGTGCTTGGATTTCCCCTCAGTGATCCAGCACAGGCACCCACTGTCAGGCTGCCAGCTCCCCAGAGGCTCCCTTTTTGGGTGGAGACCTACATCTCCCTCCCTTCGGACTGGAATATCCCAGGCTGCACGGTTCCCTGCCTTCACTGTGTTATTCCCAGCAGAGGCAGGCCGCCCAAGCACACCTGCTTGCTTTCTCTTCAGAGACTGATAACAGAGGGATTGTCAACACCTACAAGTTACCGCACGGCTCTTCCAAGGCAAACCTGTTTTATTTTTAAGGTAAAAAGCCCAAAAGAGAAAATATTAAAAACCTACACACTTAGGTGCTGACTCTGTGGGGGCTCCGGGACTGAGCCCCCACAGGAAAAAAATGATGGCTGCTCAGCATCCACTGGCAACCCCTCCATCACCTCTCCACCCACACACCTAGCACCTCCCACCCACCAGCAGGCCCCATGGATCAGGGCCTCCCCGCTCTCTCCCACCGCAAAACAGCTGTTTCACGGCATGCAGAAATCTGGGAGGGAGGGGGAGGAGGGAGGATGCAGCACGTTTCGGGGAGGGGGTGGAATGGGCAGGAAGAGGTGGGGTGGGGGTGGAGGAGGGGTGGAAAGAGGCGGGGTGGGGGTGGGGCCTTGGGGAAAGGGGTGGAGTGGGTAGGGTCACCAGATAGCAAGTATAAAAAATCAGGTTGGGAGTTGGGAGTAAGAAGTGCTTATAAAAGAAAAAGCCCCCCCCCCGCAAATCGGGACAGTCCTCATAAAACTGGGACCATCTGGTCACCCTAGGATTGTGGACAGGGCTTGGGGCAGAGCTAGGGGTCAAACACCCCTCGGCACTTTAAAAGTTGGTTCCTGTGCCTAGGCATCTACCAATAAAGAGTATCAGGGTTCACCCCAACCCCAACCTGGATTTTGGCAGGAACAGTCCTTCAAATCCCTACCCAAGGGGATTTCTTGTGGTTACAAGTTCATCACAGTTCCAGCTCAGAACAAGCACCCAGTCTTATGGAGCCTTGGTAGGCCCAGTCCTTCCAGCTCTTCCCTAAAGACTGGTGCCTTCCTGGATCAGGGTCTTATCCATTTGCTGGATCAGGAAGAAGGCCCTGAGACCATTTAAAATCAGACTATTTATCGAAAAACCCTTTGTCTTTTTTGGTCCCTGGAGAATGTAGTATATGAACATCTCTCTGGGTAGGGGGGAGGAAGAGAGGCAGGAGTTCTTAAAGACTTGCTAATACAATAGGTATATTAACATTTCCCCCCACACTCTACTAGAGAAGACACACATGATTCCAGTTACACCTACACAATTTCATTTTTAATGCAATGGACCCACCAAGGTATTAACCCCAATTCAAGAAGGTTTAACTTAATTTAGTACAGTTCATTCAGGGTGTTACAGGATATTATCAATCTGCCACAGTTTGCAAGTGAGCAAGGGGCTTTTAGTAATCACCAATAAAAATAGGGTTTGTTAAGAACAAGTTAGCATTTGAACAGCGTTATTAGAATGCTATGGCAGGTCCCAATTTTCATTTCCCTGATGATGCCTTCATGGTGAAATTCACCCCTAACCATAGAGCTACACTAGTCACCCAGGCCTTGTGCAAACGCTTGTTACAGGGTGAATTTTACCCATAGGTCCAAGCCCTGAGGTCCTCACCCTGACAACACTTCAAGCAACTTCAGTGCAAGCTTTGTCTGAGGGCTTGTCTAAACATGGAACTATCTCAGAATAGCTCTTCCACACTAGCTTCCCATGTGAGCATTCTTATTCCACTTGAGTGGAATGAAGTTATATCACAAAAAGGCACTTTTAAGATGTCTCCTCAGCCTACGGTGGGCTGTAAAAGCCTGCCTCAGACTCTGGGTCTTTACTCAGGCAGCTAGACCATACAGAAACCTGAGATGCTGTGGCTTCCCTGCTACTGGTACTCACAGTAGCTAAATTAAAGCGAGCTCATGTATATCTACCCGTGCTGCCATCATATCTCTTGCTGCAGTGTACACATCCCGATAGTGTGGAATAAGAGCGTCCATATGAGGAGTTAGCGTGCAACAACTGCTGAGCTTTAAATGCTTGCAGATTTCTCAATAGCTTCCTAGTGTAGACAAGCCCTGAGAAAAGGCTTCAGGATTTAATCTTTGCATCTGCTTTGCATTACACAGTTAAGGTCCAATTCTGCCCATGTGCAGAGCTCCCAACAGCACTGCAAGTGTTTAATATAACGTCCATGTTTTTAGATGGGTGTTGTCAAGATAAACATACCCTGACTATATACCACTGTATATATGGTAAGTGTTCTTGGCAGGCAGCAACAGAACTAAAGACAAATCTACAAAGATTATTCTTACATTATCCAGTGCTACTACAAAAGAGGAAACAGAGAACTGCTCATATACTACGGGGATAGGGGCAATATAGGAATAGATCAAATAAATTAGATAGAATTGACAGTCGAGACAGACAGAGCTATGCAGAAGGTTGGCAAGACAACCTGAAACTATGCAAATTGCACCTGCCTAAGTTTTGTTATATATGCAAAATGAAGCCCAGGTGGCCCAAAAAGTTCACTAAGATTCATAAGCCTTTGGAACACACCTCGATTGATTTACATTTTTGTCTCCAAACCAGGATATCATGTGTTATGTAAAACGAGAGGAAACTATTGTTTCAACTGAGTTTTTGGTCTGAGCATCAGGCTGCTAGAGATCTATCCAATTCTAATAAATATGCACTAAATGGGAAATACACTCATGTCCAGAAGTCAAGCACAAGGACTATGCATTGCTAATTTTGAGAACATACATGGCGCATAGACCTCGTAGCGGCTTCTCTGTACAAGGATGAATTTCACACTCCTCATATACAGTCCCTGTAGAAAGGGTACATCTGTCAGGGTTCAGGGCAACTGAACCCCTAGTTCCCATTCATGGTCTTCCCCATTCTTAAGCTTCTGGCTCTCCAGCTATTAGCTCTCTTAGGAAGAGATATGCAACTCTCTCCGTTCTGACCCACATAACTCCAGATTGAACAATTCCCTGCCTTCACTGTATTACAGCAAAAGACAGACTACTTCAGCAGGCCTGCCTCGTTTCTCTCAGAGATGGTACACTGTCTAAGTGCCTCAGTTAAGTTACCACACAGCTGTTTCTAAACAAGCTCATTTATTCTTAAGGTGAAAACTTTACCCAGAAAACATATTAAGACAATAAAAGAACCTATATGCTTCCTAATAAGCTTATGAGAATTCTCCCCCTCTCTTGTACAAGGGTTCTGTTTGGCGATCAATCCTTCGAACCCCACCCAGGGGTTTTCCTGTGGTCACAAGCTCATCACAGCTTCATTTCAGAACAAGTATCCAAGTCTTATGGGGCCTCAGATTGTCAAAGATCGTCCAACACTTCCCTAATGATTGGGGGTCCCCCTTAGACCAAAGATCCTGTTTGTGGGACTGGAAAGAAGGCCCTGAGTCACTTTACCCTCAGGCTATTTATCCAAAGGCCCTTTCTTTGCCTGTTGGCCCCTGGAGAATCCAGTCTGAACCAGGAGGTGGTGGCTCTCCGGAGGTGTTGCAACCTGAGTGAGTTTGCCTAACCACCTGTCACAGGGTGTGCTATTCACCGATAGGGCAGAGCCACCTTCTGGCGATTCTGGGCATTAGCTTTCCCACGTTCAGCGCACACTGTCCGGTCTTGCAACTGGGAGTGCTCACGGAGTGTCAGTATGGCTGCTTCACAACTTGGCCCTACAGTCAGATCACAGTGATTTCCCCGTCTGCGGGGAGTCTTTCAAAGTCCTTCTGCACCAGCAGCATTAAGCTGTCTTCACACCCACTTCCCTAACTATTCACTGCCCTAGCAACACCTCTCTGCAGCGGTTGCTAGGGAACCCAGGTCCATCCTTTACTCTGGGTCCCCTCCTGGGCCTTATAGAAATCAGTTAAGGTCTAAGGCCACATCCACCTTACTGCTCTTGCCCCGGGCTACTTCCTATCATGCTTCTCCAAGCTTTTCCTTCTCCAGCCTTCCTAGTCAGACCCCTCTCTCTTCGGTGTACAGATAAACCCTTCCTTTTCCTTTTCCCAGATGTTGCTATCTCCCTTTCCTTCTCCCTTACCGCAGGGAGAAAAACTGCAGGCTTACATCCTCCCCAAGGCCCCCCATCACACTATTGTCAGCCTCCTGCTTCACAGAAGCTCCCACCTGTTCCCTCAGGAGTGAGCTTCCTTCTAATTACCAGCCTCCATTCTGCCTACAACCCCCTCCCCCTTTTTGCAACTTAATTGGCTGATTGGAACCACCTGGCCTAACTCAGCTTTCTTAGGAGGAGCAGGGGAAGAGGGGTGGAACACACCCAGTCACACTGTTCTTAGTTCCTGGAGGACTGCGGTCCCCTGCCCTCAAGAAAATATATACAAACCCCTAATATGCACCTGACAAAGTGGGTATTAGCCCACGAAAGCTTATGCTTCAATACTTTCGTTAGTCTTTAAGGTGCCACAGGACTCTTTGTCGCTTCTGCAGATTCAGACTAACATGGCTACCTCTCTCATCCTTAATAGTACATCAATGTTTCAATATTTTATACAATGAACTTCTACAATAAGTAAGCTTAATACAATAAGTTTTGTCCAGGATATGGCAGGTTATTGTCATATTTGTCACATCATCTCACAGCAGAATTATATGGAAAGAAAACTCAAACAGCATTAGCTAAAAACATAAAACGATAAATTTGCTCTGTCACAGAACCTAGTAATTTCCCAATGCATACTCAACATACTGGTCAGATTTAATATGCCACATATACAAGCTAACACAAAGTAATCAATACTTCTTTCAGAACTCATCTGCTTCTCTAATTGATCTTGGAATTATTCTTAATGCAGCAAATTTAGTTTATACAACAGCATCTTTTAGCAACAATGTACGTTTGCAGAAAATTGCAGACTGCAAGGGATTTTTAAGAAAAACTCATACCGTTTTGTGAATAAAATGACCTTTTCCAAAAGCCAAACATCTTATTTATTTCCTGAAATTTTGTGTATTCATAAACATTTACAAACATGTAATTTCCCTAATAATGCATCCAAATTAATAATGTAGGTTTTGTGAATGAATCTATATACTTAGCACAGTCAGATTCTCGGGATCTGCCTAGCCGATTCCTTATTCAGGCAGTCTAGTATTTGCAGTCAATTCCATCTCTATTTTTGTGAACCCTGGGAATTGTGGGCAGGTATTACCACACTGAAATTTAAGCGCCTGATTTTCAGGCACTCAAACAGCGGGGATCCAAAATGGTAGCTTTTGTGCCTGAAATTTATTTCAGTTGCAAAAACAGAGACACACGATGGTGTCGATGGAGATTTGAAATTCATGCTCTATCAGTTTTATTTACTTTTAAAAAATGTGTCATTTCTAAGGAGACCTTTTAAAACTGCATTTAAGTCTGATGGAATGGATTGGAATTATAATTCTGTCCGTCAAGGTTAAGTGCTTCATTTAGCCACGTATCTCAGTTGAAATCTAGAAGGACCAATTCTTGGAGTGACTTATTTAGTTGTTCATACCAATGAAGCTGTGCTCATTTACCCAAGCTGAAGATATGGCCTGAAGTTTTTACATTACAGCTCTCACTGTGGCAAAGGGGTAGTTTGGTCTTTATTTTTAAAGATATTTAGATACCTAATGATGCAGATAGGCACCTAATGGGATTTTCCAAAGTGTATAAGGGAGTTAGATGCCTAACTCCCATTGAAATCAATAGAAGTTAGGTACCTATTCTGCATCTTTAGGCACCTAAATACCTAGGATTCATTCAGACTTCATATTCTCTGTAGGATATGCTGAAAAAAGTGCAAAATTTAGTATAAACTGAGATGGAGATTTTTTGCATCATAGGCAACTATCCACTAAGACCCAGTTCAGGAAAACAGTTAAGCACATACATAAGCCCGTCCCCATTTAGGATAACATTTAAGCACATTCTTAACATTAATGGTATGTTTAAGAGCCATTCACTTCAAGAGGACTTAAGCACTGTCCTGAATGGAAGTCCTGGTCACCAACGCATTTCACAAGCTCCAAAATTAAGGAAAACACTAATAGGTCATCTTACTTCTTCGTATTTAAACTGGATGTTTGCTTGCAGTTTCTGAATCTGAAGTAAATGGCAGCGATGGAATGATCACTCCACCATTCTCAGTAGTATTTCCTTGGTTCACTTCTCAGTTATTTATTTTGTTAAATCTGGACCCGAATGTTCTTTATAACTCAAACTATTCAGGTTATATTTCGTGAGACGCAAATGCCTCGTGATTCGCTCAAAATAAATATGAAAAAGTGTTAATCAAAGATGAGAAAAAACAGCTATTGCTGTCACACTAATGGCTTGACTCTATTCCCCTTGAAAATCAATGGCAAAGTTAGCACTGATTTTTCAAAGGGAAAGGGATCTTTTTACATGGTTCCCACTAGAGATTTCTAACATACAATTCTATGTCTTGGGCCCTAAACTCCACCAGGAATAACAAGATGCTCTTGGGTTGGGCATCACAGCTGGGATTGAACCTAGGACCTCTGGTTTAAAAAGCATGAGTTTCTGCTGCCTGAGCTGAAAGGCATAACTCTGGTAACCCAGCTACAGCAGCTTATCAACGTCTATATGTGGCCCATTCAAAGGGAAGTGAGTACCACATGATGTGGATTATATATGTATGTAGGGGTGAATAAAGTGATTAGGCTAAAAACAATGGCTGATGTTCCAAATTCAAACTGAGCACAAAACAAAGTTCTTTTGAGATGGGAGGAGGGGAGGACCACAGTTCACTTTAAAAAAAAAATGGCAGTACAGTTTCTAGTCCAGTTTGGAAAGAGCAGTGCCAAAAATATAGGTCTGGGATTGTGACTTTTGGCACAGCCTTGAGCAAGGAGCCGTATAAATTGCACCAACCCAGGATTAACCCGGTGAGGCGCAGACTGAGACATCCTCCCGCTTTTTTCCCATCTTTCCCTGCCTGCCTGTTCCCACTCACCGGGCCTGCAGCACCTCGTAACCCTTCAGTTCCGAGATCCAGGGAGCCTGTGCAGAAGTTTAAGGGGGATTCTTCCTCCCCAGAACAGGCGTTCGGTCCAAACTGCAATCCAGCCGCATTGAAGAAAGCTGCACTTTGGAAATCTCCGATCCAGCTTTGCAAATCTTTGAAATTCAGAGAAGCATTCAAATTTCCTAGTGTGTCAGTGACGTGAACCCTACCTCTGGGGCTAAATGGCCAAGAAAGAAACCTCACTGCCAGTACCAGGGATTGATCGGCGACCATACACAGTGCTTTTCATTCAATTATCTCAAACTACTTTACAAATATTAAACTATTTAAAGTATGTAGCTTCCACCCTTTACCACAGTAGCTGAACACCTCATCATCTTTAATGCATTTATTTTCACAACACCCCTGTGTTGGGGTAAGAAAAAGCTTCTATCTCCATTTTACAGATAGGAAACTGAGGCACAGACAAAGGGACTTGCCTTGAAAATGTAGCAAATTTAACCTGGGTGTCTCAGATCCCAGTCAGCACCCTTCCCACTCAATAATCCTTGTCCACAGCCTTCTGGCTAAGGTAAACACCATGCTATACTCCCATATAGCAGGGCAAACAGCCACAAGGAGTAAGGGCCTGGTGCTCCTAACTGCTGAACAACTACACCTCTCTGGTAATTAAGACCAAGGGAGGATGGAGAGAAAGTGGAAGATCCAGAAAGTGAACCTAGGTACCTAGTCCAGCTTCTATTAATGTCAATGGGCATTTATCCATTTACTCCAGTAGAGCTGGATTAGCCTTAGGTACCACAGCTTGTAGTCCTGTGTGTCAAGCAAGAAGAAACACCTAGTGCTTCCTACAAACCTTCAGAGATGTACCTAATACATCCCACCAAAGAGAAAGGCGGAAAAATCTCATGACACCAATCAGCTTAATTATTACACATCAAGGGAAGACTAAGCCAGAAATCCTGACAGAATAGGTCTTTGATAGAGAAAGGGACCAAATTCAGCTCTGGTGTAACTCCGTGGGCTTCATGCGAGAACTGGAACCAGCCTTATGTTAAACATCTGGATTCTTAAAGAAATAATTTAAATTTTCATTCAGGTTTATGTAAAATACTGACAAGATATCACAATAATTGGAATGCATTATTGAAGGGAATTTTTTTTTAATACAAGGTGATAAATGTGACACTCTCATTCATATCAGTCTGGGTTTTTTGCAAATGGGTTTGGTGGTGGGCACCGCTCTGGCAATAACCCATTAACCCTGTCAATGCTGTGTACTCCACAGCCATCAATCTCAGTCGTACAGCAGCTAAAAGAAAGTGTTAACCCATAAATGTTGGCTCACTTGAGTGCTATTAGGCTGACTGAGGCAGCACTGGGAAAATTTGTTTGACCTCATTATTATTCATAATTTATATTACTACAGCTCCAGCTGAAAGCAGGGCTCCATTGTGCTAGGCACTGTACAAAAGCGGAATAAAGGGAGAATCCATGCCCTGAAAAACAGACAATGGAAGTCTCAAATGGGCGAGTAAGGCACAGATCTTATAAGGGACTTGTCCCAGCAAGTCTGTGACAGAACTAGGAACAGAATCCACCTCTGTTAAGTCTTAGCCAGGTCCTTAATCACAATGCCATCTCTCTTACCCCCATCTTTCTTAACATACTGCTTCTGGAACAATGCAACACAACCTTCCCTCTCTCTGCCTCGTAACCCATTATGCATCCCGGTCATGAGACCCAGCACACTGCTCGTGTTTAAATATTTGCAACTGTTTTGAAGAGATGTTGCTGCGCTGGAAATTAGAAGGAGGTTTTTAACCAGAGGAGTGTGGCTCTGGAACAGCCTCCTGATAGTAATAGTAGGGACAAACAACCTAACTAGTTTTAAGATGGAGCTTGATACATTGCATGCGGAGTTGCTTGATGACTGGCAAATCCCTTCCAATCCCATAAACTGCTTCCAACAGATTTATCAATAAGAAACCTCCCTCAACAGGACAGAATCCTTCCAAGTCAAATGAACTGTTTGAACTGATCACCATGCAAACCTAGTGTCAACCCCCAGGTGAGAACAGGTCGTGTCCATTTATCTACACACATCAGTGGAAGTTGGAAGAGTCTCGCCACTTCCCTTCTCTCAGCCTGCCTCTGCTATGTATAATTTCTATGGTGAAAGATGTACATTTACTGTCTGTCCTTTCTCTGTGTGTACTTCCTTTTCCTTATTTTTTTTGGTGAGGGGCTAGGAAGGGTTGGAGAAAAAACAGAAAGGGAAGGTGGCGCTTGTCAATATTTGCATTAACAGATTGCGGTTATAGAGAAATCCTGTCGGGACCACCTCCATGGCAAGGAGCATGGGAATAGCAGATGTACTCACAGCTGCAGTAGCCCACAACAACACTCAGTGAAGTGGCATTTGGCAAGGTGGGAGAAACGTAAGGGACTAGATTGGCACTCTTCTCTGTTTATATTTTCCTTTTCCTCACCTAATAAGGGATGGAGACAGATGCACCCTCCCAGCCAGCAGCGAGGGGGCCTTTTTTCACAATCCGAGGTAGTTTTTAATCTACAGTTTCTCTTCTGGCAGATAATTGATTGCCTATGGTTTTAACCCCACAACTGCCAATGTGTAAATCACATAACAGTAGAGTTTTCCCTGGCTAAATATTTAGTATTTGCTTAGATTTCCATTTAAAAAGAAACAAAAACTGCCCTAATGAAAATCTTTATGCACCATGACTCATCAGATTTACAGTCTAAAATGCTGACCACGCATCACGGGGTCCACTCACCGCATGCAGCGCCTGCTCCAAGTGGCTCCAGGGATTAGCTCTTGCCAAGCACTGCTCTCCTCGGCCCATCATCTCTTTCTTCCTGCGGCCCCTCTCGCTATCTGAGCTGCAACTTCCTATTCGTTGCTTGGCCCTCCATCCAAGTCACTAAAGTCCTCCCGTCTGGCAGAACTCAAAATCCTTCCAAACCAGCTGTCCGTCTGGCATTGGCAGTGCCCCGTGACACTTCCCAGGAGCTGGTAGGGGAACCCGGGCCTGCCCTCTGGCCTGTGTTTTTAAATGGTGATAACCTTTGGTCGTCTCCAAGCTGTTGGGAGTTTGCTAGTGGTGATGGCTTCTGTGAACAGTGCTGCCACCCAGTAGTAGTGCTGTGAATAGTGATGCCATCTTGGCCCGAGATGGTTAAGGAAATCTGAAAGAATTCCATCAATGCCAGCTGATTTTCCTGCTTTGGTCTCAGAGAGGGCAATGTCACTCTGAGCTCTTGTGGAGGATTCAGAGAGACTTGTTGGAGGGGCACTTTGTATGCAGGATTCCTTAAGAGCTGTTTTCACCTCATTTTTTCATTTGTTGGCTTATGGTCATCTTTGAGTTTCTTACCGGGAAGCCGGCAAAGCTGTTCGCAGTGACCTCCAGGGTCTGCGTGTGTGATAGTGCTGCAGAAGGACCCAGGCCTTATGGCTGGAGTGCATGAAGTCTGTGGCTTCCACCATCTCCATCCATTGTCGTCATCTTGTAATGGTTCCAGGACAGCAGTCCAGGTCAGAGCAGCTCCATACTCCCGTAGAAGAGTTTTGCTCTCCAGGCTCCAGCAAAGGAGCTTCTGTAGCTGGGGAATATTCTTCTCTGCAGCTTTAATAATAAAATGTGTGAAGGGGTTGAAGTTTGGGGGCTTTGGTGGTACGCCGCTGGTGGCTTTTTGACAGTAATGAAGAAACCCAGATAATCCACCTGTCTCAGGTTTCAGCATGGAACTGGTAACCCAGGTAATGATGGGGAGTTTGAGGCCCCTGTGTAGCACCACTGCCCTGTGCTGGAAGAGGTCCAGGACAATTTGTGGTGCAAGGAGTGGTCATCTGCGGCAGTCGGTGGGCACAAACCGTTAGTCAGGTGTGTCTTTTTTCTTCTGTCAGGCTAAGTAGAAGGTATCCTTTTGTTTTGCATCAAACAGCAGGTACTGACACGCTCTCAGTGAGCTGTTCACCTGCAAAGTTGTTCATCGAATAGTCTCAGGCTGTATGATGGCTGCTGAAATCACCAAGGTACATAGATGGGTGGTGGTATTTTGGTAGCGGTAAAGGCCACAGATGGTTGGGCAACTTGTACACATTATAAACTGTCAGCTCCCTGACTCAGATACCAGTGATGAAACCATCGTCCATTTCTGGCAGTGCTTTGGCTATGTGTTTTAGTTGTGGCCTGACGTAGGCAGCCATTTGAAGTTTTGGATGGTTTTGGGTGGAGAGAAGGACATATCCTGCTACCTTGAGGTGTGCTGAGTCTTCTTCTGCAACATGTGTTTTTTTGCATTGCCAGGACATTTATGTTATTGTCCATCAGTCTTTGAACGAGAGAGGCCCTCAACATTAACCTGGCCTAGACAAATCAACAGGTCTAGTAGCTGAAGAGCGTGGCTTTGAAAAAAGTCTTTCTTGGAAAAGTTGCTATTTTGACCGGGAAGTGAACAAATGATTGCAAGTCTGCAAAGCAGTGGCATTAGTTCGTACACGTAGATTAAAGTGTACTTAACAGGGAGCACCACGGGAAGGTTGCCACCATCGCTCCCCACTACATTAGAAGTGATGCATCTGAGACTGGTATCTTGAGGTACTGACTGATCCATTTGTAAAGATCCTTTCCCAATTCACCGCCAAGGCTGTGTCTACACTTACACTGGCATGTCAAGTACAGGCACCAAACACATAGCTGCACTCCACAGTGAAAGTCAGGCTGCATCCATACTTGTCCCTGTGGTGCATAGCCACACACTGCATGGAAAGGCAGCCGGGAAAGGCACCAGTGGGGGAACTGACAGAGCCTTGGCCCACTGCGTCTCCCGTATCAGAGCCTTTCCCTGCTGCTGGGCCTTTCACTGTGGTGGGAAAAGAGTCCAGCAGCAAGACACTAAACTGCTAAAAACGGAAGTATAGACATGGGAGGCACTTCTTGGGCATGTGGAGAGTCTGCATAGGGTCCGGGGTTCAGGTGTGTCGGGCACTCTGCAGTATTCACCTAAGCCGTGCCTCACCGTCTGTGCTGCTGTGCTAGCTGAGTCTGCAATGTCTGTATTGTACACGCCACCATTCATGCAGACATACCCCAACTGTGAATTTCCCCCTTTGAGGACTCTTGTTGTTCATACCCAGTAAGCCGGTTACCAAGCCGGTTACCAACCTTGTTCTAAGACCAACCCACAAAGAAACCAGAGCGGACTACTTACAGCCTTTCAAAATTGGTGTCTATAGTACCAGAGAAACCGAAAAGTAGCTCATCCGGGATTGATCAAGTTTGCTTCTATTCAGAAGATTTGTGCATTAAGTAAATCCCACTCATGCCCCATTTTGAATGCCTATGTGGTACCTAGACCTTGAGACGAGTTGAGCTCTGCACAGAGGTGAACTCCACCCCATGAAACTACTAGAATAAGAACCAGAGATTGATGTTAGCTTTTGGGGGCAGAGGCCATATTTTCACTCTGTGCTTGTATAGGGTCTAGCACAGTGGGGTCCTGATCCACAAAGGGGGCTTCTATACACTGCTACAATACAATACAATACAAATAAATGGTCGAATTAATCCCTGGCATAACTCTACTGAGCCGCTTGGATTAATTCCAGAATTCCATATGGAATATAAAATCTATTGTTGATCTGCCACCGCTGTGAACATCAAGTTCAATCACTGATCACCCAGCTAAGGCCACTAGGAGTTAGCAGCCATGATCGCGCAGGCATGTTCAACCAATGCTAAATACCATCAGCTATGAAAGCTGGTTCTATACAGGGAACAGAAATATGAGAATACCATCCTGGGCAACAGAACAAACTGTGTGTGGTGAATCATGGGATGCATTTTAGGGGATTTGAATCAGCATAAATTACATCACTGCTTTCTTACAGGGTCATTCAGAGATATGCTTTAATCCCAGATCACTATTCAGGATATAATTTTCTTACAAGCAATTTCATAAGTACTGCAGTAAACAGGAAGAAATAAACAGTTTTAATTTTCTTGTGGTAGAAGAGGGAAAAACTACGCTTTTTGTTTACTTACGCAGTAATGATGCATTCTAAAGTCTCTCGCTTAGCTGGCTCTCACCCACAAGCAACTATGATAGGAATAACTCTCAAAGCAAGACTGGAGCTGAAGGGAAAATAATTTAAAGCAATAAGTGACTTTAATTAAGAGGGTTTTTTTCTTCTCCTTTTCCCTTTGAGGACCTGAGTGTAGGGATCTGCATTTCTCCTTGTGTTACACAGTCATTCTGATTTTCAAGATCACAAATCAGATCACAGAGCTAAGACAGTGCATGGGAGCTCAGGACAAAGCATTCTCAGTCAATTCTCCTGTGCTACAGACTTCCAGAAGAGATCAGGCAAATCCAGCAAGTGACTGTTTTTAGACAATACTAAACAACCTTCCTCTAGGTTCCAGGCCTTTCCACCAGAATAACAACACTCCCTATAGTGACACTCCCTTTTATCCCAAACCCCCTAACAGAAAGCCAACCAATCAGAAACAATTCAATCTATACTCACCCCCAAAACAATAAAGAATAAATAATAAACATAAAATCAATACACTAAACAGAGATTTTATCCCAAGCATGAATAGTGAGTGTGATGTCACAAGGAACTTTACTATTGCTATCAATTTTACATAGAAGGTGCTCAAATACTAGGGTGATGTAGTAGAAAACCTTAAGTAGAAAAAAGAAAGCAGCAGAAAACCCTAATATTGATATTAAATTATTTCAAATATCTTGGTTTCCTGCAAAGTCCTTTGGATTCCCTTTCAGTTTCCCTTCGGGTAGGTGAACATTTTGAGAAGAGAGCTTGTGGTGACCACAGATCTGCTACCTGTTTTCTAAGATAACCTGGGAGGGGATGTGTGTAGTGGTCTGAACAAAAGCCTGGGATTTGCAGGTCTTGTGAGCAGATTCTCAGGAGAGCTCAGAAACCAGAAACTCCTGTTTGGCTGCATAGGGTATGTCTACACAGCAATGTAAGCTTGTACTTGAACCTAAGCTCCAAGCTAACACACCTTGCATCTACACTGCAATTGGACTAACCCAGGGCTCAGACCCAATGTCCCAGGACCCAACAGGGCTGGAGGGTCCAACTTTGAATCAAGCTGGGACCGAGGGTCCAAGTCCTATTGCTTTGCAGTGTAGCCACAGCCCTGCTTGACTCAGGTCCCAGTCATCATCTGGAAGTATCCCATGATTCCATGGGACAACTTCCTTAGTCCTCTCTATCCCAACTATCTGTGATCCACTCTATTGAAAATGGAAGCCTCTTCCCCACTACCATCACTCTTGGCAAAGGGGAGCAGTTCAGGTCAGTGTTAGCTCATTCCATTCTGATCGCCGATCTACAAGCACGCTGTCAGAGAGCCTCCCGGGTTTGCAGTGGAGAACGAACACACTGAGCCTTTTGCAAAGCAACCGGCTTCCTGGTAACATGCAGGGCAGGCAGTAAAGTTTTCCAACAGTGCAACCCCGTAGGGCTAGGGCAGCCACTCTCCAAGGTGCGGGGAGGGCAGTAGGAACGGTGGGATATGGTTACTTTGGCTAAAGTCTGTGCCCTCTACTGTAATGTGGAGGCCAGAGCTCTAGGTTCAAGCAAGGGTCAGCAAATTCTTAACCTAGGGTTCAAATACAATGTAGACACTGAAGGCAAGGGTTCCATAATACAGTTAGCTGACTTGAGTCCCACTAACTCTGGGCTTACATTGCAGGTACACACACCCTAAGGAGTCCTCATTCCCTGATGTCACGAGAGGGACCAGCTGGGTGCTGCATACTTTTGAAAATACAGCAAATTCATTTAGGTGCCTAAATGGCAGCTGGGCTCTTCTGAAAATCAGGATTCTGGTTTCTATTGATTTTTGCTGCCTCGGGAAATGACGTAAGGCTGCTGTGCTGTAGTCTACACATGTGTAAAATACAGTAGACTCTTGATTATCTGGGATGATAGGGAAAAATTAATCCTGGTTGTTAAAATCCCAGATAATCACCAGCCAAAGGAAATATGGGGGTGGGGTGGGTTGGTTCACCAGCCACCCCGCGCTGGGGGGAGGAAGTGTTGGGGGAGGGGGTATTGGTTCACTGACTGCCCTGCGCCCTGGTGGTTTGGTTTTTTGTGTGTGTGCTTGGGGCGGCAACAAAGCCAGAGCCGGCCCTGCGAGTTTCATGTTGTTGTTTTTTACAATCCTGGATAATTGAGAGTCTACTGTATGCACGGTAATATCTTCCATCCTAATGAAATAATTACTTAAGCCTTGCTACACCAGTAATTTTCAAAAGTGCTAAGGAGTTAGATGCTGTCATAAACATACAGATAAGGGCAGCCTTACTGAATCTTTACCTGTAAGGGGTTAAAAAGCTCAAATAACCTGACCAAAAGGATCAATAAAGAAAGAAGATGCTTTCAAATCTGGAGGGGTAGGTTTTGTTTGTTCTCTCTTTATTTGTTCCCTTTCTAGATGGAGAGAGAGACCAGGCAGGAAAAACATCTGTTGAAAACACAGCTGAAATGAGCATCTAAGCTTACAAAAATTGTAGGTAAGGGCAAGAAAATGCATTAGATTATCTTTTGGTTTAACTTGTGAATTTTCCCTATGCTAAATAGTTGCTATGCTAAATGAGGTGAAGGAACTTGGGGGAATATTTTGGGGAAATAGGAACTCCAAGTGACCCTTTTCCTGAATTTTTGTCTAAATCACTTGGTGGTGGCAGGAATTCTGTTCAAGGACAAGGAAAGGATTTGTTCCTTGGGGAAGTTTTAACCTAAGCTGGTAGAAATAAGCTTAGGAAGTCTTTCATGCAGGTCCCCACATCTGTACCCCAGAGTTCAGGGTGGGGAGAGAACCCTGACAGATACCCATTGCAAATCAAAACAGGTGCTCTTGAAAATCCCACCCTTCATTTTTGCAAAGTGTTTTGAAAGATATTAAGATATTGCTATGCAGCCATCAGTCACAGACCTTGTAGAGGTTGATGGCTTTACAAAGCATCCTTAGCTGATGGGTTTACTAAACATTCAAACTCAATGCGGGGTGAGGGGCAATTAAAAACCCCTTAATTTAGTGATAGCTAAAACAATAGAAGCCATCACCCAAGGCACAGACTACTTTGACCAACTCAGTTGAATACCAGCTGAGCCATCTGGCCTGAGGTTTCCCTGGAGATTGCTTGTCAACACAAGGGGTGAAGCATTTATTTGGTTGCAGCTATCTATGTGAACCAAACCAAAAGCATGGATGAAGTGAACAGACAGGAGAAATCAGTGTGAATCTAAGGGTATGGTTACACTTACAAGATTATAGCGCTATTGGTTATAGCGGTCCCCTTATACAGTAATATGTATAGTGCTATTGTATGTCCACACTCAGACGCGCCAGCGGTATAGCATGGCCACATTTGGGGCACTTAATGCGGCATTAAGAGCAGCGCATTAGGGCAGGTATCCCAGCATTCAGCTGGGTGCAACGTGCTTTTTAAACGAGGGGAGTGAGGGGGGACGCGTTGTGTGTATGCGGAGGGAGAGAGAGAGTGATTTTTCCGTTCTTCTGAAAGCCTGTCAGCGAGCCTCCGTTCACAGAAGGCTTTGTTTTCACACAGGCTCCCTCCTTAAACATTTGCATTGCTTATCTGCCAAGTTAAGAGAGAAACTCTAAAGAGGTACTTCCGCATTCCTCCAGCTGAGTTCAAAACAAAGGGAAGAGACGTCAATTGCCTTAAATGGCTCTAGGCATCTCCAGAGATCACTTGTAGCGCAGTGGGTGTCCACATTCTTGCTGTAGCGCTACAGCAGCTGTGCTACAGCCCTTATTCCCCATGCGGAGGTGGATTACGAGAAGCGCTATAACTCCGTGGTTATAGCGCTCTACGTGCCTTGCCAGTGTGGACGGGGAGGAGGTTATAGCGCTCGTGGGGGCTTTATAGCGCTATAAAGTGCCAGTGTAACCAAGCCCTAAGAGCAAGCCAAGAGAGTTCTTCGTGTGGGCAGAGTTCTCACTCTGAAGGCAAGCTTGGATTTCTGAACAAGGAAACCGTCTCCTGTCACTTGTTTCTAATGTGTTCAAGGAAACAGGCCTTTGTTTACATTCTTTGTAAATGAGGAGTATAGCAAGAAAGAAATACCTGACTTCTACCATCAATTTTTCATCCTAATGGAGACAACCTGGCAAGGTTGTGAATATTGGATAACTGCTCAGGTTAAAAGGGGCAACAATATTGTTTATACAAATGCCCTTTGATGGCTTTATCTTCAATTTGTATAGAAACTATACTGCTGTGATCACAGCAGATCAGTTGAACCTAGGCTGTCCAGGAAGTACAGCTAATAAACTGTTCTTTATCATAAGAGAGACATTTCACTCCCAGAATGCCTAGCATGCCTTCATTTCTCTCAAACTCTGCCCTTCATACATAACATAATCAGAGGAAGCTCAACAGAGGCCTTTGCTGCACATTAAGAGAAATTACAATGTCACATTCATGGGATAAAAACGTGGCGTTTTAGCAGCTTAGGATAATTTGAAACTTCTTGCCAGATCATGTAGTGGGATGCTTTAGAAATGCCAGTTTACTCTAATCACTCTGACATTTCCAATCATGACAGTGCATTGTACTTGAGTAACGTGAAATCCATTTATATAAAAATTGGAAGGAAGAGGCGCTTCTGCATCCCACTGAGGGGTAAAAATACCATCTCCCTCGTTCTTCTCTCTATATAACAGCAATGACAAAAGACCATCTCTTATATAATTTGGCTTCTCCAGTTAAACTGAGCCATTTACCTGCAGAGATAAATGGATAGCTATGGGTTTTGATGGATTCTCCTACAGACATGTTAGCAAGAGTGGGATAATGCTTCATTTCTTGCACAGCACCCATTACTCTGGGATGCACAGAGTTTAGTATCTATACAACAGAAGCCGAGTTTCTGCAACTGCAGTAGCAGCCAAGTGGAGTAGGATAAACACAAAAGAAAGTCAGACATCACAATAGATTTCTACATATTGCTTCCTTCTACCTTCTGTGCCACAAACATGGACAGCACAGTTGTTTTCTTGGAATGATGTGCGTGTCTTTTTGGAAGCATGCACTAGGGGTTAAACCAGGAAGCTAGGATTCAGAAGGCCTGGATGCCATTCCTTGCTGTTCCACTGTCTCGCAGTATGACCTTGAACCAGCTTTTCAGACCCTGATGCAGCAAAGTCATGTGCTTATCTAAGCAAGTGCTTCAGACTAATAAGCAAAACACTTAAGCACATGCTCATCTTAAAGTCAAGGAGATTTAAGTACAGCAGAGCCTTGCTGGAACAAGGACGAAGGTAAGCATATGCTTAAGTGCTCTGTTGAAGTGGAGCCTTACCTTACTGGGCAAGATCCAGAAAGGAGAGAAGTCAATGGAGAGGTTGCTATTTACGCCAGCTGAGGATCCAATCTTCTGAGGCTTAACATAACCCTGCACTGCAAAACCAGAGTAATAGCACCTCACTTCCCAGGGATGGTGAGGCATAATGGATGTTTGTAAAATGCTTTGATATCTTCAGACGAAAAACGCTCCAACAACTTACCTCCGGGTGTGGTGGGTCACTTGATGATTTTCAGTCAAGACTGGATATCTTTCTAAGAGACACACTGGAGCCCAAATAAAAGTTGTGGGCATGACGCAGAAATTACTGGGTAAGATTCTTAGGAAGTCAGATTAAATTATCATAATGGTCCCTTCTGGCATTAAAGTGGAATCTGAAGGAGGACAGAGGTATTATTATTGTATGGAACATATTCCATGTCATGCCATAGGCTAATGAAAGCCACTTTTTGCAGGTCACAATTCCTAAGAGAGTACTGCAAAACAGATGTACTTACCCCTTTCCACTTAAGCTATGACCCAAAATGACCATGTTCAGTGAAAGAATCTCCCTCTTTCCATGCTCTAACAAAAACACTTTAGGAGCCATCTGGAAGGAAAGGAGCCAAAGAAACAAAACATGTCTTATTTTGACAGCAAATATCCAATATATTTGATTCAACATCCTTCCCTGACTCGAAGGAGTAATATACAGACATCATTTTAGGCCAAATTCATGTATAGCCTATCGAGTTGGAACAGTTATTATGTGTGTTCTGCATATGAGAGTCAGGACCAGCCTTCCCTTCTCATGCTGCTAAAGAACACAAGAAGAACATGACAATGACCCTACTGGGTTCAGACCAAAGATCCATGTAGCTCAGCATCCTGTCTTCTGACAGTGGTCAGTGCCGGGTACTCCAGAGGGAATGAACAGAACAGGTAGTCATCGAGTAATCCACCTGCTTTCGCACATTCCCAGTTTCTGGCAAACAGAGGCTAGAGACACCATTCCTGCCCATCCTGGCTAATAGCTATAGATGGACCTATCCTCCATGAATTTATCTAGTTCTTTTTGAACCCTTGTATGTCCTTGGCCTTCACAACATTCTCTAGCAAGGAGTTCCATGGGTTGGCTGTGCGTTGTGTGAATGGGAAGGGGTTGGAGATATGATCCTGCCTAGATCTCAGCCAGGTGGGAGAGGTGGATAGGAACAGGGATCTCGGTGTGGAGAAAAATGGAGAACTATTGATCTAGTACTTTAGGGATAGGGTCCTTCTATTTGTGTAGCACAATCTCCTGGCACAAACAAGTAACAATACAGCACTTGTCATCCATAGATCTCAGAGTGCTTTACAAAAGGTCAGGATCATTTAATCCCAATTTTAAAATGGGAGAAACTGAGGCACAGATAAGGAAGCGACTTGCCCAAGATCATCCAGCAATGCAGTGGCAGAACCAATAATGTAACCCAAGGGAAATCTGGGGGATCCGGAGGAGCTGCATGTTTTTCCCTCCAGTTTAAAGCAGAGAAAATCTTGCTCTCCCAGTCGTCACACTTGCTTTCCTTTCAAGTTCAAGTATTCTGTCAAATTCCCCAAACACACACTATTATATGGGTTTATCGTGGTTATAATTGATACAGGTTTTCACTCTCATTTTTATAGTAAACGTAAGGCGGTTGGCCCAACTCAAAAAGTTGAGAAACACTGCCTGGGAGCCCACAGTTGCTGTGACAGTTTCCCTGAGAGCGCTCCCCTCCCCTCATTGTACACCCTGGAACACTTTTTTGGCCAAGAGGATGATGGGAAAACTGCTAAAAGAGGATTCAGGGGGAAAAAAAACTGCAAGAAGGCAGTGCAATGCAAGTGACATTTCTGCTAATTAGGAGATTACAAGCAGCTAATCATGCCACCTGTCAATCATTTAACACAAAGTCTCCCTGAATGCCAAGGATATAAATTAGCCCTTTGGAATATTTATATTTTTTAAAGGTGTGCTT
Organism: Dermatemys mawii; assembly: GCA_007922305.1. Lineage (NCBI taxonomy): Eukaryota > Metazoa > Chordata > Testudines > Dermatemydidae > Dermatemys > Dermatemys mawii. The sequence continues at coordinate 8,689,146 of ML677387.1, forward strand.
TGCCCAAAAGGGTAAACAGTCAGTTCTGCTGGAAAGTCATTTTGGGGGTCTGATCCTGCTAGGGACTGAGCGCCTTGGAAACGGGACCTTGCAGATGTGGAAACTCAGGATCTTGCAGAAGGTGCTCTGTGCATGGCAGGGATGGGCTCAATTTGAAGGAGCATCCTGCTCCAGACACAAGTGTAGAACGATACTCATTTGCAGAAGGGCTTTGGTTAACATCCTGAGAGTCCATCAGCATCCAGCCTGTGTGCAGAACCGTTCCGAATCACCCTTCTGTTCCTATGGTATCAATGGCAGGATTCCCCCAATGGTATAAAGTGGATTTGAATCGAATGACGCTGAGTCACAGCAGCTGAGAATCTGGCCTCCATGGTCCTATTTTTTTTTATTTGGGAGGGGAAATGGGATTTATTTTACTGTAATTCTGTTATCTCTCTGTGCATTTAAAAGGGACATTAGCGACATTTCAAATAGTTTCCAACGAATCCTCTGCATCCTCTGAGTTTCCAATATTATCATGGAAATTAATCCTCAACTACTTATCTGGCTTAAGGTTAATTGATATATGACTAACTTCTCACTATGAAAAATAAGTACCGACTAGCAGCAAATATCTATTCACATACTTATATAAATAATTATGGTACCTCATTTGCATGGTCCCTTCCCGCGAAGACTTCTATTGTCAACTCTCGTGTCTTCAAGATTCATATCATTTCACATACATATTTCTGCAAACTTCCTCTGGCACCAGCAATGCAGGAGGAGGGCTATGGGCTGTCAACAGGAATTTGTCGCAGGACTTGGTTGTCAATGGAGTGTTTTGTGTCACAAGCATGTGTGCCAACAGTTTACCTGTCACCTCAGATGCTAGTGACAAGCACGCCTATAAATAAATACATAGCTCCCTGGGGTTGCCAAAATGTAGGGTATGTCTACACTCCGGAGGCTGTACTGGGATAACTACCTCCCTATATCAACAAAACCACATAGCATAGACACAGTGTACGCTGACCAAACCACCTTCCTGAACAAAGGTATCTATGTTAATAGCAGCATTCTTCCATCAACACAGCTGTGTCTACACTGGGTCTTAGAGCAGCACAGCTCGGTCAGACAAGAGTGTGGTTTTTTTTCACCCCGCTGAGCAAAGTAGCCAGTTTTAAGTGTCAACCACGCCTCAGTGTGGAGAACTGGAAAATCTTTCTATTATTTCTTATGAATATTGGACATCCCTCCATTCAGGATGGGAACCTGGCAGTTAAAAGATGTAGCCTGCCGAAAGGCAGCAGGGGAAGTTGCCAGCAGGTGCACAGATTGACTGAAGGCACTTCTACAGTGCAGCCAGGAGGAGCAATTCCCAACTCGGGTAGAGGGGCACATGTTAGCTCGGAACAGCCGGCACTCTAAAAACAGCAGTGTAGCCATGGCAACATGGGCTAACTGCCCTAGTATAATCTTGTCTGAGATCGGGTGGCTACCCTAAGCTGCTGCCCATGCCGCTAGAGTTACGCTGCTATTTTAGGGGCTAGCTCAGTCAGAACTAGAGAACATATATCTACCTGTGCTGCACAGATGTACCCTGAGAGTCAGGGTCTACAGCAAGCAGGCGTACGTGGGTACACAAGAGAATGGGGGAGGGGACCAAGGCCTCTCTACTTTGCAATCAGATTTGATTTTACACAGTGCCTTTTGCAGACCAGAGTCTGTAAAAATCAAAGACTCAAAGTTTTTCCTTCTAATTAAAGAAGATGTCTGCTTGTCAGTGTGCAGCGTAATATGTCATTTCCTTCTCATTAGCTCAGAACCAGGGCACAGCTTCCTTTTCTACTTTGGGCCATTCCCTCTCCTCACTTCCCATCCCCCACAGGGGACATGATCATAGCACACAACTTGCACAACTGTAATGGACTTTGAAAATTTGTCATTTGCCTTTAGAAGCTCTCCTCTTGCGAGGTTTAAATAAATTAAAAGCAAAAGCAGGCTCTGTTCTAACAAGCTCCATTACTCAGACTGGCAAAACTCTACTAATCTTCTTGGCTTTGCCTGTATAAAGCACAAACTTGTGTTGCTAAGTAAAAGATCAAAATGGTTAGGAATTCGGACTCTGGACCTTTTGGTCTGTAAATAAGCAGAAAAATCTTGTGTTGACTCCCTTTCTGTTAAATTCTATAGAATTTAATAGGAACGAATGCCCATTATTATCATGTATTATTTGTATTACAGCAGCCCTATGGGCCCCAAATGAGATTGAAACCCCATTGTACTAAGTGTTAAGCATATATAGTAGGAGACAGTTACTCCCCTGAATAGACATAACAGATGTGGATGGGGGGAATGTAAGCATTTATATCCCCATTTTAGCAATGGGGGAGAAAGCACCAAAGGCAGGTCTACACTATATGCAAAGCCTGGGCTCTGACTTGGGTATGATCCCACATGCTTCTTCTGTCCACACACATCAGTCTGACTTGGGTCAGCCAGCATATAGGACTGAGGACCTGCTGGGGAGAGGAAGGTCCAAGCCCTGTCATTTTGTAGCCTGGAGGCAGTTCAAGCTGCAGAAAAGAGTCAGAAGGTCTGCGTAGGGCAGTGTGGATGTGTCAGAGTGTCTGAGAGACCCAGGTCCAGCCATTGTAACCCAGCTTTACAATGCAATATGGATGCTCAAGCATGGACCTGGAAATACCATGTCCACAAGCAAAGCCTTAAAAATGTATAATTCTTTCAGCCCATTTAACTTTGTCAGCTGGTATAAAGCAAAGCAGTCAGCACTGAGCAGAAATGTCATAGATGGAGGGGGAGTAATTTGGGGGACAGAGGACTAGAAGGAGCTAAGCTATTAATTATGCTCTGGAAAAGCTGGTAAGATTTTGCAAGCTTCTCTGGAGCACAGCTTTATTTCTTATTCTTTGGGCTGCAGGGTTTGCTTGGCAATGTTTTTTTGCAGAATTTCGAGTTTAAGCATTTCAGAATATGCCACTGATGAAAAATAAAATATTTATAGGACATTTTTTCTCAGCTTGATATTCAGCCAAAACCAGGAGCAACACACGTAAAGAGCTGGGTACTTTGGGAGCTCTCCCACACCCCAAACCCCCCTGGGCCCAATTCTGATCTCATGTATACAGACACAGAAGTAACTTTACTGAAGCCAACTCACTTTATTCGCAATGGCACATTGTGCAGTAATTTATACTAGTGCAAAGTGGGTGTGAAAGGATACTATTCAGACTCCAGTTAAACCCCAAAATGGCATAGGGATCCATGTGACTGGAGTAATTTGCAGGACTGGGCTAAAATATAGTTAGCTACCTGCCATCATCTTGGCTCATGTCTGGCTGAGAGGTCTACCATTTAGACACAGAGCAATGCTGACTCACCAGATCACGGATGTAAATGAGCAGATGTTGCAGCTGGCTTAACTGACAGCTCATAATTGTTCTTTAGCATTCTTTAAATTTAATCTTTGCACCATCACACCTATGTGGATCAACTTTCAGGATGGGGACCTATGTTATTTCTCATTCCACCATTAATATACACAAATGTTTAATAATTCTAGACAATAACAGGCAAATTTATACAAAGAGATCTAGATCTAAATGGAAAACATTAATCAGTCAAGAAAAATTGTACAGCGTAATTCCTCCCTCTTTTAAATTCCTTATATATAGTGAGTGGCATATAACTTCTCCCTCAATACACCTCATCTATATTTAATCACAATATTAACCTATACCACTGCTATTTAATGGCCTGCAGCAGTCTACTTAATACCTACTTAGAAAAACAGGTGGGATTAAGTGCAATTTCTCCAACCAGAAATGTAATTAAAGTGAATTTATATTAATCCAGGAGAGCTCAAGGAAAGGACAATGATTTATGAGCAATATTGCTGGCATTTTCTAGAGGCATAAAGTCATTAAAAATGAATTCTCTAAAAACTATGAGTTAAGAAGGCAGCCATAACTGAATTAGCAATCCGGTATGTCTTCAGGGCATTTGGTTTCTGGGGAAAACGTCAGATGTTCATGCAGGGAAACAGCAAAAATGTTCTCAACCTTAAATTTCAACTGAGGAGAAATTAAATTTGTTTCAAGTTACATTTAGCCTTGTTACTCTTATTTGGGTAATACATGTAGTGATAGAAGGAAAACTGAGACAATAATCAAAATTGTCCTATCAGGGAGAAAATTTTGCAATTTGGCTAGATTCAGTTATAACAAGGAGTCTCAAGTGGAATTATTGCAGCTTGAGTAGAATTTCGATTAGTGTCTAAGTTACATAAAAGACTATGCTCTATTTTCAACAGTGATTTAGGCACCCAAATACCTTTGAGGAGCTGGATCTTAGAAAAGTCTCATTGACTTTCTATGACATTTAAAGTGAAATTTCCAAAGTTGCCTAAATCACTTTTGAAATTAGGACTTAGGCTCCTAAGTCATTTACTTCTTGAAATTTTGCCCCTAATTTCCCACATTTTGTTTAGCAGACTGCATAGGCAGTTGGATCTTAGAGATATGATGCAATTCATTTTTAGAAGCTGTGCCCCTGACCAGTAAATTCTGTCCTCACCTTAATCCCCATGACACCACCAATTTTTAGTAGCAGCTGTTGCGTTGAATGCATCCAACAAAAAACAAAAACAAAACATTCCACCCCCTCCACACACAAATACCACAACAACATTGCAGTAGTGTAAATTGGTCAAAAAGTGAGTTTAAGTGGTAAAATACTATGTCTTAAACCTATCTGTTTTCCAGTGGGTAACTGGAACAATTGCAATACATATACTAGGGAAAGAATTCAACTGTAGAATCAACTAATAGGGGTATAACAGTACCACCATCTTCACACCTTCTTGCTGGACCTGATTCTGTCTTCACACAGGTGTAAGTCCACAGATTTCAATGGAGTTACTGGTGTAACTGAGATCAGAATCAGGCCCCGTCTCAGAAGCAGACAGGGAATTATATTTTTCTATACAAGGTAAATTCATAACTAAAAACATATCTTAGCACTGATTCTCAAACAGAACTCACCATTCAATCAGCCTTTACAACAATCTGAAGTTGGGAACCCTTCTGGAAAATATCTCATAAGGATTAAAGGAATAAGGATCTATAGTTATTGTATAGAATTTTACAAAAATTACTCTAAAATCTATATTTAATAAACAATTCAATCATTTTCTATACATTTTTGAGCCATCCTATAGTATTTTTTATATGGGAATAGAATTCTCTGTTAAATATAAGAGGATCTTCCAAAACGCCTATTGAAAATTTACACACACAAGGTGGGGCAGGTAATATCTCACACTAGACCAAATTTTGTCGTTGAGAGAGACAAGTTTTTGAGCTATGCAGTGTTCTTCTTCAGGTCAGCTCTTCTTCAACCAGAAGAAGAGCTCTGGGTAAGCTCTCACCAACAGAAGTTGATCCAATAAAAGATATTCCCTCACCCACCTTGTCTCTTGAATATCCTAGGATTGGCATAGCTACAAGACTGCATCCGACATACTGAAATTTTATCATTCTGTCATACTATTGCATTCTATAGGATTTTCCCCATAAGGGAATTGGGCCAGAGGGACAGTAATAACATAATGGCCATACCTAAAGACATATGCAGATTGACTATATGGAAAAGCTGCATCCTAGTTATATTTGTTAGAGCATGGAAAAGTGTCTCATAAGGGAAGCAGCTATTTGCTATTATTGCATGAATGAAAGAAAAAAGTAAGCTAAAAAACCCCTAAAGCCTCTTGTGGTGACATAATGATAATAGTAATAATACCTAGCTTTTATATAGTGTCTTACATCGGTAGATCTCAAAACACTTTAACCCCATTTTACAGATGGGGAAATGGAGGCACGGAGAAGTGAAGCGAGTTGCCCAAGGTCACCCAGCAGGCCAGTGGCAGAGCCAGGAATGAACCCAGATTTCCAAAGTGTCAGTCTAGTGCTCTGTCCACTAGGCAACATTGCCTCTACCTCACGCTTAACAAAAGGCATGATCCTCAGTTGATGTAAATGGTGCAGTTCCAATGGAGCGACACTGATCTATATTACTTAAGGATCTGCCTCAAAATATATAAGCAAAACAGAGCCTTCCTCTGGAACTATTAAAGCAATTCGTCTTATGGAGGTAAATGTTACAGTAATACTTTAAAATCATATAGCACAGCTTTTATCCAAGGGCCACGCAGCACTTAACAAAGATCAGTCCAATGAGGTAAGTATCCTCATGCCCATTATAGGTAACTTGCCCAAGGTAACAGACCCAGTCAGTTGCAGAGCTGAAACTCTTAGAATCCCAGTCCCTTTCTCTAACCATGGAAGCAAACTATTCCCGTGGAGAGAAGTTCACATAGAGGAGGGCACCACAAGGTCTATACATCACGTCAGCCTTGTTCTGGGGTCTTGGGGATAGTGCACACTGCAACTGGGAGAAATGACTGCAGCACAAACCAGCTTGAACAACAATAATAGTGAAGACGCAACAGAATAAATGGTGGTAGCATGGCCACAGCCTGCTCAACTGGGACACTGGGAAGATATCTGAGCTGCTTGCCCCCGCTACTACCCATTCTGCTGAGGCTCCACTGCTATCATTATGTGAGCAATATTTGAGCCAGCTATACTGGGTATATCTACAGGTGCCTCAGTCACACCTGCCCCGATTTGCAGTGTAGACATTCTCATAATAATCCATTTTGTTTTTTGCTGCCCCTTCTGCACACTGGTGAATTTCCCCCTTGCTAACTACCCTAGACTACTTTACAGATGAAATAAAATAGAGATGCTTCCACTTTGCCAAATATTTCTTCTTTCAACAAGGTCTATCTTGATGGCTCATATAATTAAAGGTGAATCTTTTTTGACTTTGCCTTTAAAAGGATGTGTACATTTATGCAGCAATCAATATGTCCTGAAGATATATTTAATGGCCCCTATTCTCTGTAATTAAACTCATCAAGAGCAATAACAAAACCTCTTGCATTCATCCTTTAAAGATGTCCTCTAGTTGCTTTTAGTCTGTCTGAACAGATGGTGTCTTGGACAATCACCTTGCAAACTTTTTCTTTACCTGTTAAATTATGACCCATGTTTAACTGTGTTTCATTTGAGTGATGACATATATTTAAAAACAATATTTTTGTATTAACTTACTGCTTATTTAAGTACAAACATTGCATTATAAAAGTTTTATGCAAGTGGGTAAACACATTCCTATGGGGCTCATTCCAAAGACTCCGACTGACTGTGAAACTGGTGCATAATTAATATTTGTTCCCCTCCATTTGGAAATTATAAACCTACTACAGTAATTTGCTGCAAATACCACAGGCATTAAAACTCCAGTCCTAGCTCTCGCTGGTAAACCACAGATGAGCTACAGTACAATGAATCGCATATGTTACTCATTTCTGTTAGATTATAAAGGAAGCAGCTGATCCTGCAATGCGCTCATCCTTCTATTCTATTTATTTTTCCCCTAAGGCTTTCCCTTCACATCTAGGACACTTTCCCATAGCACATAAATCCTAGAACTTTTCAGATTAATCTCTTTCCTGATGCTATTGAAGCCCCAAATCACTACAGGCTAAGATTGCTGAACTGTTAACATTGGTGAACATTTACTCACAAGAATCGTCCCACTGAATTTAACAGGATTACTCATGTGAATAACCACTCACCAACATAATGTGAATAACCACTAACCAGCAAGCGACTCCAAGTGAATATCTACGGTAGGACACAATTTAGAGTGCAAATTTCCCTGAAGTTATTCACTGCTTCTGAACCCATTTTTACTCAGGGCAGGTCTATTCTATCCACCAGATTTGCAGGTAGCAATGATCTTTCGGGGATCAATTTGTCACATCTAGTCTAGACACAATAAATCAATCCCCGAACGCTCTCCCCATCAACTCTGGTACTCCGCCACCGCGAAAGGCACAGGTGGAATGAACGGGGGAGCGGCAGCAGTTGTCTCAGCACTGTGAAGATGCCACTGTAAGTCGATCTAAGTATGTCGACTTTAGCTACGCTATTCTCGTAGCTGAAGTTGTGTATCTTAGATCGATTCCTTCCCCTCTCCCCCAAGTGTAGACCAGCGCTCAGATAATATCCATTGAAGGGCAGATTTATGGTACTCTGTCTGGCTCTTCTTTATGGGCCAGATCCAAAGTGGTTGTGAAGCACTGGAATGGGTTACCTAGGGAGGTGATGAAATCTCCTTCCTCAGAGGTTTTTAAGGTTAGGTTTGACAAAGACCTGGCTGGGATGAGTTAGTTGGGGATTAGGTCCTGCTTTGAGCAAGAGGTAGGACTAGACCTCCTGAGGTCCCTTCCAACCCTGATATGCTATGAAAGCTTACTGAAGTCAAAGGAAACAGAAGTCTCACGGATCTGAGTTTTATACAACATTCATTGTTGAGTCACAACTTTCACATTAATGGTGGGGGTTAATTTCATGTCCATAAAAAGTCAGTAAAGCACGAGAAAGGGTCCAGATTCTCAGCAGGTGTAATTTGGCATAACACTTGTGAAAACAATAGCATTATAGCAATTTACACCAGCCAAGAATCTGGACTCGAAAGTGGTTTTCTGTATGCTGATGTGCCGTCGACTTTAGGGGAGTTATCCTGACATAGGACTTGACTGTTTTGTCAGCATTTCAAAGGGGTGCAAGGCAATCGGGCCAAACTCCATCTGCCTCTGTGTCCATGGAAGAAGATTTCTGTGACCAAAGACATCAGGGGAAGCTGCTTTAACCAGCTCTGCCAATAAATGGATAACCTCTGCTGGTCCGATCCTGCACCCGTTGAAGTCTGCCCATCTGCTTCAATGGTGGCAGAATCGAGTGTTGCTTGAGCTAACCAACAGCCAGCCATGCACCGAAAACATATTCTCAGCGCTCCTGGAAGCATCATTAAGGACAGAAGGGCTCTGCTGATTTCTGCCACTGATGAGCACCTCCCTCCTCAAGACAGGAAACTTGGATGTCTTCTCAGGATACACTATCAATTTGCCCCTCTAATTTTCAACTCAGAAGATGAGTCTGAATAGGGAAGCAGCAGAGACAAGAAAAACGCATTCATGGTCAACTCTCTCACCCACTCTGAATTAATTTTGGATAAACTCCCCGCAACAACAGAAATCCTCTCTACTGACTGAGTAGCTAGGAAATCCAAACCAACACACTCCTGCCTGCCAGATATTTACAGTCATTTGTTAGTTACTGAAGAGACACCTTCAGAGCACATGGGTTGGAGGTGAATACAAGGTAAAATCTCAGAAAGTTCAATGGTTCGGTCCGGCGGGATAAGCATCCCAGAAAATTGGGTGCATGTCCAACGGTCACCTGAACAAAGGACCTTGTCCAAAACCCCATGTAAGTCAATGGGAGTCTTGGATCAGGACTTAATTGCGTAACTTAATAACCATAGCATCAGTAGGACGAGAGCACGTACTTACGTGCATTGTTAAATTGATGCCTGAGGCTACAAAACTGGGACTCAATCCTGAGAAATGCTGAGTATCTTCACTGACATATTCATCTGTCTCAACCACCATTTCCTGGAAAGAGTGTAAAAGGGTATTGGCTACCCGTATGCACTTCCCCATGGCAGTGGGGCCTGGCTCAGTTTCCCTGAGTGAGTTAATTTTAACAGCCCAGGCACGGAGAAGCCAAGCGCTAATTAACACTAGTGTGCCTCCCTGTAACGAAGCCTTCTGAAAGTACCACTGGAATGGTAATTTAAAGGCTCTTCCCTTGGAGCCCACGTTTGGAATCTTGGAATTTCAAAGTCCTCATACAAAAATCTGCATGTCTAGTCAGACCAGTCTTCAGGGAACTGGGCCAGGGATCACCCTCATTTGCCAGGAGTGGCATTGCAGCCACACACTCCCTTTTCTTTCTGTTTTAAATAGGGTAGTCCTCCAGGTGGAGCAGAGAGCCTCCTTGATTGTACACAGGTGGGCCAGATTGTAACGCCTGGCTGTCCCTTGAAGAGTAATATACTCCTTCACAGGGAGATAAAGATGTGAAGTGTTTTTCAGGTGGTGCACAGCATCTTGCAGGATGAGACCCTGGAGCTGAGAATTTAACTAAAACGGGCCCTGCCACTGTAACTCCGTGGCCTCGAATAAGTCATTTGACCTCTACATGCCTCAGTCTCCCCCATCTGTAAAATGAGGATAAAGATACCTCCCCTACAGGGATGCTGTGACGCTTAATTAGTTTGTGTGTGCAAACTGCTCTGAATTCCTTTCTGAGAGATGCTGTAGAACTGCCAAGAACCATGGAGATGCATGAAATTCCTAAGAATCCAATGGCCCTGGTTTTATCACTTCAAGTTAAGATGAAGATGGATGGATTCCTTGTACAGTATATGTTAGCAAAATCCGTGAAGGATTTTATATTGAAACAGAGGAGTATTAGACTTTTATGTTCTACAGATCAGGAGTTTTTTATGTTTGCTCTTCCATTAAATATAAAGTATATAGCTAAAGAGCTCTGGGGGAGAGGGAGAAATCACAGGACAAATCAATCCATCAGCTGGTGATGTACTATTTCTTGTTCCATGCAATGATACAGAATGTTGTTTATTTTTTATATAATATTTAGGACAAAGTCCTTCCCTTCAATCCACAGTGAGAATCCTACCGTATATTAGGCACTTGCTGTGGAGCCGGTGGTTGAAGGTATTGATCAGCTACAGTGTTAAGAACTCCATATACACAGTTGCCCAGGGGAAACCATATGCAGCACACAAGATGTTTTATTGGTCCTTCAGAACCCAGGAAGGGGAAGTTACTTACCTTGTACAGTAACTGGAGTTCTTTGAGTGGTGTCCCCCTCTGATTGGTCCATTTGAGGTGTGCCTGTCCCCCATGCACCTTCAATCAGAGATGTTCAGAAGCAGGGCCTGTTCCGCTCATGCATGAGCTATGTGCACCCTCGTGCCCCGTACTGTGAATACACAGCGATGCATGGATACCCTGCCCTCAGTTCCTTCTCCACTGCAAAGCCCCAACAGAATGAGACTCCAAAAGCAAAGGGAAGAAGAGTAGCAGTGGGGACCAAAGGGACACAAATCTTGAAGAGCTCCAGTTACTGTGCAAGGTAAGTAGCTTCCGCTTCTCCTTCAAGTAGTGTCCTTGTAGGGGCTCCACTTGAGGTGACTCTCTAGCAGTACCAGTGAAGGACGACAGAGGCTACAGAACTCAGTCAAAGGCTGTCCAGAGGACAGCAGAGCCAAAGGCATCATCTGCCTTGGAAGCATCAACCAAGGCATAGTGTCCAGAGAAAGGCGGAACTGAAACCCATGGAGCAGCCTTGCATATTTCCACAGTGGACACATCCATTAGCAGGGTCACAGACATGGAGTATAATCTCATAGAATAAACAGTGACCTTAGAGGTACATTAGCAGCCTCATATCAGGTGAGTATGCAACCAGAAACTCACTTAGAAAACCTCTCTGGGTAAGCACAGGAACCCCTTTAGCTCTGTCTGCAATAGAAACAAGCTCATGAAGGATCAGAAAAATTTAGTCCTGTCCACATAATATGTCAATGCTCTCCTGATATATAAGGTATTATGGACAGCTTCCTGTTTTGACTGATAAGGTTAGGGTAGAAAACTGGGAGATTAATTTAACGATTGATATGAAAATCTAAAGTAAGCTTGGGTAAAAAGCATGGATGTGGTCAAAAAGAAACTTTATCACTGAAAAAGACAGTCTATGGAGAGTCAGCCCTTAAAGCTCCCAATTCTGCCCTTTGGACAGAGGTAATAACTAGTAGTAATTCCATTTTCATGGAGAGATTTAGAAGAAAGCAGGTTTCTAACAATTCAAAAGGCAGCTTCATCAAAGAATGAAGAACTAAATTTAAGTCTCAGGTGGGAGTATGTTGTCTAACATTAGGGAAGAGATTTGACAGACTTTCTATAAAACCTTGATGTTGCAGGGTGAGCAAATACCAGAAAGCCTTGTACCAGAGAATGGAAAGCTGTGATGGCAGTGAGGTGAATTTTGTGCTTTCTTCACAGTGAGTAGTCTCACACCTCAGAGACGGGAGAGTCAATAGAAGACAAACCAGTGAGCACACCCGTGGTAAAACCTTTTCCTTTTCTGAAGATAAATCTTTCCGGTAGAATCTTTTCTATTGTTTAGCAGAAGCTCCTAAACTTCTGTGGAGTGGAGAACCATCGAGGTACCAGGCCTTGAGGCTCCACCTGTTCATTTTGGGGCTAAGGATATTCCCAGGACACTGTGAGAAGACTGAGTGTCAGTGGAAAACTGATGGCCATTTGAGAAGAGAGGCAAAGAAGGTAAGCCATGGAAACGCAACTTGTTCTGACCTGGTTGGTCCAGTCAATATGACTGTGTCTTTGTCCTGTTTGATATTTTTTTTAAGACCATGAGGATCAGTGGAGAAAATACGCACAGAAGATTCTTTGCACAGGAGAGAAGGCATCATCCCCCAAAGAGTGGAGACCCAAGCTTCCCCTTGAACAGAACTGTGCATGTTTCCAGCTGGCACCAGCACCTTTCAGCATCAGGCCCTCTGTATGCTGTCATCAATGTGAGTTCGTTGGTGGAAGTTACTGTAAATCATACAGTACAGATTCATTTTGTGGATGAGACAGAGATTTTACTCCAACGTCCTACAGCGAAAAACTGCAGACTTTAGAAATATCCATGAATCTCTGTATTAAAGAAGTTTTCCACAAGATGTTAAAAGTGAACACACACAAAAAAATAAATTCCAATGACTTGATCCTCCTCCTAATGAAATAAATAACAAAACTTTAGTGGGAGTAGGAATACCAAACCTCATCAATAAATCATCTCAGGAAATTCTCCTTGACCACTATTTCCACAGCCATTGGAGCATGCATCATATTTAGATAATTCATCCTATAATCTTTTGTCCCTGTATGGAAAATTTTGACTTGCACAGCCACTAAGATAGGTGAACTATTAATTAAGGGTCAAGTATATTAGTATTGAATATTTTTATGGGTCATATAAGCTGCAGTGTTATTGAATACTCTTGGGGGCCTCAGTGATTGTTCATTGCCTTGCACTTTCTGTGCTCATTTGCCGAGCGTAAATGAAAGTGACAGATCCAAATGGCAGCAATTTTAGGGCTACTTTGCATTAGTGCAAATTACTACCCTAGTTGCAAAGTGGTGGAGAATCGGGCACTTAGTCAAGGATTTAAAGTGTCTTCAGTAACTCTGACCTCTTCTACAATTGATGGATCCTACTGATGGATAGGTCCATCAGTGGCCATTAATCAAGATGGTCAGGGACACCACCATATGTACCTGGTGTTGCTAAGCCTCTGACTGCCAGATGTTGGGACTGGATGGCAGGGGATGGATCACTCGATACTTGTAGAAGAGGTCAGAGTTGCTGAAGACAGGACACTAGGCTAGATGGATCAGCATGGCCATTCTTGTGTTTTTATGGTTTTAAAAGCTTAAATCTGCAAAAAAGCCAAGAATCGAACTTGGCAATAAGATGGCAGCACCCAGACAAACTCCTGTTATTAGCTTTTATTCAACAGTACTTGCCAGCTCAGTCACACAAACATGTGAGGCCTGTTGTCCTCACGTCTTATCAAGTTACTATTGAGTAGGGAGCACTCTGCCTGTGCTGGAATCCCTTGGCGACCTATCCTTTTAGGCTTTGTGCACAGTATCCCTTTGCCAACAGTAAGTGCTCATATAATCTCTCCGTTATTTCCCAATGAGGTAAAATGTGCTGAAAAAACATTCAGCAGAGACACTTAAAAATAAAACATAAAAGGTGTCATTGGCACGCTGCAATGCTGTTGACAAAATTAAGACATTGCTTACAATTAAACTCCCAACGATTTATGCACCCAGTAGATTATGCCAGCACAGACAACGGCAGCTCAGCTAATGAAACTGAGATCAGTTTGACAGCAGAACGATGGTGGATTTTGAAAACAAGTACCAACCGTTTGCAGGTGGTTTAAGCAGCTATAAAAATCTGATTTATAGGGTCTTTTTAATCCTTATTTTAATTCACCTTGTGGGAAATGCACCGTAATAAAACATTCTGCGGTGTTACAACTGCCAAGCTGTTCAAGTTCCAACGGGGCTCAGTACAGTGAAATTCTATAAATTTGGGTGGATTTCTCATTAGTTTACTCTTTCCCTGTCCCGGGAACCTCTTAAATGTAAGCTTTGTTTATTGTCATACATATTAAAAAGGGATGAAAGGAGAGAGGCAGCTAAGCTGTAGCTGAATTTTAGATATTCCTTGCAATTAAGTGGCAGTAATTTATGCTAACATTCTATAGCAGGATACATGACTGGCATCTAGCTCATTGTAACTCGATGCCAACTGTAGAGTAACAGGCAATCCAGTGCTCCTTAGAGTCCTGTCTACATAAAACCAGATAGCCCAACGGAGGCCTGTGAAACACACTCATTTTAAACTCCGATGCACAATATTACTGTAGAATGTAATGTACAGGAAATATAGAATACGTGGCGTGAACAACAGAGTTTAGGAAGAGAGAAGATTGATTTTAATGAGAATTCTTCTTGCTCCTCAAAAACTATTTTTGTACCACGTACTACTGGAGTTCTGAGTGGAAATACAAGGGCTTTGTTTTCTCTCTATACTCATGTAACTCCCTCTGTATGGGTGCATTATGAGAATCCTGTGCTGGTTTGAAATTTGTATGCTTGCCATCTACTGCAATCAGTTCAGATGAGATGCCAATGCTGATGTTCTCCTTTGAAAGCTCTCTCAGTAGAGTATGACTTCTGGAATTGGATTTTAGTTTACTCTCTAGCCCTTATTCTCTGTTGGAATTCGTGTATTAGATGTAATAGCAAAGAGCATGCAGGATCAGGAATGGAAGAAAAGGACTTTTACATGATCACAGGGCTCTTTTAGGGGGGCAAAGCATTCTTGTTCCCAGTCCTTGCCACTGATCAAGAGAATTCTAGGCTTGCAGTACAGGCGTGGGTAGAACAGTAAACTAGGAGCAAAGCCTCATGGGAAGGGAAGAAGTGGAATGAAAGCCAAGCACTTTCTCAGTGCAGAGAGCACCTGTGGAGAAAGCAGAGTTCCCAATATAATTTTGTTAGGACGCTCGAGTTAACAACCCTTCTTTTGCAAGAACTGCTGGCCACACTTGGTCAGAACCTTGGCTAATGTCTCATCCCAAAACAACTCCTCTAGCAGCAGGGAACACGCTAGCCCTGTGCTGGGTCACTGTTTCACTAATGACCCAGAAGGAAGAGTCGTACCAATTCAGTCACCAGCAACACTTCCTACAGCACCTTGGGGGATCACTTGCAGGTCTCCAGTCCAAAACGGATTCAACTTGACTTATGAGATCTGATGTGATCTCCGCACAAGTCAGCATGCACCTGGAAAGGCTTCTTAAAAGTAACATAGGCAGGGTAAAGCAAGTGTCCAGTGAAGTGATATGACAACATGGAATGGAAGTTGGGGAAGAGCAGGACTGAGGGCAGTTCTGATCGCAGATAAACACCAGCCATCACAAAGCATCTCCAAGTGAAGAATATAACACAACGTAGGCAGGGAATCATTTCTAAAGCTCTGCAGTATCCTGATCACTTATGAAAGAGAGAACAAAGAAATGACATGAAGATGCATTTGAAAAGAGCAAAAAAATGCCACCAGAAGGGCAAACACGACCCTAGAATAAACATACAGAAAGGATTCATTCTTTGTCAGCATAACAGCTGCCAGGAATGGAGGAGAAGAATGTTTCCATTAGAATTCAGTGATCACATGTACAGGGGCTAATTCCAATTTTCTTTAAAGGCACTTTGCATCACCCTGGCAGCATAGAAGAGCCTTAAGATGGGTATAGTTTATTTCCTGTTTAAAGCCCCTTTACACTGCCAGAGCAGCGTGAAGTGGCCTTAGGGTAAATTAGAATCAGACTGAAAATGCTGCTGTTGTTCTGAGGGATATTTTCTTTTTCTGAGATGAAATCAATGGAAAGACTCCTGTTGATGACAGTGGAGTTGGATCAGACCCACTGTTTGTTGTTAGTGTGTGTGTGTGTGTGTGTGTGTGTGTGTGTATATGTGTGTATATGTGTGTGTATGTGTGTGTTACAGGAGCACTTAGAGATCCTGACTGGGCTTGTGGGCCCATTGTGCTAGACAATTGTGCACATACACCTCAATTAAAAAAAAAAAGATAGTCCCCATCCCCAAAAGTGTGCACTCTAGTGCAAGGGAAACTTTTCTAGCACCACGGGACCTCCTTTCTTCCCAAAGAGATTTTCAAACCGTATGCATTGATTGTACAGACTTCCCTCTATATATAGGAATGTTTGCTCTCCAGAGAAGTACAGACACCTCTGGCATGCAGCACAATGCCTGTTTGAGAGAGCACAGCAACACCAAACAGGGTTATGAGACAGGAAACTGAAACGTCCCATTCAACCAGCAGGGGGATTAAGGAAGGCTGAATAGATGTTGCCTCCCGGATGGGATGGGGCCGAGACACTTGAGTTACTCTTGAAAACAACAGCAAGGGACATCGATAAGTGATCATGACCTAGGTTTTCATTCGGATCTAGAATACAGCACCTCACTCTTTCACACCACACTGGTGACATTGATTCAATACCAATTCGGACAAACAAGCACCAACTGCTGAGTCACCAAACTCTACTTTCTAGAGCACCTGCATTTCCCCTGGAGATTTCCCATCCCAGAGCTTATCCAAAGAAAGCCTGGTTAGTTTGTGAGCTTTGACAAGCACACAGTTTGCTGTTGTACAGCTGCAAATGACCACTTTTTAAAAGTGCTTTGTACTTGTCACCTTAGTTTATAAGCCATTCAATAACTATTTCTTATTTTTTTAAAAAAATATTCCATTTTTACCATATCACATGGCGACTTTTGCAATCAGCCAGGTCAGATGGAACATTAGTTTAAATCTACTAACAAATATATCACAATCCCATCGTTGCCTGGCTCTCAGGGGAGGCAACTAGCGTGCCTTTAACAATGATAGCCTCACAGCAAATTAAACGCACGAGGAGAGGTTCAGATGCTCAGAATGGCCACTGTGTACTTTATCCCTAATAAGCAGAAAAGAATAATGGGAAGAAGCACAAAAGAAAAATGAATCACTACTGTATCTTCTATTTAGACATTTTCTAAATCCCTGTAGGTAGCAATGGACTAATTTCATCTTGGTCAGAGTAACTACTTCCTAAGGGCTTGTCTGCACACAAATGTCATACCACTTTAACCATACTAAAGAGTACAACCCCTTAGTGTGGACTCAATCATACCAGTACAAATATGCTAAGGGCATGGCTACACTGGAAACTTCAAAGCGCTGTTGCGGGAATTGTGGCCATGTGGTAATCCACCTCCATGAGGGGATTAGCTCTGAGCAGCGGGAGCGCAGCTCCGAGCGCTCGGAGCCTGTCCAGACTAGCACTTTAAAGTGCTTAGACTTACTGGGTTCAGGGGGTTGATTTTTCAAACAAGTTAGAGCACTATAAAATATAAGTGTAGCCAAGCCCTTATATAGGTACCGCTTATTCCCATATGAGAAAGGAGAATACACTATACAGGTATGAGGCATGTTTATACTGGTAACACTGGATCCACACTAGGTATTTGTCCCTATTAGTGTATCTATTTTGGTTTACAAAAATGAATCTTACCCCTAACCGACATAGTTCTACCAGCACAAAAGCTGTGTGTAACATTTACCGTGCGCGGAAAGCTGATGCAAGGCATACAAACCGTTAAGACTCATTTCCAAACCAACTCTGCAAACTGTTCACAAAATTTTGGATTCTAACCCAGACGCTTTGGGTCCCTAAATGAGATGCAAGCAGCATTGATTTTTGTGGAGAAAAGGTGAAAAGACTTACTCTTGCTGGATGATCATTCTGTATACTGGCTAAAGGAAGTACATGGCCAAAAACAATCAATCAACATTTAAAAGGCTGCTATATACCAAACGCCCAAAATCTTTCTTGCCAAGAACAGGCACAACATTCACAATGACAATTAATGACATGCCAATGCAATTGCTAGTGAAGTGTTTAATGGGAATTACTTCTTTCACCATGTCAGATGCAATGCTGATCCTTTCGAGGATGCCATCCCTCTGCTATGGCAACATAAGTAAAGCTAATAAAGTTTGATATATTTTTTTGGAGGTGAAATTCTAGTTTAGGGTGAAGCTGTAGATCACAGGATTTGCTTTAATGGCTGATCTAATGCACACATTTACCATACAAGACTGATGATATTGCTCACACACTTCAATGGACGGGAATCACAGCTTCCCTGGAATCGTTGCTGGAAGATAAGATGCCATGGTGTTAGGTGCTCTAGATAAGGTAGGATTGGTCAGCTGGAGAGATTGGTTGCATTGTAGCTGAGGCAATGAACTGGGAGAGATGTTCAGTTCCCAACTTTACTACAGACTTCATGGGTGATCCGGGGCAAAGTGCACAGGGTAATATTTTCAGAAGAGTTAGGTGAGCTAGGAGGCTAAATTCCATTCCCAGAAGCAACTTAACGCCCAGATCCTCAAAAGTATATAGGTGCTTAATTCCAAGAGGCCCAGATCCTCTCAAGAGTAAGATGCCTAAATACCTTTGGGGAGCTGAGGCTTAGAAACTCAGGGAGCCTAAGTCACACTGAAAGTCAATGGAGCTTAGGCCTGGTCTACACTATGTGGTAAAGTCAAATTTATCCATGTTAAATCAATCCTTCCACTTTGCCATCCTCATTATGATACCATTTAGATCAACCTAAAAGGGTCTTTAAATTGATTTCCAAACTCCTGCCTGACAAGGGGAGTAGCGCTGAAATCGACGTTTCCGGGTCGAATTAGCGTTAGTGAGGACACAACTCTACGTTACCAGCCTTCGGGAGCTATCCCAGAGTGCTCCATTGTGACTGCACTGAACACGGATGCACTGGGCAGTTAAACAGGAAGAGCCCTGGGAACTTTGAATCTCACTTCCTTTTTGGTCAGCATGGTGAGATCTCCTGCACAGCTCACCATGCAGAGCCCTCCCAGAATTGAAAAAGGGCCCCAGCATGGACCGCAAGGGAGGTGCTGGATTTGATCGCCGTGCGGGGAGACGAATCCCTGCTGGCAGAACTGCGATCCAAAAAAAGGAATACCAATACATATGCCAAAGTCTCCAAGGGCCTGAGGGAGAGACGCCGCAACAGGGACACACAACAGTGCCGTATTAAAATTAAGGAGTTGAGGCAACGCTATCAGAAAACCAAAGAAGCCAACGGATGCTCCGGGTCACTGCCCAAGACATGCCGCTTCTACACTGAGCTGCATGCCATTCTAGGGGGGTGCGCCACAACTACCGCACCCGTGTCTGTGGACTCCACCAATGGGATGATTGTCAGCATGGCAGAGGATATGCTGGACGAGGAAGATGAGGTGGAGGAAGACTATGATGGCGAGGAGTCTATGGAACAGGCAAGCGGAGACACCTATCTCCTGAAAGCCAGGAGTTGTTCATCACCCTGGAGCTGGAAACCTCCCAACCCTCCCAGGAAGGTATTGAATGTATACCATCGTCTTTTTTAATTCGAACTCTAGAAAGCCGATGTTAGCTCGTAATGTAGACAAGACCTTAGTCATCTAGGAGCCCAAGTCTCCTTTGAAAATGCAATTTAGGTTCCTAAATCACTTAACTGCCTTTCAAAAATGTTACCCATAATCTCTCAGTCTCGGTTCCCCATCTGTAAAATGTAGGGTGACCAGATGTCCTGCTTTTAAAGGGACAGTCCCGGTTTTTGGGACTTTTTCTTATATAAGCACCTACTACCCCCTACCCCCGTCCTGATTTTTCAGGGTGCTATCTGGTCTCCCTAGTAAAATGAGGATGTTGAGGCTTCCTTCCTCTCTTATCCCTGCAGACTGTACGTTCTTAAAGGCACAGACAGTCACTTATTACGTGCCTATACACCACCTAGCATGATGAGTCCCTAACTGGAGTTGGGGCCCTATGTACTACTGTAATTAACACTAATGAAATGATGGTTACTACCAGTAGCTACAACTGGTTTTATCATGAGCCTCCCAGTTTGGAAACATGGGTCAGGGGCTAGGGTATTAGCTCTGGGACTTGGGACAGCCAAGTTCAGACTCCTGCTCTGCCACAGACTTCCTGGGTGACCTTGGGCCATTCAGTTAGCCTCCAGTTCCCCATCTGTACAATGGGAATAAGAGCCCTGCCCTACTTCACAGGAGTGTTGTGAGGATAAATATGTTAATGACTGCAAGGTCTTCAGAACTATAGTAATGGGGGCCATATAAGTACCATCGATACTTCCTCCCTAGAGCAAGTACAGACCAAGTTATGCCAGTTGTTTCCTGGCACACCTTTCTTCCTCCTCCATGCCAACTCAGCTGTGCTCTTGGAGGGGCAGAGGCAAAGTTCTCTCCCACCCCACGCTGCTACCCAAAACATGGGTGTGCATGCAAGAAACCACAAGGTCTCCTGACTTTCTGGTGCTGGAGAGTAGCAAGGGTCATAAGGGGCATCCACCCCGAGTCACGTTCTGCCACCCTCGCTGGTGTGCAGCAGCCAGCCGCATTCATAATCCCATCGATTGGTCACTCCTCACTTTGGGCTAGAGTTTGATACCCTGGTCCACACTGAGCTCCACCTTCTCGCACAAACAGCCCCATCGACAGTGCTAATCATGGAGCAAGCGGAGTATGACCTGGACCCACACAGCGACTAAAGATAAAAGCCCCCTTGTTTCTTACGCTGCTTCATTCCGCATATAAATTGAATGGAGCAAACAGTTTATTTCCCCCTATTTCCATAGCTATGGTTCTAGCATTAGCGCCATTTATGAGAAAAAGGGAGGGAGGAATCTATTGCGGATGCTCTGCTCAAACAGAATAGAATTATAGGTCACTTCAATTAGAGGTAATTAAACTTCAGATGATTAATCTGACGTCTAGATACGCTGCTCTCAACATCACTTTTCAGCTGAAAGGCATTGGGATTTCAATCATGCTGTTGTGGTGTTTACTCCTGGCCGCGATTTCACTGCAACGCCGCGAACTCTGATCTCCCCGGCGATACGGTGAAATGAAAAGCATGTATTCCTCTAGCAAAACAGCAGGAAATAACTTGAGGCCATGGCAATGGCTGAGCCTGTCAATTGTTTGGAACATAATGGGGTCTGGCTTACACGCCGGCTGTGTCTTTCCCATTCCTTTCAGCTAATGGAGCGGGAAAAAAAAAAAAAACTTTTATAAGAGGCAGCAGAGAGTGAGAAACAAGACAAAGCCAAGGCCCTTTCTTGTACAAAAACGCACAGCAGGGCCTGGGAGGGGAGGGAAATCTCTTCAGGGAAGAACCCAGGACCTATCACATTTGGAGGGACATCTGGGTGCGTCCACCTTGGCCCTCGCCCCTCCGCAGCTCCCTGACAGCAAACAGCACCAACAAACCCAGGTTGCCCCCTCTGCTGCTTGCTGCAGGGACTACAGAGAATGGAGGCCGTAGGCAGCCCTATATTCTGTGCAAATGGCTCTATATTTTGCACCGGTAGGACTAGCACCACCACCCTGCTCTGTGCCTCCTCCTCCTGCTACCTGGCTGCAGTCTACACGTTGCAGGGCGGATCTCTGTGGGCAGGAGTATTGCAGCCTCTAGTGCAGTTCTAGCACCACCAGGATTCCCCAAGTGTAGCAGGCGGTACCGCCCACAGCAGTACATGTCCCCTAGACAGAACAGCTGTGACAGTAAGCATGGGGCTTACCTCCATTAACTCCTAACAAATCCCACATTCCTCCAAACAAGACAGTCCTTGGGGTAATCTGTCACAGGGGCTGGGTATCTGCACGGACACTGGTTTCCTCACAGCTCAGCTGCAACAAATTCATGTGTATGCTGTAGGAATGCAGGTCTATGCAGGTGAAGCACAAGTCAAGGAAGAGGCAAGATTCCTGCTCACTCCTGCATATTAGTACATAGGCTCTGAATGGACTATTTCTAGTATGTTTTTTCCTTTAAATTATTTTGTGAGACACATCATATTTCCTGCTGTAGTTCTTCCATTGCAAAACTAAGAGAGATGGCACCTGCAAATCCACACTCCATCTGGTAACTGGTTGCAGGGCACATCATGCAGCAAATATGCAGACTTTCCTTCTACACTCCCTCATAAAAACATAAGAACGGCCATACTGAGTCAGACCAAAGGTCCATCTAGCCCAGTATCCTGTCTACCACCAGTGGCCAATGCCAGGTGACCTGGAGTGAGTGAACCAAACAAGTAATGATCAAGTGATCTCTCTCCTGCCATCCATCACCCCCCTCTGACAAACAGAAGCTAGGGACACCATTCCTTACCCAGCCTGGCTAATAGCCATTAATGGACTTACCCTCCATGAATTTATCCAGTTCTCTTTTAAACCCTGTTATAGTCCTAGCCTTCACAACCTCCTCAGGCAAGGCATTCCTTAATTGACAAGTTGACTGTGAGCTGTGTGAAGAACTTGCTTTTATTTGTTTTAAACCTCAAGTTCAGAGTAAAGACAATGGGGACCACAAACAGGTTATAATCTCCTCGTGCTAAGGCTGAAGTGACAGGAGACTTAATTTTAGGAAACTGAAAAGTTCCCAAATATGAAGAACATAGGTCACTGGTGTTACCGGAACATTGTGTCTCTTCCGTTGCTTGTCAATACAAGGCACAAATGTGCAGAACAAAGCACTTTAATATAGGATACAAGAAATAAAAGCAAATGCTTTGTCCTGGTACAAGCCATTCCCTAGAGCTGACCAAAGCAATTGCTTATGAAGTATGTGAGTTTGTGTAGGTGTACACACAGACAGAGAATATACTCCCAAGTACCCAAGTAGTATAAGGAGGCGGCACAGATTTTACCTAAGGGAATTTGGATAATCAGGAGGGTAGGAGCCATTCAACAGAGGTCTGGCCTCTCCCCTGCAGCCATGGACTCATTGTCCTACTACTCTTTGCAGTCCTAGCCAGGGGGCTCTGCTCTGCCATGCCAGGACCAAATCCTTCCCTGCACCTTGTAGCTTCAGAGACCGGGTGCCACCAGCCCTGCAATGGCACAGAAGCCCTCTGCTGCCCTGCTACCATGGGAATGATTGTGTGGGCCCTTGACAGCAGTACCCCAACATGCTTCAGAGGACATCTAGATCATGATGGGGGACATGGATGGGATTCTAATCATGCCGAGGTTGGACAATAGGGTTTCAGCTTAAACAGGAGTATACGGTCTCTGTATCTGAGGGCATTATATATATATGTGTGTGTGTGTGTGCGCGTGTGTGTGTATACACACACACACTATATATACACATACATACACACACACACACATATATATATATACACACACACACATCTGAGTGACTTGATCATACTTGTTTCCATGAGCTTGCCTCCATTTTCCCAACACTTCAGCAAGACTCACTCTTAAAGGAAATGAAGGACTGAGTCACTCTGCAAGTTTTATGTGTCTTTTCAGTTTCACCATCCACAAAAATACACCCTCAACTTACGGCACAAGAGAGAATGTGTTTCACACACACGTCACAAAATTTTACATCAGTAACATCCTCTGAACATCCTAGATCAGCCAGGCTGAAGCCATGGTTTAAATTAATGGGAGACCATCTCTTAGTTTAGGATTGAAAACCCTAATTCCGCAAACAATTTAAGCACATCCTCTCTACTCAGCAATGCACTTTTGCTGAATCTGGGCCTATAAGCTGTTTCCCAAAACTAATAGGAACAAAAATATTTTAACAGACACAGGGATAGGACCCAGATTGCTTAATTACACAACCTGTGCTTTAACCATCAAACAATCCATGAGAAAGAAAGCAAGTTTAAGTATATGAACCCACATTATGCTCGTGAATGAGAACTGCAAGGTAAAACTGAATACACAAGAAAGTGAAATGGACCCATTTAGTTCCACTGATCAAATATAATGATCAACCAATAAATAGTGAAAAGAAAACTGGCTTGTTAATATTCTTCTTCTTCTGGCTAGAAGTTCAAGACAGACAAATTGAAATTAGAAAAAGAAAATATATTTTGAACAGTGGGGGTGATTAATCTCTGGAACAAACTTCCAAGGGAAGTGCTGAAGTCTCCATCTCAGGGTTAGATGCCTTTCTGGGAGATGTGCTTTAGTCTGAAATTCTATGACCTGTTTTGCAAGAGGTCATATCAGATGATCTAATGATCCTTAAAATCCATGAAACTATGCTATTAATGTCATGAGAATTCTTCACTAATATCAGACTAAATGAGTTTCTTTATTGGAAATGCTTGCTCCATTATGTAAATCAGCATCTAGTGAATTCTTAATAAAGTATCTTGGGAATTTACATTACAGCCTTATGTAAATGTGCAGAGTTAGTCAAGTGTTAAAATTCCATTTTCGGTGTTATCTCCGTGTTTACAGAACATAAAGACACAGACCTGTCAGATCTGGCTCTCTGCAAGAATGAATGCCTGGATTTTATGTAAATCCAAGCCCAGATCTGACAAGCCAACACAATCTCTTGCTGTTATCACGGTCCACATTCTATTATAGGTTGTTCCAGGTTTGTTTCCTTTGCTACACTTCTCCCGGGTTTTATGGGAGAGTAGTAGGACCAGACTCTAGGAAGCTACATACCCTTGCCTTCACTAAGAAAAAAGGTGAATTCTTAACTTGTGTTCGCTAAAACAAGGTAAAATCCTAACGAAGAAAAGGCAGCTCGTAGCTTTAACATGAGTTATCAGGTCAGAATAAATTCTAGGCCTCCCCATATTCTCTCCCTCACCCTACTAACTTGTGTAAAAAGTGTATACTGCCTTGTCCTCCCTAGGATTGTCTCTCATGTTAGTTAAGAACTTAGCTTTTTTCTCTAGTGAAGTGCACCCATATGTTACACTTCCTTGGCCAAACCAGGAATCAGGCTAGGTTATACAACAAACGGTTTGTGGCCTGTAATAGACATGGGGACAGTGTCTAACTAGCCTTACCAAGGTGTTAAAATACCTCAAATTAATTGGCAATTATTTAACTTGAGGTTAAAATTGCTTCATAGTCAAAGTCAGGGCTTCTTCCTAATAGTCCAATTCTGCAACACTTACTCCAGTTAAGTAGTACTCACTAAAGGTACGTCTTTTATTGGGAGGTGCGGGGTGCATTCTTAACTAGGGTTAGTGACCCAACTCAGATTAAAATAGCAGTGAAAACATAGCAGTTTGGCTTTTGACTTGGGTTAGCAGCACAAATTCAACTCCAGGCTCCATTCTAAGTGTAGACTACCTGAGTTAGAAGCCTAGCTGATGTGTCTTCACTGCTTTTTTAACCCATGGTAAGAACACATTTAATTTATTTTGTAGTGAGGACATAGCCCCATGGAGCTAGACCCAGAAGCTGAGTTGAGGGACTACTTGTGTACGTGCTGGTTGATGCAAATAAGGTTGTAGAACTCACCAGTAAGAACCAAACTGGTGGAGAGACACTGCCTCTTCTAAGGGGCAGTACCGCTCTCTTTCCCCAACAAGTGCATTGGAAAGGCTCCCTGTCATATGATGAGTGAAACCGAAGAAATAGGGTCAGTCGCTTGAGGGACCTAGCTTGGTTGCAACCAGGGGCTAGGCCAGGCTGCTAAACCCAGTAAAAAGCTCCTCCCTTCAACTCTGCCTGCCGGTCACAAGACTTATTGCTAATGAAACCATCCTGGAGCAGCCTGGTCACCAGGGATTGTGGGAGGGGACCAATTTGCAAACCCCTTTAAGAAGCACAGTATATTTCCACACAGACAGGAATGTAGTAGGAGCTTCAGTGTGCACAGGGTTGCGATACTGACCAGCCCTTATCACACAAAGTGGGGACTCTTCCTTATTCTCCTCTCCACTCAGCTGGGTGGGTTTAGCTCTAGTTACGCCTGTGCAAATGAAATTCCCCACCTAGGGACACCCACCTCAAAGCGTTTTGGTTCAGTAGAATAGCTGTGAGCTGTTTTAAGTGGATTTGAGTCCAAACATCCCCAAAGACTGGAGGGAGTCTATTTTGAGCCCCTCTGATGCCTCCTCGGGATTGTTCTCTCAAAAGGCAAAATATAGCTGATGGTGTCACTGCTTCTTTCATCACTTCTTTTGCAATGTGATTGATTGTCTCCCTGCCAGCCGCGGTGTCATCATCTTGTTGCTATGGCCTGTGAGCACTGACCTGATTGCCCCTAATTTATCCAGCTCTCTCCTCTGCCCTTCACGTACCAGTTCAGCCTCCTCAGCTCAGCCACCTAAGACTCTGTAATCAGTAGCGATGGAAACACAAATAGATGAAATGTGACCGATTCTGCACAGCTATGATTCAACTTAAATAGTGTTCTTGGGACTGTATATCTAGCAAAGGCCTCCAACAAACCAGTGACCCCTTTGTTTACTCATTGCCTCACAATATACCCTTTTAACAGATGAGGGTTAGAGGGTACAACCGTAACTCCAGAGAGCTGACTGGCTCAGGAGCACTGTGGTAGCCCCATTGGCTATTCACATGAGGAAAAGCTTTCAAGCATGAGTAAGGATTGAATCATCAGGCCCTGAGTCAACTGAGGCATAAAAAAAATGGACTGACCTTTTGTACGTCCAACAGGAGAAGAATCAGAACTCCTATATCCTGTGCAATCTACTAACTTACACAATCTTCCACCCAAGAGCATGCACTGTGAGTATGGCAGCCTGTAACCCTTACCCCAGTCATTAGGGAACTCACTAGGCATGTGCGAAACCCTGGTCCCAATTCTCTCTCCAGAACAGAGACAAAATGGACTTTTTCAATTCAACAAAAATTCCAAAATTTTCAGATTTAGTTTGACCCAAACCCACTTTTTTCAGAACTGCCACCAAATCTCCCCCAAAAGCCAACAAAACAAAACAAAAAAAATTTAGCCTGCTTTACTCAGATCCTAAAGATCAGATTTTGAGAAAGAGTTCTGGGTGAGAATTTTCAGTGCTCAAAATACATGGGTTCAGATTTTCTAAAGTGCTCTCCCACCAGCTTCCACTTATTGCCAGATTTTCAAAGGAGCTCAGCACTAGGCTGGTCAGAAATTATTTGATTAAAAATTTGTATATGTTTGAAACAGAGAAATGCAAGGTTTTTTGTGGGAAAAGGGTTGGTTTTGATGAATTTCTTGACTTTAAGAAGTGCTGCGTAAAAAAGTTATGAATTTTCTATATTTTCTATATTCATCTCTATGACCCCATTGAAATTTAAACTTTTTAAAATGGATTGACTGTTAAAGTTAACTTATTTTACTAATCAATAAGACTGCAGGAAACATCTAAGCATCACAGACTGAAAATTCAACTAAATTGTGTTCTAAGATTAGCAGCCGTGTTAGTCTGTGTCCATAAATAAAACAAGAAATACTTGTGGCACCGCCCACAAAATCTTATGCTGAAATAAACTGGTTAGTCTCTAAGGTGCCACAAGTCTTCCTCGTTTTAAATTGTGTTGTGTATTTTTTAAAAAAACTGCTCTTTGTACCACAGCCCTAAGGCTGAACACCTCGAAGAGGAAGCTCCCTGGAAACCCCATTCAACTCTACACATCCATTTCATTTGCTGCTGAGGAATATCTAATTCCAGAGCAGCTCATACGTAGGGAATAAAGGAGCATCTGAAAACTATGAACCTGTAACACAACAGATGAGAGACAAAATCCCTTTTCTACAGTGTTCTCCTGTCTGCTCACATACATGCTGAGGATTAGAAACCACTGAAATCCGCAGAGCAATGGTAATTGACTCCACCTGAAGATCTTGTTTTCAATTTGACTGCAGAATGGAATAATAAACAAACGAAGCAAATCCAGACATTATGGCACAAGACTAACTGACTATTATTTCCATTAGTGCAACGATAATACTGGAGAGATCTTGAACAATTAATGATAATGATAATTCATTTCTTCCACTTATATAAAAGACCTTCATCAGTTAGAGCTGGATCCTACCCTCATTCCATAAATGGAAACTCCTGTTGCTACAGCAGTGAGTGGTATAAAATGATCTGAACTCAGAGAATGACAACAAGATGAGACCCAACTGTCAATTACATGGAGGGGGCGGGGAGAGGGAATGTAGCTGATAAGGATGGTAATAAAGACAGACATACCCAGAAATGATCCCTTTTTAACTCAGATTAAAATGAACGATGTTTAACAAAGTTTGCAAAATTAACAACTTCAATTATAGAAATTGGAAACTATCTAAACCTTGCAGTCCTATTAGCTTGGAATTTATATTTACTTTCCTTAATAATAAGCCATTAGCTGTATGCGATACTATTATTTCCCATGGTTGTCTATGGCATTTTTAAGTCTCCATTTTTGTTAAAGTTGCTATGGATTTCATTGGTGTGTTTAAAATGTATATGAAAACTGAAAAAGAAAAAGGATAAAGCTTATTTTTTAAAATTAGAATTACTTTAGTAAATATAATATTTTACTGATGAGCTTTTAAAAAAAATCTAAGTGCTAGTTTTAAGAGCTCAATTGCTCCTAAATTGCAAAGCAGAGAGTTTTTGAAAAATAGGAAATCCTCAATGTAAATGATCAGCGCTAGCTTGGTTGTGCTGGGTCAGTTTACACCAACTAAGGATTTACCACCTTCAGGCTGCTTTAAGTTGCACCATGGAACTGGTGGAGCAAACAACAGTGCCAGGGGAAGGAGAGCACAAGTGCTTTTTGTTTTCATTTGATTGGCAAAATCTTCACAGGATGTCAAATAACAACAGGTTTGTGGGCCCGGAGCTGCAGCTACGGCCATGGAGCTCAGGAGATCTCTTGACCTTTGTGCTTCCCTCTTCCTGGGACAATTTGCCAGGCAGAGTCTCAGCGTAACTCTAAAAGGGGCTGATCTGTCAGCCAGGGATCACCGGTATTTGGGTGAAGATTTCATCCCAGGCAACAGAACATGTAACACACTGGCCAAACTGTGTCTTTGTCATATAGAATCATAGAACATCAGGGTTGGAAGGGACCTCAGGAGGTCATCTAGTCCAACTCCCTCCTCAAAGCAGGACCAACACCAGCGAAATCATCCCAGCCAGGGCTTTGTCAAGCCTGACCTTAAAAACCTCTAAGGAAGGAGAATGAGGAGTACTTGTGGCACCTTAGAGACTAACAAATTTATTAGTCTCTAAGGTGCCACAAGTACTCCTCCTTCTTTTTGCGGATACAGACTAACATGGCTGCTATTCTGAAACCTAAGGAAGGAGATTCCGCCACCTCCCTAGGTAACACATTACAGTGATTCACCACCCTACTAGTGAAAAAGTTTTTCCTAATATCCAACCTAAATCTCCCCCACTGCAACTTGAGACCATTACTCCTTGTTCTGTCATCTGGTACCACTGAGAACAGTTTAGATCCACCCTCTTTGGAACCCCCTTTCAGGTAGTTGAAACATTCTATCAAATCCCCCCTCATTCTTCTCTTCCACACACTAAACAATCCCAGTTCCCTCAGCCTATCCTCATAAGTCATCTGCTCCAGCCCCCTAATCATTTTTGTTGCCCTCCCCTGAACTCTTTTGCATTTTTCCCCATCCTTCTTGTATTTTTCCACATCCCTCTTGTATTTTTCCACGTCCTTCTTTTCCACATCCTTACATCCCAGTATCTGGACCACAGGAAGAGGTTAAGAGTCTGCTACTGCCTCCACCCTAAAGGACTTGGGACTCTGAACAGTCAAAACTCATGCTTTCTGATTCCAGGGTTCAATCTCTGCAGAGGACATGGAAAAATCACAAAAGGGAAGAAGACATCCTCTGAAAGGTGCAGCTGATCAAACTAGGAAGAAAACTCCAGCCAAGAGGGGAATGGGTATTATTGAACTGTGAGAATCAAAGACTTCCCCTTAGCTTGTAACGCTCTTCAGCAGGGTGTCTAGGATGTTACTGCCAAATGAATGAGAAAAGCGGCTGTGTGGGGGAAACATTTGGTTTGGTTTATCACCCTGGACAAACTAGCGTTTGTTTCCATTTTCAATCCCTTGCTGTTTGGACTTCTCCTCCTGGTGACTTTGCTGCTGCTGTAGCACTAGGGTGACAAGATGTCCCGATTTTATAGGGACAGTCCCGATTTTGGGGTCTTTTTCTTATTTAGGCTCCTATGATCCCTCACCCCCATCCCAACTTTTCACATTTGTTGTCTAGTCACCCTACGCAGCACACAGCTTGTGCAGTGCTCCAGGAGGCAAACTACTGGATAACGTAAGTTAATTTAACAGTCGACATCCAGTGAAGATTTGTAGAGGACCTAAAGGAATCCCTCTGAGATTTTACTGTCTGCATTCTGCCGCTGTAATGAAATCAGTATCTGCAATTGCCTAAACAATTAGAGACTGTGGAGCAGCAGCTGTCTTATGCAGGTGACTGGGATAGAGCTAAAGCCATTGTAGATCATAGCCGGTGTTTTACGGTAATTAAGTGGAAGAATAGAAGAAATGGCTTATCAGCGAAACCACCTTAGTTTAAAGAAGACTATAGTATATTATAGCACCTGAGTCTGGAGGCAGTACAACTTAGTGGCTAGAGTCCTGGGCCAGGATTCAGGAGAGCTTGGTTCTATTCCCAGCTTGACCACTGGCCTTGTGGATGACCTTGGGCAAGACACTTCCTTCTGTACCTCAGTTTCCCCATCTGTAAAAAAAAAAAGTGATAACGATGCTTTCCCTCCTTTGTAAAGTACTCAGACCTACAGATGAAAAGTGCTATTTAAAAGCTAGGTGATGTTATTATTAAATACATTTTTGCAGGAGAGGTTATTTGAGAGGATGGATGGTCTTGTTAACACACTGGTCTGAAGCTCATTTCCAAGCTCTGCCATGGAATCCTCCACTGTGACAGTCCGAGAGTCATTTAGTCTCTCTGTGCTTCAATTACCTATCTGTGAAACAGGGATAATAATAATAATACTTAGTTTCCTCCCACCCTTTGCCTGACTTGTCTGTTAAAACTGTAAGCTCCTTGGAACTGGGACTGTCTCTTAATGTGTGTATGTACAGCACCTAGCCCATTGATTAAGACCATTATATCATACTGTAATAAAAAACTAATAAGCTGTGGACTCACAGCTAACTATTAGTCCACAGACACTCATTCAAAATTGTAACATATAAAATAGTAGTTAAGCTGTGAGGAATTTACAATGCTCAGGTTCTTGCAAATATTTGGCAAATTCCAAAGCACATTAATCATGCAAGTTAGTTGGGGTAGGTGCAGCGTGGACAATACTGTATTAATTTGGCTCCTTTTTTTTTTTTTGTAATATATGTAGGGCCTTTTCTTAGGCATCTTTCCTGATCTCACTTTGAGGAGAAATGCTTTACCCAAACACCATAAGCATCTTGGGAGCATCCAAAGTCAGTAAAGCTAAAACTCAAACATCTAGGCCAGGCTATCTAGGTGAACAGTGCAGCTGTGGATGGCAGATACTGACCTCATATCAGCAAAAATTTTATTCATGTTGATTCTAATGATGAGCCCCTCTGCATAGCAGGTGACTGTTCAGCACTTCAAACACTGACCAATCATAGAGAATGAGACAACAACCCAAGAAGCTGTCTTCTCCGCTGACATTGTCACATTTCAAGCAAAGTCAGTCTTCTCTCATCAGGCATCTTAAACACCATCTGTCCATGTTGAGAATCCATTTATAAAACGGACTGAACATTATGATGCATGTCCCTTGCTAAAAGTAAAAACGCTGCCTGGAAGATGATAAATTGAACAATATGCTCACTTCAAAGCTTCAAACTGCCTTTATAGTGTATAGAAATGCCAGGCAATGATTGTATACCTCTGTAATTCTTACAAGGTGATGTTCCTCATTTTTCTCTCTTTTCCTTAGAAGAAGAGGGTATGTATTCTTTGTCCCAGATACAGAGATTTTCACATTTCAGCATTCAGGCTAGAAAGAGGAAAAATGATCTCCTCCTTCTTTCTATCTTATGCCGATAGGTGTTTTCTTCTCATGAACCTCCTAATAATGGAACTAAATGGACGTTTAAAACTTGATCCTCTATTTGCACAAGATTCTAAGAACATAGAAATTGCCAGACTGGATCAGATTCATGGTCCACCTAGTCCATTCTTCTGTCTCTCCCTCTAGTCCAAGAGACCAGCACCAGATGCTTCAGAGGAAGGTCCCAGAAACCCCATCATAGGCAGATAATTTGCCACCAGTAGGGCCCCCTACTCAGCACTAATAGTTGCAGACTGGCTTCAGCTCTGATGCCTGTGCTTTTATATTTCCCCCAAACCATTTTTGTACTGTTTATTTTAGCTCTGGATATTTTTGTCCAAACAAATATCCAATCCCTCTCTGAATCTTGCTAAAAATTCTTGGTGTTTCCTGAAGATTCCAGTCTTCAGCTCTCTAAACGCAAACATGATGAATACAAGATTGTTCCCTCCAGCATATTTTCCAGTGCATTGTTTATTCTAGATGTGAATGGCACAAAGCATGGAAGTTTATTCCACAGTCCACTAACAGAGTGACAAATTTCTGGATCTAAAATGCTATCTTCAGGATGACCTGATGGTAAGGAAGAGAGGCCTAATCTTACATGGTGCTGAATGCCTCCTGTATAGTACTGAGTACATTCCAGTTTTACTGGAGTCAGTGGGAACTGAGACTATCTGCCTACACTGTTGCTTCTGCCACCTTCATAAAGGAACTATGATGTCCTTTTAAATGGAAAACTTGGGCACAGTTAAACTAATGTCCCCTAATGTTCTAACTCATGCCTGCATCCAACAAGAAATGCAATCCTGACAAAGCATAGGCTAATTCTTAGTAAAGCCACATTAATATACTGCATGTAGCACTTTTCACCTGTGCATCTCAAAGCAATTTTGGCCGGGATCAATATTCTCATTTTACACCGAGGAAAGCGAAGGCTCAGAAAAATGAAGTGACTTTCTCAAGATCATACATCAGGTCAACGATCAATCCAGAAACAGGGTGAATCTTTGCACCATTGAAGTCAATGGGATTTTTCCCAACTGAGGTCAATGAGGGTAGGATTTCACTACAGATCTTTCATCCCCTGGACCATATCGGCTCCAAGCCTGAGTTCCCATCATCTTCCTCTGTGTGGAGTACTTACCTGGTCCCCCACTATTCTAGTATCTGAGTACCTCCATCATCTAGGTATTTATCCTCACAACACTCCCATGAGGCAAGGAGGTTCTGTTATCCCCATTTCAGGGTATGTCTACACTTCAAACTGTGGGTGGGACTCCCATCTTGAGAAGATATACCTGTGCTAGCTCTCTCCAAGCTGAAAAAAGAATGTAGCCAAGGCTGCACGAGCAGAGGGAGAGACATTAGCCGCCCCAAGTACACGCCTGTCAGAGACCTTAGGTACGGAGTCAGGACTACTTGCCCCTCCCGCTGAATGAGCTTTAGTTCAAATATGTCTCTTTAAACCGGGAAATACGCTGTCAGCTCAACATGCAGACATATCCTCAGAGATGGGGACCTGAGCCACAGAGAGAGACTGACTTATCCAAGGTCACATAAGAAGCCTACGGCACAGCAAGCTACGACCTTCAAGGACAACAATTTCAGGAGGGACTGAATAAAAGAGAGGCAAGGGCATTTTATGGCAATAGGCTGGGTAGTTTAAAAAAGCAGGTCCCTCCAGACACAAGCTTCCGAACACCTCTGATCAAAAGAGGGCATGACCTTTTCCATAACAATTCTGCCCATCTTTAGGGGAAAACTATTACAATCTTGCACTGCATGTTACAAAGAAACTTGCTTTCAAGCAGAGGATTACTCCAAAGGAAAAATACAGCGAATTATGCATTAAAATGCAAATTTATTCTAATTTGACATCAAAGTTACTTGGTAATAAAGCCAGGGAATTATCCCATTTTGTGAACATAAGTGATCCTAAAGCTTTTTCTTCTGTTTAAAGAGAGTATCTCCTGTATAATCTCAGAATATTTTATGGTAGGCCACCTATCTTAGCTGAAGATTTGATTCTAAGAAACTGAAGCCATCCTGGACATTGTTCGAATTTAGTACTAATACAATGCAATCCTCCTTTCTGTCTGTACCAGGCTTTCCCAACCTCTAGTTCTGGCCTTACTGTCTAGTGAGAATAAAGCTATGTATACGCTATGGAGCATGCCAGTAAGTCCCTGGTGTGTAGAGACAGCCTACACCAGCGCTTCTCAACCTGGGGCCTGCAGGCTGTATGTGGTACAATTAGCATCCAGCTGCGGCCCAGCTCAGCCATGCGCTAAAGGCTGTGGGATCCAGCCTCACGGCTGCCGTGCCCTGTGGGTGACAGCTGCTGCAGGCTCCAGGAGGGCTGTTGCTTGGTCCTACACAGCAGGGTCCTGAGGTCCTGGCTGCCAGCTGCCACACGGCACCACACAGCAGGGGCTGGGCCCTGGCTCCCTCCTGCCCCAGGCCCCACACTGTAGGATCCAGGATCCCCGTGCAGCAGGGTCCAGGGTTGGGGTCCTTGCGGCTTTCCGTTCCTGACCCCACTCTGTGTTGGGCAGAGGGCGCTGGGCAGAGGAGTTTGGGGGGGGGAGTGTTAGGTGGGGGGCACTACAGTTCTCAACCTGTGGCCCAGGTAACACACATGCAGCTGCAATGATAAATAGGTTGGGAAGCACCTGCTTATACCAACTGGAGTTCTTCTGCTGGTGTAGAAACACCCCCTGCAGAGAAGCACAGAAGTAGCTGTTTCTTTCAAATGCGCGCGCGCACACACACACACACACACACACAGGGCACAATTCAAAGATCATCAAGGCACTGAGGTAATCTAAAAGGACAAACCCACTCTATTGAGAGAGAGTAGCCATTTATACATCAGTAGAGCTCTGTGGAAATCAGTAGTCAATTCTATGTCCTTATCTAATCTTAGTGTCAAAATTCAAAACGTCTTGTAAGTGCCTTTGAGGAAATGACACTAATGACACACCAGTATTCAGCACAGGCAGGATTGCTACATGTAAACACTAAAAGGAGAAAAATATATATCCTTCTAACAACCGGAGAGATCCATACCCCCAAACTAAAAATCCATTCAGAAAGTGATTTTTTGGCCCATAAGGTATAATTTTGAGACACTGTGAACAATCTAAATTCTTACTCCTGACTAATAACAGTCTGTTGCTGACACTTTAAAAGTACTTTTACAGTAACTGCAACACACTTCTTATTTAAAGAATTTATCGAGTCTTTAAAGATAACCTCTTTCTAGAGGAAGAGGAATCTGAGTCCATGTAGCCATAGCAGGCATCAAGCCTGTGTTAATACTCAGGTTCTGTTGAAAATCCTACCCTCGCTGTCTTAGGATCTTAAATCCAACTTTAAAAATTACTTAGGAGCTTAAGTTCTACTGCTTTTTAATAGGGTTTAGGCTCCCAAATGCCAGATTTTCAGAGATATTTAGGCACTTAGAGATGCAGATTTCAGATGCCTAGTGGGATTATCAAATGTGCATCTTTAGGTGCCTAATTACCTTTGAAAAGCTGGCACTTAATCACTTCTGAAAATGGACTTAAGCACTTTTGAAAGTTTTACCCCTAGTCTCAGTTGTCTCACCCCATCTTCCAGTAGATTCTAGATTATGGTTGATGCAAAATTTAGTCCTCCTTAGTGCGCATCATGAATGGCATAACCCAGTTAAGTACATAGGTTAGCTGAAATCTACACCATTGAGATCAAATATATACATAAGCAATGGGTCATTGCAAAACAAAGCATTTCAGCATATTCTTAACTTTAAGCACATGCTTAAAGCCTATTGAACCCAACAACACAAGTTTAGGGTTAAAAGTGCCTAATTGCTATCCTGCAATAAGATGGACTTAAGTGTGTACTGAAATATTTTCCTGAATCAGGGCCCAAGGTTGTGCAGCAAGTCAGAGGCGGAGCTGGGAACAAAATTCAAGCAACCAGAGTTGTCCTGCATTGTCCTGCGCCAGCCACTAAAACATATGGACACCGAACAACATAATCCTGCTGATTTAAGACTATTAAATTCAAACTCCCATGAAGATTTGGGTCGCATTTAATAGAAACCTCTAATGCAAACAACCATGAGTTTGGTTCTATAAAATTTAAGTGTGACTAAAATAATGTGCCTGTAAATTAAACATAGGCTTTCATGACTTACATGTCATCAGAAGAAAAATAAAATGCCTAGCAGTGAAAACATTGTATATCATTGGGACTTTGAGCCAAATCCCACTGGAATTAATGTGAATCTTCCCATTGACTTGAATTAGTTATGGATCAGGCTTAGGTTTTTGAAATATCATCCCGTCATGATTCAATCTGTGATTTAATAATAACGATCTGCACATAGTCTGACTTTTTTTTGTTTTATCCCTTCATTTTGCTACTTTCTCCATTTTTAAAAACAGGCACCTCCTACCTTCTTTGGCCTTTAATCATTTGAAGGCTATAATTCAGTGGCAGTTCTTCACTGAGGGCAAGGTGGAATAAAAAAGTATTTGATTTTAATTAAAAATGTTATTTCATAGTTGATTTAAATGCTAACGTGTAAAGCACCATTTGGATTGGGGGGGTCTGGATCATAGGACGCAAAAGTATTTTTTCAAGTGTGTAATTGAAATATTCAAATAAGCACTGATAAGCCACTTGCAAATATGCTGCAGTGCTGCAAAGGTGACTGGAAAAAAAAAGAACCTCCTGAATCTCTACTTTCAATACTTTGGTTAGTTCACCTTTGAACTACTTCAGTATAAGATTCTTACTATCGCTAACTGAAACCATTCAGCGCAGTTACGCTGCTTTCACAACGGGAACTTTCAGAGGAAGCTGTCAGTGTGATCTATCTCATTGCCTATTATGGGAATGCCCCAGCTACATGCTTAAGGATAGGAAACAAAATGTGTCCTTAGGAAGCCTGTGTGTGTGCCCGAATACAGTGCTAGCTTTCATCACATCTACACACACCAAAAGAATCCCTTATTTGTATGTGGTAGGAGTAAACCAAAAGGTTCTGTAGGCAGCCACCATGCTGGTGAATTTGTTGTTTTCGACTGGTTACCTCTTATAGGAAAAAACCTATAGTCTGGAAGAGAAAATTACCAACTTTTTATGGTGTTTTTTAGACCCAACAAAGAATTATATAGCAGGGATATAATTTTCCCTTAGAGTGTGGAGTAATTTCTACATGACCCCATTATACTTCCATAGAAACTGACTGGTTTCATCCCTTTTAAATTCAGTAAGAGAAGACAGGGAAAGATTAAAATGAAATCAAGCTGAGAGTGTCTACAATCTGAGCCGCAGAGCAGTGGGAAACTGGTGAAAACTGTATTAAAATTCTAAGCTATCACTTAAAGCCTGTGCAGTCTCCTGTCCTTCTAACAGGCTAGAGGACTTTATAAGGAACTGTGCAATCAGTCTGCAGACAGCCAGTCTAGACTAAGGCCTGGGTGAGTTCTGCCTCTCTGTTTTAGGGAGCAGCCTGCTTTGTCTATCTCCGAGTTTGAGTTTTTGCATGTTATCATTCTGAATAAATGAAATCAAGTAGCGTTACATTGAAATCTTCCTGCAACATTATTTTTGTGTTTTTATCTCATTTGTTTGCATGCCATAACCATAACACCTACCACCTCTCAAAAACAAATTTTGGCCTTGGCATAGCGCTCACACAATTTCACCCTGTCCTTGTTCCACACCCAAAACAGTTCAAAATCCCTCTTTAGATCTCACTTTATTGCCCTGTTTATCTTAGCAGTGAGCTCCCCCAAGGGCTATGGTTCCACAGAGCTGTCCACACCCCTTCTAGACCCCTTTCTGCCCATTTGAGACTGGGGTGGGGGATATAACAACAGTTTATTATATATATATATATATATATATATATATATTTTATAAAGAGAATGGGGATCAGTTGTTCTCCATGTCCACTGAAGGTAGGACAAGTAGTAATGGGCTTAATCTGCAGCAAAGGAGAGGAGACGTAGGTTAAATATTAGGAATAACTTGTAACTATGAGGAGAGTTAAGCACAGGTACAGGTTACCAAGGCAAGTTATGGAATGCCTACCAATGATCAACTGTTCTTAAAAAAGCTCCAAACACCTGTTAGGGATCGCATATTTGGCAGTGCCTCAGGGATGGACTAGATGACTTCTCAAGGTTCCTTCCCTACATTTCTATGATTATAGTTTAGGAAAGAAGGCTATTTAGTGTTATGCTCATTCAGGGCCTGATCCAACTCTCACTGAAGTCAAAAGAAAAAGACTCTTCGGGCTGCAATGCTGTGTCTGTGAATGGTGCAAATGTCTATATTTTGATATATCTAACCTTTATACTTCAGTGCTGTGGTGCACCATTAACAGAAGACATTTGCTACAGATGCTCCACAACTGAGGAGACATCCAGCAGAAGGGGGAGGGGGAAGCTTTCAGAGAGATCGAGAGAGAGAGAGATTTAAGCTAGTGTGGGCTCTTATCCAATGCCCACTGAAGCCAACAAGGCGGCTCACATTGACTTCAGTGATCATTGTGTTATAACTTTAGGGGGTAATTTTGAAGCTACATCCCATTTCCACTGAAATGAATGACATTTGGGCACCTAGATCTCCGGATGGTTTGACAATCCCATCCTTTATCTTTAACATTTTGATTCAGCCTGCCCTTAAGCATGTGTTGAACTTTCAGCATGTGCTAAATTCCTTCCCTTTTTAGCCAAGCACTTAAGCACATTCTTAAAGTCGAGCCCTGGCACAAGGGCTGTTGTGTAACAGGAATTGTGTTTATTACAATGTTCAAATGCAATAAAATAGACAAGTGAAAAGAAAAAAAAAGACATTGGCTGACATTTTCAAAAGTGTGTAGGGATTTTAGACACAGTTACATTGAGTCACAGAAGGATTTAAAATTAATTTCCCATTTGTAAACCAGCAATAATAATAACAATAATAAATCCCTAACTCACAGGGGTAAATATATTTATATCTGTGTTCCCCACAAATATTCAATGATGGACACCATATAAACACATATAGTATAAGACTGATCGCATGTGCATGAGCACACAGAAAAAAAAACCATACTGCAAGTATTTCTTGTTCTGGGCAGAATCAGTGGAATGTTACTGGCCTGAACACACCATGCAGTTCCAACACATTACTATATTAAATTGTATTAAAATTGAATGAGCAGTACATAATTAATGGTTGAAATTCTGTTTAATGAACTGAAATACTTTGGAAAGTAACTGGCCATATGAAACGCTCCTAAGTATTAATGACGTGTTCTGAAATGTTCCATTTATTTTTCATAGCTAGTTGTGAGTGACAAAGGAAAGTTATTAATTGAAAATAAGCCTTATGGGTGGAATTTCGAAAAAAAGCACCAAAATGACTTAGGATGTATTTTTTTTCTGAAATATCAGATTTTCAAAGGTATGAAGGTGCCTGTAGCTCAGAGACTGTCTAAGGCCTCCAAACTGCCCCCTCATAGCTAGAGTTGCCTCTCTGACAGTTCTGCCTCTATGTCCCATTCAGCCAGGCCCTTTTCAGAACTCACTCAGTCTCCATTGACCTTCTCTGCTCAAATTCACTCTTTACCAGATCTCCTCAGGCTGGCAACAGAGTCTGTGAAAAAACAGAACTCAGAAGCCCAAACCAAAAAACACCATTTTCCAGC
The DNA here is from genome assembly GCA_007922305.1 of Dermatemys mawii. Classification (NCBI taxonomy): domain Eukaryota; kingdom Metazoa; phylum Chordata; order Testudines; family Dermatemydidae; genus Dermatemys; species Dermatemys mawii. The sequence goes on from ML677387.1 coordinate 8,728,946, forward strand.
TCATTTTTCCTTCTTTAACTCCCACTTTATCATGCTAGGGCTCTGCAGAACCCAGACTTGCTCTTTGTAGCTGCTACTTCCACCATCCCCAGCTCCACACAGCCTTCTGTTTCCTAAGCTTCCTCAACTCAACTTCCTGCTGCCTTTTATATTGGGATCACCTGATTCGTCTCAGGTGTTGGGGGAAAGGGGGAGGTTATCTTGTAATCAGGGCTGGCGCATCTACTAGCTATGTAAGGCCCAATGGGTCTCCAACCCAGGCTTGCAGAGTTGCCAGACAGGAAACACATCCACACTGCCACCCAGCAGCAGCTGTAACCAACTCGTGCTTCCCTACCCATGTCCCACTGCAGACAAAGATGACAGGAAGTCCTGCCTCAGGGGGTTTGACAGACAGCAGCCTTCTAGTGTCTGATTGGCTCCCTGCCCTATATTAACCCAAGAGGCATTTCAGGAAGTGTCCAGGCAACAACGTGGATCACAAGTTAGCAGCCAGAACCACCTGGCATTCTCTGTTCTTGAATTCCTGGTATTGACCTCGACTCTGACTTGGAACTTGATTGCTGCTCGAACCCTGGAATACCCACAAGGACCCTGAAACTCGCTTTTGACCGTCAGCTTAATCCCTCACCTGTCTCCAGCTTTACCCTTCAGCCTGACCCCACGGGTCAGACTACAGACCCCAAATCCCGATAGTTGTTTCTGCCTGCTGAGCTTTTGCCACTAGTCCCACCTATCTTCGCTTAGGATCCTGACACCTACCTCTTTTCTTCCTAACATCTAGATATTTCTATTGTCCTCCACACCATGGTGTCTCCCCATACTCATTACAGATTTCATATTCACTGCATCTCCTCGTACCCGTCCAGGAGTAGGTCAATATTATCCCCATTTTACATATGAGGACACTGAAACACAATGATTACACCATCTGTCCAGTTATACAGGAAATCGCTAAAAGAGCTGGAAATCAAACCAGATCTCCTGGTACCCAACTCCAATTCCTTAACCACAAGGCCACTCTTCCTCTCAGGTCAATCTGGACAAACAAGTGATGGTTATTGAGGCACAAGCTGAGAACAGAAATAAATCCCTCATTTTCTCTGTACCTTTCCTTCCTACAATTTTCTTTAAAAAACCAAACAAAAAACTCACCATCAGATTACTCCTGGTGAAAAGAGCAGTCTGTCGTTCTCAGTAAGAGCGAGCAAGTCATTTGCATGTCTTCAGGTGAAGACCTTGAAAAGTGATGTAGGACACCACATTCATGGCAAAGGCAGTATGTTAGCAAAACATTTATTCAACACTTTACATAAGTAAACACAAGAGAAGTCATCCAAGATTACGTGAATCACCTGAGAAACAGCTAAAGCAGATTATTCCACAGTGTTTTGGACTGACTTTTCAAAAGTGCATTAACACCAGTGTTATTAAGTAATTGCCAGTGGAAACTATGATTGATTTATTTTTTTACTTATTTTAACCTTTTTTATCTCCCCAGTTTGTTAGACTAACTTCCAACAAGTCCGGGACGAGGGAAACATGAGTCATTTAATCACCTGAAGGTGCTTCCTGTTTGAGGTAATACCCAGTTCCCTGGGCTAGTATATTCCAGAGGCCCAAGGTGGAGGCATTTATTAGCCCAAGCTGTGGTTATTACTGAGTTGACAAGAAGTTCCCTAAAGTTATTATTATAATTAAACTGGTAATGATTAAATATTTGGGTGGAAATAAATTGGTTTTAAGACATTTTATTTTTTAATGAGAGTTAAAACTGAGGCATTTGGATTAGAAGTTACAGGAGTTAGGATCTACAGTAGAACAGAAGTGCTCCTATCCAGCGTATGCCTATGGATACTGAATTCTGAGGCTATTAGTACAAGTTATTGAGAATAAAAGGCAGTGTGCTCCAGTGGGTAGGCCCTGGTCTAAGACTCAGGAGAGTCTAAGACTCTAGTCCCAGCTTTTCCACTGTCGTGCTCTTGGGCAAGTCATTTCACCTGTCTTTCACCTCTTATTCTGAGATTGTCATTTAGGAGTACAGTATTTCTACACTGAAGGTGTAATTGTAACATGGGTAGGCTAGTTAGCTTGGGTAATAATAATTCTGTAGACATGACAGGATGGGATGGGATAGCACTGGGGACCCTACGTACATACTCCAATTCCTACCCCATGTCACCACATCAACACTACTACTGTTACCTGTGCTAGCTAGATTAAAGCTAGCAGAGATATACCCACCAATGCTACAATCCCACCTTCCCATGCAACTTAGGCCTATCCTTAGACTGCAAGCTATTCAGAGCCAAGACAGTCTCTTAGTATGTGTATTTACAGCATCTGGCTCAATTGTCAATGATGCATGTTGTCGATGAGTGTCAACTGACTCAATTTCAAGGTGGCCTTAGGGATCTTCATTGTGTTGATGAAGCTGCGGTTGGAGGGCTCAGCAAACACCAAAAGAAGAAAAATCTAACTCAATGGAGTCTGATTTTGGCTGAGGACACTATATTAAACATTCTACAGCTAATGAAAATTACAGTGCTGTTCTGACTGCAGCACTCCTGCATTCCCACTGGCTAATACCACTGCATTTCAATATTGTCGTAGGCCATGTCTTCCTTGTATCACTTCCTGGCCAAGTGTGGCACTGCAGTCACTCCATGCCTCAGTTTCTTCCTCCTCTGATTTTTCTCTTTCTCCAGGGTTCTCATGGTTCAGCTCTCCATCTGACAAGAGTTCAAACAAAATCCAAAGTGCTTTCTTCCCACTTGCACTCCTCTCCAGCCGACCCATCGGGCTCAGTTCCCGGTACCTTTTGGATTACCATTTTGGCTCCCGTTCTTAGAACTCTCCTGCAGACTCTCACTCAACACCTTCCAAAGCAAGCAAGCCTCTGCAGTTCCACTCTCAAAAGGAGCCTATTGGCCCTTTTAAAGAAACCTCCCAGCTGATCAGGACCAGCTGCGGGAAGGAGAGTGGAATCGCTAATCTGGTACAGGTCTGGCTGAGACCAGTTGCTCGTAAAGGGCCAGCCAACCTGTGACACTGATAAACCAAGATCAGTTTTCCATCTCACCAGCACCATTTAGGACTAGATTTTCAAGTTCCCACCAGCCACAGTTAGCACCAGATTTTCAGAAGTCTTTACCACCATAACACCTCTAGGCCCCTAGATAAGAGCCGGATTTTGGAGGGAAAAAAACCCCTGTTCTTAGGGAAAGCAGTTGCAGTTTGTACCAACTACCTCCTTAGTTCTTGAAACATGGATTCAAATGTCAATTTACCCCTTAATCCTCCCAAAGCCAACACAGTGGGTGAACTCATGGCACCACTGGACTTCAGTGGCCCAGGAGTTCATTCATTGAGTTGTTTTCTGAATTACATTTAATAAACTGGGGGCCTCTTTGATCTGTGTAGACGCTGAGCACTACACTTAATGTCCAGATTGGATGCATCATAATCTCTCTAGGAGATCTAGCCATGTGCAGCATCACTGCACCTCAGGAGTGTGCAGCATGAACTGGCCTGAATGCAGGGCTGGCCCACAACATTTTGGCACCTGAGGTGGGGAGCTCAAATGAAGCCCTCATGCCCTCTTGCTTGGGACAAAACTTCAAAAGGTCTCTTGTGCCCTCCTTCCTCCAGCCCAGCGCTCCACCATCTCTGTGCATCTAGAGCAGAGAGAAGACATATGCACCAGCAGAAGATACAATTTTCTTCATTCTGGGTCCTACTGGCACCCCCTACACAGTCTGGCACCTGAGGTGGAAGCCTTAGCTCATCTCATGATAAAGCCAGCCCTGCCTGAATGGCTGGCTAGCTCTATTAGGCAATGTGGAAGTGAGGGGTGGGGGTCCTCCCCAATCTATTTGTGCTGAATTGCACTCTAATGGTGCTATCAGAAAGCAGACAAGGGGACTGCAACTGTGACCAGGCTCTGTACAGGGGACTCAAGGGGATAAAGGCTCCTTTCACCTTTCCCCCTTTAGCCAAGCAAGAGCCAGGCAGAATATGGCATGACAATAAGACACCATGATCATGGAACCCCCATTATCCCACTTGTTAGGGTTGAACTGCACTTTACAAACTGGCTTAAGGGACTTTAAAGGTAATAAAAAAAAAGTAGGTGAGAGAAACTCACCGTTTAATATCATAATTTTGTTTAATGACAGCAACTTACTCCATCCTGAATTGAGCAGTTTTGTCCCCCAGAGAATTTGTGAATCTCTAAATACTATCATTCCACTACCATTTTTTCTCATACGCTGTCACTTTGAGCGATGGAACGGCTTAGCACTTCACTTGGAGCTTTCCCTCCTGTGGCTTAGGGGAAAGAAAACATGCAGGGCCAGAGCCTCAGCTGGTGTCAACTGGTGTAACTCCATTGACTCCTGGAGAGCTATACTGGTTTACACCAGCTGAGGAACTGACCCCACAGTTTGCAACAGTGAGAATCCTGTTGAGAAATGAAATGATGATTTCTACCTTTTTCTCAGCCATTTATTTCAGATAATTAATGCAGTGGTTTCCCACTGAAGTTCACTTTAAAGGAATCTGTTATAGACAATGCCCCAGTAATCACACTGAGTGTGTCAAGTAGGTAGAATGAGTTTTAAATCATTAGTGGCCAGGATGAGATTATCAAAGAACTTTTCATAACAGGACAAACAGTCACAGTAGAGGACAAAAGAATTCAGATGCTATAGATAGAAGCAACAGACACACAGGGCATAAGCAGGCAATTTTGTGAGCATAAGCAAGTTTTCTGACTGAATTCACTCCCAAGAAATTAAGGGCCTGTTTCAACACCCTTTGGGGTCAGCTGGAGTCTTTCCACTGACTTCAATAAATTTGAGATCTGACCTTAAGTGATCAGGATAAAGTGAATGTAAATGCAGCTGTTATTCTGAAAGCCACAAACACGCTTGATTTACCAGTAGGCAGTTTAAATTAATTTGCCTTGCTGCTGTACCCTTGGCAAAGCCAACACACTCCACTGGAAGATTTTCTTCCTGATATTGCAGCAAAGTAGCTCTTTTTAGGTAGCCTTAGTGGTACTTTACACTAAATCAAGGGTAGGCAACCTATGGCACGCATGCCAAAGGCAGCACGTGACCTGATTTTCAGTGGCACTCACACTGCCCAGGTCCTGGCCACCGGTCTGGGGGGGCTCTGTATTTTAATTTAATTTTAAATGAAGATTCTTGTACATTTTAAAAACAATAGTTTAGTTATATGTTATAGATTTATAGAAAGAGACCTTCTAAAACGTTAAATGTATTATTGGCACACAAAACCTTAAATTAGAGTGAATAAATGAAGACACGGCACATCACTTCTGAAAGGTTGCTGACCCCTGCTCTAAATGCATATAAAAATGGCCACTGACGTTTTGTTGTGTGACAATGTGACACTCCTGAAACATCAGGCTTTTTCAAACGTCTCTAACTAGTATTTATTTTCATGACCCAAATACAAGTTCACCAATTCCACCTAACATTTCCCAATTTAACCTTTGGTTTTATCTTATGTCATTAAAACAGCATGTTCAAACTAAAAGAAAACTCTGAACTTGGATTAGAAGACTCAATTACTAACATCAAAGCTAGGCTAGTATTCAATATCTTTTTTACCCTATATATGGTCTACATCCTGCATTTATTTTTTCATCAGCATTTGCTTCTTCCCCCTCTCTACTGCTTTTTCCCCTCACAGTCTCAGCTAAATACAAACCTAGTAACATGCAAGTGTGACTCAGACTTTCCAAATCGCAATATTCAAGTGGGGTTTGATCTGGGCAAAATAAATATGTTCAGCTTTACTACCTGGTTTTCCTTTGCTTCCCATATTTGTTTAATTCCAATACCAAGCTATTTTGTTGCAAAAAGTTCTACAGTTCCATCAAAAGATAGAGGAAATAATAGGGCAACACCATACAATATATTCCGTATGATTAATCCTTTTTTCCACTAGCTTCCACTGTGCTACCATCATTCATTAATATCTCCATAAAATCAATGGGGTGCTAGGATTTAATCTAGCAGTACAACTAATGGGTTCTATCTGGACTGTTTTCCTTCTCTTGGGCTTGGACAGCAAGGTTTAGGGGAAGTGGTGCTAAAATGGAAACAGACAGAAGGCGAGATTTTGAGCTAAGCATTGACACAAAGGTGCAGTTTATGCTGGAAAGCGAGACAGGTTGCGAGAAAGATCTTGTCTATGCTAACAAAATCACCAGTAATGGGTTCTGTTGCAGTGGCACTGAGCACAATTTAGCTGCAAATGCAGCCAAGGATAAATCATGTTTTTAACCATAGATTCTGAAATGGTGCTAAACATGCTTTCTCCAAGGTCACAATTACAGCTAAAACATGCCGACAGTTCATTTGCACCCATTGTTGGGAAGAGGTAATTTTGCTAGAGCAGGCAAGGCTATAGTGAGGCAGATTTATATAATTATCGATTGATTGATTGATTGATTGTATTCCAATAGTGCCTAGAGCAACAGTGCCCAAAGTAACATCAGTGCTACATGCTGTACAGACAGAGAGCTTATAACTATCCAGACAAGACAGATGAAGGGTGGCAGAAATGAGGTATTATTTTTAGAACTGGGTGAATAATAGATTTTTCAGTTTCCTGGCAATTCCAAAAGAGGGAAAAAGGTACTTTTTGGTCAAACCAAAAGTAACTTTATCTCAAATTTTTTTGTGAATCAATTTTTTTTTTAAATTGATTTTGATTTTGACCATTTTAAAACATTTTTGCTTTTTAAAAAAAATAAAATTAAAGAACATTTTGAAACAAGACACGGTTTAGATCTGAAAAATCAAAATTGTTTCATTTCAAAAACATTGAAAGAACATTTAAATTTGTTTGGAATTTTTTTTAACTGAACAATTCAGTAAAATGGACATGAATTTGTGAAACGGTTCAGTGTCACCAAATGTATATTTTTGGCCAAAAAAAAAAGTTTCAGTCAAAAAATTACATTTAGCTCTAACTATTAGTCCCACATTATGGAAAATGGCAATGTTTTTCAGAAATGACTAGTGACTTTTTGTTGCCCAATTCCATAGAGGAGCCTGATTTTCAGAGGGTGGGTGCTCAGTACTTTCTGAAAATCAGGGCCCCATAAAGTGTCTGAAGTTGGGATTCTGAAAATGGAGACTCCCAAAAATCACTAGTCCCTTTGAAAACTCTTGAACAAATAAAATCATAAAAGAAAAAAAGAAAAACAAGAAGTCATTCTGAGGACTCTGACTGCTTAATGCAGTCAGCAGTGAATCATTTAGAATGACCTCAGGCGGTCATCTAGTCCAACCCCCTGCTCAAAGCAGGACCAATCCCCAATTAAATCATCCAGCAGATGTAAACCATTGTGCCAGATCTTTATCTCTAATACACATTTTTCTCTTTAAGACTTTGGTAAAATATCAGAAAGCAGCTTAACCTTGAAAATATTGCTTAGCTCACAGAAAAAAAAATCACAGTTTATTCAGAAAGTGGTAATTAATTTTCTACAGAGACTGAAATCACTCTGCCTAAAGCAAAATCCTTCTGACATTATTAAATGTCACAGTGCAGTTAAAGCACAATTATAAACTAATTCTCAGAATAAATCTCATTAGTTTCCAGAGGCCTGATGAATAAAGTGAAAGAAAAATGCTACCATATTTGACTTTCATCTTGGCTTTCCTAAACAGTTACACAATCAAAAAACACAACATTTTAATAACTACAAATGATTAAAAATAGATAGATTGGGGGAACAGCTAGGGAAATAGGCTGGCTGGGTATAGTCTGCACATGAGCTGCAGAGGAAGGGTGAGTCACTCATAAAAGCTGATCTAGAAAACAAAAATAAGTAAAGCAACAGAAACATGATTCAAGGGACAAAGTGTCTAGTGGATAAGGTCTGGGACTGGGTCTCAGGAGCAGAGGTGTACGAATAATGGATTTTTAAGTTCACTGGCAATTCCAAAAAATAATAAAAAAAATATATTTTGGATTGAGCCAAAAACAGGTTTTTTTCAAAATTTTCAGCAACTCAAAAAATTAATTTCATTTCAATCAACCATTTTTCAACATTTTTACCATTTTTTAAAAAAATAAAACTATAGGAAATTTCTCAATGAAAAGTTGTTTCTAACTTAAAAATTCAAAAGTTTCATTCTGGAGATTTTTTTTCTCTTTGACTTTAGGATTGGTTTGTTTTTTTCAGACAAACTATTCGGTGAAACCGATATGAATTTGCAAAATGCTTTGGCGTTGATGAATCTGCCTCTCTTTTTTTTTTTGGCCAAAAATGGATGGCCAAAAATTCCCACCTTTACTCAGGAGACCTGGGTTCAAGTCTCAGCTCTGCTGAGATGTGACCTATGAGTCACTTCATCTCTCTGTGCCTCTTAGGGTCACCAGATGTCCCAATTTTATAGGGACAGTCCCAATTTTGGGGTCTTTTTCTTATATGGGCTCCTATTACCCCCCATCCCCATCCCGATTTTTCACACTTGCTGTCTGGTAACTCTGGTGCCTCTTTGTCTATTTCGTTTGTAAACTCTTCAGTGGAGGGGCTCCCTCTTTTACCGTGTGTTTATACAGTGCTTAGTTCAGCTACTCTTTGGTTAAGCTGTTTAACCTTTGGAAGTTTTCCTGAATCAAAGCCAAACCCCTAACCTTGAGAGGTTTATCCCTGTCCAAACATAAATTTCTGGTTGTAAATGTGCACCATTAAGGTGGGGAAGGAAAATGGCCTGTACGTTTCTTGAGTTATTGCTTAATACAATATTTTTAAGCTAGTTCTCTAGCTACAAGAGATAGAATCAGGAAAACAAAGCTCAGAACATGCTCAAAGTTTGGCAAGGTGTGAAGCTTGAAACAATAATGTTGGTTCAACTTGCCATAAAAATGAAGGCCTGGCTCTGACGTCCTACACAGATAAGTTGTCTTGAAAAGGATTTTTTGTGCCCTTTTTTGCATTTTCTGATTCAGAACTGGCTGGAATTAAGATATTCAATGCTGCCTGAAAGCAAAGGTGGAGTAACAATGAGTGGGTCCCAAATTGCAGGGCTCTTGAAAAAACAAGCATCTTACCATTTGTGTTAAAGGAGAATCTCCATGGTATGGCTAGGAAGAAGGGATGGCCTTTTGGTTACAGCACCGGAGTAGGACTTGGAAGAAAGGAGATCAATACCAGCTTGAATCAGACTCCCTGAATCACTATAGCTAAATCACTTAATCTCTCTGGCTCCCCTTCTATGAAATAGTGACAATACCAACCTCAGAGCCATGCTGTGAGGATAAATTCATCAGTATTCGTAGATTTATAAATTCCAAGGCCAGAAGGGTGATGATCCAATCTGACCTTCTGGATACCAAAGGCCATAGAATGTTTCAAAATTATTCCTAGACCAGATCTTTGAGAAAAACATCCCATCTTGATCTGAACATTGTCAGTGATGGAAAATCCACCATGACCCTTGGTAAAGTAGTATAGGGGTTAAAACAAAATACTCTGAGCTCTTTTGACTTCATCCTGTAGAGGGCAGTGGTACACACACACTACCCAGATTGTTATAGAGTGATTTGTAACCATGGGCCAAATTTTCCATGCCTGTAAATTACTGTTGTAAATACAACTGACTTTAATGGAGCTATGCCATTTTACACCAGCAGGGATTTTGGCTCATTGTATTAACCATAATTATGGACCCGTGTTATGTAGCTCTGTAGTTTAGGTTACAATTACATTTGTAATAATAGTGGGGGATTATAAACCATTAGCAATTCAAAAATGACATCACAGATAAGGAATTGTGTGTTTACCTAAAGGGGAAGAACTCAGTATATAAGAACTTAAATAGAAAAAACCTGACATGCTGCAATAGAGAAGATCATTCATAACACTGGGATGTTAACTCAGGAAGTGTGGCATGTTTATTTTTTCTACCATACACTGCTTTCCTTAAAGCATCATTAACATTACAACTGCAGTATGGTTTTTTTCTTCAGATGATGTCGCTATGGTCAATCCAACGAAAGGATTAAATGTAGTGGACTGTGAAGCTGAAAAATGTTATGTGCTGTGGGAACTAATTGCAGTATTTGCTCAGATCACACTTTGATAGGAGAGGAGAGGATGGGAAGAAAGAAACCCCAAATAAACCTTGCTTATGTCAGGACTACAATCCTGCATGTATCCCATTTACAAGAGTCAAATGCTTGGATCCTTTGTGGGAAAAAGATGAGAGGTGTGAAATAAGATAGAGAAACTTTTACATAACTTTCTTCCATGTTTGTATTATTTGGGATGAAGGAAAATAATAACAAATAATGTGAAAATTAACCAAATAGTGAAGACTTAATATGTGGGAAAATAGCAACACTAAGCACATCTAAAACATGTCAAGTGAAGTAACCATAATTAAGATGCAAAAGATACGGCAAGAGGATGAATCTAAGCATCCCAAGCTAAATCCTCATTGAAAATAGAAGAATTCTGTGCAATATTAGGAGGGCGCTAGTCATATGGAAAGCACCACCACATTTGACACTAATTGGTACACTTGTTAACAGCTTGGGCAGAGAAGCCAGGGACTGAATGGGCCAGGGAGACAATCTTTTCACTTCAGTTGGGTGAATAATGGGGTTGTTTTTGTTTCTTTGCTTCTATGTCAGTTCTGAAAAAAAAATGGTGCAGGTCTAACCAAATCTGATGGGGGGAGGGGAAAAGGAGGGATTTCTAGTGAACTGAAAAAGTCCATATTAGGTCTCTTCCAGAGTGGATTTGAACCCAAGTCAGTTGCTTAACCACTGAGCTAAAGATTACAAGAAGGGACATTACCACCACCATTTTTCCCAGCCATTTCATGAATTGCCAAAACTATTTGGGTCAAATTTGTGAATAGTTCCAGACAGACCAAAATAGTATTTTTTGTCAAATAAACCATTCGTCCAATTTTTTTTTGCCCAGTTCTGCTTTTCCATGTTACAGGCACATGCAGGGTATGTCTTTAGTGTGCTCCCCCATACAGGTAGACAGACATACACTAGCATGGTGGTGGCATGGATGGGAACTTACATAGGCATACCATGTGAGTGGGCTTGTACTTGGGTGGCTAGCTCCCCTCACCTGTGGTGGTGTGGCCACACTCCTATTTTTAGCGCACGGGCTTAAGTAGAGCTGACACATCTGTCTCTCCAAGCAGAGCAACATGCTCCCAACTACAACGTCTACACATACCCTCAGTCCACTTTTGAGACACCTGGTCATGGTCTGCCCTGCTGCCGCCCATTTTATACTTGCTCTGAGAAGAAAGACCCCGAGACAGCTTACCCTGAACTCAGTAGGAGTATCTATTAATTTCAATGGGAGTGAAAGAAATCCCAAATAAATCACCCTTTGGTAGTTTTCAACCACATTAGAAGAATATTACGTGAAAGGGAAAAATGTGCTAGCACAAGCAGGACACATGAGGTGTTAGCAAAGGTGCTGGAATTGGGGTAATAACTGGGTATTATGTAGCTCATGTCTACATATTTGTTCATTGTCATCCGTGGCTGATTATCTCTGGAGATTTCTTGGTAGGCCCCTGGAACGAGACACCACAAATTGTACCAAATTACTCTGCAGGTGATAATTTTGTAAGTCGCTGTTCATTAGATTGTCATTAGCAGACCTTTGGTAATGAATTCATATAGAACTGGGCTAGTTTGGGATTTGAAAATGGGATACTTTGCTAAGCTTTGTGTGAAACTTTCTGAGATCAGCATTCTGCAATCCCCAGGGAAACCTGCTATTATCAAGACAGAGTATTATGGAGTCATAACAATTCTTGTGACAGCAGGTAACCTGGTACAGGTAGACATACTGCGGTGTACTAACCTCCCGGGACCCTAAGCAGCCTTTCTAATTCCTTGGGAAATGGCATACATTTATAAGGCTTTATGAAACTCAAGGATTTGGCCTGAAGTATCACTTTTACCAAAGTGATTTAAATCTAACTGACTTTCTGAACATTTATATCCCACCGTTTAGTTCAAGCCGGTCTGTGTGCTGTTGAAAGCAGGCCTGGTCCAGTGTCCACTGAGGTCAGCGGGAGTCTTTCCACTGATTTCAGTGGGCGATGAACCAAGCACCACAACCACAATGACAATGCATACCTGCAGAGCTAAGAGTGGGACTTGTTCTCAGAGCTGCAGGAAACACAGCCCTGAAAGTTCAGCCTTAGTAAATCACTGCCTTATAAAAGCTAAGTGTTTCCAGTGGCTCACAGCTCGTCTGATTACTAATTTAATCAGGTTGTTGTGTAATGCTATTGGTCATGTTGTACCACTGACTGACAGATGTTACAAACTAAGCAAGGAGGACTTGAGTTGTACATTGGCGGGACGCATTCGGGGCCTAATCCAACACCCACTGAAGTTAATGAGAGTTTTTCCATTGGCGCTAATGGATGTTGGCTCAAGACTCTCCGTAGGTATTGCAGGAAACGGTGATTCAGCAGATGGCACGGTTCCCCTACTGGAACCACAAAGCTGATGCTCCAGCACGGACATTTCACCTTCTGTGCTGCTGGCTGTGCAGTCTTTGGATGATGTCCTGTGATCATTAAATCCCGTGGCTCATTTTTGCAAGGTTAACAGTGCAGCCGCCTTGGGGAAAGGAGGTGCAGATATTGCACATACTTCAATGTACGTTTTTTTCCATAACCGAATTCCAACTTGGGTAACTCCACCAGGTGGACCAATATTCCCTCTGTGCTTAAGTTGGATCAGTTGGATTCATCACTGTCTTTCCTAAATGGCTGTATAGCATTGCTGAGGATGGTGGAATACTAATCTGTCCCAAGGGGCTAAAGGCAGATATTCAGAGGTATCTTGGCACCCAAAGATTCAGGTATGTGCCCATAGGGATATTCAGAACCTTCTAAAAAGGTTAGATGCCTAATTCCCATTGAAATCAGCCTGGAAAGACTAGCCTGCACAGGCACTTTTGAAAATCCCATTAGACACCTCTTTGCATCTTTAGGCCTCGTCTATGCTTATAGGTACATGCTATAGGTAGCTATATACTCCACAGGTAGTTACATGTAAGAAGAATGCTGCTGCGTCCATGTTCTCTGTCGGAGGGCACTATACTGCAATAAACATCAATGTAGACAAGGGCTGCACTGCTTGAGTGTGTAGAGTGCCTTGTAGGGTTCAAGCGTGTCGCTACTCACTTAAGCAGCGCCACATTGTTTACACCGATGCTATATTTGTGCTAGCTAGGCACGCAGTGTCTGTAATCTACATGATACCACGCGCATACACCTATCCTTAAGGCCGTAAATACCTTTGAAAAACTGGCCTCAAGCACTCCCCGTTTTTTGTTTGTAAAATGCTTTGGGATGAACTGAACTAAATAAATTAGGATTATTGTTAAGTCTATTATTAATTATACTGAAGCTAATACTATACTATAGTGTGTAGCTAATACCTTCCTATAGTTGGAATGAAGCCATCAATAATACCCTGGCTTTTGTGGAAATACCTGAATGTGGCTTTTGGAGGCTAAATCATCCCTTTAAGGCTGCTTTGCAAGATTGTGGGCAAGTTCAGGCTCTCAGATTTGCAGAAGATCTAACATTAATTGTGAGTTTCAAACATTACTGATTTCAGAGGTACCTGCTGCAGGGCTGACTTGTATAGCACATCTCTGACCTTAATGTGTGTGACTGAAGTCAAGCTAAGGGAATAAAAAGGTTCAGAGAACAGAATTAGCATCTGTTTGTTAACAAATGTATTTATGAGACTGCTGGTTGGAGTTCAGAAATGCCAAATTAATTTTTTCCACCTACAAAGGCTTGGTTAACAGCTCTCCAAAATTCACAACCTGGCATCAATGGACCTATGCTGATTTACTCCACGGGATGATCTGGACCCAGATCTGGCTTCATACCTGGGGCACACTAGCATCCAGACCCTTCCTGTGTAACCCAGCAGTATGGAGCCCCCCATAAAAATTAATTATGTGAGCCTCCTGAAGCCTGAATATCTGTTGACTTTGAGGATAAATTAGTTAGCCTTTCAGCTGCTGAAGGCCTTCCTTCGTCAGTCAAAGATTATCTTGTCCCTTCCTTCTCTCCATTGCACTGTGGATCAGAAAGTTAATTAGCCAATCCCATGTCAGAGTTGAGACCTACAGAAAAAAATTAATAAAGTTCACTACAGCTTAGAATGAAATTAAACTAGATATCTATCTTAATTTTGCAGCTTGGAACAGACTTTTATATTCAGCTAAATATTTGGAAACCTTTGCTCAAATTGGTCTGCTTACTGAGGCCTGGTCTACACACAGGTTTTTGTACCAGTATAAATATTTTGGTTTGGGGTATGATTTTTTAAAAACTATTACAGTTATACCAATACAACCCCTAGCATGGACACCATTTTCCCCCTCAGTATAAAGAAGCCTTATACCAGTTTAGCTCATTTCCCTTCCCATACAGGAATAGCAATACTGGTATAAAGCCTCTTTATACAGAAATGGTCACCGTTGAACTTGGAATCTATGAATGGCAAAATAAAATATTTGTCAGTTCAAAGGATGGGTAAAGGCATTCTAGAAATGGTTAGGAAAAGAGAAGGTCAAAATTGGTTCAAATTAATTCAGCTGCCTCCAAATATAAGGTTATCCAATGGGTAACATTTAACTTTTATAAGGCGATCATTTACTAAGGCTTAAGTTTATCATTAAAATATACAAATGCCAACTTCACAAATGGACTGGTGTTATAAACCTCTGCTGGAATACTGTAGTCTTCCAGCAATCATAATAAACATAGAGCAATGTTTAACGCATTCCCCATTGATACAGCATAATTCCAGCCTGCGGCTTGACCTCCTCTCTGGTGCCATGGGAAAAGGTTGCAAGCATCATTTTCATGACATCAATCAATCAATCTTTAGCATGCAGAGAAGCTGGGAGTAGCAGAGCAGAAATTAAAAATACAAAAAGATTAACTTCTTATCTGTGTCAGTCTGCACAGCTAACTACAGTGGTACACAGGAACTGCCAGACTGGATCAGAACTGGTGTTCCTCAGGTAAAGTATTCCATCTCCAACAGAGGCAATATCAACTGTTTCAGAGGAAGGTACAACAATCCCACAATAGGCAGTTATGTAGTAACCTACCCTCCAGGAACGTACTTCCTAATCCCCAATAGCTAGATGCTGGCCTGTGCCTTGAAGCAGTGCATTATTTTAGATTGGGTGCCCAATTCTTTTCTCAGTTGCACCTGTTTTACGGCAGTGTAATCCCATTGCCTTCAGCCACATGAATCTGGGTTTACCATAATAGACAAGTGAAACCAGGAAAGCAAAATATGGTCCCTGCCTTGGTCTGATTGTTGTTGTTGCTTCACTAGGCTATAGAACATGATCCAGGAACACTGAGTGACATTTACTTTCTGTGAGTCTGCTCTTGAGAAGAGCTGAGTACCTATACCTCCAATGAAGCCAGCAGTGGTATAACTGTGTATTATATTATGTAGGATGGTCCAAAAAAAAAAAAAACCCTTTAGAAAGGTGATCATCTCCTATACCTTTGTATTGGATTTTCCACCTATGTGGTAATGATAGTGTCCACATCATTACCTAATTGTTTACTAATTGTTTTCCAAGCAGCAAGCAAGCAAGTTAAGTTATTAACAGAATAACAATAGCAGCCATAAAAGCTGGCACTGCTGGTGGTAACCGTGCTGCCCCTTAGCATCTGGGGCTTTGTGGTGGCAGCACTCCCCATGGAGATTGTGGTTGCATGACGTTATTACAGCCAAGCTGGCCACAGTCAAAGGGATTTTTAAAATTAGTCCTTGGAACTAGAAGCTCTAATTCCCTGCCAAGTCACTGTTCTAGACTCATCACTGTTCTAGACTGAGAATACACAGTCTGTAGAGCGTGACGGTTTTGTGGATACAAGACCAATAGGTTTTGTCTTCAACTAAGGAAGATTCCAATCCTGCACCACTTAAGTCAATGGAATGTTGGTCCTGATGTCATTGCAAGCAGGATTGTACATTATGGGACCTGATCCTGGAAGATGCTGAGCTCCCAAAATTCCTTCTGTCAATGGAAATGGAGGGTCAACACCTGAAAGGATCAAACCCTAAAGCCCAGATCCAATGAAGTACTTAAGTACATGCACAGTCCCACTGGCTTCAGTGATTAAATTTCATAATTATTATTACTATGTTATTTGTATTACTAAGACACTTCAGCCCCCCTAATATGGACCAAGACCCCATCATGGTAGGTGCTGTACAAACACAGGCCAAAAGGACAAAACATGGCCTAAAGAGCTTACAACCTAATGCTTTAGTATTTTGCTCGATTGGCTCAGAAATGACTAGACCCAGGGGGTTTGATTTCCTTCTCACCAGTGCAATCTCATTGTTTTCATTGGAGTTACTCCACAGATACAAATGAAAAAAGTATGAGGCCTGGCATATCTGAGAATCACCTGCTTTGAAGGTACTTCTCTCACCACCTCACCCCCATTTTCACCATCACTTCTAGCAATTGACTCATGTTTCTCCATTTGTTACCCATTTGCAACACAAATACACACACATGCGCGCAGTGATGACCACATATGCACGCGCACACACAAACACAGTGATGACATTATAGACAGATAGTCTTGGTCCTCTAAAACAATCTGTGTGGGGTTACAGGTCTATTAATTGCAGGGTGTGTGACAAAGCTCTGTCCTTATCTTCGTGGATCCTGCATTTCCTGGCAGATTTTTACTAGCCTCAGCGGCTCACTGTGACCCTCCACGGAGCCCTTCTCTCTCTGGAGACAAGGTCACAGACTATTGAGACATTTTCATCACAAACCAGTGAGGAGAAGCTATCCTTCCTGGCACAGTCTCTAGTGTCTCCCAATCTCAGAGACTAATTAGGGGAGGCAGAAAGCGGGGAGCCCAGGCCCGCCCTCTACTCTGGGCTCCAGCCCAGGGACCCTAATAGTATCAGCTAAGATGGCTGACCTTTTATCCACAAAACACAATACAATTCCCTGGGCTACTTCCCCACAGCAGTCCCCGCTTCTTCAAACTCCACTTCACCCCTACCTCAGGGCCTCCTTCCTTCTGTATGATAAGTTGTCCACCACTCAGTCTCACCAACAGCATAACTTCCTTCCACAGCTCCCGACACCCACAGCCCACCTGACTAACTGGGAGGT
The DNA here is from genome assembly GCA_007922305.1 of Dermatemys mawii. NCBI lineage: Eukaryota > Metazoa > Chordata > Testudines > Dermatemydidae > Dermatemys > Dermatemys mawii. The sequence continues at coordinate 8,746,188 of ML677387.1, forward strand.
TTTTATCTGGATTCAGCCAGTCCCTGATTGGCTTCAGGTGTCCCAGTTAGGTTAGCTGTTTCTACTCCTCTCTAGAAGATTCTTAATTGGCCCCAGGTGTCTTGATTGGCCTGGAGTAGCCTTTGTTTGGCTATCCAGGGAACAGGGACCTGCACACCATGAGACTAATGTACCTGCCTTCCAGCACTCTCCTATATCCTTCTGGTCTGACTCTGTCACAGGTGGTTACCCAAATCTCTGACCATTGCAGAAATTTCTGTTTTATTAAATTATTATTACACACATAAAAATACAAAACACTATTGCTGAGTCCTCCCTCCCCTTAATACTTCCCTGGAGAAATGTTTGTTAAGCAAGAGACACACCGAACAGCAGTTTGTATGATTACTGCCTGGAAAATAGTCCCAGGGAATCAACAGCGTAGGATGGAATCTGAGCACGCATACACACAATGGTATTGATTCCATTTTTCAAGGTTGCTTTGAAAATACCAATCTGGCCTACAGGCATCCCCAGCAGCCTCAACTGCTAGCCTATTCCACCCTCACCACGCATAATGTTAGTTTTCAGCTGTCTCTCTCGGAATACTTCCATGTGGATTCTCTCAGGCAAGCAGCAGACCCTGGCAGCTGTTTCCCATTGTTGGCTGGATGGAAGAGAGAAATTCTCCAGCTCTCCTATATCATAAGTACATTTCACCTGTTCAATTGCTTTGTTGGGACCAATATTTGCTACCCTGAGTGGGGCTGAGTGAAAAACTGATTTTCTTAAATTATTTTTTAGTTTGGCCACCGAACCCAGGCCCTCCGCTCCAAAAAATGCTGGAGACTGTGAAAAAAATCATTTTAGGACAAACGAAACACTTTTCTTGAGGGGAAAAAAATTCCCCTGCCCCATTTTTGCATTTAGTTTAATTTTTCAGTGATTCTTCCCTTATTTTTTTAATTGTTTTAAAAATATCTAGCTACATTTTGAAATGAAAAGCCGGAACATTTCATGGGAAAAAATGTCAAAATGAACCACTTCAATTTTTTCTAGGTTTTTTTATTATTATTTGGATAGAACTACTATCCGAATTCAACCTGAATTCTCAAATAATTTTGTTTGCTCCCAAACTGCACTTGGCAAATTTACTAGTCAGCTGGAACATTTTGCACAGCTCTTGTGCTGAGCCCCCTCAATTCCCATAGAATTCACTGGCACATAAGGGATTCGGGAAGTCAATAAAATTTTATTTTCCCTTCTACCCTCAACTCCCACCCCATTCTGGGCAGCCAGGTTCTGGATTGAATGGCTCACAGGGGAAAGAACTATTCAGACTCAGAGACGGTTGTGCCAAGTACAGGCTTGAGGCACATAAACAATGCAGCGTGGTAGAGGCTTATCTTGTTACTGCCCATGCTATGCTTGTTTTTAACGGAAAAAACAAAGAGCTTTGCTCTCTAGGGCAGTCAATGCAGCCCCTTTCACAAACAAATAATAACATTAGAAACATTAAAAAGTCAAAAAAATGCTACAGAGCAAAATGTGCCATGCAGTTGTTTAAGGCCACCGCAGTAGGAGCCAAAGATTTCCAATACACAGCAGACAGATGTGCATTTTAGCACATGGCAGATTGCATGTTTTCAAGCTGCTAGTTTTCATCTGATTTAATATTCAAATTCTTTGGCACATACCAATAGCTGAAAGCTAAGGCCTTCCAGAAACTCAACTCTTAAAGTCTTCATATAATAGCTTGTGTGCAACAAAACAGAAAAGCTTATGGGCGATGCACATGTATCATTAGCAGTGTCATTTGGTAATCTCTCTCTTCACATTTTAAAGCCTCAGAAGCAGTCGGAACACAGATCTAAATCTAAAGTTATTCGGGGATGTATTTTCCTACCAAGTAATTAACTCATGATTTTTCTTTCCCTCTGTTGAAATGCAGAACAATGCCACTGCAAATGAGCCACGGTTAAGAAAATCCAATAGTACCATATGTTAGGTTTGCAACAAGTCATTTTGTCATCAGTTACTGATATCATGTGGTGCAATGAGCATTGCTGAAGTATTTAACACATCAGAAGTTGAAGGTGCTTCTGTGTTTGTGACAATCCCATTCTGGTTACTGTATTCGTTAAAACTCAAAGTGAAAGTAAGTTATACGTTGTGGTGAATGTCAACTTTTTGTGTTTTACTATTGATTTAAATGAGAGAAGAATTAGGTAAACATCAAGCACGCCTACAATACTTTTATGTAGGGTGACCAGATGTCCTGATTTTATGGGGACAGTCCCGATATTTGGGGCTTTTTCTTATAAGGCACCTATTACCCCTCTTCCCATGCCCCCATCCCAATTTTTCACACTTGTTATCTAATCATCTTATTTATATGGTCCCTGTGAAGTTTTGTAGCTGAAAGCCTCACAGTCTTTAATCTTTCATTTCTGAAAACCCCACTCTCTGTATATAAAAAAATCTATTTAGTAGGCCCATACATGGCAACCATTGGACTGAAAAGACTGTACCAAAGTATCCAGCAGTGGGTCTGATGGACTTCTGAATATTTGCTTATATTCACAAATAACGCAGGGCTTTCCTGGTCAGACAAGCAGTGGTATTTGGACCTTTCTAAGTTAGTAGCCAATGGGAAAAAAAAGTATCACCATAAAGATCAATGAGATGAATTCAAAAAGATTTGGACCCCTGTTTTAGATACATTTGATTAAAAAAAACATTGAGATTGCTTAAAGAAGGCAAGGCCTCCATTTCACCTAACCCCTCTGTCATAAGTGTGAAGTAGCCTAGAATTAGTGTTTACCTGTAAGGGGTTAAGCTAAACGTAACCTGAGAGGTGGACAACTGACCAATGAGAAATTCCTCAGGAGACAAAGGATTTTAAGTTTCAGTTTCTCTCTGGGTCTCTCTCTGTTCACCTCGGCTATGGGATGAACACAGCTATGTCTTTCACTATAACTATAAGATTCTATTAAGTATTGTAGTCAGTGAGTTTACCTTCTCTTTATCACTTGGAGGGTTCTCAGTGGTGAGTGTTGGCTGGGTGCTTCTTGATATTGTAAGCTTCAGCAGAGATATCAACTGTGGGAGAAAATTGCCTTGGGGGAGAGGTTTGGTTTCTGAATCCTTTTGTTGATTATGGTAGATGCTGTTCTATTGACGGTTATAAGAGATTTATTCCTTTCTTTTTTTCTTTTATTAAAATCTTTCTTTTAAGAAGCTGACTGCTTGTTTTTCATTGTGTAAGATCCTGGTTTTGGATCGGGCAGGTCTCGCAGGATCAGGCGAGGTTTGGTTTTTTTTTTTCTCTCAAGCTTCCCAGGGAAGGAAGAAGTTTGGGGGGTTAGTGGAAAGGGAAAGAAGGGTCCCCAAACTACCCTAGACCTAGTTTGGTGGTGGCAGCGTACCAGGTCCAGATACAGAAGAATTTGTGTTCTGGGGAAAAACATTTTAACCCAAGCTGGTAAAATAAGCTTGTGGGGGTTATTTCTTTTTTCATGCAGGTCCCCACATCTGTACCCTAGAGTTCAGAGTGGGGAGGCAATCCTGACACCCTCCCTCTCTGCTCCTCTCTGTCCCTCCTCTTCCTATTTTATCTTCTATTGTATTACTGTTACTCCCACCTTATGTGTGTTACGGCAAAACAGTATTGCAAACTTTGACCACTCGGAAAACTACATCATTCGATTGAAGCATGAAGCCAATTGTATTCGGGAACATATACAAGCTTTTTACCTTTGACCTGTACCTTTTTGTAATTTTCATTGACTTTTTTCATGAAAATCAATAAGATTAAAGAAAAAAAACAAAGAAAAGAAAAGCACTACACCTTAGGGCGTGCAGTAACAAGTTGGCAGTTTCTAAGGGTATATCTACATGGTGCTCGTGTGCTCATACACTCATGTGCTGCTCACTAATTGGCTTGTATAGATCCTTCTGGAGCCTACTAACGGTTGCCTAGTGCATATAATCTAGTACTGCTTGAAATGGGACTACACTAAGGTGCACTTAGAGAGACCAGATAGCAAGTGTGAAAAATTGAGGGGGTAATAGGAGCGTATATGAGCCTGTACAAGAAAAAGTCTCCAGAATGAGGATTGTCTCTATAAAATAGGGACATCTGGCCACCCTCGGTGCACTAGGGACCCTTTAGTGCATGTCAGAGGGTTCATATGGGTCAATTAGTGAGAGACCTTGTGAACTAAAATGTGCACCCCTCTGGTGCCGACAGGCTCTATGCCTGCATAGCAATATAGGGTTCCTCTGCCGAGCTTCTCTAAACTCGGGTGCTGGAATCCTGCATGAAGATGCAGGCTAATTATTGCTGACCCACAGATCTAGGCACATCTTGCTAATTCCAACTTGGATAAAAGAGGGATTGGATCCTGTTTCTTAGATACAGAAGGAACTAGGGTCTGAGACAACTAGGTCTGCAGGGAAAATCTTAAGAACAGCTGATTTGGGGGGAGGAAAACTTAAGCTGAGATTTATATTTGTTTGTTATTTAAGATGATGATAAAGCCAGGAAGGGGATATTTTGAACTTCATACTCTGCATCTATATTATGCTCAGAGTCAGTACTTGCCCAAACTTGTCTAAAGCTTTAAATCAAGCCTGAGTTGAGGTTAGAATCCAAAGGACATTCACAACTTAGCCATCTACCATGTTAATGTTGGTTGAAATTTACTCTCCACATATTTGATGGCGTAATTTTTATTCAGAGTGACATTTTCCATTGCACTTTAGTAAATAGCTGAGTTTAGAATACAGCTATCTCATGCAATTATAACTTCTCCTCACACCGTCATTTCCAGGAAAAACTCCTCCACATCTATCATGCGGTTCTTCATGTTAGCAGCTTGAATGAATAATGCTTCCAAACTTCCTTTCAACTTCAGGCAAAGTGATTTGAAAATTATCACTCTGATCATGCAAAGTCTCTTCTGATTCTCAATGTGCTGTCAAGATTTTAAAGCTGGCAATGAAAGAAAGGCCATTCACGTGGGAGAGGAGAGCTTACGCCATGGAGAGGATTCGCATGCCAGCAAGATGAAGGGAAAGTCAGAAATTCTCTCTGTTGTTTCTGAATGCTGTGAAAAAGTGGCTTTGATCGATTACAAGAGGTGGCCTCAAAATATTGCATTGTGGGTAGGATGGAAAGGGAAGGATTTAAAGGGACAGGACCCTTTTAGCTTCAACCCTAAAGTTAGAGTTTTGTAACAATGAAGGTCTTCTCCAAAACCTGTTGGAAGCTATAGACTCTGACTTAATTTTCTGAACATGACTGTCTAGCAGTTGCTGCCAAAATCCACATCAGCCACTATACATAGTGTTGGTAAAGGGATGTTTGGGGCCCAGTAAGGCACAAGATGTTAAAGCCCTTTTTCACTGTTACAACATTAAACAAGGGTTTTATTAACATCTTATTTTATGTTAGGCCTGAGACACTTGCCCTTATCAACACAACAGGGGCCCATGGAGCTTGGTTTTTAAAGGAGCTGGACACCTGCAGCTCTCTTTGAAGCCTATCCCGGGAGGGGTTTTAGGTGCTTTGTTTTAAGCCCTCACATTTGGAAATCTTGACCGCTATTTCACAGAGCCCTGCACCAGCCAAGCCCTGCTGTGGGAATGCTGAGGACGTCATGGACAGAGCTCTTCAGGGGAACCTCCACCCAATCACATCCCATGCATAGGCTGGGGAGCAGGGTGGCGATGAAAGTGGATTAAGTAATATTCCACGTACATTTGACCTTGGGATGTCCCGAGGCTGCAATGCAGATGCTATTCCTGCCCTGGCCACAACTCCTTTACCTGTGCCCGGCTTTGGCACTTGAATGTGTCATACCTCACATTCTGCACCTCATTTCCAACAATTGTGTGAACATCTTTATTCCTGCAGGGATCCCACATCTAGGCCCGCACTGTCCCTTTCCCCACCGGCCTAAGAAATCCAACATTTCTTTCCCAGACCAGGCATCAGCATAAGGTTGAGCTGGAGTTTTACCTGGAATCTCACCTGTGTGCTGAAACGATGCGCTAGAAAAAAAAAAAGGCATTTCCAAAATGTACTGGGGATTTATGAGGATATACAGTCATTATGACCCCCCACTCCCACCCCAGGCAGCAACATTTGTCCAGAGCAGTTGCTGCTGTGGGGGCTGTTCTTGATAGAGGACTGCCTGCGGCAGTACTGGTATCTCACTGTTCACAAAGGCATCATGCCTGCAGCAACAGCGGGCCTGCATCGCTCAGGGAATTGGTTTAACTTTGCCATCAAAAGTGCAGAGTTCCTGGGTGGCCAGCAGGACTCAAATCTGAATGTGGCTGGCAGAAGGCAAGCTTTGCCAGTAAATCTTGGCAGCATGGACACAAGGTCACAGAGGAAGCCAGTGGAAAAACAGAGACTTAAACCCAGTTCTCTTCAGTCCCCAACTAGTACCCTAATCACTGGACCATCCTTCCTCTGCTAGCGCAAAATGAGCCTGACTGTGAGTGGCCTTAGAAATACATTCACGGCTCTCTCAGTTTGGGGCGGCCAGGGGAGAGGGGAGTTTCCTCCATCCGTCAGTTCTGACTTTGAATATTTTCACCTGCTGCTCGGCAGAGCTTCCCTGACAGCTTTATAAAGTGCAAAGGCAACAGCTGCTGTGTTGAGCTCTCCATGGTGCCCTATAACTGAAGACTGTCTCCCTGACCGGGAGCAGCAGCAGAAGCGGTGGCGTTCTATTACTGTGTGAAGCCAACATCACAGATATAAAGAATCTTTGGAACCCTATTACAGATAAATAAATTGGCTTTGACATTCCCTGTTCCTTTTATATTTCAAATGACAAGCTGCATGTTGGGGAGCATTATGAATTTTCCCAGAGATGCTTGAGCCAATTTAATAGGAATAATCTGTTTATTATAATAAATAGAGTCCCATCCCATCAATTCTATAGTTGTTGCAAGGCACGCTTGCTCCCACGGGTACTATAAGAGCTGAGCCTCGGTGCCTGCTTCACACGCTCACTTGTTGACTAATAAATTATGTATCATATCTCAGCAAGAAACCGGGCTCCCAAAGGAGTCTTGGGAGATAAAGTATAGGAAGAGAGTTCATGTTTTAAATGCATGAAACAAAGTGTTACAGAAAGAAAGCGTGATAAACTGGAACCAGGGGTAGAGAGAACTGTGTTTGTAACAAAAGGGCCCAAGAAAGATTTTGGTACCTCCGTTACCATGGATTGTAGTCTTTTGATGGGGTTGAACACCTGGAAGTGCAGGGGTGAAAACTTGCCCCACCTGGAATCCAAGGCAAAATTCCCCTTGACATCAAAAGGTTTCACTCCAGATGTTTACTCAGGCTAGAAATGGGGTCCAGTTCTTAAGCTTAGATGTGGATCCAACTTCCCCAATGCCTGGGGTTGTTCTGGCTCATGGGTTTGATTCTGGTCTATTGGAGAGGGCCATCCTCCAAACTACCTGTGAAGTTTGGAGGATGGCCCGAACTTTCGCTAAGTTGGGGTGGAAGGAGTTTCAAAGATGGGGGGGTTAGGATCTGGCCCCAATTCAAATTCAAATAATAGCTAAACCTTTGAGCCTGATTCTTGTTTACACTAAGGTTCTTTTACACTGCTCTGCAAATGTAAATGTAACTGACATCCACATTAAGATTGAAGCAGGCTACAGGATCATTAGTGTGAATGAGAATCGAGCATTCCTCTGAGACTCGGCAAGAGAGAGAACATTGAAATCTGCCTCAAGGTGATTTAACAAAGCTGAGAGATTAAAAACAGCCCATTTTGTATATGGGGAAACTGAGAGTTAGTGAGAATAAGGATCTTTCCCAATATCATTGAGCAGGGGGGAAAATGCCACTATTAGACGCCAGCCTACTCTTTCTGCACAATTCTATGCCTGACTATGGCTTTGGGTTGCACCTCAGTTCTCTTTTGTGTCATTTACTTGAAAAGTGGCTAGCTCTTATGGATGTTTAAACGACCTATCTATACTGGAAAAAAGATAGGGACCCTAAAAAGTATCTGTATGTCATAAAGCATTCCAGTGTATTACCCTTCAGATCAGGAGAGTAAGATCCACAATGCTAGTAAAAAATAAAGAGCCAAACATTCAGGGTTTTCAAAACCCTTTCAGTTTCAGATAGATGTAATAACTTCTCTAAGTTTGGACATCCCCCTGAGTAATGCTTGGGTATTTTCATTTCGATTCTCCGTCACACACTCACTTTTGTTCTTGAAAGAATTTTCTCTATGATTGGGGACCAAAGGCCAAATTCAGATCTCAGTGACAATGGGATAAACCCACAGCAACTGAAGTTACTCCAAATTAACACCCTTGTCTCTAAGATCAGAATCGAGTGACAAATGCTAGCATGTTTGAATTCATGATTATTTCCTTAATTCTGCTATCAAATGGGTCTTAGAGCACACCTTTTCTTCTAGCCACATTGCACGCCAAGGAAATTAAGGGTTCACTGTATTCTGATTGCCTCTTTCCACTGGAAAGGGATTATTTTACAAGCCTGTCTTTCCTCTCAAAGCATGGGGAAAACATGTGAATTCTAAGGTCAGGGCACTGGTTTAATAAAATGGAGGTGCAGGGGGAAGTCTTCACACTTCTACACCATCTGGTTACATAGGACAGCAATTAAAAAGTGCAGAATGCAGCATCATATGGTAGCGACTTAACTTCTGTTCCCTGCCAATATTTTACAGAAATGTAGCACTCTTTCTTTGCAAAGATGAAAATGTACAATAAGCTTATATTCAATAATTGAAAAGGCTGCAAGCATTCCCATGTGTGGTTTTGGCATCTGGAATGAGACTGTATTAAATCACCTCTAGTTAGTTAATGGTCGGTCTCTTCCCGAGAACAATGAGTTAGGTGTCTCACTGCTTGCCTTCCTTAAGGGTTCATGTACCTTACCATGATCCTGTCCATTTGCTAGTTTGAAAAAACAGTAGCAAGATGTCGCAAGTGATTTTCCTACCAGGTGCTGGCATAAATTACTGCATCATCCAGAAAAATGACTGCATTGACCATATGTTCACAGAACAGCAAGCCAGTTTGGTGTGTGTGGCTAGGTCTGGGTGAATGACAATCAGCATTTGTGATACGTTAATGTAATTCCCAAAGAAGTAGGAAATCTGGTATGAACAGAAGAGTCTATTACTATTCATTGCACAAACTGAAGCTCAAATATAGCCCCAAACAGCTTTTTCATGATGCATGTTACAGTGTCAAGTGGGTGAAGAGCTAATACAAGAATCACCAGGATTTGCTATATTGTTTTGCAAGCGGAACATGTTAGGAGTGTTATTTTCAAGGGGACAGATTCTGATTCTCAATACCTCAGTGTAAATTCAAAGTAATTAATAGAATCTTGATTCTAGCCCCTAATGACCAGAACTCTCTGGGAATGCCTCAGTCTGCCTTCTGTGTTGTCCCACTATTTATTCCAATCATCTGATATGAAACACACCATTTGAGGTCTCACCTTCATGACATGGGGCCACATCCCCAGCTGATGTAAATCAACATAGCTCCACTGATGCCAATGAACATAAACACCTTCTCTACAAAATATTCGATTAAGTATTGGAATGAATTCATGTGAAAATAAATAAATTAGAAGTAGCAGACTGCAGCACCAGTGTGGGAGTTTTCAACAGGCAAGCCTCATACAGGTCAGATTAGAAACCCACTGAAGTCCATGGAAAGAATCATATTTACATCAATGAGTTTTAGATCAGGCCGGTAGAATCTGAACTCACAAGTTAATGACAGATACTGAGCACCCACAGCTCCCAGCTGGCATCCCGGAGTGTGTTCATTAGTATGATTTCTTTGCATTACATACTGCTTAGAAAACCCAGCTGAGATCAGAGCACCATCATGCTAGGAGCTGTACATATTCATAGTAAGATGGCCTATGCACCAAAGAGCTTGCAGAGATTGGCTACAGAATGAATTTCCGAAGGTGATCAGATAAATCAAGTGTGTCATTTGTAGGGAATGCCACCAAACCTCTTGGGAAAAACAAACAATAACCTTTCCATGATAGGAAGAATGACAATCAAAACAAACTACCACTTCCTACCTAACCCAAAAGCAGAGAAACAACCAATCAAAAACAAAAACCCAAAAGAACTCACTACCCCAGCAGAATTTTCACCCAGAAAGGTCAGAAGGGATGGCAGTTCTACAAAGCCCAGCAGGGACTTTGCTAGTGCTATGGATTTTATATGGAAGGTGTTCTGATACCACAATGATGGACTCCTGTATAATAACTTAAGGTAGACTGATAAACTGGATAGAAACATTGAATGTGAACGTGTGTTTGTTTTATGAGCCTGGCTAGCATAAACATACCACTGGATCAAGAAGCCCACTCATTGGGAAAGGGGCAATGGATTGAAGGAAATGTCACTAGCTCCTCCAATGGCCATATTGTACATGTCAATATGTAACCCCTTAGGGCTTACAAAAGTTGATGAAAACAGAAGATATCTGGACATTAAAACAGACCAGTACCTAAGGCTAACAACAGTAGTGAAAAACTGCCCCCTATATCAGAAAGGATAAAATAACTCCCAGTTTCCGCAGGATATGAAAAGATGTTGGAAAAATAAATTGGATCGTGTGGTACCATAAGTACAAGGTTTCATGAGAATATTTAAATAACTCTCAGGTAAACAGTTTGTAGACATATGGGCAAATGGAGAATCATGCAGTTTAATTTTCTATTAAATTATATTGGCCCTGGAAACAAGATTCTGTGCACTTTTTTTTTGGTTAGAGGGTAATAAACTGGAATGGATAGTTAGAAGAGGAAGAATTTGCAAGAGTACTTTTACAGTTAATTGTCAAGACTTATCTTACAAGGCACAATGCCAGGTGCTATTTCAAGTGCTCCGACTGCCTGGCACTTCTGTCAGGCATGGTGCAGGCACACGTGGGCAATTTGTGGCCAGCAGACCAGCAAAGGGGAGTTCAGACAGAAGCGGGAACAGAAAACTTATGTAAGCAAGACCAAAAAACGGAATCTGATGGACACCTCTCAAGCTGGGAAAATTGCAATCTCCATTTTAGAGACAAAGGGACCAATTCTGATGTTGGTTACACCAGTGGAAATCAGAAGCAATTCCAATGAATTATCCTGTGAGTAGGAACAAAACACAAGCCACAAAACTCAAAATAAATAAATAAAAACTTCAGTACAAAGTAAGGTTTCTAGCTATTGGCACAGAGCCTGATCCAGCAAAGACTCCAGCAAGTCAATAACTTTCAGCTGTGCTATTGCTCTCATTGGGATTACTTACAGGTATAAGCATTCACAGGATCAGAGACATCGCTAACATTCTGGGGCCTGATCCTCCATGGCCCTGAAACTTGTGGAGTTATTTATATCAGTGACAAATACGTAATAAACATCATCATTCTGATTTGATAGCATTTTACAACCACTTTGTGGATGTCTAAATAATACACCAGCTGCAAGGCATCAGATCCCCTTTGCTCCTCTTTCATGAGATTATTTTTATAGACAGATTTTCAACATCATTTTGTCCAGTGGTCACTAATTTACCACTGCCGCATGATCTCATGTAGCTTCCTTTGAGCAAAACAATTATTCAGAAAGAGACCGGTTCTGCAACATTACTTTTGTCTCAACTAAAATGTATTGTTAGAACATTAAGATATTAACGAACACATTCTAAAGAACTATTGAACAGTAGGCATAATATGCTTTAACATGTGCTAACCTGGGTGAGTTAAAGCCTGGGGTCCCATTGCAGGTTTAAACATAATGATCTGAGCAGGTGGTAAAATACACTGCCTAGTCTACACTAGAATTTTAGACTGTATAGCTATTATATTCTAACAACACATCCTTAAATCCTAGTCAAGACACTTTCCCATTACCTAATACATCAGTGACTCAAAGGAGAATTAGAATGTCTGATATGCAATCTGATTCAAATTGCTATCATTTTTGTTATCATAACGAAGATGTTTTCCTTCCCTCACACCCTCCCTCCACGCTTTCTGCTGTCAATTACTTTCAGTAAACACTCTGTCACGGCACATTTTATTACCTTCAGCACAGTGCAGAGGGAATGGATTCCCATAGCATGTCATGCAAGAAAGTGGTTGCTTAATTATCTGCCACTTTTATCAGATATCTGAAATCATCATTCATAATATAAATCAACTTCTACAGGGAAAATTAACATTTCATTTAAAATATCATCAGGGTGTTCAGACCACATCAGCTCCCTCTCAATTACTGCAAATGTGGGAGAATACTTAATTGCAATTTGCAACTCAGATGGCTGGGTTTTGTTCTGTTTTCTAATTCAGTTTGTATTTATTTTTAAGGCATTACAGTTAATTTGTTTTTAATGAGTAAAAGCTATTCTTGGATGAAGTCAAGGAAAACACCAAAATAAATCATAGCCTTGCTGAAAGAAACTTGCTTCCACGAAACTGATTCATAGATTTCCATATTTTAAGGCCAGAAGGAATCACTATGATCATTCAGTGTGATCTCCTGTATAACACATGCAGTAGGACTTCTCCAAATTAGTTCTTGTTCGACCTAGAGTGTATCTTTTATAAGAATATCCAACCTTGATGAAAAAATTGTCAGGAACAGAGATTCCAGCACAGTGATTGGTAAATTGTTCCAAAGGTTAATCATTCTCAATGTTAAAATTGGCGCCTTAATTCCAGGGTGAATTTGTCTAGTTTCAACTTCCAGCTATTGGATCTTGTTATACCTGTTTGCCAGACTTTATCCCAACATAAGATAAAAAGACAACATAAGACAAAAAAAATATTTTCCTATCCCACTTCAATGCTATGATCATTTTATCAAAGCTAATAGTGCCTCTTTGTTAAATGACTATTAACAGAGCTGAGTTGGGGAAAATGGGTGGGGAGGAGGGAATGATGGTTTTAAGTTTTCTCTTTTCCACATTTTCAAATTTGAAGTTTTGAAATTCAAAGATGTTTGACCAACTCTGTACTTGGTTCAAAAAAAAACAAACAAACATAAAATAAAACAATAAATAAAAAAGGGAAAGGATTGAACGTTTCTGTGAAATAATTTTCCACTTCTCCCCCTAATTTCAGAATTTGAAGTTTTGTCCTCATTTTGAAATTTGGAAAATGCCAACCAGCTGTAATTAAAGACTAGTTCCCAATCTATATTCATTTAGGAAACTAGGAGATTAGAAGTGTAGGACTATTAAGAGACTCTCCCAAGTATGTATCAACACAAGGAGCTCGTCCTATGTTCAGCCTGTCCTGCCATTAACTCAAAACTTCTAACATCAAACTTATCCTATCAGTGGAGTACCACAGTCGATCAGAGAACATTCAAGGATCGATTTATTGCATCTAGATTAGACAAGATAAATCGACCCCTGATAGATCGATCTGGCGGGTAGCGTAGACCTGCCCACAGTCATTTCAGGTGTAAGGTCAATTGCCTAGTGAATTCCTTTGCTAGGAGATTATTGCATGATTGCCTAGTGATCAGGCTGAGATTCAAAAATCATTAACTAGGCCCACCCCATATTCACGTTGGCCACATATAACAACACAGAAACTATTGCATGCTATGTTATTTAAAGGGACGTTGTCAACTGTTTGTTTTTTTTAATTCCATTTTCGGATACAGTGCCCATTCAACACTATGCGCCCATCTTTACATCAGAAGTTATTGCAAGGATTCTGCTACTCCCCCAGTTATGTTTAGAAGGATCTTCTGGGCTTGATGCCTCTGAGCATTGCAAAACATGGTCAGGTCACACCTTTTTCTTGTCCCCACACCCCTTAGTCTCTCTATGCATACACCTGCCAGCTCCTGGGTAATTCTCCTTTTTCCATCTCAGCCACATTGGTTGCTGCTGTTACTGGAAACCATCCTCTCGCAGATCCTGGGAGAACTGTGGACACCATCAATAAACCACTATTGCTATGGGACAGAAGATTTAATGGAGAGGGCACTCGACTGGAAATCAGGAGACCTGGGTTCTATGCCCAGCTCCAGCTCTGACCTGCTGCATGACTTTGAGCAAGTCACTTCCCCTTTCTCCTCTCAGAACACTTGTCTGTTTGAATTCTAAGCTCCTCAGGACAGAGTGTGTCTTTCACCATGTGTTTGTACAGTATCTCATGGGACCCTAAGTTTGATTTGGGGCCATTAGACTCTATGGTCATATAACCAAACAATAACGGTTGTACTCAGTGTGCTTCCGAATGCTCAAAGTCAACAAATGATGGGGGAAGACCCCAAATCTCTTTCAGTTTACCGTCATCTTAGAGGTCACTTGTAACAATGGTGGGTAGAGATGTTTCCATGGGAAATAGAATTTTCAAGGTGCTGAGTATACTTGAAAAGCTCTGGGGTCAAAACCGTCCATCTGCCACTGTCAGTGTTTGCCGTTGTTCGCCTCTGAAGTGATCAAATGCAGCATGACTGAGGGCCTGATCTATAGCCCGCTGCAGACAATGGGAGTCTTTACAATGATTTCAGTACAGTTTGTATCAAGTGCTGTGTTTTATTTTTGCTTGCCAGAAGATCAAGCCTAAAAGTATGAACTCCGGCGGGCATTATGTGAAAAACAATATTAGGCTCATGGCCATAGCAGCACTAGGGAAACTACCATCACATGTAGTCTTTAAAACAAGATAATATCCCTTTCTGAAAGTTATGCTTTACTCCAGCTTCCAAGGAAACTTCTGCAGTCTGTGTATACAGGAGGTCTGACTGGAGGAATCACAGGGGTCCTTGATACAAGATGGCTCCTGTTTTACTTCTCCTAGGTCACTTATAAAGAGTTATGCTCAAAAGTATCTTTACTCCTAAAAATAATCCCAGTAACTTCTATGTGTAAATCTTCACAAGGTCAGCCTTCTTCCCTTAGAAAGTAGTGGGACAGTTGGAAGTGAATCATGTCAATCATCTCAAAGAATCAGCACTTCATCTTTTATGTAAGTAAAGCAATATTTTATATATTAGGGACAAGAAGTTCTTCTAATATGCCTTTTCTTCCCTTCCTAAACTTTTATTCTGCTTTTCATTTCGCAGAGTACTTTGCATGCAGCTGATCACAGTAAATAACTCTTGGCAGATTCATGCTGGTAATAACAGTATAACTGAATGAAGGATGATTTCATATCAAACAGGAAGAACGACTTTTAAACCCCCATTGCATACTTGATTTTAACCCAATCTGACAGACTGATGTTACCTACACAACATCCCATGCTGTATAATCACCAATATTTCTGCAAGAATTCACAAAAGAAAGTTGTGTGCATATAAAATTGCAGGTATATAAAGATACACATGGAATGATCCTCGGCTGATGTCAATCACTCTAGCTCAGTCAGCGAAGTGATGATGATTTACACTAGTTGAGGTTCCGGTCCATACTTCATAAGCTCTTTTGGGGTCAGGACTGTCTTTTTATCGTATGTACAGTGCCTAACTGCAGTTGGATCCTAATCCCAAATCAGGGCACCTTCATGCCACCACACAAAGAATAAACAACAATACAAAGGTAACACTGTGAGTAAATTATTATTCATTAGTAGTCATTTCTGATGGGGCTCTTTCCAAGCAGAAAAGGCAGCACAATCCTTGTCCCACACAGCTCAAATTCTACCTAGCCATGCAGGCTGGGATTTTTAAAGAAGCTGGTGGGAATTCAGGGCCCAACTCCCACAAGCCTGGGGCCCACAGACCTGGGATTATAATGCAATGTAGACATCCCTTGTGAAGTAAATTTGCTTTACAGTGAAAGACTTACAAAGTTCAGTCTATTTAGATTATCAAAGAAAATGCTAACAGTGACTTGGTCACATCTACAGGTCTTCTATGGCAGGACGATTTCTGATCGCGGTGGTCTCTCTAGTCTAGCAGAGAATGGCATGAAACAGGCAGTTGTGGCTAGACAAACTCAAACAAGAAAATAAGGTGCAAAATTATCAGAGTGAGGGTTAACAACCACCAGACCCACATTCCAAGGGACTTGGTGAATTCTCCCTCACTAGAAGCCTTTCTAAATGACATGCTGTAGTTTGGTCAGAGCTTATTGAGCTTGATACAGGAATTACTGGGTGAAATTCTATAGCTAGTGTTATGAAAAAAAAAAAGACTAGACTAGACGATCATAATGGTTTCTTCTGGCCCTGAATTCTTTTAACTTTATGCAAGTGACAAGAGCCCCATTAATGGCAGAGTTTGCTTCTGTAAGCAAAGTTACATGTGTCTAATGCTTGCAGGATTGGGGCCCAAGTCCATATGAGTTATCCCAACACCTCCAGTGTTATCCTGGTACCACCATGAAGGCAATGGAGGCGACTGCCTTGAATGGAAGCAGAATTTGGCTCACCGTACCATTCCAGAAATCTTGTAATCATTAAAGCACTTGGTTCTTAATGGAACGGATTTCCCCTACAGAGTAACATGCCAGGGCCTCTTTTGTTCATTTGCATTTAGATGGAAAGAAGAAAATATTTTCTTAGCAGCATAGTCATCTCCCAGTTCTTCTCCATTTGAATATTTCTGCCCTAATTAATGTCACTTAGTGCAAAATATTATTCCATATTCTGCACAGCAGTTGTAAATTATTTACTTGTAAAACATGTTGACTTTTCATGAGTTGTTTGTACAGTAAGCATCGCATCATCTAAACTGTGGGGGGGGGGGGAAAGAAAAATCAATCATTTATAATAATACTCAATAGGAGCTTTACCACATACATTATATCAATTTTTATGTCTTACACAAATAGCTGAAGCCATTACTTTGGATTTTTACTTTCTGAAGGGAATTGGAAATTCACTGGTACCTCCTGACTCCTGACCTCCTGACTGGTACCACTGGTACCTCCTGACTCCTGACACTGGTACCTTCTCTGACTCCGCCCCAGAATTTACACAATTCAAAGGTGTTTTGGAGCTTGTTTTTTAAGTTGCTAATTACAACAGCAACACGTTAATAAAATATCATTTTATAACATCGTTCACTAAGAGTACTAGCTATAGGAGGTAAAAATCTAATTTGAATTTAATTTAATGTGTCCAGCCTAAGCAACAATATAGCATCTAGCTAATCAAACAGTAGTCATATTTAAACGTATGGCATATTTCACCTACCCTACAGGGTTTACCTATACCGAGTTAAAAAATACTAGATGCAGCTGATTTTCAATAAACTGGAACAAGTTTATTTTGCTGTTTAAAGATGTTCATATTTCTCCACCTAGCAAAGGCTATTCACACTTCAATATTAACTATTCAACTCATAAAAACATGAATGACACATTCACAAAGAACACATTTATAGCATTCGTCATACTCAGCTGTTTTATGTTTCTTGAATATTTACATCCCTTCAATATTTCTGTACCCAGGGTAAAAATGACATTGCAAAGAGCACAAGCGAATGTCTGTCATCTATAATGCCATGGATTAAGCCTTTCCCGCAACACCGAGAGGGTGCTATCCTGTGCGATGGATGATCTGCGTTCAGTGATGGATCTGAGGCAGTTTTCCATACTAATGCTAGGTCTGTCAGCTGCTTTGGGAAATCTAAAAGATCATCTGAAGCTTTGAGGTGAAGACAGCGGTCGGCAATTCTGCTCCTCCTGCACAAGTGACAAAGAGTCCTGTGGCACCTTAAAAACTAACTAAAATTTTTTTAGAGCATAAGCTTTCGTGGGCTAATACCCACTTTGTCGGTTGCATGCAGTGGAAGTATCCAGGGGCAGGTATAAATAGGTAGGCAAGAACCAGGTGGGAGATAACAAGGTTAGTCCAATCAGGCTGAACCAGCTTGTTATCTCTAATCAGGGAGGGTGAGGTGTTCCTCTAGCAGTTGAACTGGAGGTGTGAATAGCGAGAGAAGAGAAGCTGCTTTTGTAGTTAGCTAGCCACTCAAAATCTCTATTCAGTCCCAAATTGATTGTGTCAAATTTGCAAATGAATTGCAGCTCTGCAGTCTCTCTTTGCAGTCTGGACTTGAAGTTTTTTTGCTGCAAAATGCTGACCTTTAAATCTTCTATGGTGTGTCCACTGAGGTTGAAGTGCTCTCCTACAGGTTTTTGAATATTGCCATTCCTGATATCTGATTTGTGTCCATTTATCCTTTTTCGTAGGGACTGTCCAGTTTGGCCAATGTACATAGCAGAGGGACATTGCTGGCACATAATGGCGTATATTACATTAGTAGATGTGCAGGTGAATGAACAAGTGATGGTGTGGCTGATCTGGTTTGGTCCTGTGATGGTGTTGCTGGTGTAGATGTGTGGGCAGAGTTGGCATCGAGGTTTATTGCATGGATTGGTTCCTGAGTTAGAGTTACTATGGCGCGGTGTGCTGTTGCTGGTGAGAATATGCTTGAGGTTGGCAGGTTGTCTGTAGGCCAGGACTGGCCTGCCTCCCAAGGCCTGTGAAAGTGAGGGATTGTTGTCCAGGATGGGTTGTAGATCACTGATGATGCGTTGGAGAGGCTTTAACTGAGGACTGTAGGTGATGGCCAGTGGTGTTCTGTTGTTTTCTTTCTTGGGCTTTCTTGCAGCAGCAGGCTTCTGGGTACACATCTGGCTCTGTTGATCTGTGTCCTTATTTCCTTGTGCGGGTATTGTAGTTTTGAGAAAGCTTGGTGGAGATCTTGTAGATGTTGGTCTCTGTCTGAGGGGTTGGAGCAAATACGATTGTACCTCAGTGCTTGGCTGTAGACAATGGATCGTGTGGTGTGCCCGGGGTGGAAGCTGGTGGCATGAAGGTAGGCGTAGCTGTCAGTAGGTTTTCGGTATAGGGTGGTGTTGATGTGGCTGTCATTAATTTGCACCGTGGTGTCCAGGAAGTGGACCTCCTGTGTAGACTGATCCAGGCTGAGGTGGATGGTGGGGTGGAAGCTGTTGAAATCATGGTGGAATTCTTCCAGAGTTTCTTTCCCATGGGTCCAGATGATGAAGATGTCATCAGTGTAGCGTAGATAGAGGAGGGGTGTGAGTGAACGAGATTTGAGGAAGCGTTGTTCCAGGTCAGCCATAAAGATGTTGGCATACTGTGGGGCCATGCGGGTGCCCATAGCAGTGCCACTGGTCTGGAGGTATATATTGTCACCAAATTTGAAGTAATTGTGTGTGAGGATAAAGTCACAGAGCTCAGCAACCACCTGTGCTGTGGCATCATCAGGGATACTATTCCTGACAGCTTGTATTCCATCTTTGTGTGGGATGTTTGTGTAGAGAGCCTCTACATCCATGGTGGCTAGGATGGTGTTTTCTGGAAGGTCACCAATGCATTGTAGTTTTCTCAGGAAGTCGGTGGTGTCACGGAGATAGCTGGGAGTGCTGGTGGCGTAGGGTCTGAGTACAGTGTCCACATATCCAGACAGTCCTTCAGTGAGAGTGCCAATACCCGAGATGATGGGGCGTCCAGGATTTCCTCCTGCACAGTGAGTCTTTTGACCACAAAGCTAAAGCTTCTCTGTGCAAGGGACAGAGATTTTGCGTGGGGGTGGGAGGGCAGAGAGGGGAGTGGGAAAAGGCTGGTCCAAGTCTATGAAACCAGCCCCTATAGGGACTAAGGACCATCACAACACTCACCATCTTCCGCTCCAAGTGCAATACATGCATCTGCATGCTAGCCCATTAAGTTCACAATAGAAAAAGGCAAAGTCCTAGTTACTGGATATAGAGGAAGTCATGCAAAACATCTGCAAAAAACACCGCACAAGGCTGAAGTTCAATTCAGCGGAGGGCAAACTGTATACCCAGTTATTTTATTTCAGAACTGCTTTAACCAGTCATCAATGAAATCATCATTAACGTACCTTTGAATACTGCTTCCTCATTTAGGGCCTTATATTTAATTAATTAGTACTACAAGACTCAACCAAAACCAAGGAACATATTTTTGTTCTGTCTGTACAGCACCTAACATAGTGGGGTCATTGATCCTAGGTGCTCCAATGGTATAAATACATACATACATACATACATACATACATAAATGATGATTCTACGCAATACATAGATCCTCAAAGGTACTTTGATATCAGTGGGAGTTAGGTACCTACATACCTTTGAGGTTCTGGATCTCCCTGCCTAGAATATCTATCACCTCTGTAGTCAAGACCACTGAAGTCACTGGGAATCTTTCCATTAAGTCAACAGGCTTTGGATCAGACCCTAGCTACAAATCATGTTGTCAGCCACTATAATGCAAAGCGGAGGACAAGAAATAAATGAATTTAGACAATAATCTTGAGTTATGACTGGGGATTTTTATTCTATTAAAAAGGGTTTGAAAACTATGAAGAAAGATTAGGGGAGACAAAGATTTTTGTTTTCCTCCCCACAAATAGGATGATTACTTTTCTTGTCAGAAGTAAATGTACTGTCAGAAAAGCTGAAGATGTTTCAGTCCCTTAGCAGGCTTTGAAGAAAAAGATTATAACCATCAGCAGCCAGCTGTTGTTCTGGAAACTTTCGAAAAATGGTAATACCTGATACAAAAAGAAAAGGCAATTCCACAGAATATCTGATTTTCATTAAAGAACCTCCAGGGGCTATGTAAAATGTTTACTTAATTTTGAAGGATACATACAGAAACATGTTATTAGCACTGCCCTCCAATCAGACAAGTGAGAGAGGTAATATCTTTTACCGCTCTCACTTCTGATGCGGAGAGAAATTTTTGTGCTCTCACAGAGCTCTTCTTCCAGTCTGTGAAATGTACTCAGTGTCACAGCTAAATACAAGGTGGAACAGATTGTTTAACATAAGTAGTTAATGCAGATTTTGAGAGAGGCACTGTGACATAGCTATTATACCTATGCTAGCTGGACATACAATGGCTGCATTTTACACACCACCATAAATGTTCACATACCCTGAAATTAAAATATATACAACGTCTATAGTTTAAGTGAGAGATCTGCAGACCTCCAGACAGCATGTCTCCGAAGCTAGGAAAAGCAAAACCTTCCTTCGAAAAGTCTGAATTCGCTCATGCATGCAAGGGTTTCATGATAATCAGAAGCTGCAATCTTTCACGGATTTTCTTTTTTCCCCTCTTGGTTTTCAGAATGGCCTGGGTTGTTGTGATGCTGTAACTGAAGCGTGTGGTATTAGTGTGAATGGCAAAGTGCCTTTTACATGTGCACTCAGGGAGAAGGGAGAAAAAAGAAAGGTTTGGGGCTTCCCTTTATTGTGCTGAATGATTAACTAACATAGTACACTCAGCCCAACAAAACACTGCTATGGGAATTTCAGAGACAGCATGGGCCTAGCTTGCCATCCCTGTTCACCTATGTAACCCAGCTAAAGACAATGAAATTTCTCGCCAGAGTCTGGATTAATTGAAGGACTGGGCCCTAAAATGGGCACACACAGGAGAAATATGATGTTGTTTAAGAGCAGTTTAAATTAATCTCCTATCCAGACTTCAGCCAGGAGGCTGCTTAAGCGTATCAGGAGATGGATATGCAGAGGGCAACAAAGCTCTTAAGGATGGTGTGCTCCTGTGGAGGAGTCTACAGGAAATTAGGAAAGTCTTGAATTCTCCACAGTATAGTTTTTTGCATCTCTCTCTCATACATCTGATGCAGGCTACTGTCAGCTCCAAGATACCAGGCTACATCGGGGCTCTCAAACTGGGGGTCGGGACCCCTCAGGGTTCACAAAGTTATTACATGGGGGGAGGTCATGAGCTGTCAGTCTCTACCCCAAACCCCGCTTTGTCTCCAGCATTTATAATGGTTTTAAATATACAAAAAAGTGTTTTTAATGTATGGGGGGGGTCGCACTCAAAGACTTGCTGTGTGAAAGGGGTCACCAGTACAAAAGTTTGAGAACCATGGCAACTCCCACATCTCCTCAAATGATACCCTGCAATAAAGAAATGAAGCAGAAGTTTGAATAGCCATCACTGCACCTATTTACAAAACAGTACTGGGACAGTGATGGCATTTGACAATCATGCTGCCTACAACCCATTTGACGGATTCTAAAACTGCTCATTTCCTGACCAGATTCACAACATAAGCAAACAAAATTTCTATCAAAGTCCTTACATAGTCCTCACCACCATAGTTTCTCAGCACCTTCCAGAAGGGCTTTAGGTGACATGACTAGTAAGAAAAATGCATTCATTTTGGTGGTTTAATTGTGTTATTGAGCATTGGCCTGTAAATACGCCAATCTTCCCTGTAAATTCAGAATTTCTATCCCAGAACTCAGCCAAAGAACCTGCTCTTCTAGGCACACCTTCGCTCAGCTGGAGGAAAACACCACCCCAGATTATTTTATCTCCAAAGATCAGCAGGTGTGGAGGAAAATTTAGCCTGGGTAAATGTCACAGTGAAGCTAAGCCCAGTAGAAAAACATACTGTCTCATCTTTTCTATGGATGCCTGTGAATGCAGAATCAGTTCCAATCAGAATCAGGGACTCCAAGGAAAATCATGTGGCCAAATCCTGCAGACTGGATGCTGGTAGGACTTCCACTGAGCTCATGGACCGAGTGAGAATGTTACTCTACGTAGGACTCCATCTGGATAGAGGGATGATACAGTATACAGGCACTGGCAAAAATACAGATTTTTACCTGTGGAGTTGCACATGCCTGATAGACCCTTAATCACGGAAATGCTAGTGGATACTGCAGTTGCCAGTTTTTGCCTCCTGATATACTGAGCCAAACTCCGAGGTACTTTCTTACTCAAGCAAAATCTTAATGAAGTAAAAAAAAAAAACAAAAAAAAAGTTGTGGTGCCAGAAACTTCACTCCTTCCAAGTTATGCTTCATGTAGAAATGGAGGGTCCTTCAGCCTCCTTTGCAACTCCACTCCTCTCTGCCCAGATCCCCACATAAGTTAGAACTGACCTCTAACTTATGCTTTGCCTTTTAGAGGCCATTTCATACCCGAAAACAACCAAATTATGTGTTCCAGTCATGCTCCTTGCATCCCTGACATATATGCCCACATTCTCATTCCATCTGTGAAGAAGGGTGGAATAAAGCTGTTCCATTTTCTCTATGCCATCACAAAGGTGGACCGGGTTCACTGACGATATGGTCATTTTAGTCTGATGGATTGGCAAAAATGAACGCAACACAGCACAGAATCCAAGAGTGCACCTCAGAGAGTCACTCGATATTCTCAGGCCCCACCTCTGCAGTATTTCACCTTAAACTCTGAGCAGAGTTCTGAAACGCAGTGGTTAATAAATACACAACAGACTACCTACCTTAAAGCGTACAACCTTTATCAATAATGAATAAACCCTAGCATTTTAACATGGCTCCCATTTTTGGAAGCATCTACAGGACCAGCAAATAGATAGAAATTGACCTATTCATCCCAGCTACTTTTATAGCAGAATGATGAGTAATCACATGAATTATATCACAGAAGTTTATGACATTTAGCATATGGAGAAGCCATTTGATATTTACCCTACAATTCAACCCTCTGTGTCAAAACGTTTATTATAAAACTTCCACACAAGGCAAAAATACAGAACCTGTGGCCCAATATGAATCACCAATACTTTTAGTATTTTGATCAATACATCTGTGTCTCCATGAAATATGGTGGCAATAAAATCTGTGTTGTCTTGATATAATCATCAATGAAACACTATAGTTCAGAGATAAGCTTTTCATTTACTTGGAGCTTTAAGAAATGCCTTTGGATTCATGCTATAAGTTAACCTATTTTCTCTGTCACAGCTGGTGTACATTGAAAACAGCTATATATTCCCATTGAGACTTAAAACACCATTTGATCTAATTCTGCCTGACATTTACCCCTCACCCAGAAAGGGGTTTAGAGGACCTCAGTGGCTGAAGTGCAATTAACACTGAACCAAAAATTTCAGTCTGACGAAATAATAGTTTAAATTCAGGGTCCTCAAAAATTAATGAACAGTGTCCCTGTAAATATACAATTCATTCGGAATGACATTGGATGGTTATTTTCATATTCTTACTCTGCACGTTCCTACACTAATCTAAATAATGTGATAAATGATTTAGAAATCAATTTCAGCTACAGTATGTCCAGTTTACGATTTACGTATAAACAACATTACAGGTACTTGAGCTTTCTATTATAGCCCAGTTAATTTATCAGAAGACAGAGTAATGCATTAACCTATGAAATGTCACAATAGTCTGATCTACTGCAGGTATTAAGAAGTAATGGCATGTTGGAGGATAGTAGGGCTATGAACTATAAAGAAAATAGATGGAAAAAAGTGATTTCCTTTTGCAGAGGAAAGTAAATATTTGAGATAACGGCAACTGGTCAAGCGATGGAAGAAAGATCCCATTTAGAATAAAAAGGTTATGCATAAACATTCTTCAATACACAAAGTAAATAAAAACAAGGAAGATTGCTCTTGTGGAAAAGGTTGTGGATTGGGGCTCTTGGGATCTGGCTTTCATTCCTGGTTCTGCCATAGACTTCCCATGTGACCCCAGGCAAGTCACTTATCCTCTCTGTGCCTCAATTCCACTTCCCCTGTCACCTGTAAAACTGGGACAATATTACTTCCTTTTCCCATTTTTTTTGTTTGTCTGTGTCTATTTAGATAATAAGCTCTTCAAGGAAACTGTTTGTGGTTGCTAAGTGCCTAGATCAATGAGCCACCAATGTTGGCTGGAGCCTGTATGTCCAACAAATAGTAATGTCATCCTGGTCTCTGGGGAAGGGACATGCATAATCCATGCTCTGTGAAGTACCGATTAAATCTTTATAATAATAAAAACCATTTTAATAGTTTATCTCAAATTCTCAATCCCTTTGCTAGATTTGATTGATATCATTCTAAAACGCTTTGCAAAAGGATATAGCTGCGCTTATATATACAGTATCTGTGCACTGCAGAAGTGACATCTCAGAACCCGTGTTGAAACCTGTATCATAGGCGCCGACTCCATGCGTGCTCTGGGGCTGGAGCACCCATGGAAAAAAGACCCCACTGACAGCCCTGTGGGTCAGTGCCTCCCCTTGCCTCCAACCCGCTGTGATCAGCTGTTCTGCAGCATACAGGAGTTTCTGGGGGAGAGGGGAGGAGAGGAGTGGGGGCAGAAAGAGGTGGGGGTAGGAGCTTGGAGGAAGGCGTGGAGTGTGGCCAGGCATGGGGCAGAGCAGGGGTCAAGCACCCCCCAGGAACAGAGTAAGTCGGCCCCTATGCCTGGTATAGTATGGGTTCACTGACCAAATAAGTCTGGTGGTCAAACCTCAATCTTGCAATGAGTTTGACACAACACCCAACTATAGTAAGTGAGCTGTGCACAATCCCAGGCGGAATCCATTGCAGATCTGGGTCCTAGTTGGCAGTGGGAGTCTGTCTGCTTTACACATTGACTGTTTATTTCCTAGGCTTCGATTTCTGCCTTTTTGCTAACTTTACTTTTCACACTAATGACACACAGGAACGCATACTGCGGTCACACCTCTGCTTGTAATGTAGACAGACCGTGAGTTCTTTTAATAGGTTCTTGTGAGGCACTCTGTTACAGTCTGACTAAATTATGGTTTTCCAGATCTTTTCTACCCACAATTATACAGACTTCATCAAAAAACATGCACTGGATTAGAAAGAAGTGATTCTTGTGTGCAGAAGCGGTCTAGCACACATTAACAGATTCCAAGGTCAGATTCCAGTCCCTAGAGATGGATAGATTCCAAGGCCGAAAGGGACCCTGGTGATCATTCAGTCTGACCTCCTGTATAACACAGGCCATCGAGCTTCCTCAGAATAATTCCTACAGTAGATCTTTTACTTTAAAATTCCAGTCTTGATTTTAATGTAGCTATGATGCCAAGTTGAACATAAGATGGTGTTAAACAAGTACATATTATTGGCTCTTCCCAATGACTGAGGATTTACACACATCACAATCAAATAAGATTGTGAAGGAGAATTCAGGGTCATCAAATTGTCTAGGTCTAGGATAAGAACCCATATGCCTTTGCGCGCCCTATTCACCACTGACTTTTTACGCAAACCATTAAAGCCCTAGAGTTTACTCGGCTTCTTCCTTAAATGAATTATCTAGTTACTTCTACTGTTTGGCCTTCAGCTGACACTTCGCCCTACAGGCCTCAATAAAAAGGACAACTTCATTTATATGTCATCTAATAAAATCCAGAAATTTACAAGTTACTAAAAGTGATATTTCAATCAAACCAGAAGAAAAGATCAGTACCCACAGCTGCGGCTGCGAAGGGAAGTTGAAAGCCATTATATGATTTACCAAGCATCAGTGAGCAAGCTACAACCCTCCATTATTCCATTCAAGCGGATGATTTTTTTTCTGTTAAAAAGCCATTGCCTCATCGCTGATGACCCCAAATTACATTTTTTTTTTGCTTTTATTCCCTTCCTGCATATTTACAAGCCAAAAAATGAGGTGGGGGTAAAAAGTCAAAGACCATATCTAAACCATCCAGGGAATAGTAAAGCTACTGTAGGATTAAGTGAGCATTCAGTGGGTCTATTCTAGTTAATGGCTGCTTGCCACTTCCATCCTGAGCCCTGCTATCAGGGTTCGTGCTCTGCTGTTTTAATTGGTATTGGACTGATATTTGGCATTTGAGTTACGGGACACAGGTAGATTTTGTATCCTAAAGGAACCTGTTGACTATATCGTGGCCGGGATCCTGCAAAGACTTAGAGATAAACTTAACTTTCAGCATGGAAATAGTCCCATGGTAATCTATGGGACTACTCACATATAAAGCTGTGTGCATTGGTCTTTTCATAATTTGGATTTTTAAAGTGTTATATTTTAATATTCAGGTCATTCTGGATTGTGGTTTTCCAGACAATACTTCATGATCAGGGCCCTATTGCAATAGGCCCAGTTTCTCCACTGACAAGCGTACAAATTACAATCTAAATGGAAAAGACCAAGAGTAGGCAAAAAAGTATTTCTATTTCCCTGTTTTAGAGGTCAGGAAACAGAGACATACAAAGATTAAGTGACTTTTCCAAGGTCACCCTCTAAATCTGTGGCAGAGCTCAGATCCTGAGAGTAGAGCCCAGGGTTTATCACAAAACGCAAAATAACATGAAATAAAATAATCTATAAAAGGAAAAACTTGGTCCCCTATTGTGACTCCTACAGCTCCTGTCCCACAGGGCAGGGCCAGGATATCTGTTTTGGTGATCCAGCCTAGTACCTGTTACCTGTTGCAGGGTGCAGTCTGCAAGATGCTGAAACATTAATGTCAGGTATTAATTCTGATAAGCTGAGGTTAGTCTTTTCCTTGCAAGCAATCCATAGATGATCAATATATAAACAAATATATATGTAATATTGCTTGGCTTGGGAGACTAATTTTATTTCTCTACCTGTCATTTAAAACAACATAATTCCCTAATGATGCTGATGACAATAAGTGAAATGCTAGAAACGGGACCCCTTTCTAATTCACTGAAACTATTCAGTCGATATCTTGTTTTCTTACAAGTGGCAATTTTCCAGAGTTGGCAGGAAAATTAACTTAGAGCAAAATGCCATCTTTGTAATTGCTTACATAATTATAAAATATCAAATTCTTTTGTTTGTTCTTTGTAGTTCAGCTAATCTTCTTAAAGCAGTGTATACATCTAGCATACGGCAAAAGAAAAGGATCTGACCACAGACAATTTTCTGTCTTCCAAGTGGCCTTGAATTAATTTCACCACTGACAGGTAATAACATTTTTGAGAAAGATGGAATAATAAAAGCAGTTAATAAAACTGAGCTGTGTCCAGAATAAGTTCACCAAAGAGACCCTGAGCCACAGCTCAACAGGAACTTTAAAATGGGGAAAAGGCAGCACTCGGAAGATGCCTCTTTATTGTCCCACAGCGTCTTTTAAAAAAAAAATGGAGCTCCATTTTTCTTCCCATAGCTGCCACATTGTCCCTCTCTCTGTCCATTTATTTAGAACAGAGGATGTGACATTAAAAGTGATTTCACTGTTCGTTAGATGCTTTGTAATATGAATAATCTCCCAAATCTCCCAAGCCCTCTTGATTCAAAGCCCTTTTTGCAGTGAAGCAACACAGCTTGAAGTTTACATTTTGAACAGCATTTCACAGAGCACGAGGGAGTTACAAAGAATCATTTTTGCGAATGTAACTTGAAGAGAATCACGATCTGTTTATGGAAATTCCATGAACAGACAAAGAAGTGAGCTATTTCCTCTCCTTTAAGAACCAGCTTGGGAGATGGCTCATATGGAAGAACTGCTGGGAAGCATGTTAAATTATTCAAATACTTTGTCACTGCCACTTGAAATAAGTCTCTCTCCCCAACAGATTCCTTTCTTATCAACACAGAGATCTGCATCTTGGCTTCCAAAAGTAGTAAAATGCTTCCATGCCCATGCAACAAAACAAGTCTAGCTTTGAAGCCAGGACTCTACTACTATGCAAGTCGCCATGCTCCCAACACTTCCGGGACATACACCAACAAAGAAGAAAGTGAAATTCCCTGTGGGTGCAAATAGATGCAGTTCCATTGACTTCCATGGAGTTTGCCCAATTACACCAATAAAGAATGTGTTTGTTAGGTTGGGAGGGGAAGGATGTCTACAGTTCATTCAGCTAAAGGTGAGACAGCTTTTATTAACAATATGTATCTCAATTACACCAGAGTAATGGACCTCAGTGGATTTCCTCTGAAGTTGAAGAGATCAAAATCTCTTCTATCTAGAAAGTGGCTTTCCTTATTATCCTCCCAGGCACATAAACTGAACCTTTACCATGTAACATACTCAGGGAAGTCACCATTTCATACCATGTTTCAGAATCATTTCCTGTCCCAATTATACATTCAAAAGGAGGAAAGATTCACTTGCTACCCCAAGTACACACTGCTTGCCATTTCTTCAGGGCTGCATCAGCTGATTCAATAGCCACTCTATAATAGGCAACACTCTCCCAGGTCATTGAAATGTATGCTGGATCAAATGTCCTATTCTGTAAATTTAATTACAGTACTTAGCACAGGAAATTGCCTGTTGGATTATCCTATCCAGAATTCTCAACAAGAAGTTGAGTGGATCTGTGAAAGTTATGAAATAAGGACAGGAACATGCAACATTTTGAAGATGGCATAATCATGAACTATTTCCTGCCTATTCTATCAGTAGGCTGGAAAAACAGGAAGCTGAAATATATGGTGACTGACACCTCTCCAATAATAGATCTGTCAAGACATATTTTGAAGGGACAGGTTTTTCACAAGCATTTATGGGATTAATCACAACTACAGTTGTATAAGACCATATAAAACATCAATCATTAGCATCAGCTAACAGAGAACTTATTGTTCCATCAGTATCGAGAAATAGATGGATCACTGGGTTTCAATGTCTTAGGACCTAGTGAGCTTGATAAAACAAGCATGTCTGGAAATCTAAAGCTTCTGATAATACTGTCAGTCCATAACAGACGGACTGCACCTGATTGTCTGTGATCCTAATTAAGTAATCCCAGACCAAGCTGGTATTTGGTTGGGAGACCACCTAGGAATCTTGGGGGCCCTAGTCCAAGAAAACTAAGTATAAACAATGAAAGAAAATGTAAAGCTTCCACATTTTATGTTGCCTTCTATTTTTCCCTCATTCTTCCCTAGCCATGTCTTCGGTTTTCTCTTGGCTTTGTCCTTCAGCATGACTGAGGGCTTGGCTACACTTGAAAATTTCAAAGCGCTGTTGCGGGAACACTGCCATGGCAGCGCTTTGAAATGCGAGTTTGGTCGCGTGGGAGCACTGGGAGAGAGGTCTTCCAGTGCTCCCGGTAATCCACCTCCATGAGGGGATTAGCTCCCAGCACTCGCAGCCTGTCCACACCAGCGCTTTAAAGCACTCAGACGTGCTGCACTCAGGGGGGTGATTTTTCACATTCCTGAGCCAGCAAGTTAGAGCGCTATAAAATATAAGTGTAGCCAAGCCCTGAGAAAGCCAGCTTCAACCAGTTCTCTGGATCAGCTCAGAGGAGCTCACGTAAATTAGGATGGTGCCCTAGACATTGTGGGATTAGTTCTGCCCTGTTTCTGAACTGTTCCAGAATCTAGACTCTTTGTACCACTCAATCAAAATAAAATAGACTATATGGGAGAATTCAGCCCCCTGAAATGATCAAAACTGAGTTTGGAAGCGATGCCATAACTTGAAACCTCACATCAGGGCCGGGTCATAGGCATCTTGTGGGCACAGAGTGAGCTGCTCAGTAGCAGGGCAAGGCCAGATCAAAACCATGAAGTCAGAGTCTGTTAAATTGAGAATATGAGGTGAGAATGTGGGGCAGGCTGGGCCAGGGTCTTTCAGCAATGTTTTTAAGTTGGACACAGTGAACCAACTTAAAAGGAGTCGAGCAGAGGTCAAGATTCAGGGGTCCAGGATCAAGGTGAGTCACGGCAAGGAGAGCCGAGCAGGACTGGAGGTCTAAAACAGAAGCACACCAGCAGTCTCTGTTGCTCAAACAACTCCCAGAAATGGATTCCTGGTTTATATGGGGAGAGCCAGCCAACCACAGACTCACAGAGGGCTGTCACTTATGTCTCTTAGGGCGGGACTTCCTGCAGAGCTTAGCCTCTCTGTGGTAATCCTGCCTGGACCAGTGGTACTGACAAGGAAGCAGTACCAGCTTTGAACCCTGCAAACTGCAGTTCTAGGCCTGTGCGTATTTACATCTCACAAGCTTTCAGCTATTACCTCCTCTCACAAAACAATGAGAAATAACATGAGACTAACCTTCGCTGTGAAATTTAAACAACTTCCCCAACCCCTCTTCCCTAGAGCCAAGACAGGACATCTGACATTTAGCATTACCAATAGCGGCTGGTTTTCCCGTTCGCAAACCCCAACTCCCGACACTTGAAACCATGACTGATTACATCTATCTAACATGCAGAAGTAGTTTTCTAATCTCATGGGGAAGATAGATCATTCAACCCACCTCTTCCCTTTCTCTCCCCCATGCTCACGAGATCCTGTTCCATCATCTGGCAGGTCCTACGGTAGGGGTGGACACTGCAGCCTTTTACATTGGCTGCTGGAAACCTCTTGATTCCTCCCCATTCAAATACTTTACCCAGCATCTGCTTGCAAGATCAAAACCCCCATAAATCCTATGAAACAAGCGGGTTTGGTGATATAAGCCCAGTTTTAAATGCAAAAGTAGCCACACAACAAAAAACCATCTGCATCAGGATTCTGATAACTGGCAGACTTGACAGTAGTCTCAGGAGAGGGCCAGGAACTGAATTGCACATAGATGTGGACATACCTTCTCCCGCCTGCAGATGGTCCTTCAGGTCACACCGGAATGACATTGTCAACACAGTGCAGAGCTAGGCTACTGGATTAGAAGTCAGGACACCTGGTTTCCAGAGTTCTAGCTCCAAAGCATTTAAACGGGTGCTTACGTCCATCCTTATTCAATAAGGCACTTAAGCACAGGCTTAAAGTCAGATGTTTTATGTCCCATTGCAATGACTCAAGCACATGCTTCCTTACTTTTCTGAATAGTGATGCATTACTGGCCTGGAGCCTCTATCTCCAACTTTGCCATTAGTTCCCTGTGTGATTTTGGGCCAGGCACTGCCTCACTCTGTGCTTCAGTTTCCCCAACTCTAAAATGGAGACAGTGCTGATTATCTTCCGAGTGAGCAGTTTGAGATCTATGGCTGAATATTATGATCAGAAGCCATTATTACAGAATCTGTACAATACAGATTTACAGAGAGAATTTCATATTACAGGGCTCTCAAACTGAATCTTCACCTCGTAGCCTAGGTCCCTTAAATTATTTTTCTGTAATTATATAAAAAATGGAGTAATCTGGAAGGCTTTGTTTGCTAAACTCTGAATCTCCAGAAAACTTCATTCAGCAGTAGAAAGCAGCAGTTTCACTTATGGCTTCCAACCGAGATAATATCACACATTGATCTTAACTCATACAAGTGAATACGAGTAGACATGTTTATATCAAAAGCAATGAATTGCACCTCTCAAACCATATGACTTGAAAGAGAGTTTGGCGTCTCAGAAAGGAAAATTAAATTTATCATGCTATTAACTTAAAAGATAGAAAAATCATCTTATCGCTAAGTTGCCAACTTTGATCTTTCTGAATTGGTCTGAAATCCATCTTTCAAAGCAAAATTAAATATTTATTTTGTGTATATGCGCTTGCTTTTAGCATGCTATTTTATGTCTCCCTTTTAGTCTAGCTCACTTCCAACAATTTACAGCTATCTCAGGATTGCTGTATGGTGAACACAATATAAAAATTGCAGTGGTTTAAGGAAATGCTCAAGAATTAACTGCTCAGGATTTCTGAGCTCTGTATGCTTTCTGCTTCACCTGTGGCCCGAATATGCTGAACCGAAAATACTGAGCCAACCCCTGGGCAAAGAGGTCTGCTCTCCACAGGTGCCCCCTAGTGCCCAGGGGATGATGCAACGAGCGCGCTTCTGTGACTCAGCCCTCTGGCTAGGCCACAAGTATGTCCGTCCCTTCTGGCATACGTAGTCTGCTGCTCAGCAAGGTGCTTCAGGTTTCACCATGGGGACTTTCTGGGATAGCGGGTCTTCCAAGTGCTGAGTCTCTGGTATGTGGGAAAGGCTTTTTGCCTCCAGCCCCTTCAGGGCAGTGGAATCCAGGCCCACCCTCTCCACTGGATTCAGATCCAGGGTCCAAAGGTAGGCAGCTGAATGCTGCACCGTTGAGTACCTACCACTTCCTACCAGCCTCCCCACACAGGAGGCCAAAGCAAAGGCATGTAGACACCCAGGTACATCCCAACTTCTTTCTAAGGTGTACACCGTCCCTTGATTGCCCTGTGGACCAACTCTCCTCCCATACATCACCATGCAGTCCACACCTCTTCCCACTCTTCATTGTATAACATTGCTGCAGCAACCACAGCAATTCCGCCCCCGAAAAAGCTCTCCATAGATCGTCACCAGCATTGGCCTAAGAACCAGTTTGGGAACCACTAGTGTAATCAGAACTCTGCAGAATGTTGATGATTAAGTAGCTAGCCCTGTTGAATTATGGTGACATTGCTCTTCTGGAATCTTTTACTTGCAGCTGACTCTTTTTTTCAGTATTATTTACTTACTATGTCTTAAGGGGGAGAAGGTGATTTACATACAAATAAGACAAACCTGGGGGGCCTGAGGTTGGGCCCTTATATACGTACATACATGTGTGTGTTTGTTTGTTTAAATGCCCAGCTTTGTGCATCCAGCTTTGCATTTGTGTGTAAATATATGTATATACACACACACTGCCTTATTTGTATATAAATATAGGGCAGAAGGGAGGGAGAGAAAGAGCGAGCGCTCAGTGAATGGCCTGATTTTCAGAGATGCTGAGATCCAGAGGAAAGATATTTCAAAGGCTCAAAAGAGGGGTTAGGTGCCCAGTTTCCATGGACTTCAAAAGGAATTAGTTGCCCAGCTGTCACTGGAACCTTTGAAAATCCTCTCCTCTAATACTTCATTATTGATATTACCACAGCACCTTGGAGTCCCAAACGTGGATCAGAACACCATTGTTCTAGGTGCTGTACAAACAAAGAACAAAGACATGGTCCCTGCCCCAAAAAGATCACGATCAAAGTGCCTTAACCAACCTTATTCTACCTACGTATGGGCAAAATGTACATGGATCTGTAAAGGAGGCCCATGCACCTTGGGAATATTGGAGTCAAGATAACGCTATGGATTTGATTTAGAAATGTTTACCTAACCTTTTAATTCAAAAAATTAAGTGAAAAACTGACATTTAAATCCACCTGAGTTGCATCATGTTGGCCCGGTACTGCAATCAATGTATGTTTTCTTATACAAGATGTACCACATTAGGGACCTGATTCACCAATTCATTACACCTGACACTTACATCTGCGCACTTGCATCGCTTAGCATATAACCAGACTTGGAAGAATTATATTTTTTGGTAAATGTCAATAAACGGAGACTTCATCAAACACACACAAACTCCCAAAAAAATATTTCCATCAATGATAAGCAAAATTCACAGATAAGCAAAGTAAAAAAAATGCTTCTTAAGAACCTAGTAAGGGGTATTTACTTTGCCATGGTCCAGAGGTGCATGTCCAACCCAGAGTGTCTTTTCAAAGGCTGGCCCTTGAAGAGAGTTGATTCCCAGGTGGCCAAGTGACAGGATTATAAAGGTATAAAGAGAACTGAGTAGTTAAGACAGAAGGAAAAAGATCAGAGAGAAGTTGTCTCTCTGTAGGTTTCAGGCAGAAGGTATGGGGAAAGAAACCGAAAAGGAGCAAGAACTTGGTCTGGAAGAAACTGTAGCCAGGGCGGAGTCTAAAATACTGAGACCAAAGCTATGTGAATAACTTACTTTTTTGGTTAATTACTTTGGAGTCAATGGAATGCTCCATTCGACCTGAAAGATTTCCTTTGTTTTGAGGGGAAGTTAATGTTTTTATTAAATAACATCAAAGGAAAATTCTACAGGAGAAGTCATCTCAAATTGAAAAATCAAAACATTCTGATCTGGAAATGTCAAAAACTAAATATTCTGATTTTTTCTCCAGATTTTTTTTTCAACCTAAACAATTGGGCAAATAACAAATTTGCAAAACATTTTAGTCAGTCCAAATCTACATTTTTCAGTGAAAAAGAGTTTTCTCTGGAAATCCCTGAGAAGCAGGGCTCTGGGGAGGTTGAAGCCCTGTTAAAGGACTCTTGAGCAGGGTAAAGGCTTGGAAGGACTTGTGGGCCCTAGGGAAAGAGGGAGAATGTTTTGTGTGAGCATTCTTCTTTGTGAATAAATGAGACCCCAGTATGGAAGTGTTTATGCAACAGTGCCAATAGTGTAATAACTTGATTGGGAAGAAGGTAAATCAATGCCATTCTCGGCAAGCTACGGGCAATGTAAAACCAATGTAAAGCCCAGTTTTGCATCACCTTCAAACTGTTCATAAACAGTTGAGAGCAACTACTCTTTACTTTAGCAGCTTGCATGTGTCACCTTGACTTTTCATGAGTTCTAATTTTTTTTTTAATATATACGAAATAAATCAGTTCTTCATGTCTCAGTAGGTTCAGCCACCCCCTTTAAATATATTTTTTCTTCTCTGTACTGATGATTATATATTTCTGATCTGCTGTGATTTCATGCAATATGCTTCAATTTGTTAATCTGTCAGCTAAAATGATTGCAGAAGAAATACCCCCTCCCAACTGCCATACAGGTGAGTAATAGAGCTTGCTTTCTTTTTTCTCCTCCACAAATAATTTATAGGGATGCCTGCTATCACCAATGAGAAATCCTCCTTCCTGGTGAACACTCACAGGTTGTACAGATGAACTATCACTGTAACTCACTGGCCCGCAGTATTAAACTACTAACAAGAAACATCAAAATACCTACCAATGATCAGGTAAATATAGCTTGTCTGAGAACTCAGAAATTAGAAGCAGATTCTTTGGAACACTGTTGCAGGTTCAAATGATGTGTAAGAATTTCAAGGATTTAAGGTCTATGATCCTACATACCAGCTTATTAGCAATGATAGAAAGAAAGAAAAGCAGGAATTGGCCATGTCTCCAAAATGGTTCAATCCTCCCTAATTATATTGCTTAAAAATATCCCCTTCCCCAGAACGTTCCCACAAAGTGCCTTCTCTCTTGTAATTCTCTTACTTTCCCACTTGCCCTGTCCCGAAAGGAATAGCAGCATATTACATACTTCAACTATTGGTTTGACAGTATCTCCAGAAGTCTTGTGGAATGGACAAATTCAGATGCGATATTGCCTAGTGGTTACGTCACTGGGTTGGAATGTGGGAGACCAGCATTCTATTCCTTGCCTGACCTGCTGAGTGACCTTAGATAAGTTGCTTCCTCTCCCCATGCCTCAGTTTCCCATCTGTAGAACTGGTGATAATGATACTCATCTCTTTTGTAAAGCACTTTGAGATCTACTGGTGCAAAGAATTATACAAGAGTTATGGATGATGATGCAGACTTCAAATCCCACCTGTCCTCCTAAATTCTGGAAGGGGTTGAATTGAGGGGCATCATCTATCCCATGTCTAACCCTTTATTTTAAATATAAGCTTAAGCGGCCACACAGAATCCCTAACATAGTGAAACAACAGCCACTAAGTCAAGCTTTGCATTTGAGAACAAGGAACTACAGTGTTTGGCTAGTGAAGCTGGTGTTTTGTTTTGTTTTGTTTTTAATTTAAATAATCATTTTTACGCCTTCTGTGTACTATTCAACTTGTTCCATTTCTCTGGGCTACATCAATGACATCACAGGGGAAGCTTCTCAACAGTTTCTTTCTGGACATGTTTAAAAATTATTTCACTGGAAACACATTTCAGGTGGGGGAAAATGTTTAACAAAAAAAAGGATAGATAAAGGCTATAGACAATCGAGTGAACAAGCTGCTTATGTAGTTCATGGATATTTCCCCAGTATTTATTTTATTTGAAAAAGAAAATAAAATTAAAGTCACGGATTAGTGTTCAAAAAAATTCTCAAGTACTGAAAGGTGGTTTAAAATTAATTTTGCCTGAAGCCTGCATCTTATTGATATTTGAAAATGTCATTCAAGATTTGCAGAACACTCATGAAAATATGTGAGCAGCAACTTTGCCATACTGGAGAAAGTTACCTTAAATAAAGCATTAGCGCATGACTTTGATTAGATGGGAAAAATATATCCCCTCAGAATAATTAAGGCTGGTGCATTTCTTTAGCTCGAATAAGCACATGGAACAAATTTATTTTGCTTCGAAAATATGTGGCCCAGTTCTCCCTCAGCAATGTGGGAAGTTGCTGCTGCTGCTCAAGGATGTGGCTGGCTGCAGAGACTAAAGATCATCCTCCATCTTGGGAGGCATGACTCTAGACAACAGGGAGTAGAACAGACTTTGGCAGGCCGAAGCTTACAGCAGCTCTCATTGCTGTTATGTAAATAAAACACATTAATTGTTAAATATAAATTATTCCTGTCATAATCAGAAGAACAGTACACACAGGGTACAAATAACTACCAGTATCTTACATAGGGAAGAATCAGATCTATCGATTTATCAGCCTAAGAGGCAGCATGGTATTTTCAGCTGTCATGAGGCTTGCAATGATACGGACTTACATTATTCAGTCACTAACTATCTCTGTGTGATGTGTGCAGTGTTTCAGTGAAGGTATATTGCCTGGTAAACAAGGGAGACAAGACTGGAACATGAGCTGTGTAGAAGCTTTCTTGCGTGTGTCTGTAGGGTGAAGTTTTTCTGTATAATAGATTATTCCTGTTTAAGATGGACTCTGAGAACATATATCAATACATGACCTGTTTTGGAGAATATGAGAAATGACAAATGTCAATCCAGATAATTCCTTACTGGTTGCTAGCAGCTAGCTGCAATAGCGCCCTCCCTTTATCTACTTATAAGACACTACAACTGAATTCTTACATCATCTCTGAAAAAAGTGAAAAAAAAACACTGAATAAAAAACACTCCTACTGTAAATTGGGAGACAGAGGCACAGAGAATAGAGGTCATTTGCCGAAAGCCAGAGATAGCACCATGTAAACCAGATTCCATTCCAGAATTAGTGTTCAAGGGTTTTTCGATCCAGATCTGCTTAGGAATTTTTTGCCAAATTGTCCTCTCCTCCCGCTTAGGAAAATGCCAGTTCAGAAAAAAGAGAAACTTTCTCAGGTCCAGGATGGAATTTCTGGTCAAAACCAAAGAAAATAATATCCCAAAATAGCCAATACCATGGTGGTTTGGACATTTACCATATGGGAAAGTCAGGTTCAAGTCTAGTGCCCTAACCACCAGGCCAGTTTGGTTGGTTGGTCGGTAAGTTGGTCTCTCTCTCGCTCTCTCTTGCCCTCTCTCTGTTTCAAAAAGTCTGTGTTTTATTTTGATATAGAAACAAATTTGAAACCTCATTTTTTTCACAAGACAGAGTTCTTTTTTTCCCAGCCAGCCCTACCTCCTTGCCAGGGAGAGCAATCTGAGCACAAGGAAGTCCTCAGATCTAGTCCCATCTCTGCAACTGGCTATCGATAGCTTTGGGAAAGTTCTTTGTGGCTGATTTCCCCCATCTCTCTAATAAGAATGATGATAGTGATGAGCATCCACCAAAATCCCAGACACAAACACCTCCAAACCTTGTGGAGAAGCCTGAATCAAGATAACAGCCTGAGCCCATCTCTACTACTGATAATACCTACTGCACAGTTAGATCTACACACAGATCATTAGACTGCTTACTTACCAGCAATAATACTTTCATTCAAGCACCCCAATGTGCTTTCTAAACACTACATTATTATTATTAAACTGAAGAAGGAACATGCTAGACTAGAATTATTCCTGGCATCCTTTCTGATAGTAGTGTACTGGCATACTGAGATTTTGCTGTTTTACTTTAGCAAAGCTTCCTTATTTTGTTCCATCTTTACTGCTGTACTTAAGGAAAGTACAAGTTGCTATGGTGATATACATCTCCATGGCAATATGATAAATCACAGATCAGTGTGGACTTAGAACATGAAATGTGATCCCATTGGAACTGGTGAAGAACAAGCTACAAATTTTAATTTTTTAAAAAAAAACCAGATCAAAGTATGTATTGGACTCTGGCTTAAAGGTAAGTTCAGCAGAAGGAGCAGGATAAAATAAACTAGCAATTGAAAGGGCTAAGAGGAAAAGAAAGCAAAGAAATAGTTAAAAAAACTTTATAGAAAGTATTTCTAGAATACGTTCAATATTAATAAAGCCAGTTTAAAATATGGTTCTACCTTGAAAAGTGATTGTGAGCTTTTAACAAGCCTGATTCTTATTTATACCACTTTGGCATTGTAAAGGCATCTTAGTTTAACAACTTGCTACTCACTGGCTGAACAGAATGAATAATTCATGCAAGTAATTTTACCTAATTCTAAAATGAATTCCCCAGCTATGTGCAAGTGGCATTTCCTCAGATTTATTCATCCAATATTTTATATAAATCACGCTTGGTCTGCACTTTGAGCTCAAGCAGTTTGTTGAAAGTAGATGACATTCAAGCTGCGCCGGTTCATTTCTATTGGAGACATAGGTCACATGGCATGACTCTGCTTCCCGGTTAGAGACAATCATGTATATGAGATTAGGATTTTATAGAATTAAATGTGATCTGCTGCTGGTCAGAAGTACTAAGAATCAGGTCACTTTTGTTTAGCAGTGGAGTGTTCAAAAGCATTGAGTAGTGCAGCCTAACTGCGCTAACATGGAAAACAACAGTAGACTCCTACTGACGATAATGGGAGCAGAATTAAACCACTGCTGGAGGCTCTTGAAAATCCCATGATAGGTGCCTCAGTATTAATATAGGTGCCTAATTTTAGGCTCTAAAGTTTGAACAAGAGCAACCTAAATGAAACTATGGTAAAGGAGTATTTTAATCCATGCACACACTAGAGGTGCGCACAATTTGAAATTTGTCAAACTAGGGATTTAAGATCTGATCTCATTGATTTCAGTGAGGTTTGGTTCAGGCCTTAACACATTAAATTATCAAATAACAAAAAATATTAAACAGAAAAGCAATGTCAAACAAAGTTGAAAACGTAAAGCTTAATAATCAAAATATGTCAATTCTAACCCTCCGCCCACCTTTTCTATATAATTTCCTCTTGGAATTGCATTAGTGCATTGGCTGCATATTACTCAGTTCAGTATAAAGTTGTACCACTGTAAAGTACAGAACAATGGAAAGGATGATTTATCAGCATCGTTAAAATAAGGGCAATGGCTTACGTTAATAGTTGAGTTTTTCAGTAATAAATCCAGCCGCTAGGAGCTGTAAAATATTTTTTTAAAAAATCTCATTGCTAGATCCGCTAGCTGTCTTGAGTTGATGAAGTTTTCTTTAACAGAATTAACTTAATGAATGGCATCATATGCAGAATACACACACACACACACATATATATACACAAAGGCCAAAATAACACATGAACAGAAGAGTACAAAATGGTATTCAATGGATCTATGTCCAACAATCTCCTGATGCTAGGTTCTGAGAGCTTTAAGTAGGCATAATGGTACTTTATGAGTGGTTCCACTGAAGTCACTATTATTTCAAATCCACAGTCTCTCTCCTATATCACCTAACCACTTGTTTAAGTTTTTAGTGTTTAAACTAAATACAGGAATGGGGAAAGATACACCCAAATTCCACACTTCAGCACATCGAGCAATGATTTGTGAAGTTCCTGGAAAGCAAGGAAACTGCAGAAAGATCTAGAATAGGATGACCAGACAGCAAATGTGAAAAATTGGGATGGGTATGGGGGGTAATAGGAGCCTATGGAAGAAAAAGACCCCCAAATCGGGACTGTTCCTATAAAACTGAGCGATCGGGTCACCCTACCTTGGCTGGAATAGCTGGAGAGGCACTAATGAAATGAAATCTTGGATTTTCAAAGAGATCTAACTCCTATTGATGTTCAGTGGGTTCTGAGTGCCTAACTCCCTTAAACCCCTTTGAAAAAAAACAGCATTAAAAAGACAAAAGAAGATGGGAGAGAATTTTTAAATCATCAGAAGACCTTGGCATTTAAAAAAGACATTCTTTGAAAGGACTGCTTATATATAATATCACCACCAAAGCAACCAGCATACGTAACAGCGTCACACAGCATCAGACAATATTTCCAAGGGTAATTTGAAATCAGTGACATTGCTTTTGTGGACTAGCCTCCTCCTAATCATTTGCACAGAATGGCATGTGTTTTTACACAGACCGCTGGCCTATAATAAATAGAGGGACCTGGTTTGGAATCATAACAGCATGACATATGAAGAGTGCACTTATGAGCAAGATGACAATAGCTGGGGCACCTCTATGGCTTGATCCTTCTGTTATATAGGCAACATTCTCCACGGGAGTCTGGGGTAAAATTTAGCCCTGTGCATTCAAAATAAGGCTTGAGTGGTACATGGATTTTATGCTGCTCTTCTCATTGCAAATTGTTCTCCTCATTTATAATCAGCAGAGAGGACCTGCAATGAAGATGACCTTACAAACATCCACAAGCAACAATATAAGGCCAGGGCCCCCAGATATTCCCACACGATGTCCCTGTTCTGCAACAGTTAGAATCTTTAGTGATGAGCGGAATGGAACAAGGGACATTCGGTGACATTCAACATGGATCAATGGAACTATTTTTAATGCACACGGCTGTGGAACTCATAGCCAAATGATATCCTTGAGGCCAAGAGATGGACAGGATTTAAAAAAGTGGGGAACTTAGATGGATAATGAGACTATCCAGAGGTATAATTGTTAATATTGAGAAAGTAAACAAACATTTTGAAAGGGCGTTGTAACTAGGACACATAGCAGGATCTTCCCCAACTCCGTGTCAGATCCTGTCTCTGCTTCAATTTCCCCACTCTTGTGTAAGCTGACAGACCAATTCACCAGCTTGTTCATCCATTAGAAGTTCCTACCAACGTTATTTTAATTTCTTTCCCCCGAGATGCATTTATTGTTCAAACACAATCACAGTTCAGCATCACCCAATACACACAAAGCAGGTCCTGCAACCTGGCCCCTCCCTAAGGGTCTGCCTTAAGTTACGTCTACACTGCAATCAGAGTTGAGGCTGCACCACATGTATGTAGACATAACCCAGGCTAGCTTTGATCTAGCTAGTTTGAACAACAACAGCAGTGAACTAGATCAAAAAGCTAGCTTGGGTTATGTGTACATACATGTGCTGCAGTCACACCTCTGACTGGAGTGGAGAAAGAGCCTTACAGGGCTTCTGTGGCTGTCTACCGCTGATAGCCCCAGCCAGGACTTTTCCCCTAGCTGGTGTAGCAAGCTTCCCCTTCTGGGTCCTTTTCTGGACCCAGGCTCTCCTGCAAGAACCTTCTTACAATTCTCCTCCATAAATAAGTTACTTGTTGGCCTTTTGAAGCTGTTTAGTCACAGGCTGAGGCTAAACCTAGCCCCCTCCTAAAGAGTCATCCCACCATATTGCAGGAGCCAATCTGTGACTACTTTGGATTAAGGAATTTTCCCTGGAGATAAATTATCTAAAAATTGCTCCCCAGCAACATTCTGCAGTCAGTGACTGGACCCTGGACCACTGGGTTGGATCCAGCATTGGAATTGCTACATTCCTAAGTCGTGAGCTTGTTGCCTTCATTTTGTTTCTTCCTCCATGTCCTCTGCTTATCTCCTTATTTATAAACTATACCCTCAATATTTCACACAATACTTACACAGTGGCTAGAGCGTTTACAACTTTTTCTTATATTCCTAGGGACACTGATTGATTGGAAAGCTTTCAGCTCCAATTGTGGCTGTGTCAAAAGGATGGAAAATTATAAATACCGAGAGACTAACTCTACTTTTCATGCCTGTAGTCGTCAGTCCTTTGCTACAATTTTTGAAGCCTCATGTTTTAAATTGTGAATCTAGAGGTTGAAAATCTATAACTGAAAGATCCTAATAATAAAACATCATAAGCAAATGGGTGAGATTGAAATGGTGCCATTAAACTTTACAATGCCCTCGGTGTTTTGTGACTCAAATGGATTTTGATTGAGTGTCACATAGTTACAGGACAAGTCAGATATTTATTATACTTTGTCATTTGACTTCTGCCAGGTGCCACTTACAGACTTTTATGCATAACACATTTATTGCTAGTTGTTTGGCTTCATTTCCATAATCCATTCAGTTAGCATAGTCTGCTGCAAATGTCAGAAGATAACAAATACAAACTAGACAGGGGTTTGGGGTTTTTTCTCTACCTCCCCGGCACCTACACACCCCCAAGGTTCCCTGAAAGACAAATATTTCAGCAGTGGAAATCCTTTCCATTGCCCAGACAAATGTTAACATTGTAATTATGATTTACTGTGGGGGCAAAACAACTGATTTTGATCAAATTACAGCCAATTATTCTTTTTGGTCCCTATAGCTCTTGCAGATAAATGTAAGAAAAGGAGCAGATCAGGAAAAGAGAAAGAACAGTGCAACGGTTTACCGAGGAGCCAAAAGTTTCAGCATTCTGATCTTAGTTACACCAGAGAATATGACTTGAGTTACTCTGAATTTACACTGGAGTTCATGCAATCCAAATTTTTGTATTTAAAAACACTGAATCCACCTTTTATGAGAAAACATTTATGGTAGCATATAAAGGTAATGAATACAAAGTAACTGACATGTAGGAGTATGTACAGTTTTTCATAAATTGGCAGGCTCAGCAAAGTTATTATAGTGCCGTGCTGCCAGATCATACTGCTCTCAACACTGCTTCTTTAAATTTCTAGCCTCTGACAAACTTCAATTGCACAATTTGATTAAACTTGGTTTCTAAGACAAGACTCCTTTTAAAAAATGTTGATTCTTAATGATTTTGCTGCCAGAGGAATACAATACAATATCCAGCAATGAATGACTAAGGAGCTGTCCCATATTGAACCCAAAGGCTTAAAATATAAACTAAAGAAAAGGATTTAGCAACCTTGATTAAAAATAGGGATCTTGAAATCAATAGCATCACACACATGTCTGAGTGCAGCTTCTCCTAAGAGAAAAGCTATATCATAGCAGCATTCTGAAGTTTAGAAACAAGACAACAAATCCCTGATACATTATCATTTTGTGTGAGCTTTAAGCACAAGTATTTTTACTTGATATAATGGCATCATGGGCTGAAGTGCTTTCTAGCAGAATCTCTCAGCTCCTCTGGATGGAAGTGTGTGTTGACGGTGTAGATCAGTGTTTCTCAGCTTTGTCAGGTTGGCCACCCCTTATTCAAGGTTAAAAATTTCTGCATCTACCCCTTATATTTACTATTGAAAAAAGAGTAAAAAATGAAGCATTGATAAGCCTGTATAATTTATGTGTGCGTTTTGAGAGATTGACAGAGAATAGTGGTGATTTGGTCACAGTTTATAAGTACCTTAATAAATTTATTAATGGGCTCTTCAAACTAGCAGACAAAGGTAGAACATGTTCTAATGGCTGGAAATTGAAGCTACACAAATTCAGACTAGAAATACTGTGAAGGTAATGTAATCAACCTCCGGAACAACAATGCTGGGGGTCTAAATTAGCTGTTACCACTCGAGAGAGATCTGGGAGTCACTGTGGATAGTTCTATGAAAACATCCACTCAACTTGCAGCGGCAGTCAAAAAAGTGAACAGAATGTTGGGAATGATTAGGAAAGAGATAAATAGGACAGAAAATATATTGCCTCTGTATAAATCCATGGTAGATATATTGGAGTTGGAAAAGTTTCAGAAAAGAGCACCAAAAATAATTAGGGGTATGGAACAGATTCCATATGAAGAGAGATTAATTAGACTAGGTCTTTTCAGCTTGGAAAGGACACAAGTAAGGGGGGATAGGATAGAGGTCTATAAAATCATGACTGGTGTGGAGAAAGTAAATAAGGAAGTGTTTTTTACTCCTCATAGCACAAGAAGGAGGGGTCACTAAATGAAATTAATAGATAGCAGGTTTAAAACAAACAAAAGGAAGTATTTCTTTACACAACACACGGTCAACCTGTGGAACTCCATGCCAGAGGATGATGTGAAAACCAAGACTGTAACAGGGTTCTGATAGGGCCTTCAGTGGCTGGGCAGCCTAGTGGCTAGACCGTTGATTAGGG
Source organism: Dermatemys mawii (assembly GCA_007922305.1). Taxonomy (NCBI): domain Eukaryota; kingdom Metazoa; phylum Chordata; order Testudines; family Dermatemydidae; genus Dermatemys; species Dermatemys mawii. Next base: position 8,790,945 of record ML677387.1, read on the forward strand.
GCTGGGAGCAGGGGACCTGCCCTCCCTTCCCTTAGGTCCTGGCTTAGAGTCCTGGGCCACTCACACCCCTAGACAAGGGAGATGGATCTTCCCTGAGGGAGGGAAGGGCTCAGGACCTGTTGTCTGAGTTGTTTCTTATGCAAATCATTTAGTTTGGGGCGTGGCCCTGCTAGTCCAGTTTCCCCACAGTTGGGGCTTGGCAGTAGATTCCCCTTGGCAAGGGAAGACTAACTTGCTTCCAGTGGCTGCATTGGATGTTGGTCCCAGGATACGAGACAGAGAAGGTAGGTGTGGTAATATATTTTATTGGATCTACTCTGGGAGAACCTGCTTCAATAAAGGAAAAAGAAACCCATTGTCTGTGCTCTCCTAGTTGTCACCTTCTACCCCGCACAGGATAGTATCAACAATTACAGCCCACACTCAATAGGGACCACATCCTGAAAGAAATCTTTCCTGACCCCTCTTTTCTGGCCTTCAAACAACCTCCCGCCCCCACACCTCACCACTCTCATCAACAGAAGCACGCTCCTCACAGACCAGGACACATCAACTCAAAGCAGCACCTGACCCGGTCAGAACAACCAATGCAAAACCTGCAGATGTGTTACACTGATCAATACCCCATAATACACCTTTCAACCTTCATATGTCATGCTATTCACAACATGTGGTGTACCTCCTCCAGTGCATCAAATGCACCAACAACAAATATGTGGGTGAAACCAGACAATCACTACACTCTTCAGTGAACTCACACAGAAAAATGATAAAGGAAAAACACATCACCACCTCTTGGCGAACACTTTTCAAGACGTGATCATTTCATCTCTAATCTTTCAGTTCTTGTCTCTAAGGGAAATCTGCACAACACTGTCAAAATACAAGCTTGAGACCTTAAATTCATAACTCTGCTTAGACACCAAAAAACGTGGTCTTAAGGGGAACATTGGTCTTATGGCTCATAACAACAATTTGTAACACACTACACTTCCTACTACCCTTAATGGCCAACTTCAAACCCTTTATGTATAACAATCTAATCCCTGCCATCCACATTACCTCTATTGTTAACCCAATCTGTCCCAACTTCCTCAGATCTGAAGAAGAGCTCTGTGAAAGCTTATCCTTTCTCCAACAGAAGCTGGTCCAATAAAACATTGCACCTCCTTTACCTTGTCAGTATTAATTAATAGGCTCTACAAGTCCTAGATGGTGTTTTCTTTACATTCCTGCCACCTTGAAAAACACTTTCAGAGATGATTTACATGTGTCATCTACTTCTGCAAATAGCCTTTAACTGCATGTCTACACTACAAAATTAAGTCAACCTAACTTACATCTGCATACAGCCGCCAGAGTAATTACATTGCTTGTGAGTGTCCACATTTTGCTTTCTTATGCCAGAGGTGCATATCCTCACCAGGAAGCCTCTCAGCAATTGAACTATTAGTGTGGGGCAATGTGGGACAGCTTCTGAAAGCCAGCAACAGTCAAGGTAAGTAACACAGTGCGTGCATTGAGATTACATCAGTGAAACTACATCAACACTGACTCTACACTTCTTGTGGAGATGGAGTTATTAAATCAGTGTAGTGGGCAAGTTACAGTAACAGGAGTGAAATTCTAGTGTAGACACTTACAGTTAGGTCGCCGAAAGCTGCTTTGACCTAGATCTGTAGCGTAGACCTGGGCTAAGCAATAAGGCATATCAGAGAAGTGGGTTGTATCAAGAGATAATGACTCTCCCAAAGTGCATTGTTCTCCAGGAATCTAAACGGAGCTATCCTGACCAGTATGTTTCTTCAGCCTACTGCAGGACAGAATATCACTTCATTGCCTGTTAACCCCCAAAGCTGCAGCATTTCCTTGGAGTTGAGAAGCCAGCAGCTGGTAATTGTCTCCCTTCCTGATTTGCTGAGAGCAGCATCTTGCAGATAAAAAGGAAGCGCTCGCTATGACAATTAAATTATAACAAAGAGGCGACAGATACTTGTGAAATTTACATTTTTATTTCAAAGATGACATTTGATAGCGACAATTCAAATGCCTAGGAATCTGTCTTCTCAGCACTAATGATTTCTCGCAGTGATAAACACCTTGCGCTATGACCCTTGTTCAGCTCATTGGAAAGTTGTGGGGATGTTTATCACTATGTACAAAGCCCATTCCATTAAAGTTATTGCCTAGAAGAACTATATTCCTGCAGTGCCTTTGGTGAATTTATTCAAATTTTCTTATTTTATGTCTTTTTGGTGGAAAATGTGTTTGCATGAAAACTTTCCTATGCTATAGTTGCAAGTGACTCTCAGGAAAAGAGGTTTCTTGAAACGTTTGTATCTATAGAACATACAGGGTAAAATCCCCATGGATTCTATACTGATGTCTATGTTGTTATTATTTGCCTTACTCTAGGACCTAGATGCGCCAGTCAAGACCAGACTCCATTGTGCTAGGCATTATACATTCAAGTAAGACCAGCTTTCATAGATTCTAAAGCCAGAAGGCACCACTGTGATCACGTAATCCAACTTCCTGCATAACGCAGGCTACAGGACTTCTCGAAATAATTCCTTTTCAATTACAGCATATCTTTTAGTAAAGCATCCAACCCTGATTTTAAAATTGCCAGTGATGGAGAATCCACCATTAACCTTGGGAAGTTGTTCCAACTCTTGCTATTAAACATAAACACCTTATTCATCTAGCTTCAACTTTCAGCTACTGGGTCTTTTATATCTTTGTCGGGCTCTTCAAAATCTGAAAATTCGTACCACAAATGGAAGCTGCTGAGTCCTCAGCACTTTTTGAAAACCTGGCTGCTTGGTTTTCAGGCTTTTAGGCTGCTTGAGTGCCTAAACAGACGCTCATTCAGCTCTTTTGAAAATTTGGCCCAGGCTAAGAGAGGGGGAAAAAGGTTTTATGATACTTTCCACACATTCCCTCCCGCCCCGTCCTCTCATTCTTCAAGAAACTATAGAATCATAGAATATTAGGGTTGGAAGAGACCTCAGGAGGCCATCTAATCCAAACCCCTGCTTAAAGCAGAACTAACCACAACTAAATCATCCCAGCCAGGGCTTTGTCAAGCATGATCTTAAAAACCTTTAAGGATGGAGATTCTACCACCTCCCTAGGTAACCCATTCAAGTGCTTCACCACCCTCCTAGTGATATAATGTTTCCTAATAGCCAACCTAAACCTCCCCCACTGAGACCATTGCTTCTTGTTCGGTCATCTACCACCACTGACAACAGCCAAGCTCCAACCTCTTTGGAATCCCCCTTCAGGTAGTTGACAGCTGCTATCAAATCCCCTCTCAATCTTCTCTCATGCAGAATAAATAACCCCAGTTCCCTCAGCCTCTCCTCGTAAGTCATGTGTCCCAGCCCCCCGCTAGCCTCTCTCCAATTTTTCCACATCCCTTCTGTAGTGGGGGGACCAGAACCGGATGCAAAACTCCAGGTGTGGCCTCACCAGTGCCGAATAGAGGGGAATAATCACTTCCCTTAATCTGCTGACAATGTTCCTACTAATACAGCCCAATATGCCATTGGCCTTCTTGGCAATGAGGGCACCCCTGCTGACTCATATCCAGCTTCTCATCCATTATAATCCCCAGGTCCTTTTCTGCAGAACTGCTGCTTAGCCAGTCAGTCCCCATCCTGTAGCGGTGCCTGGGATTCTTTTTTCCTTAGGACTTTGCACTTGTCCTTGTTGAACCTCATCAGATTTCTTTTGGTCCAGTCCTCCAGTTTGTCTAGGTCACTCTGGACCCTTATCCCTGCCCTCCAGCATATCTACCTCTCCCCGCAGCTAAGTATCATCTGCGAACTTGCTGAGGGTGCAATCCATCCCTTCGTCCAGATCATTAATGAAGATGTTAAACAAAACAAAACAGGACCAACCACTATTATTTTTTTATCGTGTGCATTACTGTAGCCTCTACAGGGCCCTATTGCTGTAGATACATATTGTAAGAGACAGACCTCTCCACAATTGTTTACAATATAAGAAGACAAAACAATTAAAGGGGAAATGGAGACACAGCACTGAAATGTCTTGTCCAAGATCACAGTGCAGAGTCACATATATCCTCTACTGTACTATGGTTGGGCTATTAGACTAGGAACAGATCAGCTTGAAATATTTCTAATTTCCATGACAAAAAATATAGATGAAATTGAGGAAAATTATCACAAAACCTGGGAAAGTGTGACAGTAGGGAAAATGTGTAGTTTACCAGCTTTTAATGAAACTCACATGGAACAATTTTCCTGCATCTCTACACCTCTCTCATGCTCTGCTTCTTAGTCCGAAATCGCCACAAATCTTTTCTTAAGCTATTTTATAAAAGGGGGGTGGAGAAAGAGAGTGAAAGGAAAGTTGTAGTGGAAATGTTCCCAAAGACAAAAATGTGGAGGAGGAATGGGAGGTTGGGGTTAATGAACCTTCATGAGGAATCCATCAAAGGGGAGAGCAAGGAAGGAAGAAATAGAAAAGCAGGCAAGGAACCGAGAAAAAATGAAATAAACAACATGTCAAGAACATTATCAAAAACTGTGAAATACGTAATGTCAGTAAAAGGGAGAGGAGGTAGCATCATTGTAACTGAGTCTTTATTAGTGCCGCTAGAAAAAGCAAGAAATTCCACATCAGTAGCAGAAGATGTTATTTTTGCATTGACCTTGAAAACACATATTTCAGCTGTTAGCAAGTTCTACTACAAAGTCTCAATGAGTGAACGGGACATGCTGTAAGAAAGTTTGGGCCCGCAGATGTTAATATGTATGTATGTTAGCGGAAGAGCCACTTTTCTGCAAAGCGATGAAAATAGAAAATGTCAAAACAAGAGGAGGCTGGGGAGAAGACACATATGAGAAACAGGAAAGCAGAGGGATAATGCTGAAGTTCATGTTTTTATCCTTTCACTACTCTTGTCACCTCCTTCTAGGTCATCTCAGATTTCTCCATCCTCAGTTGATGCCTATACATGGGGAATGAAGAGGAGAATGAAACGAAGAATAGCAATAGCGGTTGCTTGGTGACCCAATACTACTGACTACAGCAGGGTGATATTTTTCAGACAAAACATCACTAGAAAGAGCCTCGCTGGTTTGAAGGGCTTTGCACCTGCCCTGTGTAATCTTTACCAGAAGAGAATCAGTGTATTCCATCTGCTTTCCTTTAGATAGTAAGCTGGGCCCAAAGCTGTAAAAACATTCAGTGCATACACACAAACACACCACCGACGTATGAGGAAGTAGGTACTTATTACAGAAAGGTGAAGCAGGGCTAGATTCTATGGAAGATGCACCATCGTAAGAATACCCCCTACGTGGCACGGTGCCTCAGAGAGGTTTCTCAGAGGCAGAATGCCTGGGCTGTGGGAGGAAAGAAGAAGAGTCCATTTTTGTTGCACTTGAAATGGGTAACTTTTACCTTACCACACACATCTGTGATGCAAGTAGGGGGTGGGGTCAACGCTCTTTTCACTCCACGCCCTCCTTGCTCACAGGATGGAGACTTGACTAGACCCAAATATCTGGGAAGGTCTTACTTGGCCAAGTAGGTTGGTCTTATTTCCTGACCCTAAGAAACTGTTGTCAAATGGCAGGCGAGTGTTCAACTCCTACTAGTTATCAGTGGGATTTGACTTGGAAAGGTTTATTCTTCAGTTCCAGCATTTCTAGGTTTCTGTAAGGAGGACAAGGGCCGGGTTAAAAAAAAATCCAAGTAACCTCTGGGACAGCAAATGTCGAGTGGAATCAGCAAGGGATCATCTTATTATAAAAACACAAAGATCTCATATCTAAAGGTGGGTGTACCTAGTTAGATGCCTAGACACAACAATTAAGCAAGAGATTAAATAGTACTCTGCAAGTTCCAGCTGACCCATAGTTACCTCTAATAACCCAAGAGTTATTTACATTAACATATTGGTGTTAGCGTTCTGTTTAATCAGTGACTGCAACATAAATGGCCTCCGAAGGGAAAAGTCCAGGATATCCATGGACACTGAGTGTCCACAGTTAAAGTAGAAAGTCTATAGGAGGCTATGGGTGGCAATATGGTTTAAGGCAGTGGTGGTCAAACTAAGGCCCACAGGCTCCTCCTAACTGGCCCCTGAGCTCCAGCTGGGGAGGCTGCTCTGGCCCCTCCCCACTGTCCTCCTCCCCCACAGCCTCAGCGTGCCGCACAAGCAGCATTGTGGGGGTTGGGGATGGGGCATGGGAGTCTTTCAAGGGGGAAGGGGATGGCTAGAGGTCAGGGCAGTTAGGGGACAGGAAGCAGGGGTCTTGGCTAGGGGGTGTGGTCCTGGGGAGTGATTAGGGGGCAGAGGGATCTCTGGAGAGGGTAGTCAGGGGACAAGGAGCGGAGGGGCTTAGATAGTGGGTGGGGTCCCGGGAGGTGGTAGTCAGGGGACAAAGAGCAGGGGGGATTAGCTAGATTGTGTGGTTCTGGGGGGGCAGTTAGGGATGGGGAATCTCCAGAGGGGGCTAGAAGTGGGTGGGGTCGGACGGGGGCAGGGCCAGGCTGTTTGGGGAGGCACAGCCTTCCCTATCTGTCCCTCCACACAATTTTGAACCCTGCTGTGGCCCTCATGCCAAAACGTTTGCCCACCCCTGGTTTAAGGGATACAAGTCAAAACATGTGGGTTCTATTCCTGGCTTGCTTCTGATCTACTTTGTGACCTTGTCCAAGTCACTTCTATTCCTTATATTCCTCTATTCCCCTCCTACGTTTCTGTTTTTTTTTTTTTAATTATTTGTATCACCATAGCACTTAGGAACCCTAGTCATGGACTAGGACCCTGTTGTACTAGATGCTGTACAAACATGCAACAAAAAGATGGCCCTTGCCCTAGAAAGTTTATAATCAAAGTATAAGCAAGAGATGGCTACAGACAGCAAGAAAGTAGAGTCCAAAGAAACAAATATTGTTCAGCATGACAAGCAGTGGTCTCACTTGTGTCCATTGGTCTATTTATAATGTAAATTCTTCAAGGCAGGGACATCCTCAATGTGTTTGCACAGCGCCCAGTGAAACAAGGCTACAGTATTACTTGAGATCTCTAGGTGCTTCTGTAATATACATACATAAGAAGGGTCCAATGATAATGTCCTCTTAGTGTAGGAAGGAATAAAATAGCCAAGTTACAATCATTGCTAATTTCAGCCTCACTTCTCTGATTCCTCTGAGCTTAAAAACAAATAGTCCAGGGCAGAAATCAATAAAGCCAAATGCAAACTGATTAACAAGGCTCATGAACAGCTGTATTTCATACACCCACTGTCTCGTTTACCTAACATACAGATAAAGCTTTTCTTCCAGATGAAAATCAAATGGTGGGACATTCCACATGGGAAATGAATTTTAACTGCATATGCGCAGGGAAATGTTGTTTATGTTTACACAGTGCTACCATTTGCCAGTGCTACCATTACTGACACCAATTAGTCTTTTATTACCTTTTCTGAGAGTCATTATGTGCAGTAAATTAATATGCCAGGCTAACATTCAAATAAGCATCTGTTTAACATTTAAGTGTGAGGTTCTGAAAGAACTCAAATGTGAAAATGCGGAACTATTAACTAGGGTTTGTAACCTGTCCTTTAAATCGGCTTCTGTACCCAATGACTAGAAGATAGCTAATGTAACGCCAATATTTAAAAAGGGCTCTAGAGGTGATCCCGGCAATTACAGACCGGTAAGTCTAACGTCTGTACTGGGCAAATTAATTGAAACAATAGTAAAGAATAAAATTGTCAGGCACATAGAAGAACATAAATTTTGGGGCAAAAGTCAGCATGGTTTCTGTAAAGGGAAATCATCTCTTACTAATCTATTAGAGTTCTTTGAAGGGGTCAACAAACAAGTGGACAAAGGGGATCCAGTGGACGTAGTGTACTTAGATTTCCAGAAAGCCTTTGACAAGGTCCCTCACCAAAGGCTCTTACGTAAATTAAGTTGCCATGGGATAAGAGGAAAGATCCTTTCGTGGACTGAGAACTGGTTAAAAGACAGGGAACAAAGGGTAGGAATAAATGGTAAATTTTCAGAATGGAGAGGGGTAACTAGTGGAGTTCCCCAAGGGTCAGTCCTAGGACCAATCCTATTCAACTTATTCATCAGTGATTTGGAGGAAGGGGTACACAGTGAGATGGCAAAGTTTGCAGATGATACTAAACTGCTCAAAATAGTTAAGACCCAAGCAGACTGTGAAGAACTTCAAAAAGATCTCACGAAACTAAGTGATTGGGCAACAAATGGTAAATGAAATTTAATGTGGATAAATGTAAAGTAATGCACTTTGGAAAAAATAACCCCAACTATACGTACAATATGATGGGGGCTAATTTAGCTACAACTAATCAGGAAAAAGATCTTGGAGTCATTGTGGATAGTTCTTTGAAGATGTCCATGCAGTGTGCAGCGGCAGTCAAAAAAGCAAACAGGATGTTAGGAATCATTAACAAAGGGATAGAAAATAAGATGGAGAATATCTTATTGCCCTTATACAAATCCATGGTGCGCCCACATCTTGAATACTGTGTACAAATGTGGTCTCCTCATCTCAAAAAGGATATACTGGCATTAGAAAAGGTTCAAAGAAGGGCAACTAAAATGATTAGGGGATTGGAATGGGTCCCATATGAGGAGAGATTAAAGAGGTTAGGACTTTTTAGCGTGGAAAAGAGGAGCCTAAGGGGGGATATGATAGAGGTATATAAAATTGTGAGTGGCATGGAGAAAGTGAATAAGGAAAAGTTATTTACTTGTTTCCATAATAGCAGAACTAGGGGCCACCCATTGAAATTAGTGGGCAGCAGGTTTAAAACAAATAAAAGAAAGTTGTTCTTCACACAGCGCACAGTCAACCTGTGGAACTCCTTGTCTGAGGAGGCTGTGAAGGCTAGGACTATAACAGGGTTTAAAAGAGAACTGGATAAATTCATGGAGGTTAAGTCCATTAATGGCTATTAGCCAGGCTGGGTAAGGAATGGTGTCCCTAGCCTCTGTTTGTCAGAGGGGGGTGATAGATGGCAGTAGAGATCACTTGATCTTTACCTGTTTGGTTCACTCACTCCAGGTCACCTGGCATTGGCCACTGTCGGTAGACAGGATACTGGGTTAGATGGACCTTTGGTCTGACCCAGTACGGCCTTTCTTATGTTCTTATGTACATTAAAGAAAGAACTGAAGCATTGCAAACACATATCAGAGATGCAGGTCCTTCAGAAATTAAGGGAAATGTTAAGAACAGCTCAGCCAATCATATAGGGACACATATGATGATCTAATAGGTCTTTCACCCTTACGAAAAACCCCTATAGAAAATGACGTTCAGGTTTTATGAACCCTCCTAAAGAAAACTCTAACGCCCCCTCCTACAAAGACTTACTCATGGGCTGAACTTTAAGTACATGAATAGTCCCAGTGACTTCAATGAGGTGTCTCACATGCTTAAAATTAAATACATACATATGCATTTGCCAGATTGAGGTTAAAGTAACATACCTGCCAACTGGACATGCATATGGGTAATGAGAACATCCATCATTACATTAGTTAGACTATAATTATAGCTGTGTTACCTAGAGAAACCATAAGGAAGGCTCAGAGTGCTCCAGAAAGGATTTAGGAACTGAGTTTTGTTTAAACTTAAAGATCCTTTATGTTAATCTCTCAGCGGAGTGGGGCCTTTGCGCGAAGGAGAATCAAGCCCCTGTTTTATAAAAAAATTTAATAGATTTTTAATATAAATCCTGAAAACCCTCGTGGCCTAATTCATATCAAGTGCATTTGGCACCAAAAGTTTTTCAACAACCTTCCCCAAAATGGGAAGATAAGAGATGTTCTTGGATGAGATTCTCAGTCTCAAAAGATGACTCCGTTTAAAGACCATCCGTTTAAGGGCAGCTGATGCTCTCAACCTCTCACATGTCGGCAGTAACGCGCTCTACCGACAATGGACACAATAGTCCAAGTAGAGCATTAGCCATTTCACAACATCCATACTCAGAGGAGGATGGTCTAGAGCTTCAGACACTGGGTTAAGGTTCCATTCTTGGCTCTGCCTCCTGATCCCTCTGTGACCAGGGGTCTGGACTAGATGGTCTCCTGAGATCCCTTCCGGCCCTACATTTCTACAATTCAATGGGACTATCCATGTGAGTTGGTACTAGTCAAGGAGCCTAAGGGTTGTAGAATTAAGCACAAAGCAAGTACATTTTTGCCTGTAGTAAGACACCACTCAAGGTGAATCAAAGTGGCAGAACTGATGCATCAGTTTTTACTCAATCCGTACCCCGACATGCCTCTTTGTGATAGAGTTTTGCCTGAGCAAGGTCCTTAGGATTGTTTATAAATGATAAGTTGTTTTAAAAACATAATTAATTGCTAGGAAATGCCAAATGTGTTAACACTTCATCTAAGTCTATTTAATTGACACTATTTCAAAGACAACTTTTCTATCTAGTCTCTGGCAAAATGCTCAGGAGTGCAGTTTAATTACACATCACAAGACAATTTGCTTGCATCTTTTTTTACCTTGAGGGAAACACGACTGATCAAAGGCATAAAAGACTATTTTCTTCCATGTGTGACTGATTTAAGAAATTGAGGTTTAAGTCAGAGATGCTACATTAATTTGCAGTAAATCACTATGGAGCACAGGACCCAGATCTCACAACACTGACCATCTGGCATAGTATGATTGATTCCCATGGGAGTACACCTGGTAGTATATGTTTGGAGGATCAAATCCAATGCTATCAACTTATATTGAAACAGAATGTGAATAATATTTAGTCCTGTGCTCGTCTATTTGTCAGGCATTGAATCACTTGTCTCTCACCTTTGCTGTTCTACTCTAAGTACTTATAAGATCACCCCTCCACTATAGTATCTCAACACCCCACTGACTTGGGCCATATCTATAAATATAGCACTGCACCTCCACAAGCAACAAGAGACACTATTCTGCCAGCATAGTACTCTGCACATGAGGGCTTATGTTGGCATAAATTTGTGTTGCTCATGGGGGGATGATTTTTTCACACCTGAGTGACATGAGTTACGCCAACATAGGCTGCAGTGTACACATAGCCTAATTCTCCTAGTAGGGAAGCATTATCATCCCCATTTTACAGGTAGGTAACTGAAGCAAAGAGAATACTGTACGGGATCCAAGAAGAGGAAGGCCAAACTAAACCACCACCGTGGCCCCTTCAGGACACACTCCAAACGAACCCCAGCCAGCAGAGTTTGCAGTTCTTGTCCAGTTCTAGGAGGGAGACAGGCTGGCTTCCTCCTTTTCCATGAGGCATTGAGTCAGGGAAGGAACAGTTTAAGCCAAATTCATAAGGCTCTTACCCCAGAGCCTTGAATCAGAGCAACTAAACTTACAGTCGGAAAGCAAAGTCACTAGGGCCCAGATCAGTCCTGGAGCCTGAAGGGAACTGCAACCCATAACAGCAAGGATAGGATGGATCCCTTTTGTCTCTCTCCCAGCTCCCTTTTCCTGCTTATATACAGCCCTACAGCTGAGCAGAGCAGGCTGCTCTTTTATTGCACTCAGCTGTTTTGGCTGCAAGCTCCAAGCTGCTCCTTAAGAGAGTAGTATACTCCCACCACAAACATCTTTCCTCGAGGACTCTCATCACAGAGCTGGGGATCGAATCCTGATCTCCGCAGTTCCCATCCAATGCCTTAACCCCAAATCACTCTTCCCTTTGGACTTGGAGGTTCACCTCCTGGGGTAAAATCTTTTGCAAACCTATCAAGATATCAGTAGTAATATGTAACCTGAGCTAATAGCAGTGTTCCACCCATCCTTATTTGTCTTAGCAAAGCATCTGGTAATTACAGTTTTCTGTTTAGGCTACTGGGAGGAAGGATTCATGAATTGTGAATGGAGAAGGTGCAGGTTTTAAAGTATGAGATAAACCAGCTGAAATGAAGGGCTATGTATTTTTGATGAAATGGGACTTTCAGAGATAAACACAGCACCTGTGGAAAGCAAATCTCAAACCTTACAATTTCTAGATGTGGGAGATACACAACAAAGCATCAGGCTCAATCATTTATTGATGAGTCAATCTGCCCTTTTAACGGTATCTGCACAAATGTTACAATTATATGGGCAAACTGCAGCTCCCAGAGAATAATGGGACCTGTGCCAAGCCAATTTCATTGTCGTTTGCATCTACTAGTGCCTTTCACCAAAGGAAGAATCAGACTGAGCACTGATTACACTGAGGTGGTTGGTAGATACGTGACGCTGTAACACACTTGAGCAACTTTCCTAAACCTGAAGAAGAGCTTGGAGGATGCTCAGAAGCATCTCTTTCACCGACAAGATATGACCTCACCCACCTTGTCTCCCTACACTGAGACATATTCGTATTGCAGTACTTCCTAGGAGACCCAGTCATGGAACGGGGCACCCAGTTGTGTTAGGTGATTTACAAACATTGCAACTTGAGTCACATTTTGATCCTCAATCTGCACCGGGGACATAGCCGAGAAGCTACACATTGCCCTTTGCTTAAACCTTGCTGGAATTCCATGTTCTAGCCCTTAGTATAGTCCATTATTTCTTAATCAACATACTACATGATCTTCACATTTCCTCAGATTTTTCTTCTTCCTGCTTCTGGCATAATAATCAGATTCACTTATATTTCCTTTCTGAATGATGCAATTCTTGCTGATTCTTTTTATCTGTGCATGAGATAATAGTTGATAAGAGTCAAGACACAAACTCAAATAAGTGATAGAAAATTGCGGTTAGTCATTGTAAAAGGGGGGACAAGCAATAGAAAATTAAAATGCACTCAGAACAGCTACACAAAAGGAATGGCACATTAACTGGGGTATACACATACCCCCCAGCCATCACAGAGCATTCTTTACCATTGGTTCTACAACACTAACTGCACTGACTTCAACTGAGTTGCTTTTGATGTATACCAGTTTCAGTGGGAGACAAATCAAGCCCAAAGAGAAACCCCTTCCTGGTGGTTCCTGCATTTAAGAGGAAAGGGAATGAGAGTCAGGACACCTATTTCTGCCACTGACTCACTGTGTGACATTGGAAAAGTCATTTCAGTTCTCTGTGCCTTGATTTCACCATCACCGTTATCCACCTATGTAAGGGCATGTCACTATTATATCTGAAAGAGACACACTTTGGAGCTGATTCTGCTCTTACTGTATACTGATCCTCCTAATTCACATTTGCTTTATACTGGTGTAACCCTGTAGACTTCAGTGGAGTTACTGGGTGCAGCTCTCCGGCTTGTGTTATGCAGGACATCTGAGTAGATGATCACAATGGTCTCTTCTGATCATGTAATCTATTAATCTAATTTTTACCAATGTAAGTGAGATGAGAATTGAGTTCATCTCCAATAAAATTCAATATCAGGCCAGATGCTCAACTGGTGTAACCATCCCATTACTTCAAAGACAGGAAAGATAGTCTTGTGGTTAAGGCACTAGACTAAAAGCTGAGTTCAGTTCCCATCTCTGCCACAGACTCCCCGTGTGGCCTTGAGCAAGTCCTTTCTTCCCTCTGGGACCCAGCTCTCTGTCTTTAAAATGGGGATAGTAATCCATCATGTGACCCTATTGTCCATTGAGCTCCATTCACTCAAAAAGAGGAAGGACGGGACACTGGAACCAAGAAGACTTGAACTTAACTCCCTTCTCTGCTCTAGAATTCCTGTATGACCTTGGAAAATCATTTAGACCTTGTGCCTGTGATTCCCATCTGTAAATTGGTGATAAAAGTACTTCCCTATATCGCAGGGGTGTTGTGAGAATAAATGCAATAAAGATTGTGATGCTCTCATATATTACAGTAATTGGGGCCATATATTGTACCTATGAAAGAGAGAATGGTGCTCTGTTGAGTCACACATGTTAGAGATCTAACCCACTGCTAGAAAGTTTAACTGGAGGAGCTAAGGCAGGTGAAATCATAACAATCCTTTTTGCTTAGTGATGCAATTACCTTAAAAAAACAATATGGAGAAAAATTGATTGTACTACTAAGGTTTCCTTTAATATGGCTAACTCTGTATGATCTTAAATTAGATGTTCATTTTAATTACATAATCCTATAGTGCTGAGCTGCCCATTTTCAGTCTGCAAACTGAAGAACAATCCACCATAGTAGTAGGCAATGCAAAACTCACACCTGCATGTAAACCTATATAGGGCTCTCTAACTGCTCAGGATTATTATTATTATTTTCAGGACAGAAGATGAAGAGGAATATATTCAATTAGAACTGCAGGGAGAATTCACATAGGCAGAGTATATTCCCCAGTTAGAATGCAGCCAGTATACTAAAGCTAGGTAGCTCATCTGATTCCCATCAAGGTCAACAAGGTTGGATCAAGCTTTAAATCATGCTGCTCTTCTAATTATTCATTTATTTGTATGTCAGTAGCACTTCCAAGTAGAACCAATCAGGAATGGTACAACTACATTTTTTTTTGTCTGAAAATACCAATTTGTTGGGAAGGTTTCTCTGATCCAGGACAGAATTTTGGGTCAAACTCAGACAGTGAGAAACACCCCCAAAATAGCCAACTGCCTAAGGCACTCACCTCGGATGTGGGAGACCTATGCTCATGCCTGGTCTGAATCAGACAGAGAGGGTCTTGAAACTAAATCTCCCACATGAATATCCTAACCACTGGGGTATTGCCTAGTTTGCAGTGTGTGTGTGTCTGTTTCTCACCCCTCTGAACATTTTTGAAAGGTCTTGATTTTGTTCTGCACTGGAATGAGACCAAGTGTCAAAACTTCAAAAATTCTGTCAATCAGAATTCCTGTTTTCTAGCTATCTCTACTGAGGGATCTTCATCGCGAACCAGGCTCCCCGTTGTGGTAGGTGATGTATGCTTTCTATTCTCTTGATCCATGTGTACTTGCTCCTTCTGACACAACTTCTAGGGACTTTCCTTTATAGAAGATATGATTTTTTTTCTCTTTTAGTATCCTGCCCTGCCATCTTTAACCTGGAGAATGTACTACCAGTTCTCATCTGCATGTCGGGATTCCCTCTGGGACCTTTCCCCGCTTGGCCTCCCAAGAACTCAGTTCAAGTCCAGCCTTCAACACCCAGGTATCTTTATTTGGCATACAGCAATGCTAGCCTGAGTTGACCAAATGCAGGGGTGATGGATGCCAGGTACATCACAGCTCCAAAGTTACACAGAAACTCTGTTCCTTTATATTCATTGCACCACTGATTTTTGGATTGGCTTGGTTACTTTTCAGGAACCAGTCACTGTGCAGCATACACTGTTCATATCCTGTCTGTGGTTAGACTTCCTCTTTGCTTCATCTCTACATTCCCAACTTTTTAGTTCACAGTAAATAGTTCCATGGGTGTTACCTTCTCCCTCTTATCTTAGCTGGCTCAGAGATTCTGTCCTTTTAGCCTACTGACCTATTTTATTGAGCAAAAAAGTTCTATTTTCAACCTAATTATCTGTTTACTTCCCTAATTCTATCTTCCAAGAAACAAAGCCTCCCTCTGTGTGTTAATTACTCATGTCAGGCCAGGCCTCACTGTATTCCAGCTGTGATCATGCCTTATTGTGCTAGGCACTGTACATACACAGAGTAAGAGACAGACCCTGGCATGAAGAACTTGCCATCTAACTAGACCAGACAAGCATAAGGTGAAGGGTAAAATGTATTAAAATTTCAATATTTTAGATAAGTAACAGAGCTGAGCCCAGGGAGATTAAGAGAATTGACCAAGGCCAAACAACTAATCTGTGGCAGAGCCAAGAATTTAACCCTTATTTCCTGCATCCGAGGGCCCCAGTACATCTCCCATTGAAATGAGTAGGACTCTCAGTTCTTGCACCTGGACCCCAATAAGCAACATGTATAAAAGATCAAATTCACACTCTTAGCTTTCTCCCAAATCAGCTCCCCCAGTACCTGTTTCCCTTGCATAAGTCACAGCTCTGCATATGTATTTACATTTTCTTTTTGAAGTTGCATTTGCCCTTTTCTAAGCCAGATGCTCTCTGGCCCAATCCAGTTCTCAGGGCATGACTAATGTGTGTGTTAAAAACTAGTTAGTTTGACCATCTCTTCCTACAACCTGTGGAATCACACTCTCCTCCCTGTTTGGAGCCATGATTAAATATATTTAACACAAGTGCCATACATTCCCATCTGCTGTGTTCCACACCAAGGACCACTGGTTCCTATTTTGAGCCATGACTAAATAAACCCATCTCCTTGGCTCCACATCTTTCCATCCTCAACTTTTGGAGAGTCCATTCCTCATTTCTTATTCTGAAGGGTGATTATCATATCCCATTTGATCTTAAGATATGTAGCTGAGGTTATAATTGCTCCTTTTTTGCCACTTCCACTTTGCAGCTTCCCAGTCCACTTCTCTCCTCATTCTCAAGTGAGGCTGTTTAAAAATAAAATTAACTCCATCTTTCTGGGTCTAAATCAGCTGTAGATTCCCACCTTCAATCTCAATCTTTGATTGTAGACATCTGCCAATCTAGATTCTTATACTGGCCCTGCATAGTAGTCTCTGAATACCTCAGAAATATTAATGAATTCATTCTGCAAAGCAGGGAAGTAGTATTATGCCCAGTCCACAGATGGAGAAACTACATGGAATCATAGGACTGGAAGGGACCTTGAGAGATCATCTAATCCAGTCCCCTGTACTCATGGCAAGACTAAGTATTACCTAGACCATCCCTGACAGGTGTTTGTCCAGCCTGCTCTTACATCACACAGAGATGAAGGTCATGTTCCAGTCAAACTCCCATTGACTTAAATGCCTGCTGGATCAGACTTCAAATGACTTGCTGAAAGTCATACGGGCAGTATGTGGTGAAGCCTAGAATTAAAAATAGGTTTTCCTGAGCCCTACTCATTGTTGCAGCCACATCTTTCTCTGATGTGATTAACAGAACACTCATCCTGCGTAAATATTTTCCTAGCTGCAGCTGGCACTGTGGATAGTGTCACTGTTTGCGTCAACATGCACAAAAATTTGCTAGTCGTTATTCTGATTTCTAAATCTTTATGATTTGAGACCAGAGCTGTCAAGAGAGACACAACAGGCTGATACGGAGTATAGGCTGACCCTGTGGGCAAAGTCATCTCCTTATATTGAGTGTATGTCCTATTCACTCCATAATAAAAAATTATTCTCACACTTCCTGATAAAGAGAGTTCAGTCTATTCAGCTTATCAAAAAAGAAGACAGCGGTGACTTGATTTGTGGGTTTAAGTACAATAATGAGGAGAAAAGACCAGGTACTAAAGGATGCTTTAAATCTATTAGAGAAAGACATAATAAAAACCAATGGCTGAAAGCTGAAGCCAGATACATTCAAATTAGAAACATATTGAACAGTGAAGGCAATTGACCATTGGAACAAGCTACCAACAAAGTAGTGGATTCCCCATATCTTGATGTAGTCAAGTCAAGACCAGATGCCTTTCTGGAAGATATGCTTTAAACACATCCAAGTTATTGAGCTTGATGGAGGTGTAACTGGGTGAAATGCTATGGCTTGCAATAATCAGGCTAAATGATGTAAGGGTCCCTTCTGGACTTAAAAAATGAATACAGCCAAGATGCACCTAGACAGACTAGTAGAAAAGGAAGGAACTCCCACGATATCTTGTAATACAGAGTATGGGATAATGTCATAGTGAAAATCTCGGGGGGGGGGCAAAGGGGGAGGGAAGAATAGTAGTAATATTCTTTCAGGCTAACTGCTATTTCAGAAAAATGAACAAGATGAGGGGGAAAAAAGAAACCAAGACTTGGAAATCAGAGAAATTTTATTTACAGTAAAACACTTGGTTTAATTTAATAATCTGTGGAATTAGTACTTGAGGAGTGTTAATTTTCTTCCTATCAGCTCTTGTTTCAACATTGCCACAATGCTGTAAGAAATTGTACCTGATCAATGTCTGAAAAAATGGAAAACAATAACAACAAAGAAATTTGCAATCTAACACACCGCTATCTAATAAAAATTTATTAGATCACTTTAGCTATTCAGTGTCTGCTGAGATTTCAGCAGCCATCATCAGCCCTTTCTACACTCTCCAAATGGCTCTCTCCAAGGTGCTGATTTCCTCCTTGTCTCTCTAGGCTTCTCTATTCTCCAGAAAGGCAGGATTTACCAAGAGGAAACATGGCTTTCCTTGAACTCATGTACACTGTCCCCTTCCCCTCTGTTTATTTATCTAAGGTATTTTTATGTCCCTACTTGCCACAGTACTTCACAACAACTGTGAGAGGTAAGAAATTACTACTATCACCATTTTACAGATTGTTGGTGCAGAATGACTGAGGTTCAGAATATTTTATCAGGCTTTCAAAAGTTTAGGCATCTAACTTCCATTTTCTTCACTTTTTTTTTCAACCAACTCTAATAGGGAATAGGGTGTCGCTGCAGATTTATCTATCTGCCATCTCTTGCCATAGTATCTGAGAGCTTTCCACAAACTCAAATGCAATAGCTATTGCTAGTGAACTTCATGGAGCCTCTGGAATGTCTCCCTTTTCAGGGTCAAATATTAAGGTGTGCATAACTGGCATGTTTTTTCAAGGCCACAACCATACTTAAAGCAAGAGGGGAGGCATGGACTACACGTCTACTGCTTATGGTCTTGACCTAGCTCCCATTGGAATCAATAGAAAGACACTCATTGACATCTGTGAGAGCAGGAACAAGAGCTCAATATGGCCATTACATGCGTAACACTTTAATACACAGTATAGTTCTCGATCCCCCTCTAGTGGCTGCCTAGTCCACAATCTACAGGCTCTTATGTCTGCTACAGACTTCAGTGGAACACAGATTCTGCAGGAGAGCTGGGGGAAGATTTTCAAACAAAACTTTTGGAGGCAAAGAAAAATGCAGATTCAGTGACACTAACATTTTGCTTATTTGTGTCAATGTTGTTACATTGTTTTGGTGAAAAAATATCCAGAAAAATCAATACTTTGCAATTTCTGTTTCTTTTTCTATTTAAAACTACTTTTGGTTTTGAAATTTCCTTCAGTGTTTTTAATTAAAAACAAAATTTTCAGAATCTAAATGAAATGATTTTTTAAAAAAATTTATTGGCTGCAATTTTTTTTAGAAATTGTTTTCAGTTAGACATAGCAACTGTTTTTCCTTCAGTTTTTCAGCATTCCCATCAAACAGAGAAACCAACCACCCATACAGCTCTACACTACCACTCATGCAGCAGAAAGCCTGAACTTTTGGATCTAGAAAGCCCATGTTCATTAACTTCACATAAATCATCCAAGTGCAAGTATGTTAGAAATTCACAGAAATATAGGGCTGGAAGGAACCTCGAGAGGTCAAAAAGTCATTGGAGCAGGGAGACCAGCTCCACAAAGCTGCTCTAATCACCAGGCTACAGAGTCACTCTTATTACACACACAATAAGTTTGTAGGCCACAATAACATGTTCAATTCCTCTAGTTTTCATGAAGCACTTAAACACTATTCAGAGTCAACTTTCAAGACCGACATCCCACTTCCATTATGATATAGTTTTTTTTAAAATCCCTCAGGACAGGCATTGCCCCACCGATATAGAAATTAAATCAGTTAGCAGTTTCCTGTAAATTAAAAAAATAAATTAATTCCCCAAAGCAGTTATCCTAATTGCTATGTCTGCACTTCTTCTGGGAAAACAGATTCGTGCAATGTTAATTACCACCTTGGAGTTCATTCCCAGATGTTTGACCAGTTAAAGAATATAAAATGTCACCTAGGAAACCCTGCTCTACCAACCAGATATGAAGGGAGATTAAGTAGTTGCAAGTCTGTTTAAAAATGACTTTGACAATATTCACTATTTAAAAATAAAAGCATGTTCCTCTGAAATGAATCTTTATTCATAATCTTACCCTCCCTTTGGACAACCCTTTATCCTTTTCTGTCATTATTAGATGGCACTTGGAGACCATTACGATACATAATGCCCTACATGTGCGTTTCAATTAGCAATCCATCAGGGTCTGGTAAATTGAATCAAGAGGGAAACAGATGTTTAAAACACCTATAAATGCATAACAAGGGATCAGACTTTGATCCAGAGAGAGAAAGAGATTAGAAATGATAAAGTGCTAAATATCTCCTGGCAGATAACATATCTGGAGCAAGCTCCCCCTCTTTTCCTGCTTCTTTTTCTTTCCTTCTAATTGAGGTTTGCTACCTGAGAGAACATTTTCATTTTCAGCTTTTAATATTCTTGTCCTCTCTGAGGGCAATTCACCCTGTGCAGGGAGTCAACCCAAGTTGTATCCACCAGTTAAGTTCCTCTAACAACAGGGCTTAAGTGGAGTCTGAATGGTGCATAGGCCTCTATATGAGTTTATTTCACACTTTATTACTGGTAAATCCTGACAGATGCTAAGCATCCATCATCAACATTGGCTCCAATGGGAGCTGCAGATGCAGAGGACCTAAATAGTTGTGGTCAGATCTGCAGCTAGTGTCATTTGGCTTATTTAGTATTATTAATTAATAATTATTATTAGAGTAATACCTAGAGGTCCACTGAAATCAACAGAGTTAAGCTAATTAACACAAGCAGAGGATCTGGCAATGAATTTATTGTGAGATACATTAATCCTGTCTTGGAGAGCAAACTCATTTTGATATAGGTTTTCTTTTAGTTTCCATTAAAATTATTTTGAACTGACAGCTATCCACAGTAATTATTAGTGTAGAAAACCCAGTTAAAAGAGCTTGAGTGTAGCAGAGTTTAAAGTTTTCATCCAAAACTATCTCCTAGGTCTTTTTAATCATCTAAAATTTTTAACTTAAAAAAACCCCAATGCCACTCTCTTTCCTGGTACAGTTGCAGGCAGTGTGCTCCAGTGGATAGAGTACTGGTCTGGCACTCTGGAGATGCGGGGTTTTTTTCTTGATGCTCACTGTCCTGCTGGGTAACTGAGCAAGTCAATTCACCTCTGAACTCCTACAGAATGGGGGTGATGATACTGACCTTCTTTGAAAAGCACTTTGCAAGCTACAGGAGAAAAGTACTGTATAAGAATTACTTAATGTTAAACATTTTTTTATGCCAGCTGAAGTGCCAGTGTATGTGCTGATATGCAAGTTTAAATTTAAACTGGGAAGTCATCTCATGGACTCTAATGGGGCTGTTCTGGTGTTTAATGCCAAACATGTGCATACATTCTTTGCTGGACCAGGGCTGCATCACTAGTTTTTGTGTTACAGGATTTGCAGCTGGGGAGGGCACAGGACAGGAGAAAGAGATCTGAAGCTTGTGGAGAGGTAAACCTTCCTATCCTCTCCCCCTAATATCTACAAGACCCTGAGAGGGACTCACCCTCCACGGGAACCTCCCACGCTGCCAGAGGAGCTAATGGAGAGATTGCGGCCAGCGTACAGATATTTGGAGACATGTGGAAAAAGTCTGTGGAAGGTCAGCTCACAAGGGCCCAAACCCTCCACTAGCGCAACTTAGCACAGCTCCACTGAGGTCAAAAGGAGGCACACCCATCAGCTGAGACCTGACCCATGTTGTCAGGGTCCTGAAGAAAGAGGCGCCAGAGCTGATGCAGAGTCCAGGTGCTTCTAAAAGTATGATCCTCATTCCCACCCTGATGGAGAAGCCCTATAGAATGTATTAGAGAATAACTTTTCTGTCAATGTGCTGTTCAGTCATCACTCATTGCTTAAGGAGTTTGCAAGGGACTGTTAATTGTGTGTCCAGTTCCAACAACCGGTACATAACAAGAGCTTCATGGTACCCCAGTATTTTGGAAGCCTTGAAGACACAGTCCTCAATGCCAAAATATTTTTTTTATTATCCCTCAATATTGCATCAATATTCTTTTAAAAGCAACTTGCACAACATACAAGATCTTTAAGCACAAAAAAAGGAAAGCTACTGTCAAAAAATTTACCTCCGTCTGTCACCAATAAAACCTGGCTACAAATCAATTCCATAAGTTTAGGTAGTCAGGAATTTTGTTAAACCCTGCATGAAATTCCTGCATTTTAGGTGCTCAAATGCAATCATTCTTCTTTGACTTTTATTAATTACTATTATTATTATTTTGGTGTATCCTAAATCATTCAATGGGGGATGACCTCTGTTAGAATATAGATATTCAGGCCTGTTGGTGTTCAATGGGCTGGTCATTTTCCAGTTTTAGCAAAGTAACAATGAAGGGTGCATGCCAGAGAACAAACTATTTCTCCTTTGCATATTTACATGCCTGCCGATGCTTCCTTCCTGGGATTGTGATGAGTGGAAATCGACACCAGGCTGAGCTGCTAATAACTGACATGACACCATGCCTAGGGACCAGACTGAGTGGCTGGAGAAGCAAGATAACATTCAGGAAGGGATCACTTTGGCTGTTTCCAATGGGATTTACTTCTCTACATGCCTGGTGAGGCTTGGTCTAATGCTTTCAAGTTTATGTTGCTTAAGAAGAAAAGAGAAAATGGGGAGTACACAGAAAACCAGCAGGTGAGCGGAGATCAACAAGGAGATAAAAGATAATAAAGTGCGTCAGTTTTATTATGTGTATTATAGTGGCACCTACTGAGATGTGGACCCCTTTGTGCTAGGCACTATACAAACAGAGTAAGTGACAGTCCCTGCCCTGAACAGCTACAAAAATATTCCCATTTCTATATTACAAATGGGGAACTGAGGCACAGGGAGATGAAGTGAATTTGCCCAATGTCACATTGACAGGTCAGGGGCAGAACCAAAAGTTGACCCCGCATAACCTGAGTCTCAGGACACTGCTCTATCTACACAGCCATCCTTCCTCTCAATAGTCAGTGTACATAAAATCCATTTTATACCATATCTAAGACAAAATCTGTATCCCAAACACATACAGGTGCTGGTGCATGGCTATTGGTGGTGCCAAGTCAGTAAATGTTTTCAGTCCAACTGCATCATCACCTGGTATTTGAATCAGTAGCTGTCTAATACTTTCTACACATCCTTCTCTCCTGCACCAGCTACCCTCCTTATCTCCCACTTTCCCTGAAGACTTCTGCATTGCTCTTGGGAGTTCAGCAAACCATCAAGAAATGGCTCTGTGGGCCCCTCGCAATAGATGGAGAACCACTGCTGTTTTTGAAATCTGTATTGTGTTAAAGCAGGAAGGTAAATTTTCCTCCGTTCATAGTGATATTGGTGTTCAATGGGCTGGCCATTTTCCAGCAGCTTCAAGGGGTGAGCACTGAAAAGTGTTCGTCACTCCCTAGCAGTGCTGCCCTTCCTTCCCACTTAGCAGTGGACAAATGAGAGCAGAAGCAACCACTTTGGGTCAATGATTGCTCACATCACTTCCAATTAATATGCTTTTCCTTGGACAAACATGTGGCTTAACTGAATAACCTTGCTATATTGTCAGTGCCTTTAGGCTCTGCCCTCTTCTTAGTGCATGGCTGTGTTTCCCGTAGATGACAAAAATAAAAAAACAAACCCTACCTAGTGTATTCGTCTGCTTTGCGGCCCCCATTATATTGAGGAGTCATATTTCACAGCTGTCATTTCTTCAGACCTGTCTGCAAAATGGCACTGAGATTTAGAAGTATGTAAGCGCTCAACGGCCTGGGCCGTTTTGAAAATTTGGTCCCTTATTTTGATGCCTAAATGGGATTTGAGATCTCTGGAAAACCCAGCCCAATGTACACATTCTGCATCATCACTCCCTTCATCTCTGCCCTTTGCCCCTTCACATTGATCCTGGAAACACTATATACCCCCAGTCCACTCACACAGGTAGCTGGTAGTAATGTGGCCTTTGGTTAAGGTCATAAGTTCAAGTTGAATGGTACCACTTGGACACTAATACCCAGTTGGGGTTGTCAGGAGCCACTCTTTGACTGAGAAGGTAACATGAAGCCTTCAGTGGATGCCCAGGTAGAAGATAAAGATTCCCTAAATAATTTTCCAGAGGATGTTTCCTGGCCAGCAGCCCTTCTCAGCAAAACGCTCCCGGACGTCTCAGGCTACATGGAAGCTGCTGCTCAGTACATAACGATTTCTCCGTATCCTGTCACTGAGGTACCATTTGCTAACTCATTACTGTGAAGAGTAATAATCAGATGGGCTGTAGCCCAGACAGTCAGGCTCTCACCAAAGAGATGCAGTGATCAAAAGCTAGAAGTAGAAACCAGGAGGCCTGAGGCAGGCAGAACAGAAACCCAGGGAGGATTGGCTTTGTAATTAGCCGAACAGAGGAGAGACTGAATCTGAGAGGCGTTTTCTTCTTGGCTGTCCAAAATGAAAAGGAATAGTGGAGGGAGGCTTTGACAAGCTGTTGGCAACAGGATGCAATGGCCTGCTAGAAAGGGAAAAAAGAGAAATGATGCACAGCTTTGAGAGGCAGGAAAGAGAGGTTCAAAAGGGGCTCCCTAGAGTCTAGACTGTGACAGTCAACACGGCCATGAACTGCTTCCACCCTGGAGCAGCGTTATGTCTGGGAGACACCCTGAGAACCAGTCCCTCTCCAAGGATCATACTGGCACAGTCAATTATGTTGCTCCCTGAATTGGTTTATCTGGGTGTACCAGTGAAGAATCTCAACCCCCACCTGCCGACTTCTGAATTAGGAGTTATAGGTATGCATTGCCCATTTCCACCTGCCAGCTCCAGTTCTAGGAAAGGATGGATGGCCCAATAGTTAGAGCACTAACCTTGGACTTATGAAACCCACATTCAATTCCCTGCTTTGCCACAGTGACCTTGGGCAAGTCACTTAGCCTCTCTATGCCTCAGTTCTACAAAAGACAGGATAATGCCCTGCCCTGGCACAGGACTGGTGGCCATGAGATCTCCTGCCTGGTCTTCCAAAGTGCTGAGCACTGACTCTTCTATTAATTTCAGCTGAAAATCTCTGAAAAAAATTAAAACCTCAATACATAATATTCTCTCTCTGTTTACCATCTAAACTTCCTTCCTTTTCCACTCCCATAAATACCTATTTGTTAAGGAGGAGAGGGGGAGCAGTGAAACTTACAAAGCATGTTGGCCTCTGAGATATTTCTATGGGCAGCCCTGTAATGATGCATTACTTTCTTACATCCTCATAACAATAGCACACGAGTGATGTATTACAGCAGTGGATTATCCAAATGATGATAGTCTGATGATCGAGTGCCATTGTACCTTTTTAGAGTGATGTTGGCTGGAAAATTTCAGGCATGCCAGGCGAGTTTCATTTAGGTAAAAACAAGAATTAATTTTGAGATGTGGGAACAAGTTAACAAAGAATGTATTTATAGTACATTGAACAATTAATTATAATTTCATTACTGTGATAAGTATAATAATGTGTCTTCATGGAAAATATCTCAACACTACTGCATGCTTGGACAGAAAAATACAATATTTCTCATTCACCAGTGATAGCTTACAACTCATTGGTTTACATTTCAAAGTGTATTAAAAAAAAACTGAAAGGAACTAATTTCTAAATCCACTGGCTTTAAACTACAGGAAGCCCAGTGACTGATAGAGGTTGATGTTACTTATATAATAGCTATTACACTGGTGTAACTCTACTCCCTTCATTGGTTATTCTTGATTTACTCCTGTGTAATTAAGATCAGAATCAGTCCCATCATTTATTATATGTTACAGTGAAATGGTGACTATTAACTCCCTTCTTGTACTCTTCAACACATGTACAGTTGTTGCCATTTAAAAATCATTTTCTACACATCAGTACTTAGATACCACATTGACTGGGAGATAGAATTAGAATATTAGGGTTGGAAGAGACATCAGGAGGTCATCTAGTCCAATCCCCTGCTCAGAGCAGCACCAACATCAACTAAATCATCCCAGCCAAGGCTTTGTCAAGACAAGCCTTAAAAAACTCTAAGGATGGAGATTCCATCACCTCCCTAGGTAACCCATTCCAGTGCCTCACTACCCTCCTAGTGAAATAGTTTTTCCTAACAGCCAACCTAGACCTCCCCCACTGCAACTTGAGACCTTTATTCCTTGTTCTGTCATCTGCCACCACTGAGAACAGCTGAGCTTCATCCTCTTTGGAACCCCCCTTCAGGTAGTTGAAAGCAGCTATCAAATCTTCCCTCACTCTTCTGTTCTGCAGACTAAATAATCCCAGTTCCCCCAGCCTCTTCTTGTAAGTCATATGCCTCAACCCCCTAATCATTTTCATTGCCCTCCGCTGGGCTCTCCAATTTGTCGACATCCTTTCTGTAGTGGGGGGATCAAAACTAGACACAATACTCCAGGTGTGGCCTCACCAGTGCCGAATAAAGGGGAATAATCACTTCCCTAGATCTGCTGGCAATGTTCCTACTAATACAGTGTAGATCAGATAGGAGTGCACAGAAGTATTAGTAAGAAAGACAAACTCATAGGCTGGGATTTTCAATGAATTTTAAGGGTGGTTAGGTGTCCAACTTTATTGGATTTCAGTGGGAATTGGACACTTAACTTCCTTTGTATCAGAGGGGTAGGCATGTTAGTCTGGATCTGCAAAAGTGACAAAGAGTCCTGTGGCACCTTGTAGACTAACAGGTGTATTACAGCATAAGCTTTCATGGGTGAATACTCACTTCGTATTCACCCACAACAGCTTATGCTCTAATACATCTGTTAGTCTATAAGGTGCCACAGGTTCAGATTAATGGTTTAGATTAATTCTATAAAAAAGTGAGTATTTTAAACTTAAATAAGCCACTTAAACAGAAATAAAAATGTCTATAAACAATCGAACCAATTTAACTAAACTGGGTAAAAATAAAAGACATGTTTAGGCCTTGCCTACATAGGAAAGTAGCACCAATTTAACTCGAGCTGTGATTTTAAACTGTTTCCCACAATACCTTGCAAACAGACCTCAACTCTCCCCTAAGGGCTGATCTAAACCCTATCAAAGTCAATGGAAAGATTCTCCTTGATGACAGTGGGCTTTGGATAGGCCTCTGGCAAGTCACTCTTGAGTTGTGATGTATCTCAGGGTACATCTATACTACCCGTCGAATCGGCATGACAATCTAGACGTGATAAATCGATCCCCAAATGTGCTCCCCGTCGACTCTAGAACTCCATCTCAGAAAGAGGAGGAAGTGGAGTTGATGGGGAAGCGGCAGAGGTCGACTCGTCGCTGTGAGGACGGCCAGGTAAGTCAACTAAGATACTTCGACTTCAACTATGCTATTTGTTTAGCTGAAGTTGTGTATCTTAAGTCGACCTCCTTCCCGGTGTAGCCCAGCCCTCAGTGTCTTTCATCCTTGTCTCAGCTAAGGCTCCCAAACGGTGGCTATTGTTGATGTTGCTTTTATTATATCGATGCCTGATTGATAAGATCTTTTGAGACCACCAACCTCACTCAGCATATGAACCGATTCTTGTCACTACTAAGTCAAGCTTTCACCAGCAAGCAAGAGGTGAAAGCCCTTAAACCATCCAGCCTCCTGCATCTTCAAAGCACTGCATGAACTTCAGTTGTGCATCTCCAATTAAAGTCAGCGTGGAACCATATAGCTTTATGAAAATTGGGAGCAAATGTTCCTTACTGAACATCTTGTACCGTCTCAGCTGCTGGTCTATTTCAAAGCTTCTGGAAAGCTGTAAGTTGTCCAGCTATGCTACTGTTGGAGATTAAAGTAGTCTACAGAATGACTGAAGAATTGCCCAGAGCTGGAATACAGATGTGTAATCCACTGTTTGGCTGCTGGTCAAAGTATTAATGGTGGTGTTAAACTGATCTCTTTCTGTTTGCTTCAGGGCATGTATGACTTTTTTTTTGAAATGCATAACTAAGAACAGCAAAGTGACTTATTTCCAGATAATAAAGTCATTAAAGGGATATGCTCTGTGCCTGTTCCAACTTTTCCATTGCCTGTAGTTATCCTCCTTTGAACCGTAGGATTCTTCTGATAAACAAGTTTCTCAGATTTAAACAAAAAAAAACCTGAATCTAGCCTTTAAATGCCAGAAATGAAAAGCTCAGTAATACATGAAGGCTTCAGATTTGAAGTTAATTTAATTCAATCATAAAATAACAAGTTTCACTTTCATTTAATTCCATTCATCCAGTAATCTCAAATCACTTTGCAAGCATTAATTAAAGGGACAGTACCAAATAGATTTTCTTGATTCATTACGTTTTTAAATCCATTTTCTTATAGAGCACATTTTAAATAGTGTATCCTGATTTTATCTGCGTGTTTATTATTATATAAAGGAATTTTCTGTTCCTCTGTTGATATTAATATGAGTCACTTCATCAAGAGAAAAGCTGACAATATAAAGGAAATGGCGTGTCAAACACAGATCGCAAAGAAAAAGAAAAAACATGGACCACACTGTTTGTCCCAATGACTCACTTTCAGTTATTAAGCATTCCTGATTGATAGATTCAGGACATTTTTACCGATCGTTCTCAATGAGAGCTGCTGGGTATTGAACACCTATGAAATTCTGGCCCTAAATCTCTGTGGCCCCAGTTCCCTATCTGTAAACTGGGAGTAATAATACTTCCTTTCCCCCATGTTTCTCCTCTGTCTTGCCTAGTTAAACTGCAAGCTCTTTGGGACAGGGACTGTTTTTAATAACAGGTATGTACAACTTCTAGCATAATGAGGCATTACATTTAGTTGGATCCTCCAGAACTTACTACGATTGTACAACTGATTGTTTGTCACAGTTTAGGGTGTCCCCAACCCCAAATGGGAGCCAGAGGTCCTTACAGCCCATGCTCCTGTTTGACTCAGGAGGGGTCTCCTAAGAGCTCCTTTGGAGTGAGGTATAAAAGCTGATGTCAAGAGCTCCAAGAGAAAGCCATTTGCAGTGCACAAAACGGTGTTTTATTGGTCCTTCAAAACGCAGGAACTTAAGGTACATATACTTAGCATCATGTACTGTAATTGTATCTATTAACTATTTACACACGTGAAGATATAGAGTACTCCTATAAGAAAGAGCAAGCAGAGCTGGACAGCTCCATCTAAGCCTCAGTCTTATACTGAGATACACATAGATGCCAGGAAGTGCCCACACAACTCCCAGTGAAAGATAGGGGGTTCAGGGATCCCACATGCCTACTACTAAAATAACCATACATATTACATTAAAACTGGTCACTGCAATTTTCCTCTAAGCATCAGACAACTGGTTAAAATTCATTTTATGGAAACCAAAAATTAAAATGGTGCTACTTCAAAGACTTACAAAACTTTGTGTGTTTTATTATTGATCACAATATAGTTTATCCACACTGGTACTGTGTATGCAGAAGACTTGGCTGGAAAATTACATTGCCTAATTTATGGCATGCCTGGGGGGAATAAAATACTCTACATTATTGCCTTTAGCAACACCTGTATAAAACATGCCTTAATGGAACACCATCACTCAAAAAGCTTTATAGTCCTCTAGATTACATCTCATAACTGCAAGTACAGTAGAAAGTAAACTAGGAATACTAATGGCAACCCAGCACCTTGGGTGAGCATAGCCCTAAACTAACAGCAGTGACATGGATTGTGGAATAACAGGAACATTAGGAGAAAGTTGCGTAATAAGCCATATTAATGACGATTGGACACCTTCAGCAAAAGGGCAGCAAAAATGTGTGGAGTTCACTTGTCAGGGCTGACCGTCAAAAGGCAGCAAGGCCTAGTGGACTGAGCAGAGCTCTGGGAGTCAAAGGGTCTTGAGCTCTAGTTCTGGACTTTGTGCTGCCATGAGAAATGCATTGAACCTCTGTGCCACAGCTTATCCATTGGCTATACGGGAGTGTGTAGTCACAGCTGAATACAAAGGAGAGCATGCTCGCACGCAAGCCTGGGAATGTAGAGTTTCAAAGACTTACGCACATGCTCAATTTTATGCACAATAATCATCCCATTCATTTCAATGGGACCACTCATGTTAAGCATGTATGTTTTGTGGTATAATGGCCAAAGTCAGATCATTAGTCAAAGCAGTAATTCCTATGGGAGTGCTCTTAAGTCACCAGATGAGGCTCATCCCAAATCCCCCTCCCTTAAGATGAAAATGTTAAACCCGCTTCTTCAACCTAACCATCCCCAAAGTAACAAATACACTCAAAGCTGAATGCTCAAAAGGAGTTAGGCCCCTAATGTCTATTTAGGCTCCTTAAATCAATGGAGGCTTACTCCAAGGACCATGTGCACCTATGGAGCTATTTACTAATGTTAAATCGTAAGTAACTAATGATCACTAATAATGAGTAAGACTTTTCAGATTCACTCCCTATATTTACTTCAAGATACAGGCTCTGATTAAACCAGATACTGCCTTTTAAAAAAGAAAGTGATAATCAAGTGTACAAAAGATCTATAAATATGTTTAATAGCCAAGATTTTTCAAAAAGAACTACCAATTTGAGGTGCCTTCAGATGCTTTAATGGTGATTTTCAGAAGGTAGCTGGTTCAGCCTCTTTAAGGTGTTTCAAATTGGGCACCCAAAATCACAAGCCACTTTTGAAAATCTTGGCCTCTGTTTGCACATGTTGTACTATCAAGTTGTTCCCTTGTTTATTCATATTATATGACACTGGTTTACATTGCGATGTGATTCCATTTGAGCTAGTAGAACTATATTTTAATAGAACATGCTGTTTTCCAGAAGGCACACATTCCACCCTTTGGGATCAAAAAACAAAAGTTTTACATATTCAGAAGCAGCAGAATATTAGAAAAAACACAGGGACATTGTCAGACACATGCTGTGCTTGTAGCCAGCTTCCTTCATTATAGCTAGTTAGTTTGGAGCATCTCCAATAACATGGATAATGTTTTATTAGCTAAATCTCAGTGCCGTTTCACTCAATGTACTGCTCCAAAGAAGAAAATTAATGAATTATTTTTCATAATTGTTAAATTACATGGAAAGGCTTATAACAGCATTTGAAAATGTCAAGAGATGCAGGTTTAGAGACAGGAGAAATTATATGGGTTTCAGAGTCAAGAGCATTTGAGTTAATCAAATAATATTTCATTAATCCTGTTTCCCCGGGTAGGTCCCTGAAATTTAGCAATGGTATATTCAGCAATGGAAACCAATTGTGCGTAAAATAGTAATCGCCTGATTTTCAAGGTGCTGAACATCCTCAGCCTCCACTGACATGGGTGAGAACCTCAGAACCTCACACCTTTACATGCTTGTAAGAGTAACACGTGCTCCTTTCTGGGGCCGACTAGTCCACAGAGAGCAGCCATCTGCCATTGACTCCACCTAACGGATTTCGGGCCTAATTCACAGTCTTTCTGCTGACTTCAGTGGGTCTAGCACCAGGCTTCTAGTCCTTGAGCTCAATCAGTGGGGGCCTGTACTTTGGCACTGAGGTGATGACTTCAAACCCTACAGATGAGGTGTGTTATATCAGCATCTTGTAGCATGAAGCTCTATGGCCCAACCACTGCCTGGTTTTTGCACACAACGGGGAGGAGAGAGCTTGGCTTTCCCTCATGCTAGGGGGCACAGCACAAGTCATGAGATAACTGAATACAAAGGCCTGGTTTCATTAGCATTGCTGCCAGCGAAGGAAAGATGAGGCAAGGCCACCTTCTCATCTACAGAGCTGGCCTGGCAGTAGGAAGAGCAAACGGTGCCTCCTTTCATGCTGAACAGTTCAGGCAAACCTACCTGAACACAAGGGGACCAGACCACAAGTGTTAGGTCAGATGGGAAAACAATTGGCCCCTCTTGGGTTGGGCAGGTGCAGTGTGTGCCTGCCCCACTCCTTCCAGCCGCTGCCCTCTCACTGCATCACAGGTGAACTGAGGTGTCCTAGCACCTCCCACTCTGCAGTGGACATGCTACATAGCAGGGGGAATTGCCATGAGAAGCAGGGTTTGCACTCAATGCAACACGTAGCCACTGCTGCATTGCCCCATGGATAGGAGGTGGTGGTGGCACTGGCTTACGTTCAGGAGGGGTAGGGCCAAGCTTCTTCAGCTTCTTGGGCTCAGGTCAAGTGGGTTTACATCTGGCTCTGGGTCTGGGCTTCAAAATTAGTAGAGCTTTATCCCTTTTGCCCCACATGGCCAACACAAACTCACGCTGCAATCCAGCCAGAGCGCTTTGAATATAAAAGCATGCCACAACCAGGCAAAAAAAAATAATAATCCCAATTAGGATGAGGCTTTCATAAATCAGAGGAGCCAGAAGGAAAGGCAAGTCTAATTGTGATTCAGAGGCACCACGAGCCGCATCGCTTTGCAAGATGCAAATCTGTTAATGTGATTGTAAAACACACCATTGCTAGCTTTCAGGAGATTATGGGGTGGGGGGGAAATGCATGCTTACTTTTTCAGAACACAAGTCAGCAAAATATGTAGTCAACAAGGCTGGAGAAAACAGTTTGTTCACAACATGGTTTGCATATGTATCTGCTTCTTTTTTAAGAGATGGATCATTCAGTTTGTCACAAAGATCAGACATATTTGAGAAGCAATATGAGCCTGTAAATAATGCTGGGTCTGTGTTATCTTATAGACAGTGGCAGTGTGGTCCCGGGTGAGAGGAAATCTGGCACTAATTTCTAGCTCTGATATTAACTTCCTGTGGGATCTTGGGTAAGTCACTTGATCTTTTTCTGCCTTAGTTTGTGCATAATGGAGGTAAAGGATACCACTTATCACTGTAGAATGCTTTGAGATCTACAATGCGAAGTGATACACAAGAACTAATTATTATACTACAGTGAGACCTTCTTTTCTCAAGTACCTGACTCACCAGAAAGGCTTTGGACTCTTTATGTGGTCATTGATGACATAACACCAAAAAAAATAAATTTTGGGTGGACTCCCAAATTCCCTCCCTGATAGGAAAAAGGGACAGAAGGAGTCTTGGACTCACTACAGGTGTCTCCAAGACAATCTCACTTATTTCCCATCCCTGCACCTCCTTTTTTTTACCCATCACATTTGAAATTAACTTGGCTTTTTAAAATTTGTGACTCACCATCATTAATAAATACAGAGCACCATAAATTGGATTGTTAATAGCAGTTGTACAGACACCACTCAACATTGTTCATATCTAGGTCCCAATGAAGCAGCCTTTGACTTCTTCCTCACCCCACCCTCCAGTCCCCAGTGAAGATGATAGTGTTATGTATCTTTGCAAGGCTAGGGCTTAAAATTCAGAGCTTTTAAGACCATCAGGGACCACTAGATTATCCAGTCTGACTTTCTGTATATCACATGTGAGACACCCTGGCACCCCAATAGTCACCACTGTCATGTAATTAGGATACATTTTGTACAACGTATGCTTTGTGAGGTATCATTCTAAAAGCCTTGATCTGCTAGATAGTCTTAGCTCATTGGATTGTGTGCGCTATTGTCATATGTGAAGCTATGAAGTTTGGCTAGGTATGTGTTACTGAAACATGTCATGAGATTGAAAACACCCACAAGCAACCTTTCAGGTACAACAGTAAAAAGGCCAAAAAAATGTTAATGACTTATTAAGCACAAGGATTACCACGGGAACTGTATACAGTAGAAATCTCTCAGAGATGACACTACATAATAGGAACTATTTGACTCTGGTCACAGCAAAAGAGCTTTCCAACAAGTAGGAAGAAGATATAATAGAAAGTAAATGACATCATGGAGGGACCTCGATCTCCCAACACCACACCTGGAGGAATCAAGACTGAACAGGGGGGATGGCCCCAGGCTAGAGGGATTTCTAGCCTGTGTATAGAAACCTGAGAAACCCAAGCTGCAGAGCCAAGGACATTTGTGCCTTGAGGATCTGCCAGCCTGTTTATCACTCATAGTGAGGACTGGCTAATTCATATCCTACCTATCTGATGTGTTAAGGTCAGTTTTCATTTTTGTTTATTTACTAGGTAAACTGCTTTGATCCATTTGCTATTACTTATAATCTCTTAAAATGTCTCCTTTTGTAGTTAATAAATTTATTGTATGTTTTAATCCAAGCTAGAGTGTGTTTGCCTAAGATGTCTGGGGAAAATCTCTGGTTACCACAAGTGTGCATGGCCCTCTTCATATTGAGGGAGAGGTGGACCAGGTATTAAACCCATACACTGGCCAGATTTGACCAGGGCAGGACGGTACAGCATTGGGGTCTCAGGTTGGGAGCAAGATGGTACTGCATTGGGGTCTCATGCTGGGAGCAGAACAGTACTGCTTTGGGGTCCCAGGCTGTATGCTACTGTGTGTGTCCCTAGCTGTGTGAATGCTCGTGATAGTTCAAGTCTGGAAGGCTTTGCAGCTTTCCACAGCAGCACAGTGTCAAAGGGAGCCCAGGCTGGTAGGTCGGGGGCTCAGTGGTACCCCAGTTCCAGATGGCATCCTGGGGGGAACTGGTCACAACAAGTTCATATTCAGTTATTTGTCCACTATGACTCCTAAATCCTTTTCTGAATCACTGCTTTCTGGGATACAGTCCTCCATTGCATAGGCATGGCCTGCAGCCTTTGTTTCCGGATGCATGATCTTGCATTTGGCTGTATTAAAACACACTTTGTTCAATGGGTCTGAGCAGTGTGGGGGAAGACGACACAGCTACTGCTCACACTGAGAACAAACATGGGACATACATTAGTTACGATTAATGAACTACTGGAAGGAACTCAGATACTTCAGTGGTCAGAGCAATATAAGAACTTAAGTAGAATACAATGTTGTAGTTCTTGTGTGTTCAGAAAGAAAACTTCTCTCTCCAAGGCTATCTAGATAATCTCTTCCATCTATCTTGTGGTGGAGAAATATGGTAGAGTATTGGGGAGGCATTTTGTGCTGATGAACAATTACCTGAAATCTGGTTTGGTTGAGTTAATAAGGTCAGGCTTGGGGAAATAAGGTTAATAAGTTTTTATTAACTATAATATGTTTTAGGATCAGGCTTGACAAAGCCCTGGCTGGGACGATTTAGTTTGTGTTGGTTCTGCTTTAAGCAGGGGGTTGGACTAGATGACCTCCTGAGGTCCCTTCCAACTCTGATATTCTATGATTCCATGAACAGAAGTGCTGATGCTTTTGTTAATTTTTGTAGTTTGAATTGTACATTTGGGAAAGCCAAGGGACCCCTCTGGTATGCAGATTTTAGATCTAAAACTAAATTAATAAAGCAAACAAGGAGAATATATTCACAAAAAGTATTTTAAAGGCACAGAACTTCCCCATCAAACTGTAAGAGTTTGAAGTTGACTTTATCTAGTAGCATGAAATAAAGTTTGCCTAAGTAGCTTGCCTCGTTTGGAAAGATACTTTAACATCCTTACACTTTGCTGCCATCAATGGCAGCTGAGAGTGCCCAGCACCTCACCAGATGAGGCCTTAACACTGAAGATAACACCTGTGCCCGATGCAATCAACCAGCGGAAAAAAAACCATTTGACCCACACATCTGAATCAGTTTGTCACGCTATATTCTGCTGGAAATAGATTCCACATTTGGGCAACTTCTGTTAGTTGCTCTCTGAACATCTGTGACCTGATCACTGAAAGTCATAAAAAATGAAAGAAAGTAGGTCAGCCTCAGAAAAGGGGCAGGAGAATGATGCAGCACTTAGCAACTCTGTCTTCAAATTAAAATGGTTTTGTCTGCTGAGGATGGTATTTAAACTAGTGGAAGCAGCTTGTCTGAGTAGTCATTGTTCAAGTGGTCCTCTATATAAAAAGTACAGCATCTCTATCTACCATAGTCATTTTGTATGTATCTATTACAGTAATTCCTAAACAGTATAAATTGATACATCCCTACCGTCGCTAGTGGGTTGCATGACAGCTGTAATTTTGCTTGCAATTGCAACCAAGGCTAAGTAAAGGGAAAAAAGAATGATTGGTCTCTGAGTCATAATTTTTCCTTGTTTTTTACTGTAGTGATACCATCCTGAACTTACCAACTGTTACACGGTCAACTGCTGTGTAGCCTCAAGCAAGTAAATTCAAAATCCCTGGGCCAAATTCATAAGTGATGTAAATAGTGTTGTACGTTGCCTGAGTGTAAATCAGCATGGAGTAATTTACATGCCCAGAGGGCAATACAGAGAAATAGTATAAGGGATAACCAGGAAGATGTCAGATTAAAGAAGATTCCACCGTTGCTTGTGCTATCTCTGTTTGGTATACAGAGGAATTCAGTCTCTGAGATTGACAACCCAGGATCTTTTACAAGCGCTGAGTATTTATGTGGCACCCATTGCAGCTTATGAGCACAGTTCAGTCACAGCAAGACCAGCTGATTGACCACTCCGATTCACCTCTGTCTGCTCAATGTATGTGCCTGCAGCTGTGATCTCTCCTGTGCCTGCCCTGCTCCTAGTCTTGCTCTAGCCCTGATCCTGCCTTCTTCCCGCCCACTCTAGCCCTGCTTCCCGCTTGAGTCCTGATTCTGGCTCCAACCATTATGCTTGACTGCCCACATCCTGGTTCATGACAATCATTACCAAATCTGACTACCTCACAAACATTAATGAGTTTAGCCTCATACGCCTCACCCCCGCTGGGAAGCATCATTCATAGTATATAAAGCCAAGAGGGACCATGGTGATCTATTGTGGGCACAGGACTTCCCTGAATTAATTCCTGTTGGAACTAAAGCACCTCTTTTGGAAAAACATCCAAACTTGATTTTAATATGACCAGTGATGGAGAATCCACTACAATCTTGTTAAATTGTTCCAATGGTTAATTGCCCTCAAAGTTAAAAATTTGTGTTTTACAGATGGGGAACTGAGACACAGAAAACGATTAAGTGATTTGCCGGAGGTCACACAAGGAAATATTTGGCAGAGCTGAGAATTGATTTCAGGTCTCCTGGCTCTTAGTCCTATCCCTTAATTACAAGGTCATCCCTTTTCCAAAATCCACATGGAGGGTGGGGAGACACGGATATAATGAACCATACAATTTCATTCAGATTTTGTGAGCTGTTTTAATGTGTCCACATTGACTTTGCAACATACCTTCCACTCTTGTTTTTACTTTCTTCCTATTGTAAGCACGTGCAGTTTGGAATGAAAGACTAATATTCAGATGGAGACTTCCTGATGTAGCCCATGCAGTAAGCAATGTCTGAAACCCTTTCCCTCTGCCCCAGGATGACATCTTACATTTCAGCAAAAGTGCAGTGCTACTAAAAGAAAGGGGAGAAGGATGGCAAAGTTCCAGACTCCACAACGCACAATTCTCTTCTTCCTTTATCTGAGAAATAGATGCAGAGATCATTGCCTATCATGCTAACCAATATTGTCTCATTGTTTCCTTTTACTCCCCCTCTGTCTATATCCACTTTTTGTTTCCCGTTTCATGATTTGATTGCAGGCCCTCTGGGGGCAAGGTTCTATGTTTGTACTGTACCTAGCACAATGGGTTCCTGGTCCACGACCTGGGCTCCTTGGGCCAGATTTTCATGGTATTTAGGTGCCTACAGGGATTTTCAAAGGACCCAGATGCCTTTAAAACCTTTTAAAACCTGGCCCCAGGAGTAAGCCTTGTGTGTGGCTATTTTTAATCCTGCTTCCACTATTTTGGCAGTGGGTCCTGTGGGATCCTGGTCCCGCACACTGTTCTACCTACCCCTAGGCACCACCACAGTACAAATAATGGCTGATAATGTGATCATTTTACTTACATAAGCATCATCTATAAAGTGAGCATCCTCTGAGGCAGAGACGTTTTATTATCCCTGTCTCACAGATGTTGAGCTGAGGCACCGAGAAATTGAAGGCCTGATCAAAAGTTCATTTTGCAGTCAATTTAAAAACTCTCATATGCTTCAAGAAGCTTCTGATCAGTCGCTGATTCCGTAAGGTACCCAAGCACATGCCTAATCCATGCTCCAAAATAAAAAAAAACCCTGCAGGAAAAAAACTGGGAAATTAGAGCAGATATCCTGAGTCTGGTTCCCGTGCCTTAACTAAAAGAGCAGGATAAAGGTGCTGTTCTTTGTGTGCTTGGCTAAAAAATTTTAATCTCGCTTTTCTTCTCCAAAGCAAGCAACGTGTTTTTTCCTCTGGTTTTCTCCCCAGCATGACCATAATGGCATAACTATGCAAATGTCCCTTCGCATTCCAACTGGAGTTGCAGTAATAGAAGTCTTGGATTTAAAATGTATCCTGCTTTCAATAACTGCAAGCTTAGCTGTTGTACACAGTATGTTTTGTCTCTCTTGAAATGTTCGACAGAATAAAAGTGCCTGGCTCCAGCAGGACCATAACCGGCAATTTTCAGTCCAGGCAACATGTTGTGTTAGCAAGGAAAGTCTGGTTGTTAGTGGTTTTCTTCCTACGGGGTAAGCTTAATTAAAATATAAAATGTCAGAAGCTGGTATAAAATATGATCTCCCTGTGGGCACTCAGAGTGAATTAAGCAGATCATCCATTGAAGAGCAGGCTGCAACCCTGCATTTGAAGAAAAGGTTACAACTGTTAAGCGTAAAGCATTTCCTAGCTATGGAACTGCTGCATTCATAAGGCAGCTGAAAGAGCTCTAGGCTCACAGAGCAAAAGAAATTGCAGGCTGTAAGCATGGAAATCAGAGAAAAATCCACAGAATCCTCACACAGTCTCTTTGGGAGCACTTTACCCTTCTGTTGCCACAAAGGTGAAGCATTACCACATTTCCCTGTACTTTGATTAGAAAATGTATCTCAGATACCTCTGCAAACTAACTAGAACTGAGCAAAAAATTCTCTCATGAAACTTTGTGGGGGACACAAACATCTTGTGAATTCAATCAAATAAAGGCTTTATTCACTGCTACTGTAAATGCCTAATAAACCAACTGTGAATTCATTTTCTAATAGCTACTCGTTCTTCCTGCCTCACAGCTCGGTATCTCTGGCATTAGGGATTATCTGTTTGTTCAGCAATTAGCATAAAGGGGTCCTTCTCTATAACTGGAGCTCCTAGGCACTAATGCTATACAAATACATTTACAGGTGGAGAACTGAAGCGCTGGTAAATTAATAGACATGCCAATGACCACAGAACTATTGGTCTGATCTGATATGGCAAATATTACATTCTTATATTATTTAATGTCATCCCCCCCAATCATGATAATAATAGTGGAAACATAGAAATGTAGAGCTGGAAGGGACCTTGAAAAGTCACCAAGTCCCATCCCTTATGCTGAGGAAGGACCAAGTCAGCCAGACCACCTCTGAGAGGTGTTTTCCAATCTGCTCTTAAAAACCTGCAATAACTGGGACCCTTGGAAGGCTGTTCCAGAGTTTAACTGCACTTAGAGTTAGAAAAATTTTCCTAATATCTAACCTACGATTATGCCCATTACTGCTTGTTCTATCTCCACTGGGCATGGAGAACAATTGATCACTTTCCTCTTTATAACAGCCTTTGACATATTTGAAGACTTATCAGCTCCCTTCTTGCTTTTCTCTTCTCAAGACTAAACATGGCTAAGTGTTTTTAACCTTTCTTCAGAGGTTATGGTTTTCAATCCTTTAATCATTTTTGTTGGTCTCCTTTTGGCTCTCTCCAATTTCTACACATCTTTCCTAAAGCGTGGCACCACGAATTGCACACAGTACTCCAGCTGAGACCTCACTGGTGCCAAGTAGAATGAGACAGCTACCTCCCGTCTCTCATACGGCACTCCTGTTAATACACCCTAGGATGATATTAGTGTCTTTCACAACTGCATCACATTGCTGACTCATATTCAATTTGTGATCTGCTATAACCTCAAGATCCTTTTCAACAGCACTCTCATCTAACCAGTTATTCTTCATTAATATGCAGTGCATTCCACAGTGAGTGTCAACCCTTCCAGAGGTTTGGGTTTCCTACCAATGACGTTATCTTATAGGAAGTCTTACTTCTAAACAGTGCTGAGTCAGCATGGCAAGGCCCTGGCAGAGCAAGTGGTTGTAAAACATAGGGACTTGATTTATTTATTTTTTGTCAGACAGGAGTCCCAGGGACAAAATTCTCTCTAAGGCCATCCAAACCAATTGGGTGTATTTGTTGGAAGATCTGCCCCCTTGACCTGAAATTTCCAGTGTGTAGAACCGAAAAAAAAATAGTGTATATATTTTTTAAAACATACAGATTAAGACCCCGCTTCTGCTAACACTTAGGCATTTGCTGAATTTTACATGTGGGAGCAGCTGCACTGAGTTCAACTGGGCTGCTCAGGTGAGTAAAGTTAAGCACAATTGCAGGTAGCTATAAAAGGCCCAATCCTGCATGTCTACTCAAGTGAATAAGGTGCTTATATCCTTCAACCAGTGCAGGGCTGAGGTGCTCGTGTGCGATGGAGAAAGGACAGACAGACTGTCTGGATAGACAGACTGACTGAACTGGAGCTATGCTGATTTACATCATCTGAGAAGCTAGCCTAATGTTTACCCCTTGCTGCTCTATGTGAGAATGGCTTCTACTTGCAGTATTTTCTCTGCCTATCTTTGAACCTTCGTGTACCTCCAAACACTGAGTGAGGCAGCTAGTCTGAATGCAGAGAAGGTTTTCATGGACGATATGTTTCACAGAGAGTGAACACTCTTGAGCTGATGTTAACCCTTAATTGATGTTAACTTCCATTCCCACTCCAGGCGATTGATGCTCACAGAGAAAACCCTTAGTCCCTTCTGTCTTCTGTTGACCTTCTTCATCAAACACGTGCCAGGACGGAAGTGGGAGATATTCCACATTTCCTTGCAGCTTGCCCATCTGTCGTGTAAACCACACAGCCCTACAAAGAACACGTCTCATCCCAGAGTTAGATTTTAGAAGAAAGACAGTGCCATACATAGATCAAGAGAAACACACAATGCCATTGTGATATCTATTCCTTAACAACGTTATGTCCAGGCCACGTGACCCTCAGAACTTGTGGTATTGAGAAAGATACAATGGGCCACGTTCATTCCTTAGGGAAACCGTGCTTTTAGTCAATGGAGTTACCCTTGAGGATGATGTTTGTAGAATATGTTACATATTTCTGAAAATGTTGGGCCTGATGCTTCTCTCATTTACAGTGGTGTAAACCAAGAGTAACTCTACTGAAATTGATGCAGTGATACTGGTGAAAGTGAGACGAGATCTGAGCCATTTATATTTCTAAAGACAAAGCCCCATTTTTACTTCCAAAGTTCCTGTCACCAATGCAAAGAAAGCATGGAGGACTCCCAAAGGATTCAGACAATTATAGCTCTGTATAGCACATCACTGAGCTGGAATAACGTCTCCCTTTTACTGGTATCCCAACACATGGTCTAAAAGCTTCAAAATGTATGTCACCAATACCTGCATACGTCCAGACTACTACTGTTGGCAGCAAATATCATATTTTATCTTGAATTTACAAACTGGGTAATATGTATACACATATATACACACACACACATATATACACATATACACACACTGTAGCGGGGTGGTCACCTGCTCCAGCCCAGAAGGGTTAAAACAGCTCTGGGGAGGTCTGTTGCTGTGGGAAAGTAGCTGAGGGTGTGCTGGCCACAGCTGTGGACAGCTCAATCAGGGCCCAGCTGGCCCTTATAAAAGGACTGTGAGCCAGGTGCTCAAAGAGTCTCTCTCCAGGCTGGGAGGGAGCAAGGCCTGTCTGCCTGCAGGACAGAGTACCTGAGGTAGAACAATGCTGGGGGAATAGGCCAGGGAGCTGGGGAGCTCCAGCCTAGCAACTCCCCAGGCTGTAGGCCTGAAGTAAGGCTTAAGAAAGGTACTGGGCTGCAGCAAAAGGCAGCAGGTCCAAACCCCCTTGCCTGTGATGACTGACTGTTACACTGCAGTCTGCCCCAGGGAGCAGAGGCTTGATGATGACTGGCAGTAGCCCAAACTGAGGCAAGGTGCAGATTAGAGGGTGGGGGGTTCCCCAGGGAGGGGAGATCCAGAGGCAGTGTGGGGTTATTGCCAGGGGGCAGCACTCCAGGTACGAGGACCCCGGGGTCCGGGAGGGACACAGGGGCTAGCAGATGGTGAGACACTGACCTGCAGAGGACGATCCTGGCCAGAAGCGCTAATTCCCAGATGGCCAGCAGGAGGCACCATAGGGGTGAGTCATCGCACCACTACACACACACACACACACACACACTGATATATATATATAACTAACGAGAGAAAAAACACAAAGCTCATTTTCTCCATCAATGAAATGCAGCTACTATCTTGGGTGAAATTAAACTGATTACGAAGAGGAAGGGAACAAGCCTACCCTGCATCCATTTGAAACTAAGGGGGAGATTTCAAGTAGGCAGAATGCAATTGCCTAAATGAGAATTTGATGAGGGCTTCCCAATACTTTATACTGGCAGTTTATGGAGATCTCAAAATAAGAGCTTCCCCCAAACTCATGTTCATGTCACCTAGGCCACTGGCATCATGGTTTGTTTCTTGGCTATGAAACAACTGATCAGCGAGTTTCTGAATTTTAATCACTGCCAACATTAATCGAATTCAGACTGGTAATATCTTATGGCCAGCCCCTGAGAACCTCTACCGAGGCTAAATTTGTAGTGAATAAAGCATTTAAGAATCATTATGGTGCTG
The DNA here is from genome assembly GCA_007922305.1 of Dermatemys mawii. Lineage (NCBI taxonomy): Eukaryota > Metazoa > Chordata > Testudines > Dermatemydidae > Dermatemys > Dermatemys mawii. Next base: position 8,833,529 of record ML677387.1, read on the forward strand.
GCTGTTCAAGATTTGCATTAATATAAGAAACTCAGAGTGCAGTTTGGTGTTTTCTAACTCTCAGGAAAAACATATAAAGATGTATCTCTCTTGACATATTCCTTTTATTAATCAGACTATTTTTAGGAGATGAGCCAGTCAGGAAAACAGCAGGCTTTTAATAAAGGATATATTTGCTGAAACAATTACAAAGTAGTTACGGCAGACTGTTCCCTCTGATAGCCAGTAGGGAAACGTCATTCATCTGGAACACAGTAACGCAGTGCAGAATTTTTAAGTGAATACTAAATTCATCGGAGGTGAGCCTCTAGCTTACAAGTGTTGAAAAAGCAAGAGTTCCTGAAGAATCTTCCACCTAACCATTTATCTAGGTATTTATATGACCCTCATCACTGAAACATCTAGGCATCTTAAAATCATTAATGGATTTCATCCTCACATCAGCACTGTGGGTATTATCCCCATTTTACAGATGAGGAAGTGAGGCACAGGGTGTACATTCCCTCAGCAAAGCCCTACCTGCATTAGTGTGTCCTCGGTGTTTCTGTGCTCACTCCATGGCTCTTTGTGATGAGATGCTCTAGGATTCATTCCCAGTCAATTATGGGAGAACTTGTCTGTCCTTCAGGCGGAATTGTGGGAAGACACTGGAGGATTATCAGCACTCAAGTGATTTAGCCTGTGTCCCCATGCAAAATGGGCAGGTTCCAGCCTGAGTTAAAGCAAAGCCAGGTTCTAACCCATCTCCTCCCAGCCACATCAGATAGCCTGGGGCTTAAACACTCCAAGTCCAGGTCACTGGTTTTTCTGTAACGATGGCGCTTATCCAGGTAAGACCGCAGGTTAACTCTGCAGTGAATAGTACCCACAGCATAGACTGACTTGATCAAGGTCACTCGGAAAGTCAAAGGTAGAGTCAGGAATTGAACCTTTTTCACCAGTTCAATGCCTTACCCATTAGATCATCCTTACTACCCTGTTAGTTTGTTTTCAACACATGAAATGCAGATGTCTTAAGACGAAAAAGCTAGCATTCATCTTTTGTCTCAACCCTCCCCCAAATCAAGGAATTTAATAGCTACATCAGAGTCTCCATTCATAATACACCTTGTACTGCCAGGTGTATTGTCAAATACGACTCTTTCTAATACAGACATTGGATTCCCCCATACTGTTACCTCTTAAGTGCTAGCAGGGTGCCCAGCATCACACAAAACACAAAATCAAGACAGACGCCTCAGAGGATTTACAATCCAGAACAGTGACTCTCAGCCTTTCCAAACTACTGTACCCCTTTCAGGATCCTGGTTTGTCCTGCGTTCCCCAAGTTTCTCCCCACTTAAGAACTACTTGCTTATTAAATCAGACATAAAAATACAGAAGTGTCCCAGCACACAGCTGACTTTCTCATTATGCCTATTAAATTTTAGTTTGTACTGACTTGGCTAGTGTTTTTTATATAGCCTGTTGGAAAACTAGGCCAATAACCAGGTGAGTTGATGTGTCCCCTCCGTGCCCCTGGTTGAAAACCACTGATCTAGAAGACATAGAATGGGATGTGTAGACACACATACCTCTCAACCGCCAATGAAATGACTTCAGTAGAATTTAGGCACATGGTTAAGTACTTTTCAGTGTCAGAGGTTAAACCAATGGCTAGTGACATCAGTAGACATCCTTCCACTGACTTCCTTGTGCATTGGCTCAGTCCCTAAGAACACTACCCTTTGAAGACTAGACGTTGCCAGTGTTGCAATGGTTGTGCTAAGTCCTTGCAACATAAAAGAGCCATCTCTGTTGCGATCGCTCAATTTATTCCCTTGTGCCTGTACATTTTGGTAACCGTTCAATATAATTATTGTGCCTCATAAGAAATAAATTTCACACAGTAACATGTTGGCTTACTGTGCTGTTTTGTTTCAAAATAACTTATGGGCACTATATTTCCCTGTTGCAATATTAGCCCATTGCAGTAATAAAGTTGTCATACAGGGTATGTGATGGACCACTTTGCAATGTTGTAACTGCCTTTTTGTATTATAACTGTTCACAACTTTATATCATCTTCATAACCGTGATCAAGTGCCATAATAAAGTTACAAGACTGCTTCCCCCCCCACCCCTTCAACTCCAAGAGTTACCTTGCTCTTGGTGGTAAATCTACTCCTGTTTTCCTCTACTACTTTCATTTTTTGTAATTGAAAAGACCTGCCCCTTTCTGGCATGAACAACACAACTGGAGTAGAATATTGAAAGATACGCCTGCTCTTGCTGTGTGTGAATTGTTCATATAAATGGTTAATCTACCAGCTATACGAAGGAACGGGATTCTCACAGGAAGGATGACAGCACGGGTCACAATTCTGCAAAGCACTTAAGCATGTGTCTGACTAATTTCATTGGCGCTGTGGTGGCGTGGCTGGAGCAGCACCCCCTCGTGAGCCTCCCGAGGAAGCGGGGAGAAGTCTCTTCGGTGCCCACTGAGGCAGGTTCTGGCCCACCAGCTAGTTGTTCCTTCTGTCTTACCCCCTTGTGGCAGGGTTAAGGGGCTCTGCACCCCCAAAATGAATTGCCCTGGATATTTAACGGTCTACTACACGAAGCAAATGTGACACAGCCCAGTGTTGGACCACACACACACACACCAGCCTTCTGGGAAGCAGGGGGCATTCCTGCCCTTTTCTCCAGGCTGGCTCCTAAGCACTCTCGGAGTCTCACATTGCTCACTCCATGAGGTCTAGCTGTTCTTCTCCTGTGACTGCTGTCTAGACAGCCTGTCTCCTCAACTCTGCAAGCGAAGCTCCATCCTCTTTCCTAGACAGTCAGTCCTCCAGGCCTGCCCTCAGCTGCAGGTACAGCAGGACAGAGCTAGCTAGGATCAAAGGCTCTCCTTAACTCTTTCTCTGCTGATACAAGGCCTCTCTGTCCATTACAGGCATCTAAACACTTGCTTACGATGCTTTGCTGAATTGGAGCTATAGGGAACCTGTGGCTGCTTCTCATTTTCAATTCCAAATTCTCTATTCACAGCTTGCAAGGACAGAAGGGACCATTGTGATAATCTAGTCTGACTTCTGTAGAGCGCAAGTCAAAACAATCCCTAGAGCAGATCTTTTAGAAAAAAATCCAGTCTCAATTCGCCACATGCAATATCCAAGTGACGCTCAACGCGTACCGCAGCTCAAGTTCTAAGATGATACGTCAAACGCTTTGAAAGCTATTGTGGTGCTTAGGGTTGGGTCCAAACAAAAATATCTGATTCAAACATCTCTGGGAAACTAATGGACCCAGATTCTCAAATTGGAATCACTCCACTAAAAGCAATGGGACTTTGTCAACTTATACCAGCTGAGATTCTGGCTAAATATCCAGGGCAAAAACTTCCCTACTTAGACCCACAAGACCACATATCTTGACCCAGAGTGGGGACATGATCATCTAGCCCCCAGAGTGGTGCTAGCAGGCCTCATCTGATGCTTGGGTTCTGGCACAGGATGGTTTGCAACTAGAGATGAGAATTTCAAAGTGTTTAAAAATTTCTAGCCAAGAAAAACAAGATAAAAATCCTTTGAAAATCTTGCAAAAACAATAGTTTTGTTGATTTCCAAGCAGCTATATGGGAAAATTATTGAATTAGATATCACAAATTGTCTTCTAAAGCATTGTATTTGTAACCCATTAGGTTCTGGGGAGCAGGGCTGGACAAGGTCACTGCTCCTACACAAGTTACGAATTGCCTCCTGAAAACATTTAGGCACGTGCTTCACTTTGAGTGGTCCCATTGACTTCGGTTAGATTGCTCATGTACTTAAAGCGAAGCAAATGGGTCAGGGAACATCTACACCATAGAAAAGAAAGGAAAAAATCCCACTGCGGCACGTCTCAGAGCCCAGATCAACTGTCTTGGGCTCACACAAAGGGGCTAGAGCACGGCTGGGTTTCAGAGCCCAGGCTCCAGCCCGAGCGACAACAAGTACCCAGCTATTTTTAGCCATGCAGCACAAGCACCGTGAGCCCAGGCCCAAGCTCTGGGGCTTACTGCTGCGGGTCTTTTGTGGTGGTGGTGTTCTTATGCAGACATGGCCTAAGGGTTTACAGAAGCAGGGCTTTTACTGGGGCTTTCCTGTGACAGGGGAACAGAGGTCTGCCGTGGTGGCACATAGTTCCTTTGCACAAGTAATTCATTGTCAGAAAGAACGGCCTGTTTGGTGTCAAAAACTGGTTACGCACCAGATCCTCAGCAGCTGCTCATTGCTGTGGCTCCCCTGACTTTAATGGTGCTGCAGTGATGGACACCAGAGGACAAATCTGGCCCTACATGTTGGTTATACGAATCCATGGCTATATAACTTCCCGTTTGGATGTTTCTCTCTCACCAGTCTATGATGTGGCCCTTTCTAATGAGGATGCAAGTATTGCCATGCTGGATGGCAACAAAAGGGCCTGTAGGAGCTAGTCATATCAGCCTCAACGAATCCTTTCTGTACAGTTTGGCTGTTGTATAACAATCCTAAAACATCCCTGTAATCTTTAGCTCTGTAGGTTTCATTAATTTGTATCCTTATTGTGACCTCTTTTTCCATTTCCCCCTGAGTGCTATCTCCCTGGGTATTGAAAATGCCTCAACTAAAAGACTGGCCTTCTCAGCTGCATTATGAGCCTCCACTATTTTTCCTCCTGGTTGATTCTCCCCACTTATACTCTCACCGTGAGGCTATTCAGAAACAATATGCATTATACACACTTAATTGATCCTGATTCCAATGAGAGTCTATCAGCACTGATCATTGAGGAACATTACTGTATATAGAACAACAATCATTTCATGACAGGGCAGCTATTATTAAAAGGGTGTATTGTCCTTTGCTTTCCATTCACATGGGTTCTGACTTGTCTCCCAACTCTACTCCACATTTGCTTAGAGGTTCAGGTCTTAACGAATGCAGAATACAGTCAAACACAATTAAATGGACTGATTTGTACTAGAACAATTGGAAGCCATGAAGTTCCACATTCATTTCTGTTAGACAGGGGTTAAAGTCCGACCCTCCCAATTACAGACTGGATAGCTAGATGCTTAGTAGGAAGATAGACCGAGTGGATCAGGCACAGGACTGGGACTCAGGCGAACTGGATTCAATTCCCAGGTTAGCAATACACTTCCTTTTTGACCTTGGACAAGCCATTTAACCTACCCTTTTTTCCCCAAGTGTGAAATAGTTCTTCCCTATCTCCTAAAGTAGCTCTGAGAATAAAAGTTTTAGTTATTGTGAAATGCTCAGATACTAGAGAGACAAGGGCTGAGTACAGAGAGAGATACTGTTTCTCCTTAAGTTGCTATTAACACTATTACTCCACAGTGTTTCCCTTAAAATTTATTCTCCACATATTTTTCTCTTATTGAACATAAGATACGTCCAGTTATTTTCATTTCAGGTATAAGTAATTGGCTCTCCTTGCACAGACATTGCCCTCTCCTTTCTTTGAATTACTTGGAGCTTTGTTGGTAATTTTTCATTCCTTTGTCTTTAACAGTTGTCCTCTGCATTGCTTTAAAAATCTATGCAAGCCCCAGTACGTTAGTTGAGCCAATAATTCCAATTAGACTCCCTACCACTTTTCTAGTCATTTGGTCTAATATACATCAGACATCCTTCTCATTAGTGACTTGATTTTTCTTACATCATTCTCACACATCCACCATTGCAGTTACTTTCAGTGTCTCATAAAATTACATTTGTTTAACATCCCTCATTTAGATACATATCCAACAATATTTATCAACCTGTCCTAGAGCTGCAAACCACAGAAAATAACATTCTTCACAGACCTCTTGTGAACAGAGTTACAGGGTCAGAATTGTGCACTCGTTTTTAGATTGCAACTGAAGTCAGCAACATTCTAAGGCGCCTCCGTTATTACCAGTTGAGAGTCTTTCCATTGACTTCACTAGGCACTAGACTGAGGTGCTGTCACGGGGCGGGGGGGGGGGGGGAGTCCTGGTCCCACACCCCCCACTTCCTGGGATTCACAGTGATTCTTAGCCAGCCAGTAGATCAGAAGGTTTATTTGAGATGCCAGGCACACAATCCCACTTAGAGCTGTCAGTACAAACAGGCCCCCTTGGCCCAGCCCTTCTGGGGGGCAGGGAGATGAGACCCCGAATCCGGGCTCCCCACCTGCTTCCCCAGCCAGCGTCTAACCCCTTTTTAAAAAGCTCCAACGTCTGCCTGCCCTTTGTTCCCTTGCCAGCCCCAAGGTGTCAACTCCCCTCCCCCTCCATCTCAGGTTACAGCTCCAGGTTTCCAGGTCAGAGTAGCTCAGCCTCAGGAGTCATGTCCACCCTTCCCCCTACTTGTCACAGGCGCATATGGTGAACTGTATGTTTTGTTGTCTGAATCCAGCCATCAAACACAGACAGGAGTTAGACATATGCTTCTGTCTTGATCCAATTTCTTAAGCCTGGAGATACTATTTGTCATTTAGAAATGAAGGCCCGGATCCTCAGAAGGCACTTAGGCACATAGGCCCAGATGCTCAAAGCATTTAGGCACCTAACTGTGGGAGCTGTGTGCCTAAATACCTTTGAATATCTTGGCCTTTGAATATCATGGTCTGATGATCCTGTCATCAGTGAAGTCAACTGAAGCTTTATTCATTGTATTATAGTAGTCCTAATGAAGATCAGGCCCCTATTTATAAGGCACCCTCTGCACAGATAGGAATAACAAATCCCTTGCTCAGAAGAGACAGCAGTGCAAATAGGTGGGAGAAAGACAGGATTGCTGTGCCCATTTTACATATGGGGAAACTGAGACACAGAATGATTAAGTGACTTATGCAAGGTTACACAGGGAGAGCTGGGAATTGGACTCAAATCATCTAAATCCCAGTCTAGTTCCTCAACCAAAACAGCATCAGTTCTTCCCAAAGAAGTTTTGACAGCATAAAAAAAGAGGCAGGATCAGTCCCTAAATTTCGTAGCTATCTAATACAATAATACTTAGTACTTACATAGCACTATCTACAGTTCTCTATAGAAGTAAAATTTGCACAGCAGATTAAGTAAATGCAAGACTAATTGATTCTATTATGACTTTTATTATAAAACTCCTGAATGCCTCTAACCTGAGTTAAGACATGAATATAATTGGTTTAATTTACTATATAAGGAATTTAATACAAGTAAACCCGACTACTTGATAGAACATATTGATATAGCCAATGACTCCTATCATCCACTGAAGAATTGTCCCTAATTTATCTCAAGGTCAAAGCAGACACTCACAAGTGTGCTTTTGCATACCATAGAATATTTTTTTATCATAATTTATGGTAACATCTGAAGTTGCGGCATGACATTTGTCCTAAAAATTGGCTCCTGAGACCATGGTTCATTGCAAAACAAATTAATTTAATTTGAATGTCTGTCTCCTCCCCACCGCCAACCCTGGTTTTACAGGATGATGAGTCCTCAGGCTGACAATAAATAACACACCCTAATAATAAATATTGTGGAAGGAGAGAGAGCAAAGGAAGCAATGACCTTTGCTTTGACAGAGGTGGGGCCTGAATCCAAACTGGGTTTAGAGCTTAAGTGAAGGGAATGCACTCGGGTCATAGAAGGTGTAAACTGATGAGAGATCCTAATCAGACCCCGGGAGACCAATGGTAGAAAAGAAAGAAGCTAAGGTTTCACACAGGCTGGGATTTGAGCTACATAGGGAAACCCTTAAAAATAATTAGAAAAAATGTCTTAGGAAGCAAAGGAGAGAAAAATACATCATTCCCCTTTAACTACAGTTTCAAAGTAGGGTTTTCAGGGAGGCAGTGTGAACAGGGCACTGAACTGGGAGCCAACAAATTCATCACTTCACTCCTGGCTATGCCATCAACTCTCTGTATGACATTGGGCAAGTCTCTTCACCTCTCTGAACCTCAGTTGCCCTGCCTGCTCTTTCTGCTGGTCTGTGCACATTTTTTGGATCACCACAACTATCATGGTTTAGAAACTGCTACAGTGAAAGGATAGGTGAGGCAAAAGCTTTTATTGGACCAACTTTTGTTGGTGAGCTTACCCAGAACTCTTCTTCAGGTCTGGGAAAGGTAATCAGAGTGTCATACCTAAATACAAGGTGGAACAGATTGTTTAGCATAAGGCGTTAACACATGAGAAAGTTAACACATAAGAATGACCATACTGGGTCAGACCAAAGGCTCACCTAGCCCAGTATCCTGTCTTCTGACTGGCCAATGCCAGCTGCCCTAGAGGGAATGAACAAGTGATCCATCCCCTCTCACCCATTCCCAGCCTCTGGGAACACCCTTGCAGCTGTAGAACAAAAGAGGATAAGTGGGTTACAGATTGTTCTAAGGAGTGTCTTTCTGAAGAACTGATTTTTAGCATCTAGCAAACTTATGACTTTAAGCTCCCACGTGTGACTTTTGAAGATGTTGCCCATGTTTCCTTTGAGGATAACAATGTTGAAGTCAAATATGGAGTGATTGCTTTGTGACAAAGCATTTCCATGAAAATGGAATTTCTTTGCAACAACAGCAACAAAACCCCCCAATATTTTGTCCAAAAGCCATTTTCTGTTTTTCACTCTCTCCCTTTCAGACCACCTCTAAGGCTTCTTTAAGCAGAAGATTGTCACTGCCAACACTATACCTGTTCTGTGGATAATTAAAAGCTTTTACAGTCTCTTGGCAAATTAGTCTGATACTTTCTACAGGCTCAAAGGGCTGGATCTGGAGACCATTAAAATCTATGGCAAGAAAACTACTAAATAGACTTTGGATGAGGCCCTAAATTCCCTCTGAAAATGCTTTTAAAAATTAGGTTTCTAGTAATAGTGTGGATGCTTCAGTGAATCTCGGTAAACCCAAGCAGTCTTCATGAGTGACCTCAGTCACATAGCAAAGCGGATCAGGTCAGCTTGACATAAGGAATCTCAGATGAAAAATAAAAATAGGATAAAAGGAAACTCAATAGCAGAGGGGAAGCAGTAGGGAGGACCAAGAATAAAAAGAAGCAGCAAAAAACCACACACCTTGCAGAGATCCACTTGATAATAAAGACACATGTGAGTGCTGAGCACCAATAGTGTTAATTTAAGGCAGACTGTAACCTTACTAAATACAGGCAGATAGCCCAGATTGTAATGACAGCTCTGCAAACTATGGCTGTCATTGTTTTGATACGATGAAATACAAATGCTGGTGGAGCATCTTGATCTAGGACTGTGCTGCAATGGGCTGTTTGGCTGAAATTAGACTCTGGGAAAGAACTTGCAAGGCTCACCTGGAGAGAGCCATCCGCCATCATTTGTATGATGTAGCCGTAATTGGATTCAAGCTGCTCAAGCTTATATCAGTCTTAAATTCAGTGCTGTTGGAAGAGGTGACTTGCTATGAGACAAGTGAATTTAATTAAGTTGGTCTAGCCAAGCTCAGACAAGTTCAGGAAGCTTTCATTAAAATAAATAACTAGAAATAAGAGCTTGTTTGTCATGAGGATCTTCCCCAAGATTTCCTGGCTCAATTCTAGATCAAGAGAATCTGGAGGCAAAATAAATATATAAAGTTTGCTACCAACTATTCTGTTTGGAAAAATGCGTTTTTGTTTCCTCCATGGAAAATTTTAATGGAAAAAAATGAACATATTTTCAGTGGAAATATTTGACTTTTTGCCAACAAAAATATGTGGGGAGGACTGGTTTCCAGCACCTGAAAAGCAGAACATTTTCAGGTTCCTGATAACCCTCAGTTGCTACTGCATTCATCATCACAACACCCTGGGAGGTACAGCGGTACCATTCCCATCTTACAGGCAGGGCCGTCTCCAGGCACCAGCCTAGCAAACCGGTGCCTTGGGCAGCAAACGGCAAGGGGTGGCATTCCAGGCTCTGCCAGGGCAGCACTCAGGCGGCTTTGGGCGGCAGCACGCCTGCAGCAGCTTCGCTGATCTTCCGTCTTCGGCAGCATGCGTGCGGCAGCTCTGCCAAAGAGAGAAGACCAGCGGAGCTGCCATAACCATGCCGCCAAAGCCGCCTGAGTGCTGCCCTGGCAGCGCCGCTTGGGGCGGCAAAAAAGGTAGAGCCGGCCCTGATTCCAGGTGGGTAAGTGAGGCACAGAGAACTTAAATCACTTGCTTAAGATCACGCAGGCAGTCTATGGCAGAACAGAATTCCGGTCTCCAGAATGCCAAGCTAGCACCTGAACCATTAGGAAGGACCATCCATCCTCCCCTTCTGGTTTGTGGCTAGGAGTCTATTCTCAACTCCTTCCTAATTTCTATGAGCAAAGACTTTTAATTAAGCCTCATTTATAAGCTAAAATGGACATGTAAGATATGTCTACACTGGCAAGCCTCCCGGCCCAGGTGGACAGATTCATGCTAGCAGGCCACGAGCTATTGTTCTCCAAAGAGCAGTCCGGACATTGCAGCTACAGGGACAAGCCCTAAGCTCCACCCAAACCAAAATATCCACACGGCTATTTTGTAACCTACTGGTGAGTATTACAGATTCCACCGCACTGTGCCTGATCTACAGTGGATAGGCATCTGTTACAGTACCAGCTAAATAATCTGGCTCATTAGTTCAACATAGTAGAGGCTGATGCTTTGGGCTCCAGATATTTCCAGTTCAGGCCCCAGTGCACGTGGGCATCACAAAACGTGGAACAGAAGCAAAACCTAAAGTGTACAAGAGACTTGGGAGTTACTTAAATCTGGAAAGCTACTTCCCTTGCTTGGACTTTGACAAGCAGAGCAAGGAAATTTAGATCATTGCATCTCTGAATCTGGGGTAAAATAGGGTGACTCAGACCTGTGTGAAAACATTCTTGCTATGGGTGAAATAGGTGAGAATAGCGAAGTGTCAACCTTGGAGGGGTGATTCCAATTTTTTTTTCTTGGCTGGGAGTCTGGGGGATGCCAAGCTTGCATATTATTATTATTACTATATCATATTATTTCCTAAAGGAGGAGACTTGCCATTCCTGTACCAACCTCTATGGCCATTATGCGGCCCCATCACTGCAACAGCAGAGTGCCTCACATTCTTTAATCTATTTACCCTCACCACATCTGTGTCAGAATGAAGTGCTATTATTCCCATTTTACAGGTAGGAAACTGAGGCACAGAGAGGCAAAATGACTTGCCTAAGATCACATAGACGTCTCTGGTGGAGCTAGTTAGTTAGTGAAGGGCAGTTATGTGCAAAACCTAAAGTGGGACTTGGATGGATGCCTGAAACATTTGGCCACGTGACTCCTAGGAAGAGCGGGATAATAGCAGATTCAGGTCACACACTTTTTAAAAAACATCTGTTTGTATAAAACACTTCACCCAGACCTTTGTAACCAATTCACCAGGTGGAGCTTTATCATTCTTGAACATCTCTTGGCAGATCCTTAACCTTGCCTATTTAAAGATTTATATATGCCCTGTAACAGATGAAAGGGGACATCTGGGACAATTAACTAGTCAGCCTAGAATGAAAAGGCAGATGAGCAGTCTTAGTGACTAAAGAGGTCTGTCCCATGCATACAATGAAAGAAAGCACTTTGAGAGACCTATATTCTCAGGTTGGTATTTAAACGGAGTTCTCTTAATAAATTCCAAAGCTATATTTCATCATGATAGTCAAAGACTACGCATGAGGAGAATAAAACTGCCCAAGTGTCTCATGTTATCCTCATCACAATGGCAGGAGATGGTGCTGAATTCAAAAGAATGATTAGCAAAGTAAAAGAAAAAATCCACGTTGAGTAATGATTTGCTGTTGATAAATTAGCTGAACTGAAGGCACAGGCTGTGATTCTCAAAAGGGATTATGCCTTGTTATTGATCTTCCCACCTCTACAGAAATATGGTTATCTATACAATGAGTCTTAACAAGGAGTGCACCCCTAGCTGTTGCAATCCATGGGCCTGATTCTCCACTACTTTGCACCATGGGCAATTTACCCACGTAGAGAGTCACGGTGTTTTACACCCACTCCGCACAGGTGTCAACACCTACAAAAAGTACAAAGCAGGGGAGAATCAGGGCAAGTGGAACTGTAAGGTTAGACTAGATCAGTGGTCCCCAAAATGCTCCCATTACGGAGCACCTCACAATCTTGAATGTATTTAACCTTACAATAAACCTGTGACCTCGCTCTTCCCTATTATCCTCATTTTATAGATGAGGAACAGAGACGCAGAGGGTATGTCTATAGTGTACTGTAAACCCGGGTCTGTGGGACCCAAGCTTTGGACTCAGTGTTTCCAGGCCTGCTATTGAGTGTCCACATCACATGGTAAATCTGGTCTTACAACTGCTAGACCCAGAAGCTGGGATTGGGCATCAGGGGATGGATCACTTGATAATTACCCTGTTCTGTTCTTTCCCTTTGGGGCACCTGGCAGTGGCCAGTGTCAGAAGATAGGATTCTGGGCTGGATGGACCTTTGTTCTGAGCCAGTGTGGCCGTTCTTATGTCTTGGGTTTCACAGCTGGGCTAACATGTCCATACCGCATTATGCGGACCTTTTGGCTCATGTCTGCAACACAAGCTGTGACCACACTGCAAAAGAACAGAGCTTGGATCCACATCACAGTGTGACGTGACCTCACCCTCCTAGCAGGATTATAGCCACTGAATCTGGAGCACTTGTTGATTTGAGTCAGACTGGTGCATGTGCAGACAGAAAGTGGGCTAGATATCAAACCTGAGCTGCAATGTGGGCTTAGTATGCTGTTTAAACATACCCAGAGAGACTAAGTGATTTGCCCAAGGTGGATATTTCTGACAGAACAAGGACTTGAACCCAAGTTCATATGTCTGTGTCATATGACAATACCCTAACCACTGGCCCAAACTATATTAGCCTTTATAAATGTTATCCCCTGATAAGCCCCTAATCCTGAACTTAGATTTCTATTTCAAATTTACTAGTATGGGAAGAGGGGGGAGAATCTACCTATTATCAACTCTGAAATCCTCACTTCACAGGACAAGCTACACTGGAAGGGGCTACTTCAGCAAAGTACTTAAGCATGGCCCAGAGATCCTCATCAGTATTTAGGCACCTTCCTTCCACTGAATTGAGTGGAATCTGGGCACATCTGGCTCAAATGAAATATATAAATGGACCATTGGCTTGAACTGGACAATCACAAGCTTAGTACTCTGTTGACTGAGGGCCTGATTTTTGTAATGTGGAACTTCCATATTTGGGAGGGGGGGTGGTGGGGGGTCCTTCTCATTACAGTTTATTCCTTCATGATCTGCAACTGCCGCCTTTTGTTTTTTACCTTTTATCATTGTTTGATAAGGATCAGGATTAAACACAGACCAAGTTAATTGCTATTGTGCTGACCACTTACAACACGCACATTTGTACCTAGATATAGGTGATTTATAAACTGTAAGGCAAGCTGATGCTTCTCTGTGAAGGCTGCATCTTTCCTTCTGCTACACTGGGACTAAAGAAATAGTCATTCCAATGGGATATCAGTAGTAATTTTTCATTATCCTCAGAAATAGTTGTCATAACCTTACAGAACATTTACCACTTGCATTAACAAAGTCAAAACGGAGGAGGTTAGAGTAGTAAACTTCAGCAGGGGGAAAGTTCAACTAAAAATTGAAAACAAACTGTCAAAACCAAGGGGATATATTTTCAGGAACAAAGCCTGAATTAATCATCAGTTCAATTTCATTTTCAGAATTCTTGTCAAGTGCCTGTGAGGAACTGCAGCTTAATTCTAAAAGTGGCTGACGAAAGGCAACATCAGATCACTGTTTGTTATCATAAAAGCCTGAAATTATTCACAATAAAGTCCAATTGCTCAAAAGCACAATGACCCTCGGTTTACAATGTTTCTGTCCTATAAAATGTGGTTTTGCTTTAAAATGATTAATACAAGCACTGAGACATGTTTCATCGGAAGTAAGTCTTTCTTGGTCAAGGGAACTGTAAAGCAGGCAAGAGGAGGACATTTTATTTGACCCACGACAGGATGTTGAAGCTGGAGGAAGAAAGGAAAAATCATTCTTTTCAAGGACTACAGATAGGGGAGCAAACTGACAGAAAGAGCAATACAGTACACAATTTGGGAGACAACTAAATTCCTCATACTCCATCATCTGGAAAAGAGACAGTTACCAGAACAAAAGAGCCTCTTGGGTGGGGGCAGGATACAGAGGGAAGAAGAGGGAGAAATGCTAAATTGTGTGAAGTTATACAATACATATACACCCAATTTTAAACTAAATTTTCTTAATTTTGTTGACACAATGAACATTTTGATGTCATTTAAGAAAACAAGCTACTTGCCCCCCCAAAAATTCATTCCAAAGCACTTAGCTGCTATCTAGTTTTTAGTCTGAAAATGTCCTTTAAGCCTTCACAGGAAATAAATTAAGTTTCTTTAAGCCATCGCTGCTGTTGAATAAAGAGACTCATTTTGCTGAGCAACGGGCATGATCGTAAATGTCTACAGTTAATATGCTTCACTGGAATAATTAAATTCTGGCATTTTCATTTCACACCTAACCAAAGCTGCTTCCTTACACTCCAGTAGAGACAATACAGGAACGATGGGATTTATTTATTTTTTAAATGAACTGTAGGTTTTATTTCCTTTTTGCTCCTCTCTTTGTCTTCTCAAATTGTAAGCTCTTTAGTTCAGGGACTATGGGATCTAATTCCCCACTGTCTGACTTCACAGGCCCAATTCACCACTGCCTTTTACCTTGTTCAATGAGGGTGTAAAATGTTACCCTTCTGAGGCCCTTAAGCACATGTGTAAGTCCAGCCATATTCTGGACAGCTTCAGTTAAGTACACGCTTAAGGGTGATCATGAATAGAGACGTTTGATCTTTTAGCTTAAAGCAGTAGAGTAGAGGCTCATATTTTTAGACCTAAAGATAGCAGGTTTGTTCCCTGCTGCCAAAAACCCATTCAGGGGCACAGTGAAGCGCTGATCTAGGTGGGGACTTTAGGTAACACTGGAAGGTATGTTTTGGAATGAAATAAATACCTCTTTGCTGGAATGACGCAATGCGGTAAAAGGCTGTATTCACATGTGTTTATTTTTGATGGCCTACAAAGACCTACCAAAAGTTCCAAAGATCAAGAACACCAGGGTAAAAATCTAACAAAATATATTCCTCTTTTGTGCATTAAGCAGCAAAGCGATTTGATGTTTAGATAAACAAAGGGACGACAGCACAAGCCTGCCTTGTTGGAAAAGCTAATCAGGTCTCCTGAGAAACTTATCACGCTGATAATTATATGCATGGTTGTCAAGAGAGGGAATAGACTAGCATGGTCTTCTCCGAAGTCATTGTTCTGTTCAGTCTCGGAAATTGTGACTGAGGGAAGAGTCAGAACACATTGGGGAAGAGCCAGCGGATTTGCAATTGATGCCCAGTTGTTGACATGCCAAAATCTGACAGTAAATTATAAATTCTTGCCGCACTGTTACTTCCTCCCCTGGAGAAATAATTCATTTGCTCAACATCTCTCTCACACAATGAGAGCTTTCTGTTGTTTCACCTTTTCAATTTAAAAATTTATAAGGAAATTAAATTATATTAGCCATTGTAGCTGTACTAGACTAAGTTGCCGTTATCCACAAAGGCACCATGTAAAAAGATTTGATCCCTTGCCCTGTCATTTGAGGAATTCAAAAGGGATCTGAAATCTCCATGCATCAGGAAAAAAACAGTAAGGACCAGATGGCATCAGGAAGATAGCCCCATCAGGCCAGACATCAAAGGGGCTCACAGTACATCCAAGTGGGGTTTGTGATGGGACACCGTCTCCTATGCCAGGTCCCCTAGTGATCAGAGCACCAGATAGCCTAGTGCTAGTGGTAGTAGAGGTTCAACTACAGGACTGGTGACAGGAGAACCCAGCCCTTCCTGCTCCTCCAGGTTCCAACCCAAGGCCTTAGGAGAGGCAGTTCAGGAGTGCGATGTTGGCTTGCTCTAGGGGTTATTTCATGTGTGCTCCTGCCTCTCCACTATGAAGCTGTTAGCTATGGTAAAGGCCTGGCTAACAGCCTCATAGTGTGTCCCACCGAAAGGGGGTCCGGAGCTTCCCTCCCTCACATGAGCCGATGCTCCTCTGGCTCTTCTGCAGTGGCTTGCAGCTCTGAGTTGAGGTCTACTTCAGAGCAGCATGGGGCTCCCACTGGATTCCAGTGCCTCCCATGACTAGAGCTACTCTATTACCCCATTCCCCAGTATAGAATTTTTACACACACACACACCCCTCCGCCCCATCAGGTGGGCGTTTCAAAAGAACTCAGCTCACCTTCAGGCACCTGAATGAAGCAGACACATTTTCCTAAGCAGGTCCCACTGAGAGTGCTTCTGAAAATCAAATCCAGGCAATCCAATCTTTTCATGTCAACAAACCCATAGGAGTTGTGTCATTCACTTCAATGAGGCCAGGATTTTGCTCCTGGAGCCTTCCGCCCTCCCTGTAGAAAGGGAATGCCTTTTTTACAGAATGCCTTTTTTACAGGATGCAAACTAAGAAATCACCCATGCAGGATAAAAGGAATTTTTGGCTGGGATTTGCAAAGGAGCCTAAGGAAGTTAGGTGCCTACAATAACACATCCTCACCTCATGGGTGCCCCCTGCTCCATCTCTGGTTGCACTGTTGCATAGGGGTCACCATCTTTGGCGCTTCCTATGGGGATCTCCCTTGGACCCGCAATGGCCTCTCTGTATCTGTGTCCTCTCCCAACACCCCGTCTGGGTGTTCTGTGGCTTGACCCACCAGCCAACTCACATAAAAGTCTAACCACTTTCCTGGGTAGCACGAACAGGTACAAATTAAAGTCCAAACAAATCTACAGACTAATTGCCCTTCCACCCTTCTCAGGCTTCACTAATTCCCTTGTTGGCACTATCTTAGAGCCTTCCCTTCAGGAGCCTAGCCTGCCTCTGTGGTATTCTTTCTCCATTGATTCTGGTCTGTTAAACCCTATCCCAGGGTGTTTCTCCACCAGAGATCTGTCTCCTCTTTAGTTTTCTCCATAACTGAATCCATCAGGCCTTGTCTACACTACAGGGGTAAGTTGACCTAAGTTAGACAACTCCATCTAAGTGAATAACATAGCTGGAAATCAACATAGCTTAGGTCAACTTACTGCAGTGTCTACACGGCACTGGGTTGACAGAAGACTCTCTCCCATCATTCCGCTTCTCATTTCCATGGAGTACCGGAGTCGACGGGAGAGCGATTGGCGGTCAATTTAGCAGGTCTTCACTAGACCAGTGAAATCAACCCCCAGTGGATTGATCACTGCAGTGTCAACTCCCAGTGTGATGGGTTGGATCACAGAAAACCCCTTGGGAATTGCCAACTGAGACTGTGAGCAGAGACTCTCTCTTACTTCTTTTCAGAGGAGTAGCCATGTTGGTCTGCATCAGCAAAAACAACGAGGAGTTCTGGTGGCACCTTAGAGACTAACAAATTTATTTGAGCATAAGCTTTCCTGGGCAAGAACCCACTTCATCTGATGCATGGAGTGAAAAATACAGTAGGCAGGTATAAATATACAGCACAGCTCTCTGCCATGTACATTGGCCAAACTGGACAGTCTACACAAAAGAATAAATGGACACAAATCACAAATCAAGAATTGTAACATTAAGAAACCAGTAGGAGAGCACTTCCATCTCTCTGGACACTCAATAACAGACTTAAAGGTGGCCATTCTTAAAAAAAATACTTCAACATGAAACTGCAGAGCTGGAATTAATTTGGCTGGGTCACTACAAAAAGTAATTTTTCCTCTGATACTCACATCTTCTTGTCAACTGTTGGGAATGGGCCACATTCACCCTCATTGAATTGGCCTCGTTAGCACTGACCACCCACTTGGTAAGGCAGCTCCCATCTTTTCATGGGCTGTATATTTATACCTTCCTACTGTATTTTTCACTCCATGCATCTGATGAAGGGGGTTCTAGCCCATGAAAGCTTATGCCCAAATAAATTTGTTAGTCTCTAAGGCCACAAACTCCTCATTGTTTGTCTCTCTTATTTTGAACATGTACAGCGCCTAACACAATGCAGCCTCAATTTCTGTTGGGCAGGTCTAAGTACTACTGTAATACAGATTTTTAAAAATGATCCATCTCCTTCAGTATGCTCTCGGATAGTGGCCAGAACCAGACGCTGTAACACAAGGTTCAAAAATCCCTTTATTAATTATTTGTGTGTTTTGCAGAAGTGCCTAGAGACAACAGCATCATTGTTCTAAACCTGGAATAAATATGTCTGGTAACGGATAGTTATGGAATAAGTTTATCCTCTTCTGAAGTTTTTTCTGTCAACCATCAACTAAATTATTAATGGAAATATTTGTTCACCATTCACCTCAGCTCCATTCACTGAATTCTTATCTCTGTCAAGCAACCATAGTATTTAAGAATTGGCAAGCATCCCAATTTTGCTAACTACTTCGGCTGTTTTAAAGCCATTTGTCACACCTCTGCTTGAGAGGTGCATTCTTGAAAAATGAGATCATGGAGAACATTGGCACTAAGTGAAAACGAACTGACAAGTGCCCTATGAGAATGAAAAGGGAAGGTGGTGCTATTTCAAATGACAAGGTGCTGGCATAGGTTGCAAACACATTATCTAGCTAAGTCATTTTAACAAGGACATGCTGTATTGCGAAGTGTACAATAAGTGGCTGATCTTTATGTACACCACAGAGAGTCACTCATAGATTAAGGGGTTAATTTCAAACCTCAATAACGAACTTGTTAGAAGGCAGGATTGCCAACAGTCATTAAAGGCACACAGAGAAAGGTCAGCTGCTCACACAAACAGGATGGAAAAGACTCTGTATTTCTGAAGCCTACTCCATGATTTATTAGTTTTTCCAAACACTGATTATTTTTCCTGCTGCTGGGAATGATACAACACCTCCAGAGGTGCCCTTATTAAAATTTGCTTTGCACAGGCAGTTGCATTTGTGATTAGTTTCTAGGATGCAAGGAGAGGGAGAGCTATAAAAAGGGACTGGTATTCTGAGATGTGTGTAAAAATAGAATCTCCAGACTACAGGGAGGTAACCACCCTTCTCATTTACTTCAAGTTACACTTTCTGCACAAAGACATTAGCCATTCAGACCGAATGCTGGTGATCTCCTCTGCACAAGCCTGCCACTGACCTAGACAGTTATTGCACTGCATGCTACTTTATTGTCTTTCACCTTTCATTTCAAAGTGGCTGTGATGCCAAGAAGGTTTCTGTTCTGGAAATAACTGCGCAAACACTTGTATTTTGTTCAGAGGTCAATGGCTGACTTGCATACAATAGTACGACCATTTGCATTTATGCAGAGCCTTCTGTTCAAGGATCTCAATGCATGAAGCCTCACAAAATGCTTGAGTGGCAGGACAATGTTATCTATTGGTCCATCCTCTTCCCTATCCCCATGGAGTGGATTTCATCCCACCTCAGACATATATGATGCCACTTGGAAGGCACAAAGCTTATGTAGTGCTGTCACAAGTTCAGAGACGGATGTGAGTTCTCCCCTGGTAAACTCAAAGGGGTTACTCAACCATTACTTCTCCTGCCTAAGAGCACCTAAAAAGAACTGTTAGCCAGGACAGAAGACCAGCTATTGAATTAAAGCAACTGTCAAAGCTATTGAGCAATTTGGAAAGGGGGTGTTAGGAGAAAGCTCTGTAATACCTAGCTCTTATATAGCATCTTTCATTAGAACTCAAGATTTTTTTTATCAAAAAGTTCAGTATCATTACTTCCATTTTACAGATGGATAAAATGAGGCACAGATAAATAAAATGACTTGTCCAATTGAGGTCTCTTGAATCTCAGTCCAGTATTCTATTCACTAGATTACACCGTTTCTCATAAAAGAGATGTCTATATATATAAACAAACAATAGATTAAGGTGCCAGTAGATGGCACTTAATAAATAGTATAGTTCCTGGGTTTTGTAGGGCTAACAAACTTCTAGTTGCGCTCTTTAAATGCCCCTAATGTGCCTGTCTACATGCACTTCTCAACAAGCAGACCCAGCCACACCTTCCCAGTCCCCTGGGATTAATGATCCAAATAAATATGTATTGACCACTGCTCAAGTGATATCATGGACAGTGTCTTTAAGAGATTCAGTAGGGAGCCACAGTAGGAAACGTTACTAGTTGGATCCATGCATGGTGCATAAAGAGCTATTTCCAAGCAGGCTACAATATAGGTCTTTGAACCATCTTGGCTGTACCTCTGTGTCTGATGTGAAATCAGAGACATTACAAGGGTCAATAGTGACACTCTAGCCCTCAAATCTGAGGCTCAGGCCCATCTCCAACGTGCACCCATCCCAATACATCACAGTAGCTTCATATGCCTTATTGCAGGCGGCTAGAATAGTGACTCATTAACATTAAAGGATGCAGCAGAGCCAAGCCGCTATTTTTCCATCTTCATTTTCTCTCTTTCCTTTGTCACCTCCATATTGTTCATGTTGCTCTGAATACCTAAAAAACACTCAGTCTATACCCAGCCACTACAGGTGTCAAACTCTCTAGCGGTTTCTGTAGATTTCTCAGTAATCATTGGGTTTACGTTTGCCAAGAGAAGAGGGCATTTTGACAGTAGCCTGTCTCAGAAATGCAACTTTACTGTCAAGCTGATGCTACTGAATTTTACTCACTAAAACAAACCTTCTGTAATTTAAAAAAGCCTACTAAAAATAAAACCAAAAGGTCCTATAGAAATTATGCTAAAACACTACTGAATTTTTAAAAAAACTGATCACCTTTCCATAGTTCCTTGTAACCTTCCTACCAAACTGAATAATAGAATTAGGTCCCTTCTGTAGAAGTCGAAAAAACTTTGGCTGCCATTAAGGGCTGCATACCTTCCATATTTATCCAGTTCAGGCAGCTACTGTAAGAGGCAAGAGTATCATGATCACTGTGTATGCACAATCATTAATATAATCATATTTTAAGAGTTGGAACACATACCTAAAAAAAACCCCATTTTGATGTTGCTTGGAAGATTAGTTTTATTCCATACCTGAAAGACTAAGTGTATTAAAACGGAGAGGAAAAAATATTTCATCTTGATTTAGTTATATCACCTCACTAGGCAGGTTAGATAAGCTAACTGGAGAGAGGACCATGTTAGCTACTTTAGCCATATTAGATTGCTGGATACTAGCTAGAGAGAAAGAGGTAAACTAGACAGCCACCGACAGATACAAATAGAATAGATTGAATGCAAAAATGCCAAGATCCAGTAATAACTCTGTATTCATATGCTACACTCCAGCAGGCAAATCCAGAACTGATATACACTTGATTAAATGAGTGCCTATAGTGTGTTCTTGGCTGGTAGCTGCCTTGATATAATCCTCATTGTATCTGTCAAACACCACAACTATTCTGATGAATTAACCCCCATCTCCCTCCAGTTCAGAGCTCAGAAATCATATTATCAAGGTCACCAAATAGAGTGAATCCTTGGAGCTTTCCAACTGGGATAACCAATGCTTGGTCATTTATCACCAGGCAGGATGGCCATTTCAGGATCACAGATGGTGCGCACGGTACAGTACATCAGCCTGTAATGATTTGTACCTCTTCTCAACCTATCATTCGTCTCTGGTGAAATTATGCTGAGCTAGCATTAGCCTTAACTGAAAATGATTGTGAAGGTACACTAGAGACAAGGTACTGTGAGATGGTCTGTCTATTTTCACCCATTTATTGATTGGCCTTGTTCTTCTTTCCTTTATTCTTAAAGATGATAGCTCTCAACTTTTAACAAAGTCTTAGATCTTCACAGATCTAGAATCCTCTCAGAGTGTCACAAGTTTTCCCTATGCAAATGAATCCAGTACTTCAGTCTAATACCTTCAATGAACAGAAATCATTCATATTACCCAGGATAACTAACAATTATTGTTCTTCATCAACTAAATCTTCAATCGTTATGTTCTAGCATAGGCTAGGAAATATATGCAAATGTGGCTGGTGTAGAGATATGACCAGAGAGCATATATTACAGCAGAAGGTATAGAAGCAGCACTCGAAACCTCTTATTCATAGTGGCCTTTTATGTGTCCTACTACCTTAACCTAAAGTCTGTCTGGCTCTTTCACTTTTGACTTTTTGATGAAAAAAACAGCAAAAATGAAACACTGAAAAGTTTGACGAAAAAATTGTTTGTTATTTGGTTTTGGTCAAAAACTTCAATTTTCCAATTAAAAAAAACAATGTTGAGTAAAACCAAACATTTTCCATAAAAGTTTTCAGTTTAGTCAAAATCCTAATTTTCCATCCAACAAAAGTTTGGATTGAAAAAATGTTAACCAGCCCTTCTAGCTTAGCCTGTAGTATAATAAAATTCATCTCACTCTGTCAGTCAAAAAATAGCTTCCCACTGAACCAAACCCAAAGTGGATATGCCATTTACCAATAACCTCATGACCTCACAGGAGTGTTGAGAGGATAAATACATGGAAGATTGTGAGGCTCTCAGATAGTGTGATAAGGAGGCCATATATTTACCCAGGGCAGAAGAGCAACTGCAGAGTTTCCCGGCATCTTTTTCTGAAGCGTCAAGGGCTGGCTTCCATAAGAGAGACAATGCTAGGAGATGGGTTAGTCCAATCCAGTCTGGCAGTACCTCGTTCCTGGGTTATTAACTGTTTACTAAATTTGCTTTTGAAGTCTGAGCGCCATATGCCATTGTAACACTTTCTTTCATTGTCACACTAAAAAATTGGTGGGTCGAAGGGAGCAGATAGGTGTTTTCTTTTCGCACTCAACTGAAATAATTTTGATATTAGAAGGTAGGGTTGTTGTTTTTTTTAAGCACTTCCAAGCTGAGATTGGTAATAGAATGTTTCAGCCAGTGATTTCATGACTAACTATGCAGATTTATAAAGGAAGTGTTGACAAGATCTTAACTATAGTATTGCAAATATACCACTATAGTAACCCTGGAAAGAGTAAGTGATTTTTATTGAAACATACATTTTTCTTCAAAATAGCTGATGATATTTTATCAGGTTTGTTTCTGCTAGGAAAGATTTTATATTATCACTAAGCCTTTTTTACAGTTGCTGTGGTAACTATAATGCCAGTTAAAAGGGAGGAGCAGAAAGAAGCCACAGAACAAATGAAAAAGCTATATAAAATTATTTGATCTTAACTGCATTCCACTCTATTATCTAGAGCAGTGCTCAAGTATTCATCAATGAAAGCAGTAGAAGTGGGAAACATATATAAAAATTAGCTGTATAATTTCAAATAGCTCATAGGGTATAAATAATTCCATACTTAGCTTCATCAGCATAAGTTACAGTCAGACATCTACCTCCCTTTGACTTTTAATGGGAGTCAGGTGCCTAATTGCTATTTGTGCCTTTGACATCACCACCTAATTTCTTGGTATTCAGAAAGCCTAACTGGTTTCAATTCCAGGCTTTCAGGCTGCCCTTGCTTCTAGGGACTACAGGAACTGGCGGCCACTTCCAGGAGCCATGCAGAACAAGGGCAGGCAAGGAGCCCACCGTGGCCCTGGTTCCCTGCTGCACCACCAACCAGACTTTTAATGGCCCAGTCAGTAGTGCCAACCAGAGCCACCAGCATCCCTTTCTGACAGGGCGTTCTGGTGAAAATCAGACACCTGGCAACCCTAATTTCTCCAAGCCCTTTCCAAAAGAGGGTCAAGCAGCATAGGTGAAATCCTGGCCCACTGAAGTCAATTGGGATTTTACTGTTGACATTAGTGAAACCAGGATTTCACCCTGGATCGACAGAGAAGGTCAATAAAGCCCAGACACGTTACATGAGGTTGCTCAAGGTCATGCAGCGTGTCAAACTTTGGTCAGGAAGGAAGAATTTGCCCCATTCTCTGAGCAGCTTATGATGCGTTATGGGCACTCAATGCCTGACTTACAGCAAATGGATAAAGGATCAAATCCTGCAGCCATCAGTCATGCAAACCTTGTATTAAGTTGCACCAGAGTTTTGCCTGAGTAAAAGGATTGGAATCACTATTGTTTATTAACAAAAGCACCTAGCATCTGCAAGCAAGATCAGGGCCCCCTGACAGTAAGGAATGTACAGATGCTTTGAGAGACATAGGCCCTCAGCCAAAGACCTTACACTGTAATTAGTTCAGATAACAAAGCGTGGGAGGAGAAACCAAGGTGAAATGATTTACCCAAGGTCACAGAGCAGGCCAGTAGCAGAATCAGTAACAGAACCCAGGTTTCCTGTTGCCCCTACCTTCTGGGTTCCCTAACCATTAGCTCAAACTGCGTCAATATTCTCCCCATGTTTGCGTGTTTGTAGGAAGCAGATGAAATATGACTGGCAAAATCGTTGCTTGAGGAGTTTTAAACTCAGACCATTTGCATAAACGTGGGGGATTTTATAATCAAATCCAGACACTTCCAGTAAGTTATACATACTCTACAGTACAGGGGGAGAAAGCTATTTAACCGGCAGTACATCTTTTGAACAAAGGAAAGTAATATTAATCATTCAATATTTTAAGGAATTCAACAATTCTGGTCAAATCTGGTGTGTGCTGTTTAATGGTCTCCTATTGGCTCCCAAATGCAAATTTTTTTTTTTTGCATACGACAGTAAATATTGCATTTGGATCTACTATGTTACCTCCATTTCCCTGTGATCTGCTTGTGCAGATACTTATAGTGCCCATGCTTTTAATAACATCGTTCTCAGTGCAGGTAGGAGTGTACGTTCTGACGCTAGCCTCAGTTTATGCTGGTACAAAATTACACATGCATTTCCACTCACCTGCAGTTTTGCAGGGACCAGCAACCCTGTGTAACCTTTAAGTAGTCTAACCATAGAACGTTGTGTTAAAGTTACTATCTACATTTTTGGTTGCATGGGTGAAAATGAATGGTTCCATTCAGGAGGCAGTGTGGTCAGTGGGATCTGAAGTCAGAAGATAGTAAATTTATTCCCAGCTTTAACAGCTGCTTGTGCCTCTCTCTGTGGCCTTGTGCACATCATTTGGCCTCTTTGGGAGACCTCTCCCACCTATAAAATGATAACAATGCTTTGAGGTTTACAGATCACAACTACTATATGGATCAAATGTTAAAGGTCTCAGCACCCTCCACTGGGGAGGAAAAAAAGGCTCATTATTGGGCGCCGAAAAATTCTGCAACTTCATCTCAGTGCTCAAATAAGTGATGGGCTCTTCTGAAGATGTGGGGGCCCTGTTGTGGGTAAGAAGTGTTGGGAAATCTGTCTCTCATGCCTTTTGAGAACCTTGCCCTATAATTGCTAAGTGCTACTATTATTGGTCAGAAGAAAAAAAGGGGATACTTTCAAGTGAGTCAAAGGTACAATAAGTGACTAAAGGGGGTGGGGAGAGAGAAGAGAGCTTTATAATTTAGAATCCCTTAGAATTCTACAGCACAGATAGAACTCTCTATCTAAAAACCTGTAGAAGTTTTCATTTTCCATTCAGTTCTGTAGGACTCTTCCATAAGGGTTAGCACGTATGTACAGTAACGACACCCGTTAATTGCATAGTTACTGTGAAATAATGTGTGAGCCTCTGGGAACGGGACCTAAAAAAAAAAAAAAAAAAGGTCACGGACTCTCTCATTATCTCATTCCCGCCTCTTGTTTCTGTGCTTTGCTCTATTTCATCATAAAAACGTACTGCTGGATGCTAATGAAACAATACTTGGCATCACCTAAGCCAAATTCATGTCTGTGCAATTAATTAGTGCAGTAAACAAACTTTTAGAGATGTTCCACTACCAAAGGAAGAAGAGAAGATGCACAGGCTGAGGCAAGGCAGCTGAGTGCATTGTCAGCACTTAGCAAACAGTAAATCATAACTAGGAGTCTAGGAGTAATGGGATGAAATGAAGGGACATTTAGGCTGTCTATCAGGGAGATCTATTACACCATGCAACCACCTCACAAGGAAGGTGCTGAAAACCTGATCATCTGGATGTATGAAACAAAGTTGGATAAAGTGCTGGTAAATATACAGAGCTACACTGTGCCTCAAGGAACAACCAGAGCAAGGGCTTGGTGTTTAAAATTTATCTCTAGGGTTCTATTCCCGCCCCTTAGTGTTGTAGAGGAAATAGAGGTTTAAGTATTTTGCTGCTGGCCTATATCAACACCAAATTACAACAGCCCCCTCCCGCATATTGCCTATGCCTCCATTCATTCACCACTCTTCCTTCCCCACCCTCTGCAGCCTGGACTCAAGGGATTGGTAGCCAGTGCAGTAGAATGAATTGAATTCTTATTTATTGCCTCTCAGATGTCCAAGACACTATTAAGCTCTCAGAACCAAAGGGAACAATTCTGCATTGACCAGGGAAGGGTGTGGGTGACCAGAGAGCTCTTTCGTCTCCAACCTCTGTGATTCTATGAAAATGAGTCTTAAATCATGACTAAACCACTGGGATTAAGTTTATAAGCCAGGAATGAAGGTGGGAGATCACTCGTTAATGAGCATGATCATCTTCCACTGGAGTTATTGGTCCTCAGGTGGCTAATAAGGCCAATCCTTGAACCATAAGTTCTATTACAGTGAGGGCAGACATCTTCAGGCTCAGCAGGAGGCTGTTGATCATGACAGGAGACCAGTCTCTCCTTCCTCCTGGTCCTCTTGTCCTCTTCAGTTTGTTGGCAAGCAAGTTCAAAATGCAGGGGACCACCACGTAGGACTTCACTACCTTGTAAGCGATCCTGGGCAAGTGTCTCCCAAATATCAAAGTCAGTATTGCATTTTTTTAGGTTGTCCTTCATTAAGTCCTTATAACATTTCCATTGTCCACCCACATTACGGTACCCTTCTTTCAGCTGAGAGAACAGGACCTGTTTTGGGAGGCGATGGTCTGGCATCCGGGCAATGTGACCAGTCCAACGGAATTGCTGATGGATATTCATTGCCTCGATACTGGTGGCCTTTGCCTCTTCCAGAATACTAATATTGGTGCGCCTGGCTTCCCATTTGATCTTCAGAATCTTACAAAGGCAGCATTGATGGTGCCTCTCAAGGGCTTTCAGGTGGTGTCTATAGGTTGTCCAAGTTTTGGACCCATACAACAGTGTTGGGAGAATGACGGCTTGATAAACAAGAAGGTTTGTTTCTGTTCAAATGTGATGATCTTCAAAGACCCTGTGCCGTAAATGAGAAAAGGCTACACTGGCACAGCTCAGGCGATGTTAAATTTCTGCATCAATATCTGCCTTGGATGAAAAATGACTTCCAAGGTAGAGGAAATGATCGACATTCTCCAGTGCCACTCTATTGATTTTGATAGAGTAAAACCTATGTAAATGTAAAACCTCATTTGGAGAGGGCTGATAGAGCACTTTAGTCTTCTTGATATTAAGAGTGAGACTAAGACATGTGTAAGCATCATTAAACACATTCATGAGTTTGAAGATCTTTCTCAGAGTGGACATGGATTGTATTGTCATCAGCATACTGAAGGTCCACAATAGATCTTCCATTTTTTGCGGGGGGAATAACATTTGCACAAGTCAAAAGACCAGTGTCAATCAGCAACAGGAACAGGACAGTGAAATCCGGAAGTTCTTAGTCACAGACGGACACACAGGCAGTGTGTGTGTGTGAGATGCAGTTGTTTTGCTTGAGCCGGGTCAAGCATCTCGGCAGCTGCACCTACGACTGAGCAGTCCTTTTTAGGATCCACTCTGCTCACCCCACATAGGGAGGGGGTTAGAAAATGTACCCTAAAAATAGTCTTGCCTTTGTTTTTCCTGGCTGAGTAGCCGCATCCAGCAGGATCACCACCTCAGCGGTCGAAAATGTAAGAAACCTTTTGACTTTGGAACTAGGAATGTACGGAGCCTGATGGACAATTCAAACAGCGACCAACCAGAGCGACGTACAGCCATTATTGCTCATGAATTAAGTCAGTTTAACATCGATATTGCTGCTTTTTCCAAAACTAGATCTGATGAAGGACAGGTGAGGGAGGAGAAAGGAGGATACACCTACTTCTGGAAGGGAAAATCTATAGATGAACCCCAATTGCATGGAGTGGACTTTGCTATAAGCCAAGAGTATAGGGGAAATGATCCCATAGTAAATATAATCATGGCCCTATCACTGATTATATATGTTGGTCACCATTAGAATGTCAACATTTCTCCAGAGCTTAACGCATAACTCTGGCAATTCTCACAAGCCTCTCATAATTGTGCATAAAGAGAAATATTATAGGATCTCAGATATCCCTGTGTGGATATTCAATAGCAACTACTGCGTCAACAAACAAAGACGCCAATCTACAGTGCATTACTAGCTAATGCCATGTGCTAGCCATTGACTCATAGTGAATCTCTCTCAATTGGTTTAGATGCCAGTACAGATAGTCATTAGGGTGGTATAAGAATGGAACAATGATGCAAGTTTATGAGATATAAACAGCAATTAGGGCCCGATCCTCTATTGCACTGCAGCTCAGGGAGCCATTTACACCAGTGTAGATGGCATAAAATGCTCCTATTCTTATTTGGCAGCAATTTACACCATATTTGCACAGATGTTATTAAACAAGATATGAAAGAATGAGACCTGTTACACAAAGCCTTTCAAGGGAAGTGTTGTAAGCAATACATGTATTCCTTATACTTTAGAGTGACCAGTGCATGTAATTCTTACATTTATTGGTCTAACACTATATTTAGGACCAAAAATATCCTCCTTATGTGATAGTGTGTTTTCTTTTGTGTCTATACCAATCATCCTTCATGGGGAAGGAATAATATCTATCGTGATCTGAAAAAATGAAGCTGCTGTGGTCAATTAAAAACAACACGTTTTTGCGATGAGTCTTGGGGGAAAAATACCAGTCTCCTGATCTGTCTTGTCTGCCTGATCAAGTCCAATGTATTTTTTCCAAGCCGAGATAGTGAACTAAATAATGCCTTCTAGTGTCACAATTGTGTTCATAGTATTAATATATTGATTTCTTATATTCTCTGGCATGCTGAGAGCACGATTCAGTTGACTGAGTGGAAAGGGATTCCATTTCCAATTACTTTAAATGACGATATCATCAAAATGTTATCTACATCAGCAGTTTGGCGGGGGGAGATGGTACGACCCAACCTTTCCCTCGCTGTGCATCAGAAACAGTGGGAGTGAGGTGAAATATTTGGGGCTTTGTGGCTACAGAAAGACATCTGAAATATTAAATTTGTTTTGAAGTCAGTAGAGGTGGAACTGTTTTGAGTCCCAGAATCTAACCTCCTCAAATCTGGTGGAAAACAAATACTGATGTACATAAATCCCTCTAGATAGTAGTAAGATTAGACTTAAATGGAGTTACTCCACATTTACACTAAGAAAGAGAGAGTAGAATCTTGCTCTGCCAGGTGTAACAGGAATATAAACCTACACATTCCTCCAAGGGAACTGTAAGGCCTTGGAGAAAAATGGTTTTAAGATAAAGGCCCTGGAATAGGACTTGGGAAAATTAGGGTTTTGGTATAGGTTATTTATGTTACCTTAGGCAAATCATTTATTCTCTGGCCCTCTTCTCCCCAGTAAATAACCCTTTCCTACACCACTAGGATGTTGAGAGGATACAGTTCAGAGTGTTTGGGAAGTGATCAGATACTGCAAAGATGGAGTCCATCTATGTGTCCAGCTTAATGAATGAATTATAAAAACTTTTAAAGTTATGGATTTCATAGAATCATAGAATATCAGGGTTGAAAGAGACCTCAGGAGGTATCTAGTCCAACCTCCTGCTCAAAGCAAGACTAATCCCCATTTGTTATTTATTAAGATACCAAAAATGAATTTAACAGGTACACCCAGCAAGGCCATTCGGCGTGTTTAGGTTGCTGCTGTAAGGTTACAGATGTTCCAGAGCAGCAATTAACTAGGCTCAGTGAAGAATTCATACTGCTGCAGCAATCGGGGCGGGGGACATTCCAACTTCCAGCCATTTCTAATATTGTGGTTTTAAAGGTCTATGTCAATTTTTCCAACAGGAGTCAAGGGACTCTCTAGCATAGCTTTTCACTCCACAAACTTTTGGCAGCTTGGTGGGAATTTGTGCCATCTCTCTTCCGCCCCCGCGAAAAGTGATTTTAAGTTTTAAACAAAACTAAGTGACAGCCAGATGGATCTGATACCTAGATAAGTGTGTGTTATCAACAGAACGGATTAGAGTGTTTGCATTTTGTCACCACAATCTCAATTCATCCTGCCAATAAAACATATTTCATCAACGCTTTAGACCACCGTGCTAACCGAATGTGTTTTGTCAACAGTCTAAATCTACCCTGTCAACAAAATCCATTCGGTGGGAAAATAACTCAATCTCTTCTGTCAACAGCAGGAGAAAAACTTGATTGTTAGTATATTTAAAACAACAAAAACATCAGCCATGTTTTCCAGCCAGAATGGGTGAAAGAAACAGGAAAGCAGCAGCCAGCTTAGCGCATTTAAGACTAGGACATTCAGGAAGCTAAAATCTTTCATAATTTTAGATTAGTGTGAATTGGAAATGAGCTAGCTGTGCAAAAGTCAGGAGTCAGAGCCCTGGCTTCTCTTCTCCATCCCCTGCCCCCAGTTGAACCTGATTACTACAGCAGCATTTATAGGCCAATAAAGATTGGATCCTGTCTGCTCAATTGCATACACACAGAGTGAGGCACACCAAAAGATCTTACAGTCTAAACAGACCAACAATAAAAAGGGAAACAATCACAGAGAGACAGAGGGACTTGCCCAAGGTTGCATGTCAGGGGCAGAACCATGAATAGAACCCAGCACTGCTGACTCCCCGTCCAGCATGCTAGCCATTACATAGTGCAGCTGATCCAGGCCTCAGTGAAGGGGCTGATCGGTGCCCCAGTGAAGTCCATATCAGCCTATCCACTGACTTCAGCAGGCTAAACACCAGGCCCTGAAACTTTTAAATTCCAGTGTAGTAGTATTTTCCTTTAATTTTGTTCCCAAAAATCCTCATTTCTCAAGATCTCCAGATTTTGTGATAGTTTGGTGTCTGGATTTGGCCTTCACCCAAACTCTGTCACCAAACTAGGCCCACTTTTGGGGGATGTTCAGATCTAGGTCCAAATTTTGCCTATTTATTAAAAAGAAATCTTTTGTTTTGCAGAGTTGGAGAGAGCAGGAGTGAAAAGCAATGCTTCCTGTTTGCCCTGCACTTGGATTTGCTGCTTTTAGAAATCTGGAGTCAAAACATAAGGGCCCATTAGCCAATGAGAATTCTTATTTGGGCTCTTATTCCAAGCTACCTGTAATATTAGGCAGTAGAAGACAGTGCACAAGGAATTAAATACAGATAGAGTGGTCACCTTTCAAAAGTTAAACATTTAACCAACAGTTGTCTTTGGATAGAATAGCTGCTAAGTGAAAACATGCCACTGGGTAACATTCATGTTAGCAGTAGAAAATTCAAAGTTCTCCACTCAGACCTTGATTCAGCAAAACACTTGAGCACATACTTAACTTTGACTTTAATTAGGTCTCATTAATGTCAACTGGACTTAAGAACTTGCTTAAAGTTAAACACACGTAAGTGCTTTGTTGAATGGGGACGTCAGTTTCCTATAGAATCAGGCTGGGATCATCAAAATTAAAATACATATGATGCTATGCATCGATCAACGGGCAAGCAATTTTGATCAACATCACATCTGGAATGTGCTCGACTCAGAACAAACAATTGTTAATTAATAGAGCTCTGTAAATCAGAAGTGATTTTTATAGCAGCTTTTTTGCCCACCTGTAAAACTAGATTTTAAAATGAACTGAAGTATGCAGTGCAAGATATGAGATTTAATGCATTTCATTGCCTTCTTACAAAAGATGCATCTACTTATGCCATTATTGGAATGGTCTAAAAGAAGAAGGGGGAAAAGTTAATTATGCAAAGCAATGTTTTTAATAATAGAACAGATTGTACACAGTCTAAGTACTGTATTTATTCAACAAGAATACTGATGGGGATTCTTTGTCCTCCTCTCATGTAGCAAAGGAAGAGAAAATAATTCTGACCAGTCAGAATTCTATCATAGCAAACAGAAGATGAGCTGGAGGCCTATA
Source organism: Dermatemys mawii (assembly GCA_007922305.1). NCBI lineage: Eukaryota > Metazoa > Chordata > Testudines > Dermatemydidae > Dermatemys > Dermatemys mawii. The sequence continues at coordinate 8,865,676 of ML677387.1, forward strand.
GCTGAAGAAAATTTCAGTGGAACCATGAATCAGCTTGAATCCTACTGGCATGAGATCAGGGGCTGTGCCAGTTACTCTTGCTCATTTTAATGAAATGTTTTAGCATCTCCTCTTCTGCAATGGTACTGCGCTGCGTAACATTTACTAAAAAGAAACAATGGGAAATTTATAAGATGATGAATTGAGGCAAATGTGGATCTTATTCCATTTAGTAATATATCTTCAAACCTTCTGTAGAAATGTCAGTGTTATTTAACAGAGATTATATTTAATTTCCTTTGTTACCTCTCCCCATCTATAGTTCTATGAATGAGCTTTTTTCTTAATATTTTAAAAATGTTAAATACAAGGTCATACATCTAGGAACAAAGACCATAGACCTTACCTATAAGATAGTACCCTGGAAAGCACTGTCTTGGAGAAAGACTTGGGGATCATGGTGGATAAAAAACAGAACAAGAACTTCCCAGTGTGATGCTGTAACTTGAATGACTAATAGAAAGGACTCTAAGTGCTACCCCTGACCATTATGATCAATAATCCGTCCTGCCACAGGCTCTCACAATGGCCTTCAGGAAGTCATTTAGGATACATCCAACACGGCCCATAGCAGCAAGCCTCCAGCTCCAGATTGACAGATTCCGGTACGGCACTACAAATAGCTGAGTAGATGTTGTGTCTCAGGCTGGAGTTTGGGTTCTGAAGCTTAGGAAGGAAGGTAGGCTTCAGAGCCTGAGCTCCAGACCAAGCTGCATGCCCTGGTCAACCTAGGGCCCGAGGCTTGCTGCTGCTGGCCGTGTAGACAAATCCTTGGAAGCACAGAGACTATCCCCCAATAGTAAAATAGGGATAATAGCATTTCCCCACCTCACAGCAATCTTGTGAGAAAAAATATATTAAAGGTTGAGACATGCAAATACTACAGTAAAGGGGGGCCTATAAGTATCTACAGTAGATGAATGCCATTCCTAGAGAGATGGAGAGATAGATGGAGAGACAAATAGGAGTATCAAGGAGTAGGAAGGTAATATTTCAGTGTATAGCATTGTTAGTTCTAGTTTTTACTGGACTAATTTCCAGCTCTGGTCTTCTCACTTGAAAAAGACTATTGAAAAACTAAAGATGGTTCAAAGAAAAGCTGCAAGTACGATTGTATAAAGATATCTTATTATTACTTACGTAAGTAAGGGGGGAGGGAGACAGCAGAGAAAATTATGGTAGTCATGCTTTAAAACTTCCAAACTTTACTTCTCTGTTTCCTATAGTTTGGACAGATAATATTGCAAACATCAGTTTCTTACATTTTCACAAAAATCAGCTCTCCCTCTAGAACATAAGAAAGGCTGTACTGGGTCAGACCAAAGGTCCATCTAGCCCAGTATCCTGTCTACCGACAGTGGCCAATGCCAGGTGCCCCGGAGTGAGTGAACTTAACAGGTAAAGATCAAGTGATCTCTCTCCTGCCATCCATCACCTCCCTCTGACAAACAGAGGCTAGGGACACCATTCCTTACCCAGCCTGGATAATAGCCATTAATGAACTTAACCTCCAAGAATTTATCCAGTTCTCTTTTAAACCCAGTTATAGTCCTAGCCTTCACAGCCTCCTCAGGCAAGGAGTTCCACAGGTTGACTGTGTGCTGTGTGAAGAAGAACTTCCTTTTATTTGTTTTAAACCTACTGCCCACTAATTTCAATGGGTGGCCCCTAGTTCTTCGATTATGGGAACAAGTAAATAACCTTTCCTTATTCACTTTCTCCACGCCACTCATAATTTTATATACCTCTATCATATCCCCCCTTACTCTCCTCTTTTCCAAGCTGAAAAGTCCTAGCCTCTTTACTATTTACTATCTATTACTCGCTCTTTACTATCTATTATTCGCTCACCACTTTTATTAGGGGTTGGAAGTATTTGATTTTTATTGGTATGTCAGTAAACGTCAATTTTGCTGTAGATACACAAACTGACAAAACATATTTCCTTTGATCATCAAAATTTAGAGTTAGCCAAAGTAAGAAAAATGCTGTGTGTGAACTTAGAATTTGACACAAAGAAATGTCCTTTGTATATTTAGACATATGATGTTGACAATGTATGCTTTAGTGGTTATAAAGCTTTAACTTCCTGAATTTCAACGTCTACTGTCATTAAGTCATTGTCTGAATGCCTCCTGATTTCCTGTTCCTATGAAAATTTAAAAATAAACAGAAAAGGGTTTAAAAATAAACACTGATATTATCAAAAAAATATTCAAATTCTGTCATGCCTGGTTTTGAGACCAGATTCTCAAACTGGCTTTTAATGGAATACTCCCTATTTATAATAGCTGAAGATCTAGCCTGTGGTGTCTAAACCCATTCATACACTAGGACCATGATTCATCAAGATACTTACGCATATACCAAATTTTAAGCATGTGAATAGTTCCACTGGCATCAGTGAAACTACTCAAGTGTGAAAATCACATTTCTGTGCTATGTATAGTGATTTATTTCCTACTGAGTATCTTGCATTAGATCCTGCTCTTTCTGCTCATATTCCCATATTTGCCTCAAAATTTACCTTTGGCAATAACTACTGGGCAAAGTCAATTGAGTTTCGCTCTTTAAAGATTGTAATTGTGGCAAAGCCTCTTTGATGCTGTTTTAAATTCACTCCCGAAAACTGGGAAAGAGATGACAGCATATGATCACTTTTGTTTAATACTCTACATTTCCGCCTTTTATTTGCTACGTTTCTGTAGAGTTGCTTTAATGTGCAGAGTGGAATCTTTCTACAGTGATAATATCAAGCAAATGAAAGCCTTTGGTAGGAAGCTGCAATACAGATGGAGGGCTTTTAAGATGATAGGCACATAATTAGGCACTGAAGGAGCATGCCTTAGCTTGAAAGGAAGTAGCGAAAGATGACAGGTCTTATAGATCTTTAGCATTACACAGGAGTGAGTATAGCACACAGTAATCGCCCCAGACATTTATTCCCCTCAGGCAGCTGAATGTTTCAGCTTTGCTCTTAAGGGTTCCCCTTTAAACAGGACATTCAGAAAGGGAAATTATTAAATATTTTCAAAGCAAAATTGAAGCAGATACCTCAGGCTCCCTCTTTACTTGCCAGTAAAAGTTCTCTCTCTCTCATGCACTCACAAAGTCTGCTGTTAAAATTAATGACTGTTTTAGTTTCAAGCTGAGAGACAGTGACGATTGTTTGCAGCAGCATAATAAAACCCAACCATGTTTTACAAAAGTGATGAGGGATTTCGGGTACCCAACTTGAGACTGTTAACTGCACAGTTTTTAGCTTCCACTTTCCAAAAATCAGACTGCTCTAAAGTGTCTCAATTCAGGCAGCTAGAAATTAAGGAATCTGAAATCACTAGTCATTTCTGAGAATCTTGGCTTCTATCCTTTCTATGTGGACATTGGGCCTTGACCCCACACCACAATCTATAAAGCATTACGTCTTACAATGAAAGGTTTGTAAGTGACTTTAATTGGCACAGGATAGAGTGCTTGAAGATGAGCAGCATGTCATCAAAGGGAGTTTGGCACCAAGGCACTTTGGAAAATCCCAAGATGCACCTACTGGCATCTTTAGGTACCTAAATACTTTGAAAAATCTGGCCATTAGGCACTTGCAAAATACCACCAATAACAAACCATGACAAGACTGTACTGTAATTGAGTTCTCTAACTTAGCTCTAATTCTAATGTGGGCACTGATTTTAAATAGAACTAGGCAAAAAAAAAAGATTTTAAAAAAATCATCTGAAATCAGGAAGGCATACAATGGAACTGACAAACATTTTCCAGGCAGGTGGCTGGGGAGCAGTCACTTTCTGGGTTTTTTTCCCATAGGGAAAAATCAAACACACAAAAAACCTCAAACTTTTTTGGCAAAATTGGAATTTTCCCATGTAAGTTATGAAAAAAGAGTTTAAAAAATCTGTATTTTGGGTAAATTCTAAACAGTGAGTGAGTGTGTGCATGTTCGTTCAGCCCTTGAATGAAAACTCAGTTATTCACACAGCTCTAGTTGTTAGCGGTAAGATAATGACACTTGGTTAGAGGTGGTGCTGAACCTCATCCTTGTAACTCTTTACTACACCTAAATGTTGTTGTTAACCTTCATCTTTGGAAGAAGCCAAAAATCAAGACCCTGGGTCTGAACATCTGAAATCTGGGAAAGTTCATACCAGTGTCTGGCTCTGAACATAGCATCCTGGGTCCAGCTCAACTGTTAATATTGTTTGACACAAGCACTTGGCCTCGCCTCCCTGACTGGAAGTCGATGTGGAAAACTATTGTGGGCGTGTTCCTTGATGACCATGACTCACAAGGAAATGGAACTGAACAGACATTGGAGATTAGATTAGACAGGCAGACCATGTACTTCCATAAGGGGACCAAAGTAGTCAATATAGCTGAATAATTGTATATCCCACTGGTGAGTGTGTTACAGATCCCCAGCTGCTCCTAATCCAAAAAGTGTCCATTGCATCCACAGATAGGGAACCTTTACTCTTGAGCTCAAGCTGTAGCAGCTCGTGAGGTTAGCTCTGGAGGTAACTGGTTCATTCTCCAATGTGTCAGCAGTGATAACTGCACTATACATTCTGCCCGACTGCTTCTCTGATTATATTTGTAGCCAGAAAACATAAGATAAAAGCACAAAGAATGCAGGATGCATTGCAGCTTTCCTTTACAAAGGGGATCAGGAGCTGGGTTTTTTTATTCAGCTGACCTGCCAACATTCCGGCACCAGTCATGACACTATTTCTAAAGCAGAACGACAAACCAGTCCAGTGGCACTCGGAAATGACTAATCTGCTATGCAACAGCACACAGACATGGGATCTGTCACCCAGCCAGAAGATAGCAAGAGTCAGCCAATGCTAAGAATAAGCAGAGGACAAATGCTAAATGGGAGAAGTGAGGGACACTGGCTAGCCAGCCCAGCACTGCAGAAAGGGAGATACGCACATGCAGGGAACTGTGTCACTTCAATCCAAATGAGAAGTTTTTCCCGCCTCCCCTTTAGTATAAAAGGGCATGGCTCATTTGTATTCCTCCTTTCCCCATGGATCCCATCCCATGCAATTTCAATGCAATTCTATGAGCCTTTAATTGGCGTGACAAGCTATGCAAGTATTGCCAAGATGTGAAGAGAGAGTGACTAACCTCTTGGTTGTCTGTCAAGGGTGGATAGGAGAAGGCCAGAACAAGGCTGCACACCACGTTTGGAATTGGATACCCTTGATCCAGTTACCAAGTATCCACTGTTGATATGGGGGCAGGTTGCTACAAGGCATGGCACCATCGCAGCTCCCTCCCCTTTCTTGTGGTAGGATTTTCCTCATCCCTTTTTCCCAGGAACCTTCTTACATAGGCAGTTTACGGATACACTCTTCTAAAAATCAAGCCACTGAAAAGAGGTCTGAATCCCTAGCTTCCGAAGAGTAAATCCTGAGGTCTTTACATAGTCCTCCACTCATGGGAGCATTCCTTATTCAGGACAAAACTTAACATACATGATTAGCTTTAAACGCATCCCTAAGTCCCACAGAAGTCAATGAAGCTTGAGCGTGTGTTAAGTGTTTTGGAACCTTAGTTCTTAAATCAGGGGAAATTCCTTTTCATCATGCTCCAGATACTCCAGCTATACAAGGAGCTATTAGAGAGGAACAAGAATAATAGGACATCCCAAGCTTTGCTAGAAAAACACATGCAAGCGAGAGACCAAGGAATTTGGAACTGATCCTGACCAATGGGAAATCTTGGCAAGTGATCATAATAACTAGCACCATCGTCTTCATCACGGTATCAAAGTCCATGACAGGAGCTGGCTCCTACAGCTTGAAGAGACAAGAGCCCGTAGGAAGCCAGCAGCTCCCAACCAAGATACATATGTTTGCAATAAATGCCAAAGATCACGCAAATTTCAGATTGGACTATTCGGTCACCTGGGACATTGCAAACCATCTACACCATAGGCTGCAATTCCCACCATCTGTCAGAGATGACAGGATGCCAGTGCCTGCTCCAGAGAGCTGCAGAACATTCAACTCCCATTAGATCAAATCTCAAAGTCCTTATTCAGTTCTTAACTTCAGTGACATCAGGACTGCTTCCTACCCCAACCTTGTACACTTGACTGGCATTTGCTCCACATCAAAACATGCACACCGCCCATTCAGCGGGCCCAAGGCCACTCAAGCATATGGCAGTCAGAAAACACCTGTCGAAGAACCAGTACTAATGCATATACATATCAAGTTAGGAAATGTTGAATATTTAGCAGGAATGTCAACCCCGAGGTAAAGTTCAGTGAAGACGCAAGTTTTGTTCACAGCTGGATTACGAGGTGTGACAAAGCTCTGTCCTTATCTTCGTGGATCCTGCGTTTCCTGGCAGATTTTTACTAGCCTCAGCGGCTCACTGTGACCCTTCACGGAGCCCTTCTCTCTCTGGAGACAAGGTCACAGTCTATTGAGCCATTTTCATCACAAACCAGTGAGGAGAAGCTATCCTTCCTGGCACAGTCTCTAGTGTCTCCCAATCTCAGAGACTAATTAGGGGAGGCAGAAAGGGGGGAGTCCAGGCCCGCCCTCTACTCTGGGCTCCAGCCCAGGGACCCTAATAGTATCAGCTAAGATGGCTGACCTTTTATCCACAAAACACAATACAATTCCCTGGGCTACTTCCTCACAGCAGTCCCCACTTCTTCAAACTCCACTTCACCCTTACCTCAGGGCCTCCTTCCTTCTGTATGATAAGTTGTCCACCACTCAGTCTCACCAACAGCATAACTTCCTTCCACAGCTCCTGACACCCACACCCCACCTGACTAACTGGGAGGTTTTTATCTGGATTCAGCCAGTCCCTGATTGGCTTCAGGTGTCCCAACTAGGCTAGCTGTTTCTACTCCTTTCTAGAAGGTTCTTAATTGGCCCCAGGTGTCTTGATTGGCCTGGAGTAGCCTTTGTTTGGCTATCCAGGGAACAGGGACCTGCACATCCTGAGGCTGATATACCTGCCTTCCAGCACTCTCCTATATCCTTCTGGTCTGACTCCATCACATAGGGTAGTTGTAAATCGTCTCTATGGTCTTGGAAGGTGAGATTTCAGATCTACAGAGGCTGGGATTCATTGAAGGAAAAGAAAAAGAAGATGACTACTCCATGCGCTATAGTTCATTGGAGAAGGCACCTGCAGGACTTCTCAGGAGATCTGACTTGGGGAAAGCTACAGGGAAAAAATAATGAGAATTTTGCAAGCTTTTTAGAAAACATTCCTGGTGTTTTGTCATCAAAATTAAAACTTTTGAAATTTCACAGGATTTTAATCAGCTCTACAATTTGTCAGAAAGCAAAAAAAATTATGAAATATTGTAAAATAGGGGGGAGATGGTGATTTTTAAAAAATAATTAAATCATAAACATTTCCAAATCTGAGACATTTTGACCAGCTTGATCTCTGATCTGATAATGCTGAAGGTTTGATAGCATCTGGATTCTGTATCCTTAGAGTGATCAGTCCCTAGGCAAGTGGTGCCACAGAATTCAACAAGACTACTCATGTGAGTTAGGACTATATTGCTCATAATGTGCACAGCATAGGCTAATGACTAAGGTACTGCAATAAGACTCAGGAGACCTGGGTGTTCTATTTCCAGGTCTGCTACTGAGCAGCTAGTGACCCTGGGCAAGGTCATGTCCTATCTCTGTGCCTCAGTTTTCCCATCTGTAAAATGGGGCTAATGATACCGACCTCGTTTGTAAAGCACTTTGAGTCCTACTGATGAAAGGTACTATATAAGAACTCAATATGATCATCATGGCAAGGGATTGAACAGCTGTGCCTTAGTTTGGCTGAATTTCTTACTGAATAGCTTTGTGGTGATCCTCACAGAATGGAAATCCTACCTATTTTCTGCTGAACTGGGACTTGTTTAATTAGAACTGAATAAAAAAAGAGGGTGTAGTTATGCCAGACACTGAAAGGTGAGCTTGTTATTTTGCACATTATTTTTAACAAAAGTCCTGAATTTCCCTCCTATTTATCAGTTTTACAGCTTACTGTGTAAATTACACTTTTTGCCTGTTCATATTGATGGTTTTATTTATTTAAAAACCAGTTCTAATTAGTGTCTCTGATCAAACAAAACTAAACCCTGACCTTCGATAAATGCGGAATGCTATACCGTAACCCCAGGGCTACTGTGAAGTAATTATTTTCAAATCACACAGAGCATACAGAACAGTCTTTCAGGCCTGGCTACCCACATGCGCATTTCCATTTAAGCAGTCAAAGTAACTACTCAGCTCGTGCTGGCAAAGGAATATCTGTTTATGGATTATCTATGCAAGGCCATGCTTACTTCTATCCATGCTAATACTCAGCAGGGATCATGGTCCTCTGCCGATTACCACAGTCTTGATTGCTGAACTGTCCCCTGTACCAATACATGAGGATTTTAGCATCATGGTGGGAAAAGATCTATTTTATTTTCCTGGTGTGCAATTGGCTGAAGTTCTATTCTAGACAAGCTAGAAATAGAACCCAAGTCTCTTAGATCCCAGTCCCATGCACAATGCTCTACTAGATTGTAGCTCCCTTTACGAGCCCATTGTGCCTTTTTCCCCTCAAGCTAACCCGCGTTCCGCTACGCAGAACGAAACTTACAATGGTCAATCCTTGTCCAGGGAAGCACTTGAGCACATGTTTAACCTTAAGTGTATGAGTAGCCACACTGAAGCCAACAGGATTACCTATGCTCTGGAAGTTAAGCACTGTCCTAAGTGCTCTGCTCAGTCAGAGTCTTAGGCTCTGATCCTCCCATCAGATCTGCTTAGGTGGACCCTTATGACTATGTGGAGCCCCAGTGAAGTTATGAGGGTTCTGGGCATTTACAAAGGTCTGAGACGAAGCACGGCCTAGTGTAGTGTTTCTCATCCTTTTTGGTACCAGTGATTGGCCCGCTGTCTTCCTAAACCGTGTCAAGGAGATCAAGGACCAGCGCCAATCCACAGACCGATGATTGAGAAACGCTGGTCTAGTGGATAGGCACTGGAGTGTGAGTCCTGCCACTGCCCAGCTATGGGACTTCAGGCAAGTCCCTGTACCTTGGTCTCCTGTCCCATTCTTTGTTTCATCTATTTACACTGTAAGCTTTTCAGGGCAGGGACTATCTTACTATTTGTATGTTCAGACCCTAGCACAATGATGCATGATCTCACTTAATTCTTCTGTGCATGGATGTAATACTACTTATATTCATAAGTCTATTATCTAGGCCTCTTCCAACCATCAGAATACAATTGCAATGTCCAAACAACCAGTTCTCAAAGGGTTTTAAATACTCAGTCACATGAAATAGCATATTAATAATCATCATCAAATGAGAGCCAGAAAAAATAATTTTACTTAAGATCTTAATTCTAGTTTGTATTGTGTCTGCATTCCTAATGCAGGGATACAATATTTGCATTTTTATTAAAATCTTATCAGTTCTACTGCCTCCATTTGTCATGGGGCAATTATGTGACACTAGAGCTTAGGCAGGGCCCTACACATCCAGCTTTTTAGGTGCTTTATAATGCCCTCTTAGTGATGGTTTTTATCAGGTCATTATCAAATGACCTCCCCTCCCTGACATTCAATATGACGACTTTGCACCAAGTCAGCTGTCACTCTTATTTTTCCAATTATGCTGCGTGTCTATGAATTAATTCCCCGTAGCATCAGTATTGTCCTCAGAGAATCAAGGGATTATTTGTCCTGGAGAATTTGCCCTAGGAATGAGTGGAACAGGTTCAGATTAGAGAAGACCCCAAGCTGGAAACTTCAGATACATAATTTCTAAGGATGTTCAGAGAGAAAGGTTTAGTAAAGGCAAGCGCCATATACATAATTCAGAACCGGACTGATGTCTGAACTGTCTCCACGAGAGTGAAGGACATTGTACGCATCAAGAATATTATGTCCAACTGAAAATACAGAACAAGCATACGTGACCTGGATTCTGCCAGCTCCCTCGAGCAAATACTGCTATTTTTGAAAATAACGGTCACGGGATCTTTCACAGCCTTCAGTGGTTTTTGCAGAGGGCCTCCTACCATCTTCTTTGAACATTGCCAACGCATTCCTCCGCTTATTGGGGTCCTGAATCAACTTCGGAATTCTTACTCCTTCGTTCTAATTGCATTTAGCGCTACTTGAAAGGTGCCAAATTAATAACCTCCCTTTAACCACGGCCTGAGCAGCATCCATGCAAGCTTTGCCTGCAGAAGTGCTTCATCCCAGACCCAGAGGCACCCTCCTCTAAGCATGAAGAGTATTTCGATTTCCACAGCCCATCAGTTCTTTGTCCTCTCTGCAGAGATTGCCAGCAACAGGGCTGATTAGTTCCATCTCCGGTTAAGTGCATGGAAAAACAAATTTGCTGCTGAAACACCAAGAGAACACTAGCTTGTATTTTAAAACTTGACTTAATTAGTTTTTTTTAAAAGTGTATTCCTTATTAATGGGGATATTACCAGAGGACTAACTAGCTGAAATAACTAAATTAAATTCTATTATTTAGGGGACAATGGGAGCACAGCTTGGCATGTGCAGGAACGTTCCGGTGGAAGAGAGTGCAGTTTATTTCAACACAGACCACCATCAGCATGAGAATTACTCCACACTAAACTACTCAGACATCTTATTAAAGGCTGAGAAGTCAGACTGCAGAAGCAGCAATAAGCCTTGAGCCGGAAAGTCAAGTTCTACAATTATTAAAGTCCACGGGGGGCTGGGGAGGAACACGAGCAGAGGAGAGGAGAGAGCGGGAAGTATTTGCACTTCTCAGCTTTAATGCAGAGTTGGAATGACCAAATAAAAAAAAATGGTTTTGAAAGGGGCCAGGAGTGGAAATACATCCCGCAGCTGGGCTGAGAGGAATGCCAGGGCAACATTTAAAAGACAGCATGGAAGACGGCGTATCCCTTGTTCTCACCAGCTTGCTTCTCTAGTTCTGTCTGGGTCGCAGGGAGTAAAACAAAGCAGTCCATGCCCCACACAGCTGATAGTCCAGAGAAGCAAGGCAGATGAAGGGTGGGAGAAAATGATGATCTTACTCATTTTACAAGTGGGGAAATGGAGGTGCACAGTTAATTGACTTCCTCAAGGACACACAAGGAGTCTTGGGGCAGAGCTGGGGATAGAATCCAGGTCCGCCATCTTAACCACAATATCATCTTTCCTCTTATATGAAAGACCAGGACAAACCAAGGAGATGATTGTAGAAATCAAGGGGACAGTACTCTCTGATGTAAAAATGTTCTGCCTTTCAGCTGTTCACTAAGGGTACATCTTCACTACCCACCGGATCGGCGGGTAGAGGTCGATCTTCTACTGGATCGATTTATCGCATCTAGTGTAGACGCGATAAATCGCTCCCCAATTGCTCTGCCTTCGACTCTTGTAATCCACCAAGACGAGAGGCAGAAGCGGAGTCGACAGGGGAGTGGCGGCAGTCGATCCTGAACCGTGGGGACGTGAGGTAAGTTGACCTAAGATACACAACTTCAGCTACAAGAATGGCATAGCTGAGGTTGTGTATCTTAAGTTTGGACCCCCCTCGTCTAGGCCAGAGCTTAGTGACTTTGAGTTAGCTGTGCTGCAGGGACAGGAGGAGTATCGGAGCACAACCCCTGCTGTGAATACAGAGAGCGCTGAGTCCACCCCATGGCTAGCTGCAGTGAGTGTGGGGAGAGAGCTCCACCCTCCTTGACTGGAGCAGTGAGAGTTCTCCCTGCCTGTTGCAAAAATATTAAGGCCAAGAAGGACCACTGTGGTCATCTAGTATGACCTCCTATATAACACAGGTCATAAGACTTCCCTGAATTAATTCCTGTTTGAACTAGAGGAGATTCATTTAGAAATACATCCAATCTAGAGTAAAAAATTGCCAATGATGGAGAATCCACCATAACTCTCAGTAAACTGTTCCACAAGTTAATTACCCTCACTGTTAAAATGTGCATCTTATTTCTAGCCTCAATTTCAATCAGCCGCCTGAACCCAAATACCCCTGGAGTTCAGGGTACACATCTCATTTTTAGGTGGCTGCAGACGCAAACTTTTACTAAGAGAGAAAGAAAAGAGACAAATCTCTCTAGGCTGCAGCAGAATTAATTCCCTCATTTGCCAAAGAAGAAAGGATGGTTGTGATGCAAATTCAATGGCATCTTTTTATCATTCCAATGAAAACAGGTGAGAAAGTTCCATAAAGAAGAAAATTGCTTGCACTTCTGCTATCATCACACATACGGGATCCCATTGCCCTCATTTGATCTCCATGCACCAGCGGTGTCTCCATCAGCATACATATGCAGGCAACCGGAGCTGAATTAACATGGACAAAATTCAAGATTGACTCATGAATAAATATTCTAGAGAGGGAGAGTGGAGGAAGGATTTTCAAAAGCTGAAAGGGGAGAGATTTTCAGAAGCTGAAAGAGGAGGTAGGAGTCTGGTGTCTACTGAATTTCAATGGGAGAAGGTTGCGCATCTGCCCTTTGTGTCAAGCAGTGAGATACACACGAGGAGGGGAAAGGTAAAATAAGACGCAGACTTTAGTTCCGTCTGAGGTCTTTTCCTCAGCACTGGGTTTACTGACCCCAAAAGATTCAAAAACCAAGAGCAAAGCAACTCAGAACACTTGGTCCAATTTTCTGAAATTAATCACCACTGCAGCTTCTTCCCTTGTGCTTTTATAGCTCCGCTTTACAGCGCCCATGTGACAGACAGGGAACCTGGGCTTTCCTCATAACCCTGTACACGCTGGGGCCTACGGGGGGCTTTTACACTGTCACACAGACAGACAAAAATAAACTGGTTTCTAAAATAGAGCCTCACTCCAGCCTTTCCGCTGACATCAGCGAGAGTGGGATCAGGCCCGTGGTGTCTGTGGCAGGGGCTTTATTAGTAGAGGTGGGTTCAGTCCCTGGGCCCAGACCCCAAGCACCACTGTAAACACCACCCAACTTAAAGCTTGCCATCTGTATCAGAGCTTGGAAAATGGCACCTCTCCAAGCACCCCCAAATTTTGTGGTATTCATACTCAGGATTCACATTTTGCGGCTTGGGTCTACATCTGATTAGAATCGTTCATACTGCAGGAGGAAGCATGCTCCTGGGCTAAAAGGCTTTGTCCTCAGTCTCAGGTGACCTGGCTGTCCCACTAAACATGGGATCTCTTGGCCTCTCTCTGGGTTTGAAAACTTTCTTTCACTCTGGGGGAGCAGAGTTAAGCCAAAAGCCGAGAGCTTTCGAAAATCCAGAGGGAAGAACTCTGCGGATCCAGTCTTCTTTCTCTCTGGCCTAACCCCTCTTAGCTCATTCCCACATGAATATAGATAAGATCCACTACACCAGAGCCTGTCTCTACCACACCAGAATTACAAGGCAGACACAATATAGGATGGCAATGCTTGTCTTGTATGGAAGTTTTGCTCAGTTGCTCCCATAAGAGTCTGGTTAATAGAACATAGTTCTGTGCCATCAGCGGGTAGGAAAGGTGATGAGCCAAACTTTTTACAATTGGCAGGTGCAAAATGCATCTGATTGAGTGTTTATTTCTCTGGGAGGGAAAGGGGAATCTCTCATGTGATCTCCTAACTCAGCGACACAGAAGAAAAGGGGAGAAAAAAGCCAACCAAGAAGCTGGGAATATGAGTGTCTAGATTTTCTGAAATGTGTCATTTTATCATTTCAGTGAAGCATATCATTGTATGTCATTGGGTAGAGTCACAAAATGACACAGGGAAATGAAGAAAAGCCATCTCCTTCCTCCATTCACTTGCAGCTCAGAAAGCTTCTATTATTTCCATATAGTAGATTTCCTGGATGGACTGGAGATGCAAACCAGCACAAACGGAACATTCAGAGCTAGCAAACGGCCACCAACTGTTTGTAGATTGGATAGAAACAGCAGGAGAGAGACTGATCCCTTCTTCCTCCTCTTATCTACTATAAATTTGCCATTTTTATCGTTCTAATTTAAGTGCAGTAATCACAAACTCACCCTAGAACTCTAGCTGGGAAGGAATTTCCTCTACCCAGAACACAACTTCCCAGTTCTGCTGTTACCCAGAGTTTTCAGAACCCCCAACAGGGGCAACTTAATTGCATCACGCCAGGCAGTGTAAGGAATAAATCAGTGGGAACACAGCAATTCTGTCTGACAAGATTTATGCAAGGAAGCTTGCTTTATTTAATAGTGCAGTTGATTAGACTTAAGCACACATAAACGTAAGCAATAGGTTTAGAATATCCCAGATATTTACCTGAGTAAATAACAGGAGGTTCACAATGACCAGTTCCTCACCCACCAGGGAGGAAGGGTGTTCGGAGAGACATTTTTTCAGATGGCTTTAGAGGACTGCTTCAAAATACAATTTACTGGCTAATTTTTTATAATTAACTTTTACAAAACTTATAGGTTATTATGACCCCTACTGGGTTACTTCTTTAACTTTTCATATTAGAGCCATTTAGACTTAAGTATTTTTAACCACCAAGGCTTTTAGTTTTAGTCGTTCATTTGTCTGCTTTTCTCCCATTCTGATTTGCAGAAACTTCCAGCTCAATATGACCCTGCTTTTAAAAGTCTTTTTTTTAATTAACCCTTAACTATGTGGTATTTTATTTTATTAATTCAGGGTGGCTAAATGCACATAACGTGGTTGCAATTAGCTTGATGACATTCTGGGTTATACACACCCCTGAAATCAAAGGCAACACTGCAACAAATTTCTCAAACTGAGCTACTACCATTGTTCACCTTTAAAAGTTGCAACAAAACAATGAGGCAAGCTGGTAATAGTTTGATGTGAATGGTAGATAAATCATTGGAGGAACCTTGGCTGGCATAACATAATATTATTAGCAACAAAACAAAGATCCTACAGCTCAGACAGAAGAGGCTGTTTATGTCAAAAGTTTATATTTGGTGCACCATAAAAGCTGGTCAAATAATGGAAAAATTGGTAGGGAGATAAAAATACGTTGAATAAATTATTCTCTGCAGGATATAATTTGAACTGCTTTAACACTGCCCAGACAGAGACTGGATAGACAGGCGGACAAACCAACTGAACCCCATGCAAGGTATTGCTTGCAAGGTTTTAGAGGCAAACTTAGACTAAGTTCAAGGTTTTCAAAAGGCAGAAAGAGAATTTGGGGACCTGACTCAGAGGTCTTGTTTAGAGTGGATGTTACACCATGCAAACCAAGGTATACGGCATTAGCTTGCTGCACATCTCTTGTGGATTCTGCTACAGTGCACTATAAGTCTCGGAAAGTGCTTTAACTTACTACACACCGATTCTCACCCTAGCTTGTGCTACAGTAATGACCCAAGCAGACAAAACATAACTAATTTTCCCATCCCAGAAGATTTTTCAGTTTGTGGAAAATTTCCCCAGCCTTCTAAAACCAGGACAAAAAGGTGATATTTAAAAAACATTCACAAAACAGACAAAAAACCCCAGCGTGCTTAGTTTCAATCATTTTTAAATGGTTCATTTCCATTTTGACCTTTTTTCTTTTCTTCTCCCCACCAAACCCCAAACTTTTCAAAAATGTCAAAATGGGGCATGCAATTTTGAAACATTTCTCCCCACTTTTTCCCCCCACAACTCAGGAAAGTGACTGAAACTAATCCTGACCTCCAAACAGTTTCAGTTTAGAAGAGTCAGCATTTTTCATTAAAAAAGAAGTCGAAAAGTTTAACTGAAGAAGTCCCAAACAGTTCTAGCTGACTTGTGATTTTGTAGATCTCCCCGCATCTGACAAAAATTTTCAAAAAAACCTTACATGATTTAGAAGCTCAAATTCCATTTTAAAGAAGCAGCCTAGACACTTAGGAACATAAGTTTCATTGGGGAAAATATACACTGTGACGGAGTCAGACCAGAAGGATATAGGAGAGTGCTGGAAGGCAGGTATATTAGTCTCAGGATGTGCAGGTCCCTGTTCCCTGGATAGCCAAACAAAGGCTACTCCAGACCAATCAAGACACCTGGGGCCAATTAAGAACCTTCTAGAAAGGAGTAGAAACAGCTAGCCTAATTGGGACACCTGAAGCCAATCAGGGACTGGCTGAATCCAGATAAAAACCTCCCAGTTAGTCAGGTGGGCTGTGGGTGTCAGGAGCGGTGGAAGGAGGTTGTGCTGTTGGTGAGACTGAGTGGTGGACAACATATCATCCAGAAGGAAGGAGGCCCTGAGGTAAGGGTGAGATGGGGTTTGAAGAAGCGGGGACTGCTGTGGGGAAGTAGCCCAGGGAATTGTATTGTGTTTTGTGCCTAAAAGGTCAGCCATCTTAGCTGATACTATTAGGGTCCCTGGGCTGGAGCCCGGAGTAGAGGATGGGCCTGGGCTCCCCCTTTTTCCATCTTCCATACTGGCCTGTGATGAAGGTAACTCACTAGGTGGTGACTCTTGCCAATTATACTGAGAAAGGGAGGTCACTCTGGGGCCTAGATGAGTTTCTGAGGCCCCTAAATCTGCCAGGAAGCGCAGGACCCACGAGTACAAACTTGGAGCTTTGTCACAATACATATATATTAATGGAACTTGGGCACTATAGAAAATTTTGCCTGAATGTTTTCCTATGCTCTGCATCAATGTTGAAGATCCTATTAGCATTCTGGGAGTTGGCCATGGTATGCCAGTGAATTTTAGATGTATCCCATTCCCCACCCCACCCCTCTTTGAAACTAACATTCTAAATTACATACACAGATTGGTTTTCACCTCTCACTCACCCTCACCAATAAGAATGCACTCATTTGCATATACAACTTGATTGGTTGAAGCAAAGTGAACTAAATCACTTACCTGCAAATAGATATACAATAACAGCTTCCTGATTCATCTCATTACTGTGTAGAACTAATTGTGAACCAAGTTTTTTCTCACAAATGTGTAAGAATTAAAATGATATTTTGTACTTAAAGCACCTTTCATCCCATATACAGTAACTCATAGCACTTTATGAGCATCAACGAAGTTGCATATGAGTCACGATAAGACAAACCACTTAAATATTATTACAATGCTTTTGGTATAGAGGGGTATACTAACACATGAGATATGTTTTATGCAAGAGTAGCAAAAAGAGGCCGTAGTGTAAATGACAGTCAGACCCACATGTATATCTTACTCAGGTTCTGTGATGGAAAGTTAATACCAATGATAACAAAATTCTGTTAAAAGATCAAAGAGGGTTTTTCCCCCCTCTTCTGTCTTTCTCCTCCCAAATAATTTTTTTAAAAAAGTTATTAACTCTAAGTGAATTAAAAAGGAAATAAATCTTCACCTATGATAGGTAAAAGCATTGCCTAGCAAACACTATACTTTAATAATTTGGAAAAATGACCTTCTGTGATACTGTGCTCTGAACTTCAGATATTTATTAGAGTCCTTCTCTTTGTGCTTGGATTCTTTCATGAATATCATTACAAGGGCAAAGATGCCCCATGCTAATGTACTGGTTCACCAGCTTACTCAGTGAACCTTTAACAGCTATTCACATTCTTTTCTGACAGCCATGACATCTCAAAAGAAGAACAGGATATGGTCCATAAATTGCATAAGGCCTAAACAGGTATGTGCCAGAGGATGATAGCACTTCTGTTATCCAACAATGTGAATATTTAGTAAGCATAGCCATTATAAAAATACCTGACACACAGTGATGAAAAAAACAATAGAGATCAAATTCCTCCTGGCGTAAACTCCATTGACTTTGAAAGAGTCATACCAGGGATGAATTTGGACCAATATAGGAAATGTTAGGCATAGTATCTCTGAGGGCTAATTGCAGATGGTAAGATACTGCAGCTCATTTCTACAAAGGTTATTTGCAATGGATCACAATGTATTCATAGTGGTATAAAAGGTAAATGACTCAAAGACATCATTATCTTAAGAGGGTGAATGTTAATAATAAAGTTGCTTACCATGCTGCTGGTGACCTTGTCTGGGAAGTCAGTGAAGAGCTGGTGAAAAGGCAACAATTCCATATCAGAATCTAAGAGAAAGAGAGAAGTAACCTTGTTAAGGCACTTGAGGAGGACTCAGAAGAACAAGTGTTCAGTTCCTGGATCTGCATGATCTGGACACATCATTTCATCTATTTGTTCGCTATCTATAAAAAGGATGAACACTTTCTTTCTCCCACTCTTTGTGAAGGACTGTTTCTTATTATGACTGAACAGTGCTTCGCATGATTGGGAGCCCCTTTCTCTGTTGCCGTCTCAAGACATTAATGGATTATGAATAATATACAGTGAACATTTTAAAAACATGAATACAGTTTTGCACTCTCTTATCACCGTTTTTGGCACTACAAACATGATACTTAGACTATTAAGCGTCTTTCCTCCAGGTGAATTTCTCTAAGAGGGTCTTGAAAAAGCCAATCAGTGGCTGGGGAAAATATGCAGGGGTGCAGACTTCATTTAAACAGCAAAATAGCATAGAAAACATTAAGGAAATTGCAAGAGCCATCATTCTTCATGTAACATGGTTTGTTGTAATATGGTTCTGCCAAGGTTCCTGACTCAAAGAGCATGTAATACAGAAAGGATGGACAGAAGTTGGGAGGAAGGCAGGGTTATTGTCCTGATTTTATAGAAAGGCAGCTGAGGCCGAGAACGATTTAAGGCCCCGATTCAACAAAGCAGTTCAAGATGTGTTTAACTTCAAGGGCTTGCTTAAATCTAGCCTCATTCATCAAAGGACTTAAGCCTTATTAAAGTTAATGGAACCTAAAACTTTACTGAATCAGGGTCAAAATTATTTGCCCAAGTTTGTGGCTGAACCAAAAAGTGAACCCATCTGCCTTTGAGAAGCAATCAGGTGCCTTAGTAAATGATACAATCTTGTGTTTGTGTGCTTGTACAATGTCTAGCACAATGTATGTAGGGGATGCTTAACAGAGGCTGAGGGGAAGCTAAGTCTCCCCAAAACTCCCTGTGATGGTCTTGGGCCGCAGCAGGACCAGGAGCTCTCAGACCCCCGCCAGCAAGAAAGGGAGAGGGGCAGAATGGGAGTGAGGGCTTGGGGCAGCTTGGCAGACTGTCCAGGGTTTCCCTGACCACAGTGGGGGGCTCAGGGATCTTCCGGTCCCAGCAGGTGACGGGGGAAGGGGAGCCAGCAGGCTAGCCTCCCTGAATGTGAGGTTCACACACTGCTCATGACAGGAGCCTCAAACATGTCTAATAAGCATTACTGCAATATAAATGTGAAGGAATAAACATCATATTCTGAGGGCTTAAAGCACGGTTTAATAGTGCCTAGGTCTTTTGTGGCTCTGAATGCATACAGTCCTTGCATGCATTTAGCAAAGGAACAGAGAATGACTGAATCCTTGGGTGATAAATTAGCTCGGGACCTGATTTACTCAATCTAGTTCCATAGACCATGTATCTGATTCAGGGTAAGCTATATTTAAGTGGGTTGTCTTTTGCTGGTGTGAACTGTATCAAATTTGTCACATGGTACATTTATTTCAATATGGGATAGATGGGTTTTGCTTGGTCAGTGTAATCACCACAATCCTATACAAAGGTATCTGGCACTAGAAAAGTCTAAGTCACTGTCCTTACACACAAAGTTTGACTGTCAAATGTTAAAGCACCTGCTTACTTCACCAACCTCCTAAATTTTATGCTAGAGTCCTTATGAACCATAGAAATGTAGATGTATAAATATGTGTGTTCATTTTTTGTAGCATCACAACAACGTGCTCAAACCCACACAGAAAGCAAATGAGACCTGGTCCCACCCCAGTCTAAAGAGTCAAGTTGTTATTATTTTTAATTGTAATAATACCAACACCTCACTCATGTATAGCACTTTTCATCAGTAGATCGCAAAGCACTTTACAAACACAGTCAGGATCATTATCACCATTTTACAGAAGGTAAAAATGAGGAAGGGAGGAAATATGTGCCTTATCTCAGGTCATCAGTCTGACCAGTGGCAGATGGGAATAGAACCCAGGTCTCCTGTGTCCCAGCCCAGTACTCTATCAGATCAGATACCACCCTCACTTTAATCAGTGAAAATCTAAAATAAGTTCACTGAAGTCAAGGGAATTACTCTAATTTTACAATGGTGTAGCAGAGAGCAGAAGTGTCCCCAAAACGTTTTCCAGCAGATATCATTTCTTGAAAGGTTAGTGACAGACAAGGACTTATCTGCAATGCTCACCATTTAAAAAACATCATCAATCAACAAATAGCAATCAATGCTATCTGAATTACCACTGTTTTTTACTCCTATTCCAAGTATAGGAAAAATATTGCATTAGGATAGATTCTGTGCATAACTAGCTAGCATATATTGGTGACACTTGGACCAGACTTCAGTGAAAATAGTACTTTAGTTCGTTATTTTGAGCGAAGGTTAGTGCAAAAAGTGAACCCTGTGTTGCTTTAGCATGTCAATATTTTTCCACATCATTTCAGAAGCCTGGCTGGGTATTTTTTGGAGCAAATAATTATATATATATATACATATATATATAAAATATATGTTCCAAGAAGGCCAACTGCATATTGGGCTGTATTAGTAGGAACATTGCCAGCAAATTGAGGGAAGTGATTATTCCCTTCTGTTTGGCACTGGTGAGGCCATACCTGGAGTAGTGTGTCCAGTTTTGGTCCACCCACCACAGAAGGGATATGGAAAAATTGGAGGGAGTCCAGTAGTGGTCAGTGAAATGAATAGGGGGTTGGGGCACATGACTTATGAGAGGCTGAGGGAACTGAGGTTATTTATTCTGCAAAAGAGAAGAGTGAGGGGGGATTTAATAGCAGCCTTCAACTACCTGAAGCGGGGTTCCAAAGAGGATGGATCTAGACTGTTCTCAGTGGTAGCAGATGACAGAACAAGGAGTAATGGTCTCAAGTTGCAGTGGGGGAGGCCTAGGTTGGATATTTGGAAAAACTATGTCACTAGGAGAGTGATGAAGCACTGGAATGGGTTAGCTAGGGAGGTGATAGGATCTCCATCCTTAGAGATTTTTAAGGCCCGGCTTGGCTAAGCCCTGACTGGGATGATTGAGTTGGGGTTGGTCCTCCTTTGAGCAAGGAATTGTGTAATATAACCTCTGGAGGTCTCTTCCAACACTAATATTCTATGATGTCAGCAAAAATATAACCCAGAAAAGTTTTAGTTACTGCAGAGTAACAACAGCTGTGCATATTGTTGCATATTAAAGCACTCATGCTAGAAGAAAGTAGGTAACGATTTCATACCCATTTTATAATGAATATTCACTGTCATGTATCAGTCCCTCACTGCTAGGCAGCTTAATCAGCAGTCAGGTTTCTGACTGTCTCCGTGGCAAATGATAATTGGCATTTAACGGAACCGCAGAGCAAAAATAGGTTTTAAAACACCAGTTGGTATTTTTAAGCCACTCAATAAACCCACTTCTACTGTCCAATTACCTATCAATCAATAGTCTAAACATGTTTAGTGTTTTAACAAGGAGGTCATTTAGGTATTAAAATGCAGCTTAATTAAATAGCAGCAAGGTTTTAACTCTTAAATATTTTAAATCTTGCCGGCTCTAAGAGACCTTTAACTAACGTAACAACGGCCTCATAAAATTTAAATTGCTGTTGAAATTAAATTGCAGGTGAAATTAAAACATGCTCTATCAAATATTGCTGTAATATGATTGACTCAAGGGTCAGCGCTAGGTACAAGAATCCAGAGGTATCGTGGCAGCATAGGAAAGACTGAACAATAAGAAGGATCTTATTTTGAAGTATAAATTAAGTGTGACCTTGTGAAGTACTTTATTAATTATTTTGCAATGGGATAGCAGCTAGGAACTCCAATCAGGGATCAACTCCAACTGCACCTCTCGCAGTGGTGGAGTACTGGAGTCGACAGGAGAGCGCTTGGGGATCAATTTATTGTGTCTAGACTAGATGCAATAAATCGACCCCCGATGGATTGATTGCTACTCACCAATCTGGTGGGTAGTGTAGACCTGCCCTTAAAAAGGCTAACAGGAACAACGGGGCAAACTCACCCTTGGCACAGCTATTTAAGCCAATGGAGTTGCACCAGGAATGAATGAGACACGTTAAGATATTTATTCATTTTGTTGACAGTTTCATACTTTGGAAGCTTGTATATATGTATGGTCCCTGAGACCAACATGACATGTTTATGAGCGATCCAAAACACTATTTTCGTCAAGGAGTTTTTCCTTCACCGCATCCTGTGGAGAGAGATTTACAATGGCTCTTTTGTGTTTTATTGCTAGAACATGTCACAAAGAGCATTCACAGACCTGGATCCAGTGTAGAACACAGGCTGCCCTTGAGACATAGTGAATTAGACTCTCCCTTTAACCCCATGCTCATCATCTAGGCTCTCTGAGCCAGATCAATGTATTTCACATTCTCTGACCAATACTTCTTTCTTGCCTATTCCTTCCCTCCCCCTGCTTTGTCCTTTGGTGCAAATTGCTGTACTAACATTGATTCACTGAGAAGGCAGCTAATATGGAGCGATCTTTATGTTTGTTAAGAAAGAAATTTAACTTCTTGACTCATTGGCTGAGATGGATCAAAACTATTTTAGTATTTACAACCTCAAAGGAGGAGTGATAGGAGAAGATAAATATGTAAACAGAAACACCCTAGGAATAGAGGCTTGGTTTGCCAAGGCACAAATTAATAGTGAGTAAGGAGTCCAAAATCTTGTTACACTGCTGTGCAAATTGGTTGGACCACAGTTCCAGTTATATGCGAGAGTATAAAGGTGCCACCTCCCTCCAAAGGGATAGGGAGTAAGAGGGAATGGACAAAGTTTTGAGTCCTGCCCTCCGTGGCACCACTCAGCACAACTGAAACAATACAGGGATGAGAACGAGGAGTCCTTGGGGCACCTTAGAGACTAACAAATTTATCTGGACATAAGTTTTCATGGGCTAAAACCCACTTCATCAGCTGCATGAAGTGGAAGATAAAGTAGGAAGATATTATATATATACACACATATACAGAGAACATGAAAAGATGGGGGTTGTCATACAAACTCTGAGACTAATTAAGGTGAGCTATTATCAGCTTGAGAAAAAAAACTTTTGTAGTGATAATCAGGATGGTCCATTTCAAACAGTTGACAAGAAGGTGTGAGTAACAGTAGGGGAAAACTTAGCATGGAGAAATAGTTTTCAATTTGTGTAAGAGCCCAGACACTCCCAGTCTTTATTCAAGCCTAATTTAGTGGTGTCCAGTTTGCAAATTAATTCCAGTTCTGCAGGTTCTAGTTGGAGTTATTTATACTTCCTGTATAAGCCAGTTTATTCCTCAGAGCAGGGAAAGCAACTGTGCCTTGATGAGGGTTTCTAAGCCATGCCGACTCCCAGGGCTACCCCTGTGATAATGCAGTTTACACACCAGCTTTGCTCCGGATTGTGTATCTGATCACAATGTACTACAAAGTCATAAATGGCCCCTGTCCATAATCTGAACCTGTGGTGCTTCGAACCCTAAAGTGGCAGCTACGTAATCACACCTTCTTCCTGATTGCAAGGTTTAGATTCCCTTTGAACAGCATTCATGCTAGGCTTGGCTTTTACCTTCTTGCCTCTCAGTGGCTGCCATGGCTTAAGCCTATACATCAAAGTAGAGAGAATGTAAGCAAATTTGGTTAGACAGTGATTGATATTTTTGCATGCCCTATTATATTAAGTAGTTGCCATGCTATTTGATGTGAGATCACTGGAAACTGAGGGCAATTCATTCCTTGGAGATCAGAGGGGAAGTCAAATAATAGCTTATGGGAGAAACCAGTCATTCTTTAGCATCCCTTGTGGACACACTTCAGTTGTGCGTGTACTGCTGGGATATTCATCAAAATGGCAGATTGTTTTGTTGTTCATTAATCCTGAAGCTCACCTGCTCCTAATGGAAAGTTTATGGGTTTTATTCCCTATGTGGAATAATAGAGAGAGGGGGGCAAAGTGAGTGAGAGAGTATCTTTTACTGGACCCATTTCTGTCACTGAAAGGGAAACTTTTGAGCTAAACTGGCAGAAGTTGGTCCAGTAAGAGACAAGGTGGGTGAGTTAATATCTCTGGTTAGGTTTAAGATTAGCAGCCGTGTTAGTCTGTATCCGTAAATAAGATGAGGAAGACTTTGTAGCACCTTAGAGACTAACCAGTTTATTTCAGCATAAGCTTTCGTGGGCTATAGCCCACTTCATCGGATGCATAGAATGGAACAGAAGGAAGATGCATTTACACACAGAGAAAGAAAAAAAAAGAAAAGAAAAGAAAAGAAAAGATTGTACATTAGCATATCAATTCTAAGAGGCTGACCGATATCCATTTCAAAAGGTACTTTTTTCTCCTGCTGATAATGGCCCATCCAAATTAAACAGGATCTTAGAATTGGTATGCTAATGTACAACTTTTTTTTTTTTTTTTTTTTGCTTTCTGTGTGTATAAATGCATCTTCCTTCTGTTCCATTCTATGCATCCGATGAAATGGGCTATAGCCCACGAAAGCTTATGCTGAAATAAACTGGTTAGTCTCTAAAGTGCTACAAAGTCTTCCTCGTCTTATTTATGTCTAGTTAATATCTTTAGAGGTTTTTAAGGTCAGGCTTGACAAAACCCTGGTTGGGATGATTTAGTTGGGGATTGGTCCTGCTTTAAGCATGGCGTTGGACTAAATGATCCTGAGGTCCCTTCTAACCCTGATAGTCTATGATCTTTAATATTCTGGAACCAACACTGCTATAACTGCAGATAAAACCACATGGTATTATATCATGCTGCATCAAATCTGCAGCTACTTGGAACTTGAAGGTGACATCAGGGGTGGATCCCAATTCCTCCTCCTGTTATTTATTGTTTTTATGGGGGTAATGACTAGGAGTCCCAGTCATGAACCAGGAAGCCATTGTGCTGGGTGTTGGTCCATTGCAGAACAAAAAGGAGGGATTGACTGAGGCAGACTGTTCCAGGAGATGGAAAGCTATAGTAGAGCTAGTTTCTGTGGGGAGTACCCTGGAAGAAGGGGCCAGGTTCTGAGAGAGCCAGTCCTGAGGCGGCTGCCCTCTAACAGCCCTTTATAAGCTCAGGTATAGCCTAGCCCTCTTTAATTGACTGGATTGGACTCACCTGCTCTGGGCAGGGAATTGAGCCTAATCTATCCACAGAGATCAGCTACCCTGCAACTGAGGGAGACTGTTTAGCTGCCCTGGGGAGCATGGGAGGAAGCTTTATCATTTTATTTATTCAACCATGAGAACTTTATACATTAGGCTCCCTATAATCAGCTGTAACAGCCCACCAGCTGCCATAGCTGCATGAGGGCCTTGCAACCAAAGAGAGGCTTCAATTTATTTGCATTGTCATCTGAGATAGAGGCATACACTACAAAAAGCCTGTAGAGTGTCATAAACACATGACTAACACTGAATCTCTATTCAAATATCCCTCAGTGAAAGAGGGGGAAAAAATATTACTGCAACTCCAAGCTACAGAAATGACAAAGGATAAATTACACAGAATGGGGAGAAAGCTTCCAAAGAAATGTTTTCAGGGAGGTAGCAGCAATCAATTTTTGGATGGTTTACTTATATTTAAAGGTGATGCACATTTGTAGGGTGAGAGGAGGGGAAATGTTTGGATGTTTCTGAAAATTTGGTGGCAGCTGCAGGCTGACAACCCCTAATGAAAAAGAACTCTGGGTAAGCTTGAAAGTTTGTCTCTTGACAACAGAAGTTGGTCCAATAACAGATATTACCGCCCCCATCTTTTCTCTTGCTAATATCCTGAGGCCAACACAGCTACACTATCACGACATACAACTCCTAATGAAAACATTTTATAAACAACAAGGGTGGTCTTATCACGGCATGAGGGCATAGGTGAACTGGATTTGATCCCTGACTCAGACAACAACTCCCTGAGACACCTCAGGCCCATCAGTAGAAAGTGATTTTTCAGAAGTGCCTAGGTGAGTTACTCACCCAGCTCCCGTAGATTTTTATGGGACTGAAACAATTTAGGCACTTCCAAAAATTTCTCTGTCTCAATGCCCCGTTTCCACCTCACCTCCCTGGTACAACGGGAACAATGTCACTTCCTGACCTCATAGCAGTGTTCGGAAGACACAATAATTGCAAGGCACTCAGATTCTGTGGTGCCAGGGGAACATTTGTGCCCAAATAAAAAGAAATTGAGAGGGTGGAAATTAATACGCTTCTATAGAAATAATTGTTAAAAAAAACCCTACGAATTGAATAGAGAGAGCTTTTCTGTGTATTTTTGAGCTATCCTTGAGAATTTTACTGTAGAGTTATCATTTCCTACTCCTTTCTACAGGCTGTTTCCAAAATGTGTGGAGAAATAATTGGTTTCTAATAAATTCATTAGAACTTCCAGTAAGTATATAGCTTAATCCAGCAAAATGCTGGATTCTGATTATCCTTGAACTCTGGGGGTGTTTGGAAGTCAGACCTGAATTTGTTGTCTATTATCCTCTGCAAGGTTTTTTCCCCTATGGCAGCACAAGGCCCTAAATCCAAGCCCCACCAAAGTTTATAGCAATCATTCCATTGACCTCATGGGCCTTTGAATCTGACATTAGGGTCAGGTTCTGATCTGAGTCACAAGAGTGCAAATCTAACGCCACTGACTTTACTGGGGGTTATTCTAGATGCATTTTAAGGCCACTGAAATCAGAACATGTTCAGCAGCAGTGCAACCGTTCAACACCTTGGCCCTCCACGGTGAGCTTCTGCTCTCTTTGGTGAGGCCAGTTCTAGGGGTATGGGAAAACTGTCCCCCTTCCAAGACAACTCAGCCTTTCCCACTCTGTGAGAAAGATAAACATCCATGCCCCGCCATCCCCAAGCTAACAATGGGCTCCAGTTGTAAAGTTTGTGTCCAGCTCCAGTTTTTGCACTCAAAGTTCTAGGGTCTCGGAGCTGGGATTGTGGTTCAACCTCTTTCAAATGCCTTGGACGGCTTTTGAAAATGAGGTCTAGATTTTAAATGCCTCCAAAATCCTACAACACTGGTAACAATCCCCAAGTCTGGACTGAGATCTTCACAAACCTCTGTGCCATCCTGGACTGTGCGAGTCTCAAACCATGCTGATCACAGCAGCTGAATTTCCCTCTGAAATTTGAAAACCCCATTGTGCCAAGCTCACAGCCCATCCCAGGAGAGCCACACGAAGTGCAAAACAAAAGCTTTGCACACACAACTGCAAAACAAGAAAGTGCTGAGCTTTGCACTGCTTCTGCACTCTGTCACTTTGTTCCATGCAGGATTAATTGGGGATCACAGAATCGCCCACTATTGCTGCTATTGCACCAAAAGCTATTTCTAGATCAGTAGTTCCCAAACTTTAACAACCTGTGAACCCCTTTCATTAAAATGTCAAGTCTCACAAACCCCCTCCTAACAATTAATATTTCCAGGGATTTCCCCCTTTATTTGAGTATAAATTAGAAAAGCAGTGATCTTGGAAATATAAAATTTGTTTTTATGACATGCTTATTACACACTATTTGTTATTTATTATTTATCATTACAGTATTTTCTTACATTATGAAAAGAGCAACATTCTTCCAAGATCTCACTTTTGTAGCCTGTATCACTTTGAATAAGCCTGTTATAAGACAAGGCTCCTATGTTTCATCAAGGAGTACCAGATGTGAAACAGCATGAAGGTACTTTAAGAAGCCAACTCAAAGAGTTCCTCCTACACAAGCATTCAGGTCTTGAGCAGTCCAGGAAAACAATGCACATTACAACAAAGTTTAAACTTGTTTTAAAAATCATTGAAGAACAAGACTAGCTGCCTGTTTAATTTTAAAAACAGCAAAAAATATCCACCCCGTTTCCATTTCTTATAAGGAGTCTTAAAAGTTTAAATCTCCTCAATGTGATAGATACGCTTGCTTTGATCTGCTTAGCTCTTGGAAGTCCAGGGGCTCCGGGCTGCTGGCCCCGTGGTGCCTGGGGTCTCTAGAGACAGCTCTGCCCACCATTAGGGAATTCTCCACACCCCCACCCCGAGAACTCCCTGTAACATTTCACAAACCCCCAGGGGTTCACTAACCCAGTTTGGGAATCACTGTTCTCGATGGTGCTTGTTTGTTGCTGTCCCCAAATATTTCACACAGGATATTCCAGTCTGTACATCATTTATGGACTAAAGCCTGCTCTGAAACGCGAGTTATTTGTAGCTTTTCTGTAGCTGAAATAATGATTTCCATTGTAGCTTCTCAAATAGCTTCTTGCTTCGAAAAGAATGATCACAAAATTGGCCAGAAAAGGTGACACCAGAACACTTGACAGTCTGGTCTTCTATCTTCCCAAACTACACCATGCTTCATGAGATAACTGGGTTGGAGGAAATGAATGATCAAGAGACAAACAAAGTGGATACACACTAGGACCACTTGACAGTTCATTTTTCCTGCAGGGCACTCTTGATTTTAAAGACAACAGCAGTCACAGGTGGGCTGTTGGATAATTAATGGCTAGGGATAATGAATAGCTAAGGATGCAAAAGCTGTTCCATGACAAATCCTGCTTCTCTTTTTTAAATAATGTGCATTGCAATTATTTTCCTTAAACCAAAGAGTGAGAAAGCATTGTCTCCCATTTTAGACACCAGTTCCATTAAGTACTTAAGCACATGCCTATTTTAAAGAGCATGATTGGTCCCACTGACTTCAATAGCAGCAGCTCAGTGCTCAGTATATTTTTAAAAATCAAGAGCCTCTGTCCAGTGTTGCCAACTCTTGTGATTTTATTATGAGTCTTGCAACATTGGACATTGCTCCAAAAGCCCCTGGAATGCCTGGAATCAAGAGGTTGCATGAGAAGCTAAGCTTTCTCTTTAAAAGAGTATTTTTCTAGCCCTTGTAGTTCCAGAAAGAAGCTTGAAAATGTGATCTAAGTGTGCCCTAAAGGCTCAGAAACCAGAAGACATTAAAAAAAAAAAGCCAACATTTACTATCATGAAAAAAAACCCATGATTTTTAAGCCAATCTCATGATGTCAAAGGGACTTGACTCATGATTTCTGAACATTTGGGGTTGCCAATACTGTGTATGTAGGTACATGGATATGGATTTAGGAGCCTAACTTGAGGCTCCTGGTTTTCCAGATGTTGGCCTTAGGTAAAAGTACCCATCCAGTGGTCAGAAAACATGACAGAGCTCAGCTGGAGTGAATCCAAAATCTTGTTTATGTCTGTGGGCTATTTTTATTCTTTACACGACATCATACCTGGAGACGCACATCTTTCCCACCGCCAAGAATCACCTGGCATTTGCATGGTTGACTGGATGGACAAGGATACCTTTCACAGGAGCAGCACTAGCATGCCTGGGTGATACTTCCGGGAACAGCGCCAACATACAGATGTTTGGCATGCGTGTGTACATACAGGTATGTCAGGGTACCGGCCAGTGCTGTCAGCCACATGGAATGGCATTTGTGGCCCAGCAATATTGGCTGTCCTGGAGTGAATTGGAACTGCTTCAATGACTTGATCCTGTAAGATGCTGAGCCCTGATCCAGCAAAGCACTTGAGCACGCGTGTAGTTCAATGCGAACTACTCACATGCTTAAAGCTAAGCACCGAGGGGGTCAGAGCAGAATACTCTGCGCTTCAGACTCAAACCCTTAGCGAGCATGGAATTAGAGAGTAGGGCTTGTTTACATGGGGACACTCAAGGTAATTAGTCAGAATTAATCAAAGGTATGAATTTAAAGTAACTTAATTAAACTGTATTAAACCCCTGGATAGACCCCCTCATTCAAAATTAAAGTGGCTTTCAGTTTTCTTAATTCCCTTTTAGTTCCCACTGGTAAGGGCTTCATATAGTTTTAATATTTAGATCACTGGTGTGAGAAGCAGCGCAGTTCAGTGCATAGGACTGGGATACAGGAGATGACTGGGTCTATCCCTGGCTCTGCTACTGATCAACTGTATGACCTTGGTTAACTCACTTCATCTTTGCTTTCCCTTTCTCCCTTTGTCTCTCTTGTCTATTGAGATTGTAAGCCCTTCAGGGCATGGACTGCCTCTTACTATGTGTAAGCACAAAGAGGCCTCTAGGCATTACCCTAATTTTAAAAAAATCTTATTTCTTTATATTACACAATATCTTTAAATTTAGTGTCAAGCACAGCATATTTTACATTAAAAAATTATTAAACAATTAATAGTAATAAATAACACCACACTGTGGAAGTAGGGTGCAATTCAAAAGTGTCAAAACTCCTGCAATTATTAACTATTCCATACACCACATGACTTGCTATCCACATTGTACAGATGGGAAAACTGAGGCAAAGGATGGTTAAGTCACAAAAGTCAGTGATGAAACTGGGACTAGAACCCTAATCGCTCCATCCAACCCTGTACTTTCAACTACAAGACCCTCTTTACTCTCTAGTTGCAAAGGGGAACAAGGAGAGGTTTATTGTGATGACTATTGCTTTCGCAGAATGCTTAGCATTTCTTAACTCAGTTACCTACTACAAATATCAGCTCGACTGTGAGTGACTGAGAGTGTGTGTGTGTGTGTGTGTGTGAAGGGCTGAAGACACTACCAGCATTTTTAGCGAAAGAGAGTTATTTATATAACACGGGATTAATTAAATTTTGAATAAGTATTTGATCTTTTATGATATGCTTTACCTTTTTCTTGCAAAAAAAGTGATTAGGTTATAACGAGAATCATTAATTTAATACAGCTTTTAAATACATCATTAAACCCATTTCTGGAATGCATCAATAATTCCAAATCCTGAAGTGAAATGCAAACTCTCCTAAATGCATTTGACTTTACACAAGTTTGGATTGTGTGGATAAGCACAGTGAGACTGGATTTATAGGCCTACAAACAAAAATTGTCTCTATCCAGAACTGATTCTCTTTATAGGAACATAGGATCTGATGGACTATTTCCTAGCCCAGAAGCCATGATCCATCTCATCCACTTCCCTGTCACTGACAGTGACCTTCACCATCAGAAGAAGGTGCAAGAAACCTGGATCATCGGCTTCCAGAAATGTGTCTTCATAATCCTCCAATAGTTAGAAATTGAGCCCTGAAGCAGAAGGGTCTATCTCCAGCAAGTAAGTTGGAGATATCAAGAAACAAGCAGAAATATTAAAGGGCTAGAAATGAGTTATCAAAGCAGTTCAGCATCAGTGAACTTTGAAGCCATTCATATATTTACCTGCCTGGCCAGCCACCATTCCCATAGTATTTGAGCACTTCAATCATCCTCACAGCCCCCACCCCGTTGAGTCAGGGAAGTATTAGCCCCATTTTACAGATGGAGAAACAAAGCACAGGAAAGTTAAATTACTTGCCCCAGGGGACGCTACAAGTCAGGCGGCAGAGCCAAAAACAAAGAACCAGGAATCTTGGCTGGCTCCCAATCCCTTACTCTAACCAGTAGACAACATTCCCCTCTCTCATTTTTAGGGGATGCAGCAACTTTATGAAAACCACACACTTGGGGCCAGAACTCCAGCTGCTGTAAACCAGCATATTTCCATTGGCTTCAGCAGAGTCACAGCTGCCAATTTACACCTGCCAAGACGCTAGCTGTGGCTTTTTTCTAATGTTCTCCAGGGAAAGAAGCACCAGCCCCTGTGTCAGATCTCTGCCTTGGAGAGAATGAGGCACTTAACAAGAGGTGACTTATTTCTCTGTGCGTCTATTTACATAACTATAAACATGATAACATCTCTTCCACGCAATAAATAACCATTACTGCAAAGTGACTGTGCTATTGTGCATCTCATTTTCTGTTTAAAAAGAAATAGAAAATGTTACATGTTGATAACCGAGAAGAGGAATGTAATTTGAAGATAATGCCAGGAAAAATCTTTATGCGGATGCCTAGGTTTTGCTTTGGGTTGCTCTTCCCCTTGGTTTGATATGCTAAAATAGCACTGAAAAACATAACTGGCATTTCATCAGCACTTGAAACAATTGGGAGAGGTTTCAGAAGTGGGTGCATTTTCCCCCTCTGTTCCCATTGTTTAGATTACGTTGATGAATAATTCAAAAGGGGAGCGGAGGCTGCTACCAATGAGAACACACCTGATTTCACAACAAGCAAAGAGGAAAAACAAAACAAAAAAAACACCCAACAAATCATTCCAACTGCCGAGCAAAACGGGACGCCAGCTCTGGGGCTGAGGGCAGACAATGCCAAGAGCCATTGTTTCTATCTTCCTTTCAGGCATCAACATCAAGAACTAATTTTGTGGGGAGTTGGGGGTTTTTTTGGATTTGCATTGTATCAGTTGTTTTGCACAGTTCGTTGCTTTCCGATGTGCTCACTTTAGATTTTGTTTGACTGCATCTGGGGTTTATGTGGTGATGGACTGTGTTGAGAAATGTAAGGAGGCATTTAATAGCAATTGCATTAGGTGGTTTAGCTTGTGCAGTCAGATGAAAGCATATTGTTATAACAAGGTAATGCAATAATAGATGTAGTCAACAGGGCATAAATACATGTGTGTGTGTGTCTGTAACAGCACCCAATATCTCTGACTAGCTCCTCTCCCACCCAGCCCTTCTTTTCTTTACAGAGAGAAAAACCAGCCATGCTGAACAGTAGCTCAAAACAAGGTGATTATAGAAATGGAAAATATGCTTACACTGGTTAGCTCAGACTGAATGATAGAGGAATTAGATACTGATCCTTGTGAGGTTGTAAGTGGCTTTGGTTGTGATAGACAATCCAAAATAGGTGCTAACATAGAACAGGGACAGTTGAATCTATTCAGAAAAAGGTAATTGGCCCAATTCTGATCTGAGTTACCTTGAGTTTAAATCGATGAAGCTCTCTCTTCAGTGGTGTTTCTACTGATACACATTGACATAATGCCCCAAAAGCAGTACAACATATACTTAAGTCCCATTGCAACCAACAAGACTTAAGCACATGCTTGAAATTTAGCTCGTTAAATGATTTGCTGAATAGGGACGGTTTTAAGCACATTCAAGTGCTTTCTTGAATGTTACAAGAGAAGTCTGTAGAAACATCTGTAAATAGCTAGCTAATTGACAAGGTGCCAATAGATGGGACTCTGGGTTTTGCAGGAGGAATTAAACTTTTAGTTACTATTGAGTATTGCAAATGGCTTTTTGTGAGCAGTTGTCTACACAGAATACTTAAGATTGAATCCAGGTCTAAATGAGATCAGGATCAAGCCCACAACAGCTCCTCCCCTCTGAAACCATTATTTCTTTCTGGAACTGATCTCACACTAAATTAATTTACAATCTAAAACAAAATGAAACTTCTCTCCCCCCTATGCCTGCAAGCCTAAAACTTCCATTAAATTCAGTTGGAGCTGGATCAAGCCCAAGGACTAATTTATTGGTGAGCAACAATAACCTGCTATAAAAACAACCATTTCAACCAGAACATTCAAGCTGAGTAACCCATAACTAATTGAATATCCAATTTCACATTTTTTTGTGCACAAGAACATTTCAACATCCTTTGATTTATTATTTTACTCAACATTTTTTTCTAAATAGTCCCTATCTGAACTTCAAAATTTGCACTGGGTCAGTTAGCTACAGAAGTCGTGAAATTATTTGTTCCCTGATTGGATGATTTATAGAACAATTATTTAATAGTGGCAGCCACAAGAGCTAATCAAGAAATGATTTTTCTTGTGAAAATTTTCAATTAAAAAATTGTTTTAATTCTAAATGTGAAAAACAAACTTGTCTGAAAACCAGAAGTTTTTGCCAAAAAGAAGTCTGATTTTGGCCAAAAAACTTCAGTTTGGGGGGCTTTAAGTTTTCAAGAAAAAAAAATTCCATGGAGGTTTCCAATTAGCTGATCAAATATTGGAACAGAAGATGTTTGCTCTAGTAGTAATTGTCTATTATATGTACATACTGTGTCAAGCATGCTGAGGACCCATTATGGATAGGGCCTCTAATTACAACTGAATAATAAGCAAGGAGTTTGCAGAAGTGTTTAGTAGGGGTAGATGTCCAAAGCCCACTGATTCTGAGTGGGATTTGAGTGCCTAACTGTTCTATGTGCCTTTGAAAATCTCACCAAATATTAATAATAAAATCCTCAGACCTATATAGACTAGACAGGGGATACGATTCCAAGGAGGCAGAGTGTTGAAATAGTCTTGGCTCTGTTTGGTTTTGTTTATGCTTGTTAATTCTACTGCTACCTGCAAAAATAAGCAGTTTTTCTACTGTATAATTCACACTTGAAAAAGACCTGTCAGATGACTCATCTCCTTATAAAAACTTTCCTATTCAGCCGTAAAATTTAAAACTTTATTTCAGCCAATTTTCTTCAGCTTTTTTGCATAGTTCTAGCTGGTTTGCTAATGAGTAAAGGCTAAAGCCTTGGAAGAAGACCCACGCTCCTTGTCTTTGGTGAATCTTTGCAACCTGAACAGTGAAGGGCCGTTTTCACATACCCCCTAACAAATCAAAAGCATGTAGGAAAAGTTGGGACTTTCTGCTGGAGTGTGAGAGAACATAGCTCTAGTTAGAGCAAGAGGCTTAGGTTGCCTCTACATTGCCCCACAGTCCGGACTATGGGGTGTGAATGCCAGGGCATGCTGAAGCGCTGTGCTGTGACTCTGGTGTGGACACTGCACATGCGAACTAAAAGGTTCCTAGTTCGCATTCATCCAGGCCAGTTTGAAGAGGATTATGTTTGCACAAATGAGGAACCTTTAGTTCATGCCTGCAATATCTTCCCAGAGGAATTCTAGAGCAGCACTTCAGTGCCCATTGATTTTCACGCCCCTGTAGTCCAAACTTTGGGGAAGCGCAGACAAGTCATAAGACTCAGGACTCCTGGGTCCTTTTCCCAGCCCTGCCACTTGACTCACCTTGTGACCTCTAGCAAATCACTTCCATGTGGTACAGGTTCATCAATATATGACCTGGATGTGGTAATTACCTGCCAAATACAGCTTCTTTGAAGCTTAGTGAATCATCCCAGTCCTGCCCTGAGCAGTTTAAATTGCTGCAGCATCAGACCTGGGGCCATATTTTCAAAGGTACTTAAGAGCCTAAAATGCAGGTAGGTGACAACATTCTGCACTTCTCTAATACCCTTCCATCAGGGACTCTAAATGCATTTTCCAAACATAAATGAATTAATCCTCATGTCGGTGTGAGGCAGGTATTACCTCCAGTGTACTGCCGAAGGAACAAAGTGGTTAAGCCCAAGTTCACACAAATCAGGGATAGTGTAAATATTTTTGCCTTTTGCACCCCCAGCAGGCAGAGCATAAAATAAAGTAACGTTTTGTTAATACTACTAGCAAGGGACCAGGCTGTAACCCCTTAAAAAAAGCAATTAACTGGTCTGTTTAACCTAGAACCAATTGTTTATATTTGTACTTACAATTTGCAACATAGTTAGTTTTGTAGTCACTTGTGGTCTCCACTCTGAATGAGGACAGTGACCATAGAATGGCTGTTATAATACCCAATAGACATGTTTGGGACAGTCCTGATCTTAAGCCAGTACCAATTACCAAAACCTTTTCTGAGCTTACCAAAAAGCGTAAATGATTGGGAGGACTCTGCGTAATAAACTGTAGCATAATAGGAAAAGTATTGCTACTGGCATTGCAAGGTTGAATCGCTTTTGAAATTTACAACACAAAACATTCAGTGTGAAATGTTTTCTTCCTGTAATGCCTATGAATGAATAAATAAACAAAGAAAAATTCTACACAACAGCCAGTTTGGTAAATTAATTCAAGCATCAAAAAAGTAAATAAGTGAGGATTAGAGCTATTTGAAAAAAATGTGATAGACTGGTTTTCCCTTTGAAAATGCTGTTTCATTAATATTTAAAAGTTTCATGAGAACATGCTGATTTTGATGAAATTTCAGACAAAAATTCCAAAACAATTTGAAAATAAGAGTATTTTGTTTTGACTGTCATTTTGTTTCAACTTGTAAAGATCTTTTTAGAACTTAATTTTAATTATATATATATATATATATATATAGTGACAGAGTCAGACCAGAAGGATATAGGAGAGTGCTGGAAGGCAGGTATATTAGTCTCAGGATGTGCAGGTCCCTGTTCCCTGGATAGCCAAACAAAGGCTACTCCAGGCCAATCAAGACACCTGGGGCCAATTAAGAACCTTCTAGAAAGGAGTAGAAACAGCTAGCCTAATTGGGACACCTGAAGCCAATCAGGGACTGGCTGAAACCAGATAAAAACCTCCCAGTTAGTCAGATGGCTGTGGGTGTCAGGAGCTGTGAGAGGAAGTTGTGCTATTGGTGAGACTGAGTGGTGGACAACATATCATCCAGAAGGAAGGAGGCCCTGAGGTAAGGGTGAAGTGGAGTTTGAAGAAGCGGGGACTGCTGTGGGGAAGTAACCCAGGGAATTTTATTATGTTTTGTGCCTAAAAGGTCAGCCATCTTAGCTGATACTATTAGGGTCCCTGGGCTGGAGCCCGGAGCAGAGTGCAGGCCTGGGCTCCCCCCTTTTCCATCTTCCATACTGGCCTGTGATGAAGGTAACTCACTAGGTGGTGACTCTTGCCAATTATACTGAGAAAGGGAGGTCACTCTGGGGCCTAGATGAGTTTCTGAGGCCCCTAAATCTGCCAGGAAGCGCAAGACCCACAAGTACAGACTTGGAGCTTTGTCACAATATATGATATTTAATATATTGTTTAACCTTATTGAAACATTTTGTTTCAATGCGGTCATTAAGATATTTCTGAATAAAATATTTTGGAATTTATTCTGCAAAATATTTTCAGATTTTGCTTTTGGAATTAATTCAGCTTGCTTATTTTTTTTTTTAAATGTTAGAGTTTTCCCCAAAATAGAAATTCCATTTTCCAATCAGCTGTAGTAAGGAAAGAACATGGTGTATAGTTTATTTCTACAGGGGTTACATGAAAAAAGTCAGTTGCCTTCAGATAACTAAATAATAATCCCATGCTACTACTTATTTATAGGATACCTCTATGCTAAGTATCAGCAAGGGATGAATTGGGAGTAAAAAATGCTCATTGTACCCTTTCAAATTCTCCACTGAAAATAAGATCCATCACTGTCTTAGTTGTGTTTCCTTTTACACTGAGTGGGATTTTTTAAAAAATCCATATTCAGATTTTTCCTTATTGTAGAATCATAGAATATTAGGGTTGGAAGGGATCTCAGGAGCTCATCTAGTCCAATCCCCTACTTAAAGCAGAACCAATACCCACCAAATCATCCCAACCAGGGCTTTGTCAAGCTGGGCCTTAAAAACCTCTAAGGATGGAGATTCCACCCCTTCCCTAGGTAACCCGTTTCAGTGCTTCACCACCCTCCTCATGAAATAATGTTTCCTAATATCCAACCTAGACCTCCCACACTGCAACTTGAGACCACTGCTTCCTGTTCTGTCTTCTGCCACAACTGAGAACAGCCAAGCTCCATCTTCTTTGGAAACCCTTCCCTCCCTTCAGGTAGTTGAAGGCTGCTATCAAATCCCCACTCACTCTTCTCTTCCCCAGTTCCCTCAGCCTCTCCTCATAAGTCACGTGCTCCAGCCCCCTGATCATTTTCGTTGACCTCTGCTGGACTCCCTCCAATTTGTCCATATCCCTTCTGTGGTGGAGAACCAAAACTGGACACAGTACTCCAGGTGTGGCCTCACCAGTGCCAAATATTAGGGAATAATCACTTCCCTCAATCTGCTGGCAATGTTCCTACTAATACAGCCCAATGTGCTGTTGGCCTTCTTGAAAACAAGGGCACACTGCTGACTCATATCCAGCTTCTCGTCCACTGTAATCCCCGGGTCCTTTTCTGCAGAACTTCTGCTTAGCCAGTCAGTCCCCAGTCTGTAGCAGTTCATGGGATTCTTCCATCTTAAGTGCAGGAGTCTGCACTTGTCCTTGTTGAACCTCATCAGATTTAATTTGGCCCAATCCTTCAATTTGTCTAGGTCACTCTGGACCCATCCCTACCCTCCAGAATATCTACCTCTCCCCTCAGTTTAGTGTCATCTGAGAATCTGTGGAGGATGCAATCCATTCCATCATCCAGATCATTAAAAAAGATGTTGAACAAAACCAGCCCCAGGACCAGTCCCTGGGGTATGCCACATGATACCGGCTAACAACCAGACATTGAGCCATTCATCACTAGGTTGCCTCCCCCATTCAGTAAGGGTCCCACACTTTCCCTGACCACCTTCTTGTTGCTACATATCTGTAGAAACCCTACTTATTACCCTTCACATCCCTTGCTAGCTACAACTCCAATTGTGCCTTAGCCTTCCTGATTACACCCCTGCATGCTCGAGAATGTAACAGAATATAACAATTATAAAGTACAACATATCTTGAGCTTAACACACTTGTTGGTTCCCTTCAAATGTAGTTTTTGTATCAGAATTTAATTTAAACTTTAGTAACTTAGTGTAACTTTCCTGAATTTAGATGGTATCATCTGAGATTAGACCCTCCACAACAGAGGTAGCCCAGTATTGCATTTCAATTTATTCAGTTTGTATGGTCCCGCACTAGAAAATGACTAGCATTTTAAACTATGATCCCTTCAAGTAGCTCATAGTATCATGGAGAAAACATCAGGAATAATGAAAATGGATACCCAGTTTGACAAGCACTGCCACTAGAAATTTTGCAAGAGATAAATTATCCTTTGTCAGTAAGATTTCTGCTCTCTTAAAAATGAGACCACCAGTGAAAAGAGAATAAAGCTTCACATTTACCAAGCGTGTTCTAACTGAAGATCTAGGCTCTCAGGGTATGTCTATACTACCCGCTGGATTGGTGGATCTATTGGGAATCTATTGATCTATTGGGAATCGATTTATGTGTCTAGTCTAGACACGATAAATTGATCCCCGAGCACTCTCCCCATCGACTCCGTAACTCTACCACTGTAAGATGCAGAATTGGAGTGGACTGTGGAGCATCAGCGGTCGACTCGCCGCCGTGTGGACGCCCAGGTAAGTCGACCTAAGATACGTCTACTTCAGCTACGCTATTCATATAGCTGAAGTTGCGTATCTTAGGTCAACCCTCTCCCCCAGTGTAGATGAGGCCTTAGTTTAAGGAATGTTATAGCAGGCTGATAACCTTCCATTATCCTTATCTATAATCAGAGAAGTAGCCGTGTTAGTCTGGATCTGCAGAAGTGACAAAAAGTCCTGTGGCACCTTAAAGACTTACAAAAGTATTGACGCATAAGCTTTCATGGGCTAATACCCACTTCATCGGATGCAACCCACCTGAGACCTATATGAGACCTATTATCCCATTTTACAGATCGGGAAGTACAGAGTGACTAAAGGAAGGTCACAAAGGAACTATGTTGCAGAACAGGGAATTGAATCTGCATTTCTCAAGTCCTAAGTGAATACCCCACCCCTTGAGCCATTCTTTTTTCTCATGGCACCTTTATTTTTCAGCTACCTCTAGTAAAATGGGTCGTCAACTGAATGTGCAGCTCTGGCATATGCTTAGCTTGCCATGCAATGCAGCAGCAGTAAATTATTTAATCTATATTGAATTGTCTGCTAGCGATGCCTCAAAGT
The DNA here is from genome assembly GCA_007922305.1 of Dermatemys mawii. Classification (NCBI taxonomy): domain Eukaryota; kingdom Metazoa; phylum Chordata; order Testudines; family Dermatemydidae; genus Dermatemys; species Dermatemys mawii. The sequence goes on from ML677387.1 coordinate 8,905,357, forward strand.
GTGTCTTTCCTGTTCCCCGATGTTTCTTTGGCAAAGATCTTCACAAAGCCTGAGGTAGTAATAACTTTTCCTGGTCTGCACATTCAATTTAGATTTATCATTTACAGTATCTGTCTCTCTTAATCTTTTCTTCTAAAATCATTGCAGAGCTTGGAAAATTAACTCAACGAACTCTTTCCAAGCCTTTCTCATCTCGCTCACCCCATCAGCTTCTGAAGAGAGGAACATTCTGCAGGGATGTGAGTTATAGACTTTATTTACCCCACCGGCAGGAGACGGGTGGTTGCGGTGAAAAGGTGAGTTATTGTACAATAATTGTTGAGAGGCGTTACCATGGAGCTTTTATGGTTATTGCAAAATACAGGGCTCTGGCATTTTGAAATCTCTTGTTATCAATGTATAATTTCTGTCTTAACGAACAAAAGCAACTTCTCTGTAGGGCTGGGAGATCCATTTCACAAGGTGTCATCATACAGAGAGATGAGTTTGGAGGTTTAAATTAGCCCTGGATGCAACTTTTTCAGCAAAAAAAATATTTTACTGAAATACAGTTTGTAAAAGCCAAAGCGGTTTGCAGAAATGTTTAGGTTTCATCAGTTTTTGAAAGAGAGACCTGGACCTTTCTGAATCAAAATGCTCAGCCAACACAATTCTGGTTTATAAAAACATTTTAAAGGTTTTGTTTTTGTTCCAGGGTGGGACGAGAATATATTTGAAACCTCAGAGGTTGCCATGAAATAGAACTGTCCTCTTTCGGACAACTCCAGTTTTAAACTCCTAGGAAAAGCACTGAACTGACAGCCTTGAGAATGATGACCTCTAGTCAAACACAGAGAAAATGCACCACTAAGAGTGGAGTTATAACTATTATTTTTCCCCCTCCTCCCCATTATCCCTCCAAAACCATGTTGCTCAACGATGAATTAGAAACAAGTGGATACCATCTCTCACCTCTACGTAAAGATCTCCATGCTCTTTGTATCCAAGGTGTCTGGTCTGGGATTGCCTAAAATAGTACTAATTAGCATGGAGGTGGTTATTTTTCTTTGTGGGAAGGGAAGGGAATGTCTTTTAGGAACTTGACTGACGCTACCAAACCCTTTTTCACATAGGCCACCAAATGGCCGTCAGTTAGTTAATAACCACTGTCAGCAAGTACTAATCTGTCTTGGACTGCAGTCAATGACCTAGGGCAACAGGCTTTCTGTCACACCTGCAACTCAAACTGATGTCAATAGGGGCTACTAAAAATCAGGTTTTCTGTTGGCTTTCATTTTATTTGGTTTTATATGTATTTTAAAAGGGGACTATAAAGATGATATATATGGGAAAGGTATGACCCTGAAAAGAGAAGAGAGCCAGTTCGTAAGTAAGTCACATGACTGCAGTGTAGTCTTTGTTTCCCTCTAGTGACTGGTCAACAGAAGACGTTAATGAATCACCTACAACTGCCCAGAGACATGAGCCCTTGTTCAGTCAGTAGGGGGTTTGTTTTTATGGTGAAATGTCATAAGTTCATGACCCACAATGGACATTTATATATTAGGGAACCAACCGCAGCTAAGAGGGGGAAAAAAAATAGCGACAAAACTACTTTGCATGCTGCCCTTCTCCTCCATTGCTCAGATCTGCTACATTTTTCTGCTTCAGGAAAAGACAGATCCTAACAAACATGTGTGACCTTTCACACATACAGTCATAAAGAGTATCATCCTTCAATCATCTTCACATTTACACTTCCCAAGTCATAACTCATGCTCATACCTTTCAACACTACAGTGCTGGAAGTTCCTGGAGATTAAAGGACAAGCTAAAAAATCACTTTCAAAGACACTCAGAGCCTTTGCGTGGGGGAGAACTCATAGCACTGAATTTCTTTTCACCTTGTGTGAAAGTGTTCCTATTATATTCAACAAACCCTGACACAGCTGAGAAGCATCACATTCACAGCCCAGGGACCATCCAAACAAATCATAGTATAAATAGTTGAGTATATCCACCACAGCTCTCTCTGTGGGAAGACAAAGAGATCTAGAGTTTAAAGCCAGGAGATAGGAAGCAGGATGTCTGGGTTTTATTCTTGCAATTGAGTGTGATATAGTGGTTAGAGTGGAACGTAAGCATAGGCTCCTAGGTTCTAGTTCTGTAAGTGCGACCTTTCACCTTACCATAAAGAATTTTCCAACCATCCCAGGAAGACAGACAGATCCTTGGTGGGGATTCAACACTCAGAAGAACTGAAAGAACATTCTGCCAGGACAAGAAGACAAGATCATGTGACATCTTCCTGGAGCCAAGACATGAGACATCATGCTAAGACTGGATAGGTCAGAAGTCAGTGGGCAAGGATCCACCGGTATGGTTCATATCAGTAATAATGATACTTCTCTCACACATATAATAGATGACTTCAGGGAATTCTGAAGCGTGCTGAAGGAGGACAATCTTCTCTGAGATCCTTTCTGTCCTCTGAACAAAGGAAGACAGACATTTCTGGATGTGAACCATTGGCTAGGTAAGTGGTGTACAGCGTAGGGTTTGGGTTGTGGAAACAATGGCCGCCTTTGAACGGTGAAAGGGGGCTGTATAGTTTGGATGGCTTCTAACTCAGAAACGAGTTTCCTAAAGGAGAGGCTGTCTAGAATAGTCATGAGGGCTTTAAACTAATTTATAAAAAGGGGGAAGATTGAAGGAGGCAAGATATGTGCATTCACTTAGCACAGAATCAAAATGTTGAAAACATAATTAAACAGGGAACCAAAGCACATGAAGAGACGAAATTCTTTAATTACCTACATACTGATAACTTGCAAGAAAATGATCTTGAATGCTTATGGATCAATGTCCTAACAGACAAAGCTCAAGGTGGGATACTAGTTGGTGTCTGCTACAGACCATCAAATCATATTAGGGAACAGAATGACTAGCTCCTTACATTCCTATATATAATATGCAGGAGTAGTGGGGAAGAAACATGATCTATTTGAGTGGCTATTGGTGATCTCATGCTGCCAGTACTAAAAGATCCTTGGCATTTCTAAATATTATAGATGACGATTTCCTAATTCAAAAAGCGTTGCAGCCAACACAGGGGAAATCTACATTAGACCTAATCTCAGAGGAATAAATCACAGAACTAAAAACTAATGGTAGCTTCCATACAGATGATCATGACCTGATCACATTTCAGAATAAAGTCCAAAACAGTCATATATATACTCAGTGCTTTAAAAGGGCCAGTTTCACCAAGCTGAAAACAAGTATGATCCAAATCATCTGGGAGGAAGAATTTAATCAGAAAAACATCAAGGATAATTAGGAAATGTTTCAGAACACTTTACTAGATGCCACAAAAGCCACCATCTCACAATCAAGGGAGATGACTGAATTGGTTAAAACACTCACGTGGTATAGAGAGGAAGTGGAGGCAGCTATAAAAAAAAGTATAATAGTAGGAACAAAAGAATCCTGACAATGAATATTTATAAAAATGGTAGAATTATCAATAATAATGTCTTTGGCATATCAATGGTCATAATGTCAATTTATCATTCACACCTTCTGAATATTCTGTATTACTCAGGTACAAACCAGCTATGTGGTGGGATGAGGCTCCAGGGAAAGGAGGAAGACAGGGCCAGCAGCAGGCTCCTCAGCAGGGAGCTCAGACGGGCCAGGCAGGACGAGCCCGTGGGCTGGATGTGGCCCGCAAGCCATAGTTTGCCCACCCCGACTTAAATCCATGCAATTAACCTCCATGTGAAAATGTGCATGGCAGAGTCAGGGCCTTTATGCCAATTTAGATTAGGATTAGTCTATAGTTGTTAACTAAGTTGGTCCAGGGAGCCATTTCCCCGCCCCCCAGTGTGTTTATACTGACACAACCTCTCACGTGGATGCGGTCATACCTCTATCAAGATCTGTACTGATATAACTGCATCCGTTCTGGAGAGACTGTAGCATTTTGGTGTACCGATATAGTTAGTAACACAACTCTCTAGGGTCCACTAGGCCTTGTACGGAAGTGGCCATGAGCGGAGTTATGTCTCATATCAGAGATGCTTCTCCCAGCAGTACAGTGCCTGTAGCACCACACGGGGCTGGTGATTCAGTTCCGATTCATACTGAGGACGTATCAGCTACTGAGTCACCAGCTCCCCCTCCTCTAGCACCTCTTCTCTTCTGGGCCCCCTTATTCAAGCACTAATTCTGGTTTGCAAGTGTGATCAGATAAGCTCACCACCCACAGAGGATCGTCTGGAGGTTGCAGAGTGTCCTACTGTTCACCTCATTGATATAAAACCTGTCTTCTCCTTGCATTCTGCTCTCGACCTCTGTGCTTCAGCACTGGCATTGTTTATAATCAGCCCTGTAAAGCTGTGTGTAGCTTTATGGGTTTGCATTTTTGTATTTGTCCTCAGAAATATAGCCCAGGTATATCCTGGTAAATTTCAGCTCTCTTTTCCTACCAAGATGTTACTGCAGAGCAGTTATAATCACTCTTCTCAGCTCTTTATGTCTGTACCGAGCACTCTCAGCAACTTACAGTAGTTTGTACTTCAGCAAAATTCATTAGCTACAGTGCATCAGATTCATAGGATCATAAGACTAGAAGGGACCTCAAGACCATTCCTGACAGGTGTCTGTCAAACCTGCTCTTAAAAATCCCCAATTATGGCAATTCCACAAGCTCCCTAGCCAATTTATTCCAGTGCTTAATGACCCTGACAATTAGGAAGTTTTGCCTAATGTCCAACCTAACCCTCCCTTGCTGTGATTTAAGCCCATTGTGTCTTGTCCTATTTTAAGGACAAGATTAAGAAAAACAATTTTTCTCCCTCCTCCTTGTAACAGCCTTTTATGTACTTGAAAACTTATCACGTCCCCTCCCAGTCTTCTCTTCTCCAGATTAACAAACCCACTTTTTTCAATCTTCCCTCATAGGTCATGCTTTCTAGACCTTTCATCATTTTTGTTGCTCTTCTCTAGATTCTCTCCTATTTGTTCACATCCTTCCTGATATGTGGCACCCAGAACTCGACACAATATTCCAGTCGAGGCCTAATCAGAGCAGGGTAGTGTGGAAGAATTACTTATTGTGTCTTGCTTACAACACTCCAAACCCCTACTCATATTAAGTGGTGCCTTATTCTTGGATTAGTCCCATTGCTTTCCACGGAATAATCCACAGAATGAGATATTACTCACCATGGGTAAAGACGGCAGACTCTAGCCCTGTAACTGAATGTATGCAGTTATTAGAATTTCAGGCAGAGGAACTGTTAAATAATAAATAATACACCCGCCCTCTCCAGCACTACCACTTGGACCCTGATCCTGCAAAACCTCACATGTGATGAGCTTTGAGACAGGATGCTCTAGATTACGAGTTGGATGACCTGGGTTCTATTCCAATCTTTGCCCTGGACCTCTTGTGTGACTTTGGTAAATCACTTCCCTTCTTATTTTCTTCTTGGGCTGTCTTGTTCAGTCAAAGTGCAACTTTTTCAGCACCGGGATTATCTTTCACTATGTGTTTGTACAGCACCTAGCACTGATCTTGTGCAAGGACCAAAGATGCTACTGTAACACAAATAGGAATAATTTTTTAAAAATTACTTTAAGCATATTAATAGTCCCATTAAATTCAGCTGTTCCAATCGTGGCTCGAATTCAGGAAAACTATTAATGCATCTGAAGTTAAACGTGTGTGTACGTGTTTGCAGAATCAGAGCCTTAGCTCTTGCTTGGCATGTCACCCATAGATCTCAAAGCACTTTCCAGAAGGAGGCACCTCTTTACAAATGGGAAAACCGAGGCACATAGTCAGAGAGAGTCCCTGTCCAGAACTGCTTACAAAATAAATAAAGACAGAAAAAATGGTGGCGTGTGAGTAGGAAAGTATTATTAGCTCCCCGTCTGTAAAATGGGCACAAAGCAAAGAGAAATTATGCCTCTGATTCAGATATAAATTTTAAATACATGCTTTATTTAACTGAAGCTTCCGGCCTTGATTCTACAGTCTTCTGCATGTACTTAGCTTTATGCATTGATGTGAGTGGCATTTGTTACATCCAAAAAGTTAAGCAGATATATCCGCATATTTGCAGGATTAAGGCCTAAATGACTTGGCCCAAGTCACAGAGAAAACCAATGGCATAATCAGGAATTGAACCCCCATTTTTCTTCTGCATATTAGTCCAGTCTCTTAGCCATAAGACCCATCCTTCCTCACTAACATCCCACACGATCATGGGTAACAAACTCCCCCTCCCCAAACAGCACATTTAACCCAAGCACCTTTTCAAGAAGGTGCCCTACTGCTGACCTACGTACAAATTGTTAGAGTCGATAGCTGCAAAATGCAGGTGACACTGAAAACACCCCTGATACCCTTCACTTAGCTGTCCGATGTGTGCCACAAGTTCTTTTTTTTTTTTTTTTAATTATGACTAAGACGACCTGCCCTTGAAATACCTGGCTATTTCTAAAACATTTGTTCTCATCACATTTGCAAAATTTTCCTATTGAATATCTGCCATTCAAATGGATTATTACTCAGCAAGGACCACTTTTGGCCCAGCAATGTGTGACATACGCAGTTGGGAATTTGCAAAATTACAGGAGTGACATCTCCAATTCAACTGGCAGAGATCCACACTTTGACCTTGGGTTTCATATTAGCATTTTTGTGTTATATTATTTCTGAATAATACTGGCATTCATAGCAATCCTTTCTTGCTAACAACGCTGTTTTATAGATGATTTAAAATAAACAATGGGCATGTACAACCACCCCATTGGCTTGGAACCTGAAACATGATGCCATGAACACAGCTGTGTGAAAAATGTTTCAACACACAACAACAAAATATAGCGGAGTTGAAAGAAAGTTGGAAAAATCGGGAAAGCCTTGTCTTCACTACAAAACAGTTGTTTCTGTTAACTCAACCTCCCATCCACACACAAAACTCCATCACAAATGTGTATGGTAATACTAATAAAGTGAGCTGGCCAGCACGACCAAGGGGATAAGGTAGATCTCAATCAGTTCACCTCATCAGCTACAAACTTGGCCTCTCTGTAGTGTGGATGCAGGCTAGTGCCGCAACAGAAAAATCAAGGACTCCTAGACCTCCAATGCTTTCCTACAACCTCCCAGAGCTCTTCACCCATTGTCTTTTCTTGTTGTCTATCTATTCCATGATCCAGGAATAGAAGTAACCTATCTCGCCATGTAGACTAATTTGGGACGCTAAGCCCACTTTTACAGTTAGCTTCTAGTATCAGCAACTGCAGATCCACCGCCAGTACAGAGATGAATTGTTTGCACATGGAGCCTAAGACGACATTGTCTCAGTGTGCTGCAAACTAGCCAGAGGCTGAGACCAAGGTATTTGTGGGTCTCTGGTGAGAGATTAGCAGGGAATCATGACTGCAGGAGCAAGAACCAAAATGCCAAATTCCATGAGAAGAGCTCAAGAGAAGCTGGCAGAACACAGAATCCAGTGAGCAGGGGCTCGCTACTGAGAGAAAAATCAAGGGGATGGAAAAGACAAAGGAGTCATTAATTCTCTGGGAATGAGCCTGTTTGACGAAGAGATGAAATGGGTCATTAGCAGGTCCCCAAGCACAGAGTCCAGTTTCATGCTGAACACAGCTTCAGGGCTCTGGACACAGACACAGCTTCAGGTTGGTCTTCAGGGAAGAGGTGGCCCTGTGTTTGGGCATGCAGTGACTTGGACAGAGGATGCTCAGTAACACTCCTGAAGCCACCTGCCCTCACTCAGCCTCTCTGCAATCAGCAAGTACAGGGCCTCTCTGCTTCTTGGCATCCAAGGTTCACTGCCAGAGGAGCTACCAGTCTAAACCCCCATTTCAGGAAACTACTTAATCATGTGCCCAGCTAGAAGCACATCAGAAGTCACGTTGACTTCAGTGGGACTATCCATGGCTCCATTTCAGGAAGGCGCTGAAGGACATGCTTCAGCCCATCCTTACTCAAGCGCAAGTCTAAAGTCGAGTCCCTCAGACATTAAACTTTCTCCTTCATCCGCTACATTTTGTTGTTCTGTTCCAGCACAACACTTCCAGCAGCTACAGGCCTGGAATGAGGTCCCTGGTTCTAAGCCTATGGGGTGGCTGAATGCGTTCCTTGTTTTCAATACCTGTGTCGCATCTTCATTAACCAAAAAAAAAAAAAAAAAGGTGATTGTGCATTGAAGTCGAAAGGACCTAAGCACACAGTGAGTGAAGCATTTCCAAAAATCAGGGCCCACGTGCATAAAGTTAGCCTGCTTCACTCCCCACCTTGGCTGAATCAGAGCCTAACTGCACCCCTCTAGAACTTCAGTGTAGACACCCATTACAATGACAGCAAGGGCTCGCCCATCACTGTAGCTAATCCACCTCTCGACAGCTGGTAGGTAGGTCGACGACAATTCTTCCATTCACCTAGCCCTGTCTACATCAGCGGTTTAAGCAGCTGACTTAACTACGTTGCTCAGTGGGTGTGGATTTTTCACTCCCCCTGAGAGACGCAGCTCTGCCAGTCTGTGTTTATAGTGTAGACGAGCCCTGGGCGTCTATACGCCTGAAGATGCTCACCGCTTCCAAGAACAGTCAAAGACCTGTTTTCCACATAATTTTTACTAGTATTCACTATTTCAGTTAGAGGATATTATTTGTTACTGGTACAGTTATAGCAGTACAACTAGGGTGGGCCCAGGTCAGTAACAAGGTGACTTATATCAGCATAGCTTATTCCCCTTCCCATATGAAAATAGCAGTACTGTAACAAGCACCTTTATACTGATTTAACTGCATCCATATCGGGGGACAGAGGGGAAGAGGGCGTTGTATGAGTTAACTATACCAGTATACGGGTAGGGACTTTCTTTCTGTTCTGTGTTTGTACAGCTCCTAGCACAACAGGGCACTGGCCGATGACTGGGCTCCAAGATGCTACTCCAATAATAAGTAAATAATAAATAATAATAGGGTGGTACAACTTTCTGGTGAAGCCAAGCACTTTCTCGTTTTTTCCTAATCATCTTGATGCCCTTCAACGTCTTTCAGCCACTGCTTACTCCGTGCCCTTTTCTATACTGTTTTCTACAGCACATGATACCATCCAGATCTGGGTTTTCCACTAGGTTTGGATCCAGCCCATGGTTCTTACAACAAATCACTCATTTTTCAGTTAGCCATTATATGTACTTTGTTGCCTAGAAGCCGTGGGGGGGGGGGGGGAAATGCCTATTTTAATTACATTTGTGCTAGAGTTCTTAGAGACTCTTATTCAAAAAACCATGCTCACAGACTAATAGTCAGCCTAGCGAATGAGACAGAAGCTTGATACCCTTTCAAGGGATTTGCAGAATGAATCAATCTCCTAAATAGAACAGTGGCGAGCGTTTCAAATAATGAAAATAAATATTTAAGAAGCTGCCACCTGAAGTTGCTGGGAAGACTAAGTGATAATTCCCCATTAATGCCTGGTCTTTGGAAAGGGTTTTTCTAATTAAAATTAAAAACAGTATCAATAGGGAACACTGAATCGCAGTCAAAGGGGAATTGGCCAATTCTACTTAAACAAGGCTTTCTGAGTAGCTTATTAGCCTTATACCCCATCTACTCACAGCAGCCTGCAGCCTCTGCACATAGGGGCTCAAAGCTAGAAGTAAAAGAATCATTGCTGCTAACAAAAAAGCTTCAGGAAATAATTGCTTTTGGATTCTCAAGGATCAGAAGCTATGAGCAGAAATTATGTCCGTGCCCAGCAAAGTTGTTCAGTTACTCACTGTATTTGGCCCATTGTACAGCATGAGGGTTCCGCCTAATTAGGAACCTTCTGCAGAATCTGAAGCTTTTGGATTTAATGGTCAGCTACGGCAAACCCCATGTCTTGGGTAAATGACCTTGTATTCAACGAGCCGCACGTGGTCCCGGTATAATTAATGTTACTTTGACCTCTCTGACAACCCCTTTGCCCAGCCTGTCTCAGGTTAAGGACTCCTGTAACAGCAAGGATATTGCTTCAAAATTACTGTCAGCCAGTTTGCGGCAAGTTATTCAACAAGACTTAATGAGGCACACAGGTCAAAACACATTTATGCTGAAATTTTGCCTTTATGATTCGGGGATAGTGGGGAGTTTGGATGAAAAAGGTGCACAGTAATCAAGATTTGGAGATTTAGAATGGGATGCTCAACTGTACAGTTGGGTTCTCTGCACTTCTGTTTTAACTCTTCAACGCTGCAAGAGAACACTTCGGTCAAATTCTTCGCTTGGCGGGCTCTATTGTAGATGATGTGTTTGTTTGGTATGTTTAACTCCTGAGCACAACAGATGCTTCACAGATTCCAGAGATCAGGGGACAAGATAGCCACTGAGAGGCAGAAGAAAGAGCTGTAAATGCTTTGAGATTTGACCTAATAAGGAAGAGTTATGACTGTCTCCTGAGTAAATCAGCTTCAGTGGCTCTGATTTAGCAAAACACTTCTTAGAGAAATCTAGGGCTGGAAGGAGGTAATCTACTACATTCCCCTGAGCTGAGGCAGGATTAAGTCCACCTAGATCATCCCTGAGAGGTGTTTGTCCAACCTGTTCTTAAAAACCTCCAAGAGCAGGGATTCCCTAACCTGTTCCAGCATTTAACTATGCTTAGAGTTAGAAAGTTTTTCCTGCTATCTAACCTGAATCTCCCTTCCTGCAATCTAAGCCAGTTACTTCTTGTCCTAACCTTGGCAGATGTGCTGAATATGCTTTAGTTCAGTGATTCCCACTGTGATCACTGAGTGATTTTTACTCAAGTGGCCTGCCAAATACATGTTGGGGGTTTGGGTGACACACCATTACATATGTACACCGTACAGCCTGCACCACAACTCAAGTCCCGGCCTGGTGTGATGATGAAGCATTGGTGGAAGGAGAGAGCGTTGGACAGTGACTCTGCACCACACTTACCCCATAGCCAGAGGTCCCGGTCCCGCAATGCAGGGCCTGGTTCCCCACTCTGGAAATTACAACCTGGGTCACAGTACCGCTGAGGTTTGGCCTGGCCACCACTCTGTCATGATGGAGGGGTGGCTGGGCCCAGCCTGAGTGAGGTCATGGTCCCATGGCCCAGATTGCAACTCCCAGAGCAGGAAGCCAGGCCCAGCCCCACAGGGCAGAAGCTGAGGCTGCAGGGTGAAAGCAGGGCAAGCTCACTCTCCAATCCTTGCCCCCTGAGGCCTCTCCTCGCCGCAAGCTAGGAGAAGCATATGTTGGCCTAGGCAGGGCCCAGTGATGATTTTATCCAGTCCCAGCCATGGCAATCCATTCAGAATCTTCCTGCCACCTACTGGTGGGCCAGGACCCACCAGTTGGAAAACACTGCTTTAATCCTATTTAGCAAATCACTTAAGAACATACTTCATGTTAAGCACATATGTTCAAATCCCATGGAAGCTGATGGGACTAGACCCTAGCTTAAAATCAAGTATGTACGTAAGAGCTTTGCTGAATAAGGGCCTTTATGTCCAGATGGCTCAAGCCATTGCATCTCTTCATCACTGGTACCATGTACCACATAAGGACTCATTGGTTCAATTGATGGGATTGTGGTAGAACCAGTGACAGCCTTCGTAATTGCAAAGGTGAAGAGGCCAGTCTGTGTTAAAGAAGAGAGATGACAAGAAGATTGTGTCAAGAGCTTTTGATGGCATTTCTTTGTCTTATTTTTTATTTATTTAGCTCAAGTGGGAATGAAATGACATGCTAGGCTGAAGAAATGCCTGTTACCATGGTTATAGTGGAGGATTCACAAAG